>CM053401.1:101069117-101101855 GCA_028644305.1 Xerus rutilus
ATCTGCTTTTACAGATGTTGTCTCTTTCATAACCCATGTAATGTCACTATCAATTTGGCAAGTGCTTTTCCTGCATCCTCATAAGTAGTGGCACCAGAAGCAGTTGGCTTTCACTTGGCAGGGACTGCAGAGTTCATTCAGTGTCTTGCTCCAGACTTATACCAGCTCCTCGGTCCTGTGCTTTCATTTAATGTAGGAATCTCAATCATCTTTCCAACACAGCTCTAGTCTTCTACACGGATGCCATCATGTTAAGATGACGTGGTGAGCAGAAGGGAGCAGGTTACCTTGGCTGACTTGGGAAAACACATGCGTGCTGAGGGTGGGAGATATGTTCCAAGAAAAATAAGGAGCCACCTCATTAGTAAAGTTTCCAGAGACTTATTGGACGCTTGCTCCAAAATGAAAGACAAGTCTCTTGATCTTGTGCCCTACTCTAATCTTGACAGGGACCCAGCATTTTATAGAACATCTTTGGAGAAGAAAAAGCTTGCCAGGTTAGCAAAGCCTAGAGAAACACACTTCTCAAGTTTTACCAGTCTGCAGCAAAAACAACTGCCACCTAGCTTCTTAGATCCAGTACTCCCAGTGGTGTTTGAAGTGTCTGTGGCAGATGGGAGTGGAGCCTGTGGCTGATCCAACACGAGAAGCAGAATGAGGGCTACCATATACCTGGCCCGATGGCCATCAATGGAATTCTCCTGTGATCATACCATGTGATTGTGCTGTTGCCACTGACGGTATTTTAAAAAATTTAACTATAAAACGTTTTAGAAGGTCAGATATGTAATGTAACACTTACCATCGAAACCATTTTTAAGTGTTTAGCTCAGCAGCATCAAGGACATTCACACCATCACCACCGTTCATCTCTAGGACCTTTTCTTCTTGCAAAACTGAAACTCTGCACCCATTAAGTAGTAACTTCCCAAGCCCCCTCCCCTAGCCTCTGGCAACCACCATTTTATTTCTGTCTATGAAAGACTGCTCTAAAGTACCTCATGGTTTTAATTTTGATATCTTTTAAGTGTCTTTTGCCCCTTAAACAATTCTCCTGGGCACTCCTGTACATTTGATTTTCCAGTTGAGTTTTTGAGTCAACTCATCATGTTTTATAAAAGCATTAAGTTGGAATTTTTGACATTACATTGGATAGCCATCCCTAAGATGTGACAATTTAAGCTTCAAAATATTTATGATTTGTTAAACCCCAAATAAAATGTTTTAAAAATCGATTTTTAAAAGTCCTGAGACTCTACTGACTCTAAGAAATTCTTTTCTTTCTAAACAAATACAGATGATTCTCAAGTTATAATGAAAGATGAAGACATTTTAATAACATTTAAAAATAATCAGTTTAATTTCAATCAAGTGTGTTATTTAATTTATAATTTAACATTACTAGTCAATTGAGGGAAGTAAAATTTGTGTTAATTACAACCATGATTTACTAAAAGAAGCTTCTTTGGACTTCAAAAAAATCTAGAAAAGATGTGTTTTTGCTGAATGTAGCACTTGTAGTAAACCAAATAATGATGATGAAAGTAATTTTGAGGAAATGACGACCCAAAGAGTTTCCACTAGGTGGACTCAAAAGTATCACCCCTCACAGTCTGAGTTCAGTGTGCATCTCTCATTAATGGAGAAGTACTAAAATTTCAGAGTGTTATTTGTGGAACTTTACTGGCTAATGAAGCAAGTCAGCCATCAAAATGTAAGGTAACATTTATATGCAACTCATAAAGAAATAGATTCATAACCAAAAAAAATTGAAGGAAATAATATTGTATTAAAAAGTCAACAGAAGCAGATGTTCAATAATTCATATATGAACAGTAATAGTACTTTGAAAGCTTCTTAAGGTAGCACTTTATGTGACTATGACAGAAAAATAAGATCACAGAAACATTAGCAAAAAACCTCATCAAAAATGTTTGCGTGGAAATGTTGGGAGAATTTTGAGCAAAAGATAACTTAAGATAACTTGAGCAAAGATGATGATAACTTAAAGACTACTTTCTAATAACACTTTGGATCAATGTATTTAGAAACTGGCTAAGTATATGCAAGACTAATTTATGGTACAAATAAAAACAAAGTATTTTTCCGTGCAACCCAATGCATAGATAATGCTAAGAAGGCAATTCTTTTAGCAAATGTGTGTTTTAAGGATTACGGTGGTATGGAGTTAAGATTCTCCCCCCCAACCCCAACTTGATCACCACAAAAGGAACTAACTCTTAAATGTTTCAAATGATGATGGATTGATCACATTGTTTATGTGACTTGGAGATTAGGTTTGGGGTAGAAGTGTGTTGTGTTGCACAGATGCAAGGATAGGTAAGCATTGTAGAGTAGTTAATCCAGAGAAAAGAGCTGGGCCAGAATGTAAGTCAACATCCTGCTACTTTATTGAGAATGTCTTGCTACAAAAAACAAACAAATTACTATATGATGCCTTAATGATAGAGTAAAAGTTTTAAGTTACATAAAGTATTACGTGGTAAATTGGAGATGAGCCTGTATGTGAGCATATGGAAGCTGATCATAAACAAGTGCTGCAGAATGAGCTGTGAAGGTCGTTGGGCAGAAAGGTCTGTGGAGAACATAAGAACTACAGACCAGCTCTTTGTGTTTCTTTAAGAAACTAATTTGGTTCCAACTTTTTAAAGATGGAAATCCAGAATGGCTTATTTTTTTCTGATGTTTTTGATTTTCTTACTACTTTCAAGCAAGGAAGGAATTCAACGTGCTTTCAAATGGCAGAGAAGATAGAATGACAATTGTTAGAAGTTGGGAAGAGTAGAGTTTCTACAAACAGTTATGACATGTTTCATGATCTCACAATTATTAATAATGTAGATAAAGACCTTGACATTGCACATCTGAAAAAGGTGGAATGGCTAAAAATGGACCAGCTTTCTGAAAATGGGAATCTGTGTAAACCAAGCAACCCAGTAAGGGTGCTGCATGGAAGGAAAGCTTGGCTCATTGCAAGTCTGGATGTAGACTTACACGATTTGTTTAAGTGTGTGTGTGGGGTGCACGCTAGGGATCAAACCCAGACCCTCATGTGTGCTAGGCAAGTGCTGAGCTATATTCCCAGCCCTACAAAAATTTTGGAGAGTTTGAAAATATATATACAAATTAAAAAATGTTTTTCATTTTGAAATGTACAGAAAAGCATATGACAGAAATAACAAGTTCAATGATCACACAATGAGTGGCTATGTAATTTCCACCAGACTCAAGATAAAGGGAGAAACACCAGGGCCTCTTTAAGGCTCACAGGTGGTTCTTTGCCTGGCCTCCAGGTTCTTGGCCCACTGCTGGGGGCGGATCCTCTGCAGACAGGCAGCTCTGTCTCATCTTGGTGCAGCTACTCTCCCTGGCTTTGTCCTGCAAACTCTACCTACCCTGGGCTACCAACCTCCTCTCCTCAACTCAGGGAGCCCTCTAGGATCCTAATATACCCCAGGAACTCTCTTAAAGAGAGAACTGGGCTGTTACAGAGTTGACATGATTTGTTTGCATCTCTCAGGGATCACTGTCCCTCTTTGCCTCATGGTCAGTGTCTTGAAAACGGCTTATTTCCTATATTTTGCTTGCTTTTTGGAGGGGAAGGAGTTCATTTCAAGCATGAAGATATATGTGACCATTACTCCATCTTGGCCAGGAACGAACATTCCAAAACCTTAATTACGTTCACATTGATTTTTGTTTTCGTTTTTGTTGTTTTCTTTTTTTCAGGAATAGGAAAAATGATGTTTTCCTCCGTTTGTCACTGAACAACGGAGGAATAATTCATTTTCGCTTTAGTCAATGATATGACCATTTCATTTTTTTGTAAACTAGCATTTCATTTTTATTAGCAGTACATTTTGCATTCTGGTTGAAATTCATGTCTAGTTGAAAACCACTCTTCCACTAGCACATTTACTTTTAAAAATACCATAACCCAAATACTAACTGGTTCTACACAAACAGTGCATGCCTTTGAAAAGTTAAGTAGACAAAAAAATCAGAATATTAAAAAGAAGAAGTAAATATCAGCACAAACGTTTATAAGAATAGTAATCTCTGAAGAAGTAAATTGAAGTTGATAGATTCTCACTGAAGTGGGGTTCATGGGGTAAGGCAAAGGGGGTGTGGCAAGAAGGGAGAAGCAGCCAGAAGTCCAATGCAGGAATGGGGGGGGGCGCAAAACACTGCAGAGGAGCCCTGGAGCTCAGAGAGAGCACAGCAAGGCTGGATTTCAGATTGGCTGCTGTCACCGAATTCCACGTGTGTGAAAACAACTGAGTTTTATTTATTTGTTTGTATTTATTATTATTTTAATTGTACACATTTATGGGATAAAGTGTGATAATATAATAATTGAATGCATATGTCCAATGTGTACTGACCAAATCAAGGTAATTAGCATCTCCATCTTCTTATCATTACTTTGTGTTTGGAGCCTTTGAGCTTCTATTTTAGTTATTCAAAAATATGTAATAGGACATGGTGAACTATGGTCACCTCCCACTGCACTGTAGAAGTTATTACCTCCATCTGACTGTGTTTGGTACCTGTTACCAAGCCTCCCTCTACCTTCCTGCACCTACTCTTTCCAGGCTCTGTCAATCACTGTTACACATTCAGACCAACTTTATAACATCCACATATAAGAGATAAGAGGTGATTATTTGCCTTTCTGTGTCTGACTTATTTCACTTAACGTCATGTCTTCCATTTCTGTCCATTTTGCTACAAATGACAGGATTCCAATTCTGAATTTTAAATATGTAAAATGATACTACCCCCTCCCCACCAAGAATGCATGTCAAGTCTCTCTGAGCCTCATGCCCTTTCCAGCATGTTACACTTGAGCACGTGGCCAAGTGTTCACAGGTTTTAGGATTGAGTAGACTGTAGATCACAGAGGTTGGGCTTTTATCTAGTCCACTTTTCAAATGTGTGGCCATCTGTTAAATCCCATTACAAATTAGTAAACAAATGAACAAAAATGCCAAGTAGTTCGAGCCAAAATATTCAACCTTTCCAGAAGAGAATAAACTCAAAATGTTTTCCTTGGGGGCCTTCTGAGAACTAGACTAGGATTTTGTCAATTAAAGTTAGAATGATACAGCTACTTTGATTGGTCATGCTTGAATAATGAAATTAATGCCTGCTAATTTTTTTTTTACTGAATGTAGATTTGTATTGTGATTCTATCACAGATTTCCTAGTCTAAAGGAAAAGATCTAAGCTCATAAATGTCTGCCTTGAAAGAGAGGTAACACTGCTTCATGACACCTGAGTAATTGATAGTAATAGGGTAGAGAGCATCTGTGAAGAGTACGCAAAGGTGTGTCCCTTGGTCGTCTGAGTAAAACACCTCCACCAGTTAATGTCACTACTGCAGCTTGGGTCACTCCAAAGCATAAAATTTCTAGACAATATATAATATCTAAAAAATATAAATACTGAGTCTAGATAGAATTGGCTTTATATACTAGATATATATAAAGAGATGTCCTGTATCAAATTTTTAAAATCTTCAAAAGATGAAGTCTTCTAAAATGTATTTATTCATTCATTTTTGTGGTGAAAAGCACGTAATTTAAAATATATCATCTTAACCAATTTTAAGTGCACAGTTCAGTAGTGCTAGCTATGCACACATTGTTGCAATTTTTTTTTTTTTTTTGCAAAAACTGGACTTTGATACCCATTAAACAGTAACTTCCTTTCTTCCAGCAGTAACTTCCTTCCCCTTCTCCCAGCCCCCATCACCACTGTTCTACTTTCTGTTTCTAAGAATTTGACTGCACTAAATACATCATATAAGTGGAGTCACATAGCATTTGTCTCTTTGTAACTGACTTGGTTTATTTAGCATAATGACTTCAAGATTCATTTATGTTGTAGCATGTAACAGGATCTCTTTTTTAAGGCTGAATAATATTCTGTTGTATGTATAGTATACATAATATACATAATATTCCATTGTATGTATACAATGTTTTGAAGTGTGGGGGGGGGGAGCTTGCTAGGGATCAAACTTGGAATCTCGTGTATGCTAGGCAAGTGCTGAGCTACATCCTCAGGCCTACAAAATTTTTGTAGGTAGTCCCCCTTTATCTACAGTTTTGCTTTCAGCAGTTTATGTTACCTGTGGTCATTCATAATCCAAAAATATTAAACATAAAATTTCAGAAATAAAAATTCATATGTTTTAAACTATACACCATTCTGAATAGTGTGACAAAATCTCACACCATCATGCTTCTTCCCACCCAGGAGATGAATCATCTTTTGGTCCATTGTATCCATGTTATATATGCTACACTGTATCCATGTTATATATGCTACACTCCTGTTAGTCACTTAGAAGTCATCTGAATTATCAGATTTACTCTTGCAGTATCGTAGTAGCCCTTATTTTACTTAATAATGCCCCCAAAGTGCAAGAGTAGTGATGCTGGCAATTCAGATGTGTCAAAGAGAAGCCACAACTGCTTCTCTTAAATATCATCTCATATCATCACAAGAAGACTGAATACAGTACATTAAGGTATTTTGAGAGTGAAAAGCCACATTCTCATAACTTTTATTACAGCATATTGCTATAATTATTGTTTATTAGTTATTGCTATTGATCTCTTGCTATGCCTAATTTATAAATTAAGCTTCATCATAGGTATGTACGTATAGGAAAAGATGTAGCATATACAGAGGGTTTGGTACTCTCCGAGGCATCCACAAGGGGTCTTAGAACATATCCCCAGTGGATAAGGGGAGGACTATTGTGCTACATTTTCTTTATCCATTCCTCCGTCAATGCACATTTAGGTTAACATTTCTTTTTGACCTGCTTATCTTTTAGAGGCTTTTAAGGGTTTAGGATATGATGTAGAATCTAGAGTGAAAAAAGCCCCCAAATTTCACACTTATATTCAAATGCCTTGAACACTGAATTGGCTCATACTATTTAGAGCCTGCCACAAGTATCTGCATGCATGGGATGCACACGTCCCCAGTCCTGCTGGTCCTCCCTTCAACCGCCTTTGCATTTTCCCTTTTAGGTTCCCACTGCCCAGACCTGCTCCAGCCCTTTGCATGGCACCTGAGTTGGCAGAGAAGGCTTCTGTGTTGTCTCTGTTCCTGAAGCGTCCCTGCCTTGCCTCACAGACACCACCAGATTTTCCCCCTTTTCCACCTCTCTGCCCCCTAGACAGTCACAGAGCTGTGGTTCCAGCCACCTCATTCCATCCTAGTCATCGTGAATGGAAGGGCCTCTGTTATTAGGGAGGACTCCATCTCTCCACCCTCGATGGCTTCGCCTTCTCATAGCACCCTGGGTGATACTGATCCATTCCCAGACTCCTAGGCTCCCTCCTCCTTCTGTACTCCTATTCCTGTCTCTCCTTGGTGAGAATACCCTGCCTTGCCTTCCATTTCTTTGAGTTCTATCTGCTTTTCCAGGCCTTGTCATCTATCCCTCAGTGGCCATTTGTGGAGCTGGTTCTCACGGAAGGAGACTGTGCTAAGCTCCCAGAACCCACCGGGGAGGTGTAATGGACTAAACTGTGTCTCCCCACAATTATATGTTGAAGTCCTAACCCCCAACACCTCAGAATGGGACCACATTTGTAGAGAGGGCCTTGAAAGAGATAGTTAAGATAAAATGAGATCATATGGATGGACCCCCCAATCCAATATGATCAATGTCATAGCACAGACACACACACAGGAAAGACCATGTGAAGACACAAGACTATCTACCGGCCAAGGGGAGAGGCCTTCTAAGGAACCAACCCTGCCAACACCTTGATCTTAGCCTCTAGAATTGTGAGGAAATACATTGTTGCTGTTTAAGGTACCCATGTGTGGTCTTTTGTTATGAAAGGCAGCCCAAGCAAACCCATACAGAGACAAAGTGGTTTAACCTCACTGGGTTACCATGAAGAGGGGTTGTTACTTAAATTACAGGGCTTTTTTTTTTTTTTTTAGAGGAAGAAAAGTTTATTTGGGGGCTCACACTTTTAGAAGTCTTAGTTCAAAGAAGGCCTGCTCCATTCCCTGGGGCTCGAGGTAAGGCAAAATATCATGGCTGAAAAGTGTGGCAGAGGGAAGCAGCTCACATGAAGGAAGATCAGGAAGCAGAGGGAGAGACTCCACTTGCATCACAGGGCTATTGTGAGGATTAAATGAGATAGTTCGTGAAAGTACCAGGAATGTAGAAAGATTCAGTAAATATGTTTTTCATTGATGAGGATCAAATCCAGGGCCTCATGCATGCTAGGCAAGAGCTCTACCACTGAGCTCCAGCCCCAAACCCAATAAATATTTCTTGTCTTTCTCAATTAGTGCCTATTTTCAAAAGGCTGGCAAGAGTTCATGTATTATCGAAAGTGTGCTAAACCATATGATTAGCTATTCCACATAGAATGGACTCTCATTTCTCTACAGTGCTTTGAACTGGAGCGATTCTGGTTAATTTAATAGTCTGGTTAGTAAGAATGACCAGATATCCCACCATATATTAACACATGTTAGCAGGTGTCAAAGTTGAACTCATTTGTAGAAATATGAAATGATAAAGAATTAAGGGTCTTGAGGATTTTCTTAGCTGAATCTATTTATCTCATAGGTGAGGAAATCAAGGCCCTTGGAGGTGAAGTGATTTTCTCAAAGTCATGTTGTTTTAATTGGCAGAGCTGGCAGGTAGCAGGCAGTGGAGATCCCTGACACCCCTCTCCTCCTATTGTCCACCCTAATGATAGGACTTTGGGTAAACTCTATCTGTATCGTTGTAGGAAATGTCCATTATAGGTAAATCTAAAAAGATTGCTATTTTTCAGGGGCCTGAATATTCAGAATGACATATGGTAGATATGGTAGAACAAACTGCTGATATGGCTTATTTCAGTGCCCCTACACCTTTATTTCTATACTATGTCATTGCAAGAATGTCATGTAAATAGAATAAGACAACATGTAACCTTTGGGGTTGGCTTTTTTCACTTAGCATAATTACCTGGAGATTCATCCAAGTTGCCACATGTATCAATAGTTCATTTTAAAAACTGCTGAGTAGCCAGGCGCAGTGGCACAAGCCTGTAATCCCAGCACTTAGGGAGGCTGAGACAGGAGAATCGCGAGTTCAAAGCCAGCCTCAGCAATGGCGAGGCGCTAAGCAACTCAGTGAGACCCTGTCTCTACATAAAACACAAAATAGGGCTGGCGATGTGGCTCAGTGGTCCAGTGCCCCTGAGTTCAATCCCCAGTACCAAAAAAAAAAAAAGAAAGAAAGAAACTGCTGAGTAGTATCCCTTGGTGTGGCCGTGTCATGGTGTGTTTAACCATTTGCCCATTGATAAATAGCTGAGTTGTTTGGTTATAATGAAGAAAGCTATTATTATAATTCATGTACAGGCTTCTTCTGGATCCTCATGGCTAAGTGCCCAAGAGCACACTTATTGAGTCACATCATTACTGCATGTTTTAAGTTGATAAGGAATTGCCAAACTGCCTTGCAGAGTGACTGCAACAACAATTTATGAGTGATCTACAGCAGCATTTGTTATTGTCACTATTTTTATTTTAGTCTTTCTGAGATGGGTGATAGTGATAATCTCATGATAGTGTAATTTGCATCTTCCTAATGACTAATAATGTTGAACATCTTTCCATGTGCACTAATTGTCATCTGTATATACTGAAGTGTATGGTTGTGTCTGTTGCCCATTTTCTAAATGATTTTCGAATTGTTAAGTTTTGGGAATTCTTTATGTATTCCAAAACTTCTCCTTTGTCAGATTTGTGGTTTACAGATATTTTCTCTAAGTCTATAGTGTATTTTATCCTCTGAACAGGATCTTCCAAAGAGCACAGGCTTTAAATTTTGATGAGATCAAATTTTCATTTTTTTTCCTTTATGGATCATGATTTTAGTGTCAAGTCTAAGAACTTTTGGCCTAATCCTAGGACCTGAAAATTTTCTCCTGTTTTTTTTTTTCTTAAAGTTTAAATAATTAACATCTGTGATTCATTTGGAATTATTTTTTGTGTAAGGTATGAGATTTGGGCTGGTGTTCAGGTTTTAACTTATGCATGCCCCATTGCTCCAACGTACTTTGTGGAAAATGCTATATCATTCCTCTATCAAACTGCTTTTGCATTAAAAAAATCAGTTGACATATTTGTGTAGATCTATTTCTGGATTTTCTACTCTGTTTCATAGATCTATGTGTCTATTCTTCTGCCAATACCACACATCTTGATTACTGGCTATTAAAGTTTCTGCACTTATTCTCAGAGAGGGGTGAAAACCATTGCTGGAGCTTGAACAAAGGCTCCAGGGGACTGACTAGTCCAATTATCTCTTATAATTCAGAGTAGTGAACATATGCTGTACTGAGAGCCAAAGGATCTGGTCCTGTAGACTTTGCTCGTCAGGATGTGGCTGGGTGACCTGGCCAAATCATTTAGCCTGAGCCTCGGTTTCCTCATCTATGGAACTTGGGTGACAATACGTGTTTATCCTACCCTCCCAGTATTGTGAGTGTAAAAGGAAATATAGAGTCCATAAATTTTAGATGAAAGTACAGTTATTATTTCAGGGGTAAGGAAAATGACATCCAAGATTAAGATCTGCCTTATCCAAAGTTATCTTCTGTTGGGTTTGGTGGCACCTGCCAGAAAGTGTCACAAATTATTCAATACATACCTACAGATCCCACACTCTGCCAGGCACCGAAAAAGTTTTTGGGAGGGCGCATGTGCGTGTGCACACACACACAATCGTCTCTGTCCTTAAACATCTCTTTATTTATTGTGGACATATTTCATTTCTCAAAACCCTAGTGAATTCTAATTAAATTTATATTGAAGACTCCTTTAAAATTTCAGGACCTCCTGGGTTGATGGATCCATAGAACAATAAATCATTGTTTTGACATCTCTCTAAGTCACCAGCTTCCCTCTCAGATTCCATGGGGCTGCACATTAAGATAGAGGCAAAAAGAACGAATTAACCTGGACAGAACTAAAAATACACAGAAACTCACATGCTTTTGACTCCTTCCTAGCTATCCCCATTCACATTCCAGGATTTCTTTGCCACCCATTTATTACAATGAAAAAAAAAATCAAGGATCCAATTCAGAGTCCTGTAATAGTGAATAAAAAATGCATTTTACCTGCCTCAGGTGGGGCAGGACTTTTGAACAGCCTGCCTCTTCTGTGTGTTCCCAGGTCTCATTTCACAAACTGACTTCAATCCAGGACTGTCAGAGATGCAGCTGCATAGGGACTGGCTTTAACAGTCAGAGGAAGACTGGATGCACAACTTTCCTCTAGACAGCAGCACTGAAGAAAATCGAGTTTGGAGAACAATGACTATTCTTATTAAATCATTTAAACATTAGCACATGCTATTTGGTGCATGTAGAATGCAAAGCATGGAAGTAAAGCAAAATACACAACAACAAAACATGCTCCAGCATAGCAAAATCAAAATCCAGTTAAGATTCACAGCTGGAGATGCTCTGAAGTAATTGCAAATGCCTCCTGTGGTGGGTGAGGCTCTGCTGCCCCCACGTGGCTTTAGTCCTTCTCTGGTAAAACCTCGTGCCTAGAGTGGTGATTTTGAGAATGGTGGAGTGGATAAACAGCTGAATAGAGACATAAGTGAGTTCATTCATTTATGCATTCATTTAATAAGTATCAGATTCCAACTATTTTTCCAGGCACTGGACCAAGTGCTGTTAGGAAGTGATATTTGAGATCTGACATGTGAAAAAGGCATTGGTGTTAATTAAGTAGGCAAGGGCTATAGTTAGAGCTGCCCTGTGTATTGGTCCCAGGGGTGGTTAATGTGTAACCTGTGATGATGGAGGAAGGATTTTCCAAATATGCTTTTTCCTCTAGGGAAACAAACCTGTCTCTGGATAACCATAGCCTATTTACTTAAATCTATTGGGTTGACAGGGAAAATAATAAAAGGCAGTAAATGTGGGTTTAAGAAGTGCACTAAAAGGCCTTTAGGGAAAATCCAGGGTGGGATCAAGAAGGGAGAGTAGGCAGAATCCTTAACTTCACCAAAAACAAAGTGCATGGAGGTTTAATCATGGTATTTTACTTGCATTAATAATTTATTACACTATTGATTGATGTGGACACTGGTGCATTCCCTTTCACAGAAATGCCATAATCCTGAATTTATTGACCAAAATTACTCCCAGAGTATATATAGAAAAGAACAGATGAAGGGCCAGGTGTGGTGGCACATGCCTGTAATCTCAGCAGCTCAGGAGGCTGAGGCAGGAGGATCTCGAGTTCAAAGCCAGTCTCAGCAACTTAGTGAAGCCCTGAGCAACTCAGTGAGACCCTGTCTCCAAATAAAATACAAAATAGGGCTGGGGATGTGGCTCAGTGGTTAAGCACTCCCGAGTTCAATCCCCGATGCCAAAACAAAAACAAACAAACAAAAAATAGATAAGACCGTATGTCACTAATTTTACCTGGGATTAAATTATGGAGTCACACAGACTCAGAGTAGAGGAGTTTCTTCTGGAGACTAAGAATCATGCCAGAAGTTGTGTTGGTAGTTAGGTCACTGTTATTCACTCCTTTTAGGATTCTGCAAAAGCCTATACAAAAATTTGCAAGCTTTTATTTCCAATAGAACTCAAACATCTGTTTATTGAACATTCGATGGATGCAATACTTTAGCTGGGCTGGGAAGTTCCAACGCAGGGACAACCTCCTGGCTCCCTTCCTCAAAGATCTTGGTTTAGGGACGACTGGCTTGTAAAAGCATAAAATACAGTAATTCAATGCATAATGCTATGACACAGCAGTGTGGGACTATGGGATAGGGAGGACACGATGCATTCTAACTGGAGGGGTGGCAGACAGGGCACTCCCCGCAGGTGCAGCATTAGAGCCTCCGAACACCAGAGGGTGTTGAAAGCCACTGAAGGAAGGATTCCTTTCCTTCAAGTTGAAGAGCATGTGCTGTTGTTTATTAAGTGTTCACTGAGCACTGAAAAGGTGTAGTATGAAATGGAGAAGCTTAAGAACTGCAAAGGAGAGATAAAATGTATCCCTGAGAAAAAAGTCACGTCATGCCATCAGTTGCCAGAACAGTGAATTACCCACCTTAAAAATACTTTAGTGAGAGCCAGGCGCAGTGGTGCATGCCTGTAATCTCAGCACTTAGGGAGGCTGAGACAGGAGAATTGAGAGTTCAAAGCCAGCCTCAGCAACAGTGAGGCGCTAAGCAACTCAGTGAGACCCTGCCTCTACATAAAACACAAAATAGGGCTGGGGATGTGGCTCAGTGGTCGAGTGCCCCTGAGTTCAATCCCTAGTACCAAAAAAAAAACAACAAAAAAACCCCAAAACACCAGAAACTTCAGTGAAGTGGTACCTGCCTGTAGGCCCAGATTCTCAGGAGACTGAGGCAAAAGGATCACAAGTTTGAAGTTAGCCTTAGCAAATTAGTGAGACCCTGTCTTGATATAAAAAGGACTGGAAAGATAGCTCAGTGATAGAGAGTGTCACTGAGTTCAATCCCCAGTTGCACTCCTCCCCCCTCAAATTCAATGAAATCAGTAAGAAAAAGCATGAGGCACCAGATTCATGTTTCTATTCTGGGCCTCCCTTCTCCAAGCATCTAGATTTTGTAAAAAGTTATTGTTTTTATTTTTAACTACATAAGCAATGAAAAAAATACAGTATAATCTTGTTTGGAAAAACTCAAGGGATAATAAAAATATTTGAGTAAAAAGTAAAATTCTCCTTTTGAAATCTCCTGTTCTCCCCATTCCCATTTCTCTTCTTAGAAACACACACTGTTTTCGTCTCCTTCTCAAATAATTTCTGGTGAATTCATGTACACACATAACGGTGCTGTGATTTTACATAAACACAAATATGTTTTCTTGCACTGTTTTTATTCCCATTGAATACTGTATTTTAGAAATTTTTCTGTTAGTACACAGATCACAGAGTAAGTATATACAGTTAAAATTCATTCTTTTTTCAAAAAGTATTTTTAGTTTTAGTTGTAGATGGACACAATACTTTTATTATTTATTTATTTTTATGTGGTGCTGAAGATGAAACCCAGTGCCTCATGCGTGCTAGGTAAGTGCTCTATCACTGAGCTACAGATCCAGCCCAAAATTCACTCTTTTAAACTAGAATTCCACCATAAAAATATACATGTTGCTTCATTCACCCTTTCCTTTTTGATAGTTCACAAGAAGAAGGTTGCTAAGGTCTGATTTATACAGTTAAACAAACAAGCAAAAAATAACCCCAAATCGAAGCCTAACAAAACAGACATTTCACTTGATCCTTTCACTTACAGCTCCTCACTAAATCTCCAAATCCCAGTCTATTTACAAATGCAGAATATCCTAAATGAAAGGAAAAGCCAGAAACCTGGAGAAATAATTCAGTGGTAACATCACAGGTATGTGCTGTGACTCTTAACTCCTTACCTTTCTCTTCTGGGAAGGACTAGTTGTCCTTTATAGATAAATTTGCACTCAAAATGAGAAGTCCTAATCTTCTGAGATTGACAGCTGGCCAGTTATGCTAACTCCTGGGGATTCAGAGGACCACATTACTTCATGGGTTAGGGCAGGGCTTATTGGGTTGAAGTGATTAAAGAAATTTTAACCTGAATTTAGATCCAATAGCTTTATTCTCCTCCCCTTACCCCATTCCAAATAGGAAAACAAGTTCTATCAGTTCCTTGGAGACCAGCTATAATAAGTGTCACCATCAGAGAACTGAAGATACATCTAACCTGCCAGTTTGATTGGTTGATGAAAACTGATGGATCTTGAAGAATGATGATTTTAAACTGAATCAAATAGTGCTGCCAAGTTCAGGTGTCTCTCTAGGTGTGACCTCTTTTGAGGAACAAACTTTGCTCCTTTGTGTGTAGCTCTTGCTTGGGCAAATGTTTTTCCCTCCACCTAATAACAACCATTTTTTTAATCTCAGTTCCTGTGGGCCGGGCATCTGGGTGTGGCTTAGCTGGGTGCCTTTGGCTCTGGTTCTCTCCTGAGGCTGCAATCAAGATGTCAGTTGGGTCATGGTCATCTTGACCTGGGGAGGATCTGTTCCAAGTTCACTCACATGATTGTCATCCCTGGTGGTAGGCTGAAGATATCAGTTCATTAACAAGTACAACTGGCTTCCCTCAGTAAGTCTGAGAGCAACAGGGTGTGCTCAAGATGGAAGCCATAGTTCTTGTGTGTCCTCATCTCCAAAGTGACATCCCATCACTTTTGTCATATTCTATTCATTAGAATCAGGATTAGGTTGGCCCACATTCAGGCTGATATTTACTGAGCACTTGCTGCATGTCAATGTTTATCCATACACTTGGCTTCCTTTTGGTCTACACCATAGGCCTTCCTGAGGTGAGAGAACCTTGCTCAGCATTTTTTTTTTGGTTACTGGGGATTGAATTCAGAGGTACTTCACCACTGAGCCACATTCTCAGCACTATTTTGTATCTTATTTAGAGACAGGGTCTCACTGAGTTGCTTAGTGCCTTACTTTTGCTGAGGCTGGCTTTAAACTCACAATCCTCCAGTGTCAGCCTCCCCAGCTGCTGGGATCACCACCCTGGCTCTTGCTCAGCATTTCTAAGCTCTCCTGGTGAGCAGCCTGCCTGGACTGTCTATGAAAATAACCAGACCTGCACAAGTACTTGGCCCCATGCTGGATACAGAGCATGTTTCAAAAATTGGCAGCTTCCCCTGAACTCTACTTTGGAAAGAGAGACAAGTCTTCTTAGTGACTCTCAAAACCTGTCAGGAGGTTCCATGTACACATTGTAACCCCTCTTGTCTGCTCCTAGAAATCTTATTTCCATGAGATTCTGGTTATCCTTCCCTGAAGCAAGTACAGTAAGAAGATTATTACCAGTGTCTCAATGCAGAATAAAAGGTAATGGAACAAGGTATCCAAGGAAGGTGAGAGCTTAATTAATATCTTAAAATATGATCCACCACAAGAACTTTTCCCAGATTAGGCATACTTTGTGGGCATCATTTCAAAAGCTGTTCAGTATTCTAACCTACAAATATAATTTACCTGTTTGTCTGCTTAAGCTGCTGCAACAAAATATCATAGACTAGGTGGTTTAAATGACAAATATTTATTTCTCGCAGTTGGAAATTGGGAAGTTCAAAATCAAGGCACTGGCAGATTTGGTGTCTGGTGGGAGCCACTTCTTGGTTCACAAATTGCAGTCTTCACTGGGTCCTCACATGGAGGCTTTACAAGAATACTAATCTCGGGGCTGGGATTGTAGCTCAGCGGTAGAGCGCTTGCCTCGCATGCGTGAGGCCCTGGGTTCGATCCTCAGCACCACATACAAAGCAATAAAATAAAGACATTGTGTCCATCTACAACTAAAAAAAAAATATTAAAAAAAAAAAGAATACTAATCTCATTCTTGAAGGCTCCATTCCCATAACCTAAACACCTCAAAAGCCCCTTCTTATCACACTGGAGGTTAGGATTTCAACACATGAATGGGGGTGGGGGACACAAACATTCATTCCATAACTTTACCATTCTTTTAATTTGTATTTTGATTGTCTTTATATCATAGATTATGGTTATTTTAGGTCATAAAGTTTTCTCACTCTAAATTTATAGTCTATCATAGTGTTTATACGTTAATTCTTTTGTTACATATTCCAAGTTGCTTTCCAGGTAGTTGCAATTGTTTGATTGTAGCATGCTGCTATATGTGAGGTGAGCACTGCTGGAGTGCACTGAAGACTCATGCACTCATCCTGAAAAAGTTGTCTACACTGTGCTGTCACCACTTGATCACCTCTAACTCATCTCTCTACTCACTGTGGCCTGGCTTCTGCCTGAATCACACCATGGAAACTGCTTCTGTCAACTATCTCGTTGCTAAATGAAGTCCTTCTCTCCTTGGCTTTTCAGAAGCATTTGACAGTATGAGATTCCTATTCTTCCACAAAGGTTCTCAGTTCTCCTGGTTTCCTTGCCCCACTTTTGGTCCTTACAGGTCCATCCCGCTCTCTCCAGTCTGCCCATGTTTCCCAGGAATCTGTCCTAGACCCAACAGTCTGCTTGCTCTACAGACTCCCCTCAGGCATCCCCACTTCTAGATGCTGGATGCCTCCCAAACCTCCACTTCCATTTCAGCTCTCTCCAGTGCCCCACATTCATCCTCTTTCTGGACAGGCCACTGTGGAAGAAAATCCCAAGCCCACCTCACTATAACAATGATGAACCACCCCGCCCCCCATCATCTTGCTCTACTCCTGTAAATGCCTGAATTTTTGTCCATCTCAGTAAATGGTACCATCTCATACCTACATGCACAAAACAGGAATGGGAGCAGCATTTCCTTCTCTCTTCATTTCCCACATTCAAACAACATGCTTATCTTGTTGATGTTAGTTCTAGATGTCTCACATCTGTCCATATGTCCCATGTCTTCTGCCACCAGAAATCTAGGTCCTTATCAGTCCATGCCTGGATTACTGGAACAGCCTCCTAACTTGGTTCTTTGTATCTAGTCTTGCTTCCCTTCAACTCATTCATTTTCTGGGGGAACGAGAGATTGAACTCAGGAGCACTTGAACACAGAGCCACATCCCCAGGCCTATTTTGTATTTTATTTAGAGACAGGGTCTCACTGAGTTGCTTGGCGCCTCACTTTTGCTGAGGCTGGCTTTGAACTTGAGATCCTCCTGTCTCAGCCTCCTGAGCCACTGGGATTACAGGCCTGCGCCACCCCTGGTTAAACCCATTCTTGCTACTACAGGGAAAGTGAGACTTCTGAAATGCAAATCTGATCACAACCTTCCCCAGCTCAATACCTTGCAGTATGTCCCTAGTGCTTCACATCAACACCCGAGCCCCTTGCTTCCCTGGGGCAGAGATATAAATATATGTCAATTAAAAATAATGTACAGTAATATGGATTTTTTTGGTGTACAGTTCTACAAATTTTAACACAAGTGTAGATCCTTATGGCCACCACCATTGCCTGTAATTCTCCAAAGCTATCTCATGATCCTTTTTGTAGTCACACCCTCCCCATCATCAAAGAAACAGAATCTTTTGGAAACCAACAAAACCAAACCACCCAAGCCCCTTAAGGTGTCTTTAATGCACCTGCCTACCTCTCCCCACTCACCTCCAAAAATGCCCCCCCCCCGCAATTAGCCTGAACTGTCTTCATTTTTTAAAAGAAGCTTTATGGTTACTGTCTTCAGTTCTTGGGGTGCTCCAACCTGCCTCCATCTGGACCCCTAGGGATGGCTGGACATCTGCCTCTGCGCTGCAGACCACTGGGTGCTTCCCCCACTTTATAACCACTTCACGCCTTTTTTTTTTTTTTCGGTCATTGCCAGGTTGCCTTTTCCGCCAGCCAGCTTCTCTCCTGCGCAGGGCGAGGGTTTTGGCCAGGGCTGTGTCCCCACGTGAGACCCCGCAGTAGCGTGGCCATAGCCTCTACACCTCGTTCTGCGCCCGCTCCGAGGCCCGCGCGCACATGCGCACTAGCGGGCGCGGAGGGCAGACCTCGGTGCCGCCCCTCCCCCACGCCACCGCGACGTTGCGGTGGCGACGACCGTTGCGGGGCGCCCCGGGCCCTGAGGTGGGAGGGTCGGCCGCTGACACCCTTCCCTTTCGGCCCTGAGGTACCCGGCCTGGTGGCCCAGGACGTTCCCGTCGCATGGCGGAGTGCTGCGGACGACGCCCATGAAGCCCGTAGTCCTTCTAGTTGCGCTGTTGCTATGGCCTTCGTCCGCGCCGGCGTTTCCGAGTGAGTGCCGGGGCTAGGCGGCGGCGTCCCCGGGCGTCCCCGGGCGTCCCCGGGCAGCCTCCGGAAGTCCAGCCCTTGCTTTTCCCGGGTCCTGCACTCCTCCCGCCCCAGTGTCCAGGGTGCTGGCCCAGCGCGGAGGTGTGTCCCTCTGCTCGCGCCCGCGCCGCCACTTGGCGGACCCGGGAACGCAGACGTGCGAGAGGCGCTGTCGGGGCAGGCGGCGCCCTTGGAGTGTGGCCTGGTCCGCGGGGGAGACTCGCCTTGGGCCACGCTGGGCCTCTGCCAGACACCTAGGTGATAACAGCAGAGGCGGAGGACTGCGTTTCCTGCCGTGTCAGTCTGTTTTTGTCTAGCTGATCTGCCCAGAATGGTCTTGACACTTAAAAATATAAATGTGACATGTGAAAAAGTAAAAAGTACAGATTTCACTGCTCATAAATAAAATTTTACTGGGACACAGTTGCAGCTGTACCTTTATGTGTTGACCATGGCTGCTTTCCTGCCTTGGAACAGCAGTGAAGTGGTTGTAGCACATGCACACAGTGTGGCTTGCAGAGTCTGAAATAATTACAACCTGACCCTTTACCAAGAAAAGGTTGTCTGGCCCCCAACGGCAAAAGTTAGCATGTGGATTGTGGGCATCCATGTAGAATACTAACTCATTCCCATAGAGTGCTCCGCGGAGTGCAAGGGGTGCAAAGCCTTAGCTAAGCAGAATTCTACCTTATGTGTTCCCAAGGAGCTCTTTCGTCCCTCCCCAGTAGCTGAAAACCAGGAAAGTCAAATTCAGCAGTGCTGAGACTTCACTGTATTAACAACATCTTGTGAACATCTTGAGTATTTAAGTATGGTATCTGATAGTGATATTCCAGATAATAACTGGGGCTTGCTTATCTAGTCTAATATTGTAGCATTTAATAATGTTAGTTTGGTTTAACCAAATCAATAAATAAAATTCACTCAACAGGTGTGAAAAAGTCTTATTACAGTACATATTAAGTATGCAGAGAATATTTCAGAATTGTTAAAAGGTTGTAGTTAAAAATTAGATTTAAAAAATTAAAATGCAACACAACCTAAATTATCATGAGAAGTAGTGGGAAAAGTTTTGAGGATGTGTCTTAGTTAAAATTAGTCCTTATGTGGGGCAGTGCCGGCCTGTAATCCAGCTCGGGAGGCTGAGGCAGGAGGATCGTGAGTTCGAAGCCAGCCTCAGCAAAAGTGAGGCACTAAGCAACTCAGTGAGGCCCTGTCTCTAAATATAATACAAAATAGGTCTGGGTTTCTTCTTTTTTTTTTTTTGGTACCAAGGATTGAACTCAGGGGTACTCGACCACTGAGCCACATCTCCAGCCCTATTTTGTGTTTTATGTAGAGACAGGGTCTCACTGAGTTGCTTAGCGCCTCGCCATTGCTGAGGCTGGCTTTGAACTCGCGATTCTCCTGTCTCAGCCTCCCTGAGTGCTGGGATTACAGGCTTGCGCCACCACGCCCAGCTCAAAATAGGTCTGGGGATGTGGCTCAGTGGTGGAGTGCTCCTGAGTTCAATCCCCAATACCTCCCTGCTGCAAAAAAACAAAACAAAACAAGCAAACAAACAAAAAACTAGCAGTTGTGATTTTTAGCTGTTTTTAATAAAAAGCTTTGTAAAATTTTTCTTCTTTGCCATAAAGGAGCAAAACACAATGAAGATAATTATCTTTTCTGGATAATTGGTGATTATTATTACTAATACCATTATTGCATTTGGTAGTGGTAGAGCAGTAGGTCACAGCTATGTAGAGATTTTAACTGAAGTGACATTAACTGTCATATAGTACAGTCTGGAACTGCTATTCAGCAGTCCCTGGATACTGTATGCAGTGCAGTCTCCTGCCTAACTGCACAATTTTGTGGCTTGTTTTTTTTTTTTTTGGCATCCCTTTCCCTAAGATTTCTTAAGGCTATTAGGAAATGAAAAGACATTTCTCAGAAAAAGGAATGATTTTGTGTTGAATATGTAAGTGGTATAAGACAAAAAGAAAAGTAACGAGATTGTGGATCATGGAGGATCTCTTGGAAAATGTAATTTACCTCTTTTCCACAGAAGTAGATTAAGAGATATGTAGGGTAATGTTACATGATTATTTTCTCCTTCTTTCTAATTCTTTTTCTCTGTTTTTATTTTTTAAATTTAAAAAATAAGTATACCAATGAAACTAGGCTTCTGTTATTAGGTTTGATTTAAATCAATTAAGTCTTCTTCTATATGGCCACTACTGGACAACTATTGATGAGAAAGTCAAATAAAAAATGCTTTCTCATGGGCTGGGGGTGTGGCTCAGTGGTAGAGCACTTGCCTGGCATGTGTGAGGCACTGGGTTTGATCCTCAGCACCACATGAAAATAAAAAGCTAAAAAAATTTTTTAAAATGCTCTCTCATGCCAATGATAAGACATAGGTTTTTTTTTTTTTTTTTGGTACTGGAGATTGAACTCAGGGGCACTTGACCACTGAGCCACATCTCCAGCCCTATTTTTTGTGTTTTAAGTAGAGAAAGGGTGTCACTGAGTTGCTTAGCACCTTGCCATTGCTGATGCTGGCTTTGAACTCATGATTCTCCTGTCTCAGCCTCCTTAAGTGTAGACATAGGTTTTTATAATGAAAATTGCAGTTTTAATGAGTTTTTCCTGAACTACAAGAACAGTTTTGAATTCATCTTATTCAACAATCGTAGACATATTAAATATATTTGTTGAAAAAATCCTCAGTTGTGGTTTAATCTAAATTCAGCCTGACATGAGTGAGGCCTGTGTATATGGAAGTCTATACTACCCTACATATACACACATCCTGATGGTGCTGAGTAATATCCTATACACTTAATTTTTTATACATTCAGTTAATTTCTTATATCTGATTTTTCAGTTTTAGTTTGAAATATTTTCCAATTTACAAATCATTCCTCTTTAATGTATTTTCACTGTACAGTTTGCCTTACTACTTAATGAGGTTCATTTTGCTTTTAAAAATGCATAATAACTTTAAAAGTAACATTAATATAATACTTATAAATTATTAAAATTATATAATTTACTTTTTAAAATTATAAGTCACTAAATATTTATGGTCCCGAAGCTACAAATACAAGACTGTGAAATATTAGTTTCAGGGAGGTACTCTTTTGAATTTCCAGGAATAAATTGTTTTTTCTAGGCATCTCTTCATATAGATCAGCAAAAATAGAGTTGATGGTAGGTTTCCATCTAGAGTAACAACACCTCTTAACTTGCTTCTCTAGATTGGTATTAAAAGGAAGTGCAATATGTGAGTCTTTGACCTCTGACCTTGTCCTGTCCTAATGAACCAAACAAGGCAAGGGAAATATTAAGGAGGTAACTAGCAATAATTGTTAAAATCTGTCACCAAATACATTAAAAGAAAACATTTATTTTAAGTGCATTCTAGAGGTAAAATTCACTTGATTTTAGTGCTGCAAGTTCTCTTTACATGTTTCAGTGATCAGGGTTAAGGCACTTGGGAAGACCTCTCAAACCTGTGAATAGAATGTCTTGACACACTTCATTAATGTTTGAGATAATGAGCTTGTCATCTAATTGGTGAATGTCCAGAAAGTGGCCTTAGGGGAGAAGCAGGAAGTTTCATTAGCCTATCTATCCATTAATGTTTTAATGGGGGAAAATGTTCTGTCTTTTTGTTCTTTTGACTATTTTAGCCCTTAAATGGATATACTTTAATCTCCTTATAATGCATGTAAAATTAAAATTAAGCAACAATTTCATTATATGAATAAAAGAAGTATAATACTAGTTGTTTGAAAAGGAAATATTTTATTTTTTAGGATCATTATGTGTTTGTGACTTTTTAAGACAAATTATTTTACTTAATTTTTTTTTCTGAGGCTCAAATATTCATGCCTTGAAATGTTGGAGCTACTGCAACCTGCTTTCTGTGTTCCTTTGGTAGGATCACATATATTTTATTTTATTTATTTATTTATTTTTAGTTATGCATCATAGTAGAATCTGTTTTGATATCTTTATACAAGCATGGAATATATCTTATTCTAATTATGACCTCAGTCTTGCGGATGTTTACAAGATCCCATATATTTTTAAAGATTTCTTATTTTCTGACATTAATTGGTTGTCCCACTTTGTATCTCCTCTGCTCTGAATGGAATTAGTCATGCTTCCAAGGAAATATTGCACAATCTGATATTAAAAACCAAAGCACCTAGGATTCACATTAGACTTGTGTGGTGAAATAATACTATTTGGGTAATTTTAGTTAAATAGAAATAAGATAAAATTTAAGGTCATGAATTTTTGTTGTTTCCCATTATATTTTAACATAGGATAATTTTTTTGATTTTTAACTCTTCACCCAAACCTGTATTCTTTTTGGTACTAGGGATTAAACTCAGGGGTACTCGACCACTGAGCCACATCCCCAGCCCTATTTTGTGTTTTATGTAGAGACAGGGTCTCACTGAGTTGCTTAGCACCTCGCCATTGCTGAGGCTGGCTTTGAACTCGCGATTCTCCTGTCTCAGCCTCCCAAAGTGCTGGGATTACAGGCATGTGCCACCGCGCCCGGCTCAAACTTGTATTCCTTTTTAAAAAACAAATTTAATAAGATTGTTTTGTGTACCTGTTTTGTTTTGTTTACTTTTATGGTAGCATAAAAGACTTTCCCCACATTAATCATTTTTCACGATACTATGAGTTGACTAGGTCCAGCTGGACTATTCTGCTTCATTTGGTATAGCTGAGGTCACTCACACAGCTTCATTCAGTTGAACACTCAGTTGGGTTGAAAAGACCCAAGATGGCTTCTTGTCTTTCAAGGTTTTTTCTCTTCATGACTTCTTGTCTTTTAATATCTAGCCCAAGTTTCACAGCAGCTGGCTTCCAACAGGAATCTTTACAAGCTCCAATATGAAAACTTCTAATCAAGCCCATTCTGTGTTAGACTTGGTAATGTCCTATAGGCCAAGACAAGTCACAAGGGGGAAGCCCATATTTAGTGTGAACCCAATAACATAAATACCAAAAAGTGCAAAACCATAAAGTTACATTTCTTTAAAGGGAACGCTTGAGTAATATGAACATAACTTCTTGTTTAGCTGTCTCCTTGTTTTTTGTCTATCAACAGAAAGTTAAAATTTAATAATTTACAGGGAAACTGCTGGATGAATAACATATATAATATATGTGTTTCCTTTTGTGACCACTCTGTGTGCCGGCTGTGTGTGTGTGTGCGCGTGCGTGCATGCGCCCACTAGGAATTGAACTGGAGCCTCACACATGCTAGGCAAACACTTTACCACTGAGCTGCAACTCAGTTCTTGTGACCATTATTCTGAGTACATCCTCCTAATAAAGCAGTTATTTCTACTTTGATTTGTATTGGAAATAGTTATTTAAGTTCATTTTAATTTGAGGATGTTGGGGGTTTAACTGGCAGTTCTTACATGGTGCCAGTTTTCAGGTATTAGTTTTTACTTGCAGCACTTAATTGCTGTAAAATGAAGGAAGTCTATTCTTTGTGAATCCATTTATATGATCTGGATGGAAAATATAAGCAATTTTTTCTCCAAAGTTATGGGCATAAATCTGCATAGCCAGAATCTGTACCATCTATGCTTGGGTTTATGTTTAAGTTTTATATACATGAGTTTTTTTATGGATAAAGACATTATTTTTCCACTATTGTGGTAATAGAAATCCTGTTCATATTGGAATCTTTAAAAAAAAAGAGCATCCAGAATTCTTGGTTAAATTTTGAGAATAATCATCAGTTGCCATATTAAAGTTATAGGCCAAAGACAAAGTGAAAAATAGTTCTTAAAGCACAAAATCAGATGTATTCCATGGAACTTTAATGTTTTTGTCTTTATTTGAATATTTTAAAATTCATTTTTCCTCTTTACTGAACTACCAAGTTTCCTCCTATTACATGCAACATTTTACTTCTACCTTTAATTTACCAGATATTTATTCCTGTATCAATCCGTGTTTAAATTAACAATATTATTTGGTTTTAAACCTTAGTTTTCAAAACATAAATTGCATTAAAGCACATTATAAGTATCCATTTTATATTAAGGGATATCTTTTTTTAAAAAAAGAATTCCATTTTGACAATGTTTTTAGTTTATCTCTTTGTATAGTCTAGGTATAACATGGTATATATAACTTATTGCAATCTATTGACATCAACTTTTTGCCGGTTAGAGTCAAGTGTAAGAAACTTACCCACCTTTATATTCTTTTACCCTTCCTCATTCATTTTATAATTATCCTAAGTATTTCCTTTACATATATTAAGAACCACATCAGAGTGGCACATATTTGCTTCAACTGTCCAACGTCATTTGGAAAATTCAAGAGGCAAAGGAAAAGTCTATTATATACCCATATTTTTCTTCTTCCTGTTACTCTCTCTTCCTTTCTAGTCTTCCGGGATTTCTTCCTCTTTTGTTTTTTTTTGTTTTTTTGATACCAGGGATTGAACTCAGGAGCACTCGACCACTGAGCCACATCCCCAGCCCTATGTTGTGTTTTATGTAGAGACAGGGTCTCACTGAGTTGCTTAGCACCTCGCCGTTGCTGAGGCTGGCTTTGAACTCGCGATTCTCCTGTCTCAGCCTCCCAAAGTGCTGGGATTACAGGCATGCGCCACTGCTCCCAGCCCAGGATTTCTTCTTTTATAATTTCCTCCCTGCTTGGCAAACTTCATTTAGCTATTCTTTTAGGGTAGGTGTTCTGGTAACAGCTTCTCTTAATTTCTCCTTATCTGAGAGTGAATGATCTTTTCATTTCTGAAGGATCTTTTCCCTCCATATGGAATTCTGCATAGTTGGTCCTTTTTTGGTCAGCACTTGAAAAATACATTATTTCCTTCCCATCTCCATGATTTCTGATAAGAATTAAAATTGTCAAATTGTTTTTCCCTTATATAGGAAGTAATGCATCTCTCTTGCTTCTTTCCTTTGTCTTTGGTTTTCAGAAGTTCGACTGTAATGTCTTGGCATAGGTTTCTTTCTGTTTCCTCTGAGTTCACCCAGCTTCTTGAATCTGTAAGTTCTTATCTTTGCCAGATCTGGGAGATTTTCAGCTGTTCCTTTGAATGCGTTTTCAGGCCCACCCTTTCCTTCTTTCCTCTAAGACTCTAGTCACACCAGTGTGATTCTTGCTGTTGTTGTTATACTTTCATAAGTTGCTGAGGCTGTGTTCATCACTCCCACCCCTCTTTTTTTCTGCTATTTAGATCAGGTGATTGCTAGCATTCTGTCTTCCACGTCACTCTTTCTTCTGTCTCCTTTATTTTTCTGTTGAGCCTAACCGCTGAGATTTTTTTCGTTTCAGTTACTGTGTTTTTCCATTCTAAAATTTCAGTTTGCTTCTTTATGTCTTCTGTTTCTTTGTTTATCTTTCATTTGTTTCAAGCATATATGTATCGCTTGCTGAGGCTTTTGTTTTGTTTTGTTTCTGTTTTGTACCAGGGATTGAACCCAGGGGCACTCAACCCCTGAGCCACATCCCCCGCCCTTTTTTGGATTTTATTTAGAGACAGGAGCTCGCTGAATTGCTTAGGGCTTCACTGAGTTGCTGAAGCTGGCTTTGAACTCTCGATCCTCTTACCTCTGCCTCCAAAGCTGCTGTGATGAAAGGCTGTGCCACTGCCCCCAGCCTCTGTTGAGGCATTTTTATGATGGCTGCTTTAAAATCCCAGGTGGGGGCTGGGATTGTAGCTCAGTGGTAGAGCGCTTGCCTCGCATGCGTGAGGCCCTGGGTTCGATCCTCAGCACCACGTACAAAGCAATAAAATAAAGACATTGTGTCCATCTACAACTAAAAAAAGTTAAAATAAATAAATAAATAAATAAATAAAATCCCAGGTGGATAATTCTAACTTCTGTGTTGTCTCACTCTTGGCATTTTTGTTGTTGTTGTTATTGTTCAGTATTATATTTTCTTGGTTTTTGGTGTGGAAACTGACTTTTTATTTAAGCCTGAATATGTAGTTATTATAGTATTGATTTTAGATGTTATTTAAATTTTGGGTTAGATTTAAATAGGCTTCTTGCCCACTTTTGCAGAGGAAGAAGGGTTTTACCTTGTTTTTACAGGGTGAAGATGGAATTCTAAGATGGAATTCTTCTCTATTAGAAGAGAAGGTATTAACTTTTACTTGGCAGCAGTACTTCTATAGGATAGAGACAGGGAGTTGGAGCATCTTGTAACAGCCTGATGAGGGTGGAACCCCTCCATTTACTGGCCTTTGCTGATGGGAATGGTGCTGCATTTTTCTCTGTTACTTGGCTGGAGCATTTCAGTTAATATCTAAAAGATTTTCTGTCTTGCTAGTCTGCCTCTTCCTGGATGTTTGGTTATAGACAGCAGGATTTTCTTGAGCCTTTTTTTTTTCTTTTTAAACATTTGTGCACCTTGGTTTTTCTTGGTTGCTAAATTCTCCAGGCTCCAATGTGGGATATATGTGGCAAACAGAAAACTCAGAGAAAACGTGTCATTTGGGGTGTCCTGAAGACCCCAGGTGGTCTGCTTTTGTCTTACCAGCTTTCATACGGTTGCTTTATGTTCAATGTCCAGCGTTTTTAATTGTGCTCAGCTAAAGCAAAAGGGGAAAAGTGCATGTTCTCTATCCTCATGGGAAGCAGAAACCCAGACACATTCTTTTTTTTTTTTAAATATATTTTTAGTTGTTAATGGACCTTTATTTTATTTATTCGTATGTGGTGCTGAGAATCTTGCACATGCCAGACAAGCGCTCTGCCACTGAGCCACCACCCCAACCCAGATACATTCTTTTAAACCATTTCATTAGGGGCTTTTGGAAGAGGCAATGTGTTTTGAAATGAACAAAACTAACTAATAATAGACATACAAGGGAATTATATGATGACCTGTTTTAATTTTGGTCAATGGAATTTGATTTTTAAAGCTTTGGTATATATTATTTTCCAGTTTGGGTATAAAGTATTAGTTATTGAAAAGCAGAGAGATGTCCTAATTTACCCTCAGGAAGACATTAGGCATCTAAGTTATTTATATAGAATTTTACTTAAGTAGTGATTCTTAAAACCATTTCTACATCATGTGGAGGAAGAGAAATAATATAAGATTTTGAGGGTTTGTCTAAAATTATCCTATAACTTTTCTTTTTAATAGATAATCAGTGTACATTAAATTACTAGCAATGTTTTTTTTTAGTTCAGAAGCAATTTGGTGCCAAACTTCAATATTTTTTCTCAAAATTTTTTTTAAATATATTTTTAGTTGTAGATGGACACAATATCTTTATTTATTTATTTTTATGTGGTGCTGAGGATCGAACCCAGTGCCTCATACCTGCAAGGTGAGCACTCTACCACTGAGCTACAATCCCAGCCCTCAAATTTTTTTTCTTTAGGTATGTTCTTAACTAAAACTTTTCAGTTTAAAGATTCATAATTAAGAATATCAGAAAATAAAGCCAAGTTAATGTCAAACAAAATACAATTCCTGTTAATTTAGAACACTTAAACACTGTACTTACACCATTTTACTAGAAAAATTCTATTGGTCCTTATGATTTTATGATACTGTAGAGGTTTTATAATAACCATTTTCAATGACATAAGGAATTTTGTTTGTAACATTTCAAGTGAAATCCTGCATTCACACTATATTTATGTGTTTTTCAATAGAGTTCTCAAAAAGTTAAGCTATGTCAGCTGAAGTGTAAAATTTCAAATTCTGTATAAATTTGGATATGATGAATTTGCTTTCCAGTTTTGTATTCAGTGATAATTACATAATCACCATACAAATGAAACATAACACACAAAAAGATTGTTTTAAAGTTTTTCTCTCTTTTTTTTTTTTTGTGGTACTACGGATTGAACGCAGGGCCTCCCACATGCTAAGCAAGTGCTCTCCCACTTAGCAAAGTCCTCGGCCCTGTTTTAAAATTTTATTTTGAAACAGGATCTAATTAAGTTGCCCAAGTGGCCTCATATTTGTGATTCACCTGCCTCAGCCTTTCAAGTAGCTGAAATTACAGGCATGTGCCACCATACCTGTCCAAAAAGTACAGTGTCTGAAAAACTCTAAATTTTACTACTAATTGTTCTTCTGAAATTTTAAATTATTCCATTAAATAAGGAAATACCCCCAAATGTTAAAATATCTAGTTTTATTATAACCCTGTATTTTATTACCCTTTCAAATAAAGATTTCAGATAGTTCTCAAATTTGGAATTATATATATATTTTTAAATTATATTTTCTCCTGTTCTTTTATTAAAGAAGTGAGGTAAGAGTGGCTTAGTTTTCCTTTTATTCGGTTTATAAACTATTGCTTCTTTGGCAAATATTTGAGGTAAGCTCTTTTTTCCTTCCTTAAAACTTTACTTTTTTAATGAACTAGGTATTTTACTGTATGAATTTTTTTTTTCTTTTTCTTTTTTTTTTGTGGTTTTGGGGATTGAACCTAGGGTGTTCTACCACTGAGTCACATCCTCAGCCCCTTTCATTTTTTATTTTGAGACAGGGCCTCCTTAAATTGCCAAGGCTGACCTCTAACTTGTGCCTCCTGAGTTGCTGGGATTACAGATGTGGGCCACAGAGCCTAGCACTGTATGAGATTTTTAGCATTAGCATTTTATTACTACTTTAAGTGTAATTTTTGACATTCCATTTCTTTTTAAAAAATTTTTTTAGTTGAAGATGGACACGATATCTTTATTTATTTTCATGTGGTGCTGAGGATCGAACTCAGATGCCTCATGCATGTGAGGCAAGCGCTCTACCACTGAGCCACAAGCGCTCTACCACTTTACCCAGCCCTTGACATTTCATTTCTTTTTTTTTTTTTTTTTATATTTTTAAATTGTTGATGGATGTTTATCCTATTCATTTATTATTTATATGTGGTGCTGAGGTTCGAACCCAGTGCCTCACGCATGCTAGGCAAGCGCTCTGCCACTGAGCTATAGCCCCAGCCCGACATTTCATTTCTTAGAAGCAGAGAAGCTCCTCACCACCACCCCTTTTTGACTATAAAGTTTTATCTGGGAAAAAATCCCAGAACTTTAACTTTACTGTTTAGGTAATTTCCCCAGAAACAGATAAAGGTGTAGCATTTTGGGTTTCTCATGTTCATATATATTCGTTATTTTCCTTATTCTTTACATCTTTTATTAATTGAAGTTTTATATGAAATTTGGTATTTTGATCACTACTTAAAAATGCGTTTAAAAGCAACTTTCAAATATTTAAAAAATTTGATTAGTTTTTAATATTTTTGCAAAAATAACAGCAGGAAGTTTTCTTGCGGTGGTTTGCTATGTAGTTTCTTTCAAAACAAATATATGTAAAATGATAGTAAATTTGCATGTCTTGAAAATCATTATTTGTAATTTAAAAGACAGACTTGACCTAAAAGTTGCATTAAAAATTCTAAAAAATTTCCAATACCTTTGGTTTCAGAAACCATAGTTCCTCAGCTAAAACAGGGGAACCAAACCATTCCTAAGTCTACAGTAGGAGGATAAAAATTTTATGAGTTCTATTTTCAGATCCATAATCTAAATTTAATAATTTTATATTTATTTGTTAAAGTAATAAAAATTATGGTGTAATGAAAGTGGGAAATATTTAACTCTTGTTTGATAAACAAGGGTTTATAAAATATTTAACTCTGGTTTTATGGCATCATTTAGCTTTAGTAAGATGAAAATGACATCTATTGGTAAAATTAAGTTTTTGTAAACTTTAATTGTATAAAAAACAGGTGTGTTTTTAAACTACAATGACATAACTATAATGGAAAAGAGTTACCGTAATGCAAAACAAAATTATAGCATAACATTTTAAATATGTAAGACACACACAAGGTATAGCTTAATGAATCAATAATTTACCCCGTGTAACCAGTATAGCTAAACAAACTATTATTAACCTTGATTAGTTTATAAGTATGATATTTGAATGTGTACAAATATTTAAAATCTAGCACAGAAATATGAAGGACAATAATTTTCTAAATTTATGATACTTATGAAACTGAGTTTATCTAAGAAGAACTTATTTTCCTCAGAATAAATTCAAAAGTAATTAACTTGGCTTTTACCTTTTTATGAAGTGGATTTATTCTTTTGTAAGCTGTCAGTTCTCAGACTTTTTAGTAAGAAAACATTATCTTTGGATTATCTTGTACATTTCTAGATATATCTTTTTTTTTTTTTAAATATTTTTTTTAGTTATAGATGGACACAACGTCTTTATTTCATTGCTTTGTATGTGGTGCCGAGGATCGAACCCAGGGCCTCACGCATGCGAGGCAAGCGCTCTACCGCTGAGCTACAATCTCAGCCCTCTAGATATATCTTGATGTATATAAAGAATGCATTTTTGACAATAAGGCAACATTCTGTATTATTGATCTTAATATTCACATGTATTTCTGAAGGATGTTTTTATCACCATACTCTTACTGCTTTGCCAGCATCCTTGTGGCATTTCTTTATGACAACATTGTGCAGATGTTATGTGCACTTACTTTGGAGTAAGACAGCTTATATTGAAATCCCTCCCTTTTCCTCTTTACCAAAACACTCCTCACACTCAAATCCTTAATGTAGTGCCTGCACATACTAATTACTCAGTGAGAGCTATTATGATCTTTTTAATCACTATCTTCCAGTTTCCCCTTCAGATTTCCTGCTACATTTCTTTCTACAGTTATTAGTACAATCTTGTTTGCTTTCCTGTTATTTCATTTCTGTCATGTGGCCAATTCTCCTTGTACTATTTGAAGAAGAGAAGTGTGGGCAACTTAAGCTCAGCATCAGCCCCACAAATGAGATGCTGGTAAAACCTTGAGTGTGCTTGGCAGTTAGCCATCCTGCCTAAAGAAGGCACTGGAAAGCAGCATCCTGATGTCTGAAGCTGGAGGACATTCTTACCTTAGCCACTTTATGGGACATGGCTGTTTGCTTAGCTCCCTAGCTGGCAAAAGTAGCGAAGGTAGTATATCATTGTAGACTACAAATATTCAAGGTATAATAACCACACTTCTATCAGGGTAGTCTGTTTGTTTAAGAATTTGGATTTTGTTTAGTTTCCTAGCACCCTGAGATATGGAGAAAAGCACGTTTTCACTGTGACCAACTCCATCTATAAGGATATTTGAGGCTATCTTTTACAACCTTATCTACAAATATTTTTATAAATATCAGATTGATTTGCAAGAGAAGTTCTGATTAGTATAACTGAGAATATCAATGTGAAATATGTAGATGTTTTAGGGGGGACCAAAACAGGAGATGAGAAGTACGTGGAGATGGATGTGAGACTAGATCAAGACAGAGACAAAGGTTTTATGAAAACCAAGATAGGAGGGTAGGTTCTCTGTTGCTAGGTAGCCATGAACAGGCTTTTTGGTGTTGCCTGAGTAACAGTAGAAGGAGCTAATGAGTCTGTCAGTCTGTCAGGTTTTTTTTTTAGGAATGAGCTAGTATTTCCTTTTCCTGTCCTTTAATACTCTAACTTGTCTAATAACTACCTCGGTATCCTATTTACTACTCTAAGAAAGACAAGCTAAATTATTTGAAAATCTAGCTTTTAGCAGACTATAATGGCAATGTCTTCTTAATGGCAATTAACCTTCTGCTGATTGTACATTTTAGATTTGCTATTTGCTTTGGTTGCCCATAAAAAGCTTTCCTAAACAGATTCTAAAAAAGACTGTAACAGAAAAAATTTAAATATACCCAGAAATAGATGGAACAGTATAAAAACTCAAACTTTTCTGAGTATTTTTCTCTTTTTTCCAGTTCATTTGACTGGATTGGTATTCAAATAAGAATCATACATTAAATTTATTGATATC
>CM053401.1:101102355-101166105 GCA_028644305.1 Xerus rutilus
ATTATACTTTTAGCGTTGAGTCTAATAATTCTTTGCCTTGTCCTAGGTGCTGAAGGTTTTCTCATATCTTTCTTCTGAAAGTTTGGAGCTTTATATTTTGTATGTAAATCTGTGGTCCATTTTGAGTTAAGTTTTGTAGGTGTGAGGTATTAGTCAAGGTTCAGTTTTTAAAAATCTCTGTATGCTCAATTGCTCCAGCACCATTTGGAGGTGGGGGGAGGGGGCATCTATCCATCCTCAGTTGAAATACTGTGCTCCTTTGTCAAAAATTAATTGGGCATGTTTGTGCACATTTATTTCTAGTTCTCCATTGGTCTATTTCTCTCTGTGCAGATGCTGCACTCTCTTGATTACTATAGCTATATAGTTAGGCTTAAGACTGAGAAGAGTGATTCCTTCCACTTTATTCTATTTCAAAATTGTTTGGCTATTCTAGAGTCTTCCCCTTTCCATGTAAATTTTAGAATTAGCCTGTATTTATATACAAAAACAAACACAAAAACCTTGCTGAAATCTTGATAGTAATTATGTTAATCATATAGATCAATTTGGGGAAAATTGACATCTTTACTATGTGAGTCTTCCAATCCATAAACACAATCGTGTCTCTCCATGTATTTAGGTCTCCTCTGATATATTTCATTAGCATTTTGTAACTATCATCATACAGATCCTATACATGATTTACTTATTTATTACCAAGGATTGAACTCAGAGGCACTTAACCACATCCTCAGCCCTTTCTTACATTTTATTTAGAGACAGGTTCTCATTGAGTTGCTTAGGGGCTTGCTATTGCTGAGGCTTTGAACTCACAACCCTCCTGCCTCAGCCTCCCAAGCTACTGGGATTATAGGCGTGTGCCACTGCACCCAGCCCTATACGTGTTTTGTTAGATTTATCCTAAGTATTTTATTTTTTGAAGTGATTATCAATAGTTTATAATTTTGGTTTCCTCTTGTCCATTGTCTGTGCATAAAAAATGAGATTGTTTTTAGTATGTTAATCTTATATCCTGTGACCTTACTGTATTCCCTTTTTAGTTCTAGGGGAATTTGGAGATTCTTTGGGATTTTCTTCATAGACGGTCATGTCATGCAGAGACTTTACCCACTAAATAGGCTGCAGCAGCATGAGCAGCAGTGACATAGGTCGCCTCCATAATTCGAACAGTTCACCATGCTCAGTGCTTTGTCCTTTACAGTGGCAGTGCAACTGTGTCTTACTTTAAAGAAGATGTTACAATATACATTGGACCATTGAACTTCTAGAAACTTCACTCATGTGACAGGCCACTGAACTATGAGGTTTATTTCCACCAGCAGGCACACATGTTATACTAAGGCATGCAGGATGCTTCCTCCTTTCGAGTCACAGGTCCATGTAGTATTGTGACACCAGAGTAATGGGCCAACATCCTGTCCTCTGGGATGCTGAGATCCTTCTGGGCTGTGGTATTACAAGGTACTATAGTTCCTGCTATATAAAAGCAAACTGCTTCTAAGTTTTTGTTTAACTGATAGAAAAGAGGGGAAAATCCATTTTCTAGGAAGGGAGGGATTGTGTGGATTTGCTCCAACACTGTGTATCAGGGATTTCAGCTGCCAATGGCTTGCCCTCATGAGGTCTGTGATGCTCTCCACCCATCTTCCACATCTCATCTGGCTTTTTACACTCATTAGATGGGGGCGCATCAGGAACCACAACCCTTGCATCTCTTGTGTCTTTGAGGATGGCAATGATCTCTGCAATTCCAGGGTCATGGTATCACTGTTGTTTTACTGTTGCAGGGGGTTTGCAATTATAAGGGTTTTGCTTTGCTTTCCTAGTTGTACTTCAGGTCCACCCTGACAGGCAGACCACAGTCACATGCTAGGTGTCAGGATCAGGATCACTTAGGTTCTGTCTCTAACAACTCTTGGAAGTTGTGGGTATTTTTTTTTTCATGGTACTCTGCTATCCTGTGAAATTACTACAAGTCTGTCAGGAAAAGATGAGGAGATTCAGAGAATACACCTATGACCACATTATAGGTCCTTCCTCTAAAACCTTGTTTCTTAGCCAGGACTTTGCGGACTAGCTTAGGTATGGGGCATGAATAGGAGGTTGTAAATTCCCATACAGTGGCTCAAGACAGACTTTTGTCCCCTAAAACCAGAGTTTTCCTCCACAGATATATCTAACATCTTTTAGTAGACTGCATGTGTAGTTCACATTTGGGATCCAGTGATCACCTAGCCATGGGCAGAGATCCATGAGGACAAAACCCTTTGTTTGCCACTCCATTCCCGTGCTATGTGATAACTGTGCTCACCTGGTCTCTGCTGTTTCCAAATCCCACTGGCCCACTGTGAACAGAGAACCTAATCTCATCATCTCGCACTGTTATCATCACCTTGGAGAGTACAACCAAGGCAGAGCTCTTCAAGGATGCTGGTCCCTCTCACCTCAAGGTGAAGGCGTGTCTTCCAGGTTGTTCTAGGGAATATGGTTGATAAAGAGGGGATACTAAGCAGGTTGCACATAATAGATCCATTCTGACCTTTGGACCCTTCAGGTATGCCAGGGGACTTCCCATATTCCTGAATTTTTACATATTCCCGGAGACTTGTCAATAACCATAGACCACTCTTATGCATGCTCCTAATATTTGTGGAGACCAGGAAAAGGGTACAAATGGAAGACTATAACCATTAATTCTAAATATTTGAAACAAAATGTTTATATCAAGATAAAAGCTGGGGTTGTAGCTGTAGCTCAGTGGTAGAGCACTTGCCTAGCATGCATGAGGTACTGGGTTCGATACTCAGCATCACATATAAATAATAAATGAATAAAAGAAAGATCCATCAACATCTAAAAAATTTTTTTAAAAAAGATAAAAGCCAGTTAAAATAAGTTCTGTCCTCCTACCTTAAAAATATGACAGTCTAGAAGGTTCATATTTAGGATTCTCTGGAATTCCATTCTGGGGCATGGTGGCACTACTCTGAGGAAGGTACTGGGAGAAGAATCAGTCTAAGAACAGCATGGCCGTGACTGAGTTAGCCTTCATATACACTCTAGCAGACTGTTCAAGCCACTCTACAGTGCTTAGGCCACTGTATTAGATCCTGAATCAAGCCAAAGACCTGAGTCACTTTGGAAAGTATGTCAGACTCAAAAGATCCCAAGACTACGTGCCTACTGTTATAACTCCTGCACCATAGAATGGTTATCTTAGTCTAAGATGATATTACACAGGATCCCATGTTTGTAAAGCAGACATTCTGATGGTAATGTTGGCAGAAGTACTATGGGCAGGAAAGAAAAACCCAGATCCTGAAAAGGTGCCAATCTCAGGAAGGATGAGTCATCCTCCCCTGCAGATGGGGGAATTTGATTTAGTTATCTGCCTGTTCTGTTCAAGAGATGATATCCTGCTGATGGCTAAAGTTCAGTCTGGGTTGCTCTATAATCAGGCAGTTGGCAGCAATAACTAGATCGGCTTTGCTGAAAGGGAGCTTGTAGTATTGAGCCTGCACAGGTCCTCACCCCTGATACTATAGCTACTTCATTGATGAGACCATTTTCTAAGAACTGAGGTGGCCAAAGACACATACTAGTGACATCCACTTTTTGGACTGTCCTCTTTATTGTTTTGTTCGGTATCTCCTCTAAAGTGGACACTCTCAGGTAGATATTGATGGAGAATCACTTATGCCTGCCCTTATAGAACATTTACATGTCTTTTCCCTAGTTTCATTTGTACCTTTCAGGTCATTTGTCCCTAAGGATATACATGGGCTCTTGGTTAAGAGATCATTACTTCCTCCATGCAAAATGGTAATTAAGTGTTCTTCTCAAAACTCTACTGGCTGAGAGGGTTTACCCCCGGCCCCCAGCATCCAACCTTTTACTTGAGGCTCACTCTAATTGGAGCTATGCTGCAGCAGCTGTCCTTACTGGCTCATACCAATGAACCATGCTGACCCAGCCCCAAATTAGACCCAGGTGCTTTCATTCTCTTTTGTCTAGTTGTAAGAGAACTTCTATAAGGTTTGAGCTGAAGCACCAATAACAGCCGATGAGGGAGTCTTGGCAATATTGATCACTGTTGATATAGTTTGTGTCTTCTGTGCCTGTTTAGAACCAATCCCAAATATGCCATTTCCACCATATGATGGGTTACTGCTATAACAGTCCAATCTTTTAACATGGTGGGTTTGACAACATCCACCTCATGATGGATTGTTCATTTTATAGTCACTTAATGGTCCATGATTATATGTTCAGGTTAAAGTTGTCTTTGTGTCTCTGCTGCACAAGGCATGACTTTGCCCTAGGACCCTGGAGGTCTGAATTACCAGCTTCTTGTTAGGGTTTGCCAGAGACTCTTTCTAGTGTACTTATCTCCCATGGATTTATCTCTAGCACCGGGGATAGGCTGAGTCCTACAGTCTAATTGCCAGCACTGCTCACAGCCTGGACCTGTGGTGGAGTCCTCTCTTGCCCTGGGCCTCACCCACACCACCCTCACCGTACTCCTGCAGAGCAACCATGCCGCCTGTTCATGCTTTCGCCAAAAGGAGCTGGGCAGTTTTTGAAATTAGCAAGGATGTGCTTGATTTACTCTGTGACTCACCTCTTAAAAGTTCTTACTTTGTCAGGGCTCTCTTCTTCACCTTTGTCTTTGATGGGTTTCATGTAAACTTTGAGGTTCTTCTTGCAGATTACTTTTGTGAAGCTCATTTCCTGCGAGTGATGGTCCATGTTGATACTAAGCCCAGTGCTTACTGTGCTTTCTCTGTATCTTCTCCCTCAGTCCCTTCAATGGAGGCATTGCCCTCAATGAGCAAGTCATCAAATTGGCCTCTGTTCTATTGACCATCTTCCCCATTTCCTCCTGGTCTGCAATCTCCCAGATCTTGTAAACATGGCAGAATATTCTGGTAAACAATCATGATGTGCTGGAAGGAGCACATCAGCCATACTAATCTAGCAGGAACCTGGAGCTCAGAAGAGTGGCACTCTGGGGCAGGTGGGAGTGGGTGGAAAAGCTTAGCTGAGATTTTAACTTTCAGTCTCCCCACAGAACCAGTCTTCCTGGTATTCCAGATATTATTCTAGCAGTGCCCTGTATCCTCTGGTACATTTTACTTGGCAATCCTGTGGCAGAGATCATTACCAGAGCATGTAGGCTGTGCAGTGATCTTATCAGTCATCTGGGAATGGGAGTTTACTCTTGTATTCCTTTATTAAAAACATACATACTAGCTGGGCATGATGGTACAAACCTATATTTCCAGATTTAAGAGGCTGAGGCAGGAGGATCACAAATTTGACGCCATCCTAAGCAATTTAGCAAAAATTGAAAATAAAATGTCTCAAAAAATGAAAATAAGGCTGGGGATGTAGCTCAGTGGTAGAGCACCCTGGGTTCAGGTTCAATCCCCAGTAATACACACACACACACAAGTATGCCTCATCTCCTGGAGCTTCCAGTTTCATTTCTTTTTCCAGCCATGATCTTGTCTTTCAAAAGAAGTTCATGATTTCCTCTCTGACCTCTCCTCTTCTCATTCCATAAGCATGATTTTCTGGTCCCTTGGTGACCTTCTGATCTGAATGTTTCCAGCTGGTAATGATCTAATCTGAACTGCTGAGATTGACTCAGCTGTTGGTGCTAAGTGCTAACTACTCAGAAAGCTATGTGTGGCACATGTGCCTGAAACTACCTTGGTAAGACCACTGGTAAGTCTTGCAGAAGAGCTCTGGTCTGTGCCATGTCAGCCTCAGCAGCCTTCGAAAAGGGGCTTGTGCCAGTGTCCAAATAAGGGGAACAACCACTGGTTTGCCTGAGACCAGGAGTCTCTCAGTATGGGCTCTTCAGTGCTGAATGGAGAAAGGCCCAGGCAAATCCGGACGAGTTGGTTACCCTATGGCCAAAACAAATCAGCTTCAAGAGACCACAAGAGTCCTCCACTTCTTGCTTGTCTTTGAGGACCCTCACACTGATTTTGTCCAATGAGTGAAGTATGAGCAGTGGTGTTGCCTGAGCCCAGTGCTCTGTCCTGTCCAGGTGAATGATGGCTACCCTGTGACTAGAGGGAGAACAGAGAAGCAGCCATTTCTGTTTCAGCTAAGCTTCCATCAATCAAGATAAGCTCTAGGGAGTGATAGTGCAGCCTGTTACTAGATGATGATCATTATGGAGCCCTATAGAAGCTCCAGAGCAGACCTTTTCTTCTGGCGGACACAGTGGGGGGAGTACTTAGAATTGTGTTCTAGACACTTTAATGCATCCACCACAGGCCCTGGCTGCCCACTCCCCACCAGCCTCTATGCACATGCACAAGTTTACACACATATGCACACACACTCAGCCACTCTACCCTTTTCTCCTGCACATCCTCTTAATTCCTTGAAACTTGCTGCTCTACCTCCCAAACCACAAGCCAGAGTGGGCTTGCAGATGGACAGAGGAGAGCTGAGACTCTTAGGTGGAAAGCTTTCAGAGCTAACAGTCTCCCTAGTCTCACAGATCTGCTGATGTGGGCCTTCAATGACTAAAGGGTTGCCATGTCTCTGCCTAAGGGGTGTGGACTGAGGCGAGGTGTAGTCCCTTGGGTGCAGGCCAGGGCAGGCCAGGTGAAAGTGAAGAAAACCACTCTAAGTAGTAAAGGAGATTCATACCCTTTTCACAGAAGAAGAGGTCAAGGTTCAGGAACATCAGCAAAGGCCACAGTAAAGTTTCCTGCCCTCACACTTTCTCCTCTCTGTCTCTTGATCATCCTGGCTCTGCCCCATGTGGCCCCACATGGCATGCCATGTATATAGCAAACCTTCACGACAGTCATTTCTGTGTCACACTGAATGATTAAGACAAGCCTCAGGCATCATTAAGAGTCCGGCACAGACCCAAGCCTGTACTCTCTGTGATCGTCTTATTGAATCCTCAGCAAAATCTGTGAGGCCCTTGCTATTACATTTCACACGTAAGGAAACCAAGGCCTGTGTACCTGCAACTAAGCACAACAGCACAGGAGTCAGGATTCGGGCACGCCCATCCAACAGCTGCACCCCCAACCTCCATCGTGATTACACAATTGCCTCATGGTTACCATTACCTCAGAAGACAGGACGGGGGCAATCTGGATCCTGGGGTGTGACCCATTTGAGAGCAGAGGCAGGCCAGAGAGTGAGTGAATCTTCGTCCTGGGCCTATGCAGTTCTCTGCTGAGAGCATAAAAAGCCCACCAAGGAGGAGCTGGTATGCTATGCATGGCCCAAATGACATAATGTAAGCAAAGGAAAGTCCTCTGAGGTTGCTTAGACCAGTGGTCTCATCGTACAGATGGGAAGACTGAGGCCCAGAAAGGAGAGACTGTTTCTTCAGCTCATGTTTATTGAATGCCTCTAGGACCATGCCTTACATGAGAGGCTGGGAGAAAATCACCAGGATGGAGAAGACTCCAACCTTGTTGCTGTTTTCAACTTTTTATGTTGAAATAATTATAGATTCACAGGAAGTTACAAACCTTGTACAGAGAAGTCTCTTGTACCCTTCATCCAGCTTCTCCCAGTGACATCTTAAAATACCTCTATTCCAGTTTTCAACCCAGGAAATCACAATGGCACAAGCCCACAGACCTCGCTCAGACTTCACTGGTGTAGATGTGCGTCTCTGTGTGCCAGGGTCTGTGTGCGGTGGGGCTGGGCAGCTTGGTAATCATGCCACATATCTACACATAAACAAAACTCCATGAATGATGTCACCTCTGGGAAGGGGGCCGGGGGTAGGAGAAAAGTTGTTCTCCTGCTGTTGGGCAGTTCTGTCACATAGGGGCATGCCATTGGGAAAATGTAAGAGAGAGATGAAAAAGAAGAATTCACAAAAGTGGCTTCAACTATTTTGCAATGGGATGGGAAACACTTGCACTTCGGCTCTAAGTATCTGCTCTGCACTCAGGGACCAGGACAAATGATAACCAGCAGGGGGTCCTGCACTCAAAGACCTCTGTGGGACAATGAGCTGTTTCTAGTGGATCCACGAGAGGATGGAGACCTGTGAGGGAGTGAGAAGAGCTGACCTCGAACCAGCCTGCACCCCACCCTGGCGGGTCACTGAGACTCTGGGCCTGAGTTTCTGTAGCCCATGCTACACATCTGCCCTGGCCTTCCAACCACATGGTTATGAGGATTAAGTGAAATAACACATGAGGAAGCACCCAGCCCACAACACGCAGTTCATTTTGCTGGTTCAAAAGGTTATTTTGGTTGCCCTCAACCACCTTCTTTCCCTCAAATTCCTGTGAAAGAATTTTAATTATTTTTCTGGAAGCAGAAACAGCCAAGTGCGTGTGACCCCAGCTGATACTAGGGGTCATCGTCCTGGTGCTCCTGCTCACCCCATCTCCCACAGAATTGGCCCTTTTGGCCTTTCTCTTAATGCATGAAGCCCACCTCTTTCCTTTCTCTGTTTCTCATTTCTTTTTCCTCTAAAAAGGGGGCTGCTGTTGGGCATGATGGTGCACATCTATAATCCCAGTGGCTCAGGAGGCTGAGACAGGAGGATCGAGAGTTCAAAGCCAGTCTTAGCAACTTAGTGAGGCTCTAGGCAACTTAGCAAGACTGTCTCAAAACAAAAAAAATAAAAAAGGGCTGGGGATGTGGCTCAGTGGTTAAGCACCCTTGGGTTCAATCCTTGGTACTGAAATTGAAAAAATAAAATAAAAAGAGCTGCTAAACCTGCCCCTATGAGTTTATCAGGTTCCCCTGAGACACCCCAAGTTCAGCCCCTCGCAGGTTGCACCAGTATGTGGTTGTTTCTCTTCTCCTTCCTTCCTGGAGGGGTCCTGCTGGGCAGTGCCGTGCTCCTCTTGTCCCTCCTCTCTGACATGCTAGCTTAAAAGTCTCACTGTTCTGGTCATCAGAAACATGTGCAGAGAGGGCCAGTTGCCACCACTATGCTGAGTGGGGCCTAGGTGACATGTATGAGACATGATGGGAAATGGGGGATGGCTGTGGGCGCCTGGCTGCAGAAAGAAAACTCCATGGTCCTCGTGCCTGCATGCCCACCTTTGAGCTTAGAGGAGCTTAGAGATGACTTAGAGATTCCTCATTTCAGTGACTTTCAACCACTTAAAAATCATTTTCACTTGTGGGTAAATTTGAACTGACCTCTCCAAATTGTGTATGTAGATTTGTTTTCTATGAAAGATCTAGCGGTGGCTTTCATTTCTAGATGGGAAAGCTGAGGCCCATGGGGTGGATGTAGTTTCCTTGAGGAGATCCAGGAGTTGGAACTGGCACCAGAACCCTAATCCCCACTGCCCAAGACGAGGCCCTTTCCACCACCCTCCACCTGAGGAGGGGCCTGGAAAGTGGAGACTTGGGGCCGCATCCCGGACACGAGGAGGAGGAGGCATTGGGTGTGGTGCTTTTGGCTTAAATGGGGAAGGAATCTCAAGTTGATCCAAGAACTCTATAAATTTATGTCTGAATCCAACTTCCTAGGAATTGGTTCTTGGAATAAGATCAGTCGCTACAAATGTAGGCGTTTTGTTAGAAGAAATAAACATATTATTCTTGCTTTCTGTTTTTTAAGAGGTGCCAAGATCTTGAGAATCCCAGAGAAAGGAAATATTAGATCCTGAAGACTACTCCTCTCTGGTTCTCAGGGTGGTGGCCTGAAACTGTCCCCAAAGCAGAACCGATGTGCTTTCCCTGCCTCTTTCCCCACCTTGCCTTTCTTTCGTTTCCTCTTCCTCTGCCCCTCTTCTCTTCCCTTTCTCCTTTGCACATAGAGAGACCACAGCCTAAGCAAGGAGGCTTCCTGGAGCAGCAATCCCTGCTGTTCCTGGATCCCTGGGCCCAGGGGCGGAGCAGTGGACCATATGGTGGTTCAGGCACATTCACACAGCACAGGCTCCTGGTTGAGCAAATGTGTCCTGGCAAGGATTACCACCTCTTTCCAGGTTCCGTGTCCACCTGGACCTGTTCTTTAAATCCCGGAGATGTAGAGGGGTTGGGACCTCGGCAACTTGGTACAATGGGGGAAATCTCTGGACCACAGTTTTAGAACCAAATTTTTGATAGCTTTCCTCATTTCTTCACTTGGTGAACAACCACTCAACCTTTAGGGGCCACCACAAGTGCTCCCTTTTCTAGCCTGCTCCTCCAAAGCTGATTTATCTCTCGCCTTTATTTCTCACTACAGTTTCCTTTCACTCTATCAGGACATACCTGAATTAAAGGAGAAGAATTTATTGAGAGTTTAATGTAGGACATCAATTCACTGAGAAATTAATTTGTATCATTTTTCGCTGTTTTTGATTTATCAGGAAAGAACAAAAGCTATCCGAGGCCCCACCCTGGGAGGGTAGCCTTTGTTTCCTGCAGTCAAATGAGAGTTCTCCAGCCCTCTAAGGAGCAATAAACAAATTCTTCCTGTTTGGGGCAGGACTGAGGAAGGAGAGAGACTTTTCCTTGTTTACTCTCTTGAACTGTCTGTTTGTACTATATGACTCGCTCTTATTAAAAGAAAATTAAACGCTGCTGGGGCTTTCCTTCAGCAAGATTGACCACAAGTCCGATGTCATCAATGTTCTTAAATTGTCTTCTCTTCTAGGTTGGCCAAAATCCCCCAAGGACTTGGCAGTCTGGACAGAGGGTCTTGTACCTTCTAGTTGCCATGGCAGCCATTGCTCCAGGAGACCCCAAGGCCCAGGCCTGGCCTCCCAGCACAATGTGTAGTGTCTGCACACCAGCTTGGAAGATGTCTAGCATGTGGCTGTGGGGGTGACTCCGTGTGATGTTCTCTCAGGGAGGCAGTGTGTTCAGCACTCGTGCGGCATGTGCTAAACACATGTCCTTTATTTTTATTTATTTATTTATCTTTGGCACCAGGGATTGAACTCAGGGGCACTCAACCACTGAACCACATCCCTGGCCCTATTTTGTGTTTTATGTAGAGACAGGGTCTCACTGAGTTGCTTAGTGCCTCGCTGTTGCTGAGGCTGGCTTTGAACTCGCGATTCTCCTGTCTCAGCCTCCCTAAGTGCTGGGATTACAGGTGTGCACCACTGCGCCCAGCCACATGTCCTTTATTTAAATACATCTGAGCCCCCGTTATCCCTCCTCTCTAAAATAATCTATCTCACCTGCCCCCACTAGTTTCTAAGCAGTCTTGTATAGAGGTTGTCTCATGCCAGGACCCCCAGCCCATTCAATTTCTCTGGAAATCATGCTTTAATGAGGGACTAGGAGAAGAACACTGTGCTGGGAGTCCAGTTCCAGACCAACCACAAACCTCCGTGTGCCTCAGTCACCCCATCTGTGCTACCAACATTCCTTTGGTGAGCACTAAGGCCACTTGAGGACTTAAGGGCTTGTGACTCTTTCATATGTGGGGCTCCCAATGTATCCCAGGAGCAGGCCCAGCAGGATTCCTTTCTGGGCTTGCCATTCAGAATCCACCTCACACAAATGTCTCCGTGGTCTTTCTTGCTTTTCTATGTAAAAATGATCCCTGCTGGACTTTGACCAGATCAAAGAGACAGACTAGAATTTGCTGGCCAGAGACTGTCACTATTAGGTCTTGTCCACTGGTTCCAGATAGGTTATACCTGCTGCTGTGGGGATATAAAGAACAAGCAAGGATTACAAGCTCTGTGAGCGCAGGAAGCTCATTCCTCACAATCGTTGACTTATCCCTGGGGTGGCATAGAATAATTCTTGAATGAGTGCACAAGGGAAGTAATGGATGAGTGGAGGTGGGTCCTTCCTCCCTGGAGCCGACAGGCTAGTTGAGAAGACAAGAGATACAAGGTTAAAGTGACAGCCCGTGGCCCGATGATCTTAAAAAGCAACAGTATGAGATGTCACAAGACAGCAAGTCAGGCCAAATTTGTGAACTGGTTAGTGTTAGGTCTGGTCAGGGTCTAAGATGCCCAATTAGGGGAACCGGTAAGCAGCTGAGAAGCAAGCCAGATGTGACGTCACTAGTAGACACGCCTCCTGTCAATCAGCGAGTTTTCCTGACCTATCCAGGAAGAACTCTGGCCTTCTCTTCCTGTCCCCAAGCCCTCCCCTTTCTGCCCGGGTTTTCTTAAAATTCTCTGTGCACGGAATCTCCGGGGTTATTCTTCCGGACACGCTCTGGTGAACGGGAGTTTGGTCCGAGGGCGTGCATTCCAATAAAGCCTTGCCGAGTGGCTTAATTCATCTTCTCCTGGTCATGTAATCTTTACGGTTAGTAAAGGCTACAGGAACACAGGGTAATTCTGGGGTGGAAGTAACGTCAAAGACCTCCAAGAGGTGGACTTTGAGGGGTGACAGCTCCCAGAGGCATCCCAGTAGAAGAGGCAGCCCCCGCGAGGGTTCTGTGTGGGAAATGAGTGAGGCACCTTATACAGAGGAAGTGTCTGTGCAGCAAAGAGAGGAGGGGCTGGCGGTGCTGGTCCAGGCTCTGTGAGCTAACTCATAGACAGCGTCTCTGCCCTGCAGTTTGTCTGTCTGAAAATCTTTTCTGCCCTGCAGAAGTCCGTTCCCTGGAGGTCTCATTGGGATTTCATGAGATGAGGTTTGCACAAGTATTTTGCGACTGAGAGACGTTCTACACATGCCCGCACTCGCCGCGATCCCAAGGCTGCCGGTGGAGCAGGTCTACCAAGGTGGGTGCAAAGTTTGCCCTCAAGTGGAAGGGCAGCACCCAGGACCCAGGAAACCAACAAGCACCCAAGCAGCAACTCCTGGTGGAGCTGCCACTGCTGGCCACACCCTCTTGGATGCAAAAGGGAAGAAGTGTCCTGGCTTTCTAGGGCTCAAGTAAGAAGATAAGAACAAATGGGTAGAAATTTAATATTTTCTGAAATTTTATGTATTAGTGCAAACAAATAATAGAACTTGCCTACAATGATGTTGGAGGACCTAACCTGCCCTGTTTTCCATAAGAAGTTCATTTCAACCCCAGCAGGGTGGGGCTAGGGAGGGGCTAAGCCACAGTTCATTTCATTAGAATAAACCTTAGTTATATCTACAGAAAAATGAGAAAATAGAACCTTTGCATTTTTTAAAACCCCAGGAGGGCCAAACTGATGGTTGGAAGTCATGGGATAGCGTGGGGTGTATCTTCAGAGAATCACAAATATATAGCTCCTACTGAGCCACTCTCCCAGACACAAGTTGCATAATGTACATGAAAACAACTCTTTTGGCTTTACACACACACAAGCACACACACACACACACATCTATCTCACACTGTGTCCTTAGGCAGAGAGCACAGGAAACCCGTCTCCATGGAGCAAATGAAGGACTGAGCTCTGCAGAGGGCTGACTGGCCAAAGTCCCATAGCAAGTCTGCAGGCCTGGAGCAGAACCAGCCTCTACTGATTTGTGCCTGTCCTTCAGGGATCTGGCCTAGGGCATGGGGCCATTGACTGGAGTGGGGAGATGCCCCACAGGACGCTGCTGCAGCCAGCTCACTACATTCACTTAACATGGTGTGACTCCAACCATGGTCCAGCAACTACTTTGGTCTCTCTAGAGTCATTTGAAAATAATGCAGATTCAGGACCATATCTTCATGGAGCTTTCATTCTAGTGGTGGGAGGCAGACAAACCCAAGAAACATACAAAGTAAGCATATTATATAGCGTGTTAGAAGATGATATGTGCTATGGGAAAAAGAGTAGAGCAAGGTGACAGGGACAGTAGTTTGGGGTAAATGAGATCTAATTTTAAGCCAGGGTGCTCAGGGTAGAAATCATTGAGAATATGTGATAGAAACAAAGCTTGAAGACGATGAGGGAGTTAGCCGTGTGGATCTCCGGAGTAAGACTGTTCCAAGCAAAGGAATAGTCAGTGCAAAGACCCTGGGGTGGAAATGTGATTATGTGTTTGAGAAATACTGAGACCACTGTGGCTGGGGTCATGTGACCAAGGGAATAAGCAAGAGACGAGAGCAGATAGGCCATGAGGCCATGTCATGTAGGGGCTTTGGGAGTTCTGGGGATTATTCTAAGTGAGAAACTGTCTGAAGGTTTGAAGAAGGGAAGTGACCTCATCTGACTTAACGGGATCTCCACAGGGGCTGAGTAGAGAAGAGAATTTCAGGGGTGAGGTTGGAACAGGAAGGCAAGTTAGGAGGCTGTAGAATAGTCTGGGTGTGGGCGGTGGTAGCTTTGTCAGAAATGGTCAGAAGTGGTGGAATGCTGGATCCATTTCTAATGTAGAAGCAACAGGATTTGCCTGTGAGCTGGATGTTAGGTATATAAGGAGAGGAATAGAAGCATCCTAGACAAGTCAGGAGGGCATCATTTGCTGAGATGAGAACCCTGGGATGACTCAGAGTCAGGGACACCCCCAGTCCAGCTCAGGACATGCTAACATATTGACATCCAAATGGGAATGTTAGGTAAGCAGTGGGACCATGAGCCCACAGCTTTGGGCCAAGGTTGGGGCTGGAGCTAGCATGTGGAGACATGCTCCTGAGGATGATTTTGAAAACCATGAGGTTAGATGAGCTCTACAGGGAAGTTAGGTTACATAGGAAAGAGGCGTGAAGGCTGGACCCGGCTCTTAAAGGTCAGGTGCAAACACAGCCTCTGTCAGTAATGAAGACCCTGAGAAGGAGACAGGGAGCTAGGAGCACACCTGTAGAGGATGGGATCCCAGGAGTCAAGTGAAGCAAGTGGTTCAACAAAGGCCAAATGTTTGCTCTGATGTGCGGATGGTAATTCCCAGTCAGGGATGGGGGAGAACAGACAGAGGGGAGTGAAGGGAGGGAGGGGGCATGGGGTAGAAAGGATCGTAGAATGAATTGGACATTGTCACCCTAGGCATATATATGATTACATGACCTGTGTGACTCTACATCATGTACAACCAGAGGGATGAGAAGTTATACTCCATTTATGTATGATGTGTCAAAATGCATTCTACTGTCATGTATAACTAATTAGAACAAATTAAAAAGAAAAAAGGTGGTTCAAGAACACACATCTCTATGGAAGGCTATGAAGTGCTGAGAACCACCTCCCACTGGGTTTAGTCAGGAGAGGTTACTGGTGATCTTATTAGGTTTCTTTGGGGGACAGAAGTCTTATTGGAGTGGGTTCCAAACAAGAAAGAAAGAAGGAAGGAAATAAATGAGAAGTGGAGGCTGAGTGTAGGCCACTTTTTCAAGAAGTTTTTTTTTCTTTCCTTTTTATTTTCCAGTACTAGAGGCTGAACCCAGGGCTTTGTGCTTGCTGAGCACTCTGAGCTACACTGAGCTACATCTCCAGTCCAGAAGTTTTGCTATTAAGAAGAGCAGAGAAATTTGGCAATGTCTGGAGAAAATTTTAAAAATGATCCAGCAGAGAAAGGAAAAGTGAGACGGAGGGCCAGGAGGGCTGACTGTGAGATCCCAGAGTGGTGAGGGGATGCAGGCTTTAGGGCACAGCGGGGAGCAGGTTTAGGGAGGGGGAGGGACAGGGGACCCATGGACTAACCTGCTTGTTCACATCTGTTTCACTGGCCATTCCTGCTGCATCCTGGCAGATGGAAATGGCTGTAGCGGTACCTCTGCCCCATACCAGGCAAGGAAACGCCTCAGGCTGCAGGCTCAGGACTGAAATTAGGCCTAAAATAATGATCCACTGTAGGGAAAATGTAGGGGGGGGGCGGAAGTACCTTATTACAAAAAACAAAACAACAAGAGACCACAACAAGTTGTGAGCATGGCTGGATTTTTAAGAAAGCTGTTTTTCTCCCTTATAGTGGAAGATGACTCACTTCACCTAAGAAATAAGGAAAAGAGGACTCACTATTTTTCCTTCTACAGAGATGTTTTACTTCATTAATAATCAGACTAAAAGTATCAAAATAGCTTTTTGTTTGTTTTTTTGCCTAATGGGACAAATATTTTAAAAAGTCATCCCCAATATTACCAAGTATTTGGCAAAATGCATGGGTGGGAATGAAAATTGGTTCAAAGTTTTTGGGAAGTTGTTTGGCTGTATCAAAAGACTTTGGCCAGCATAGCAAAATTCCCCATTAGGAAATCCATTCTGGAGAAACCCATTGGGAACTCAAACAAAGAATTCATCACAAGATTTTTCACATGCATGGTCATAGTTGTAGTATGGTGTAAGAAAATTAATGCCCCGACATAAAATGCTACTTTATCTCATTTTGACACATTCATATTTAAGAGTATGAACAAATATTTAACATATGTTGCTAAGTGGAAAAAAGTTACAGAATTATTCCTAGTGAATTCCTCAGTGTTGTCTCAGGAGTCCTACTTTCTTTGTTCCACTGTACCTTAGCTAAAAATACAGTACCTATTGAATTCCTTTATAAATATTGAATTATGCTGGGCACAGTGGCCCACACCTGTAATCCCAGCAGCTTGGGAGGCTTAGGCAGGAGGATCACTAATTCAAAGCGAGCCTCAGCAAAGGCAAGGTGCTAAGCAACTCAGTGAGACCCTGTCTCTGAATAAGATACAAAATAGGGCTGGAGATGTGGCTCAGTGGTTGAGTGCCCCTGAGTTCAATCCCCAGTACCCCCCCAAAATAAATAAACAACAAACAAACAAATAAATAAATATTGAATTATTATATTTATCAAAATCTTCTAAATTTTTTCATATCTTTAGCTGTAAGTGGACATGATATCTTTATTTATTTATTTATTTATCTATCTATCTATCTATCTATTTATTTATTTATTTATTTATTTATTTATTTATTTATTTTTGGTGCCAGGAATTGAACCCAGGGGTGCTCAACCACTAAGCCACATCCTCAGCCCTTTTTTATATTTTATGTTGAGATAGAGTCTCTCTGAGTTGCTTAGGGCCTCGCCTTTGCTGAGGATGGCTTTGAACTCACGATCCTCCTGTCTCAACCTCCTGAGCTGCTGGGATTCTAGGCATGCACCACTGTGCCCAGTGAGGAACTCTATTATTTTCATTTCTTAAAATATAAATTCTTCAACAGGGCACAGTGGCACACACCTGTAATCCCTGCACTTTGGGATGCTGAGACAGGAGAATCGCGAATTCAAAGCCAGCCTCAGCAATAGCAAAGCACTAAGCAACTCAGTGAGACCTTGTCGAGTGCCCCTGAGTTCAATCTTCTGTACCTCCCCCCTCCAAAAAATATATATATATAAATTCTTCTCCCTTTGATTGGTTTGATTGGCTGTCTTTCTTAGCATTCTCCCCTCCCCTAACTTTGGTCTTTCTGGAATGCCAGTCTGCTGGCTGGTTTGGAATGGTAATGGTGTGCATGTGTGCACATGTCCAGTCTTCATTTAGAGGTCTGTGGTGGCTTCCACTCTGCTTCCTGAGCCCACAGTTATGTTGGCCTTACCTTGGTGGCTTGAGGCTCCTGTCCAGGGAGATCCTGAGGGTATCATTGGTCAAGCCATCAGGCAGCAACTGCCCTGGTTCTGTTTCTGGCTAGGTGAGTGCAACTTCTCCTTTCTTCCTGAGTACAAAATATAAACCATCATCTCAGGCAATGGTCAGTGCCAGATTTTTTAAGCTCTCTGTCATGATCCCTTCCCAGCTGCAACTCCCAGCAGCCTCTACCTGCCTCTGCACCCAGAGCTGAGCAGGACCAAGGAAAGCTTCTGTTTTCCTTATCATTGCCTCTTTCATCTTATCTCTAGACAACAGAGATGTTTACCTTATTTTTGAGAGCAGCTGGTCTTTTAAATTCTTGAAAACAATTTTATCTGCTGTTGCATTGTACAAAGCGCAGCTGAGGAGGCCTCAATATGGCCTTAATATGTCTTGACCAGGAGTCCCCAGTTGATGCTCTTTACTTTTCTGACTCCAACTTGTGGGTGTGAAGGAAGTGACGTCAGCATTTATGCCCACCTTCTACTGGCTGTAGGATCTGAGCCTCCCTCAGCTCACTCCCAGTTTTCCCTAGTTATTTTTCGGGTGGCCAACTGGGCATCTTAGTGCGCTCACAAGCCAGCCTGCTCACCTCCTGCCACTGTGTTTCTGGAGCTATCTACTTCCTGGCAGCTGTTTGAGGACATCTCTTCCTCTCTTGCCCCATAGCTGGTCTCCTTTTGGAAAGCACCTCTCAGTGCAGGGGCGACCGCCTGGGTCTTCAAAAGTCAGGACTCTTGAGAGTCCAAACAGCACCAGTAACCACCCTGAGATCCCTGAGCATTAGGGAGAGATCCACTTCTTTCTTCAGAGAGCTCAAATCTGAGGTCAAGGCAGAGCTGGGGAACAGACCCACACTCTCCCCGCTCTCCCCAGGTGTACCCTAAGCCCTCCATGCCAACTCTCTCCTCAATGGCCCCTTTCCCACAGGACAGCCCAGCTCATGCGAGTGAGCTCATCAGCCACAACCCCAGCCTGAACCCCATGCTGGGCTGCCTTCTGCATGTGCCTGGGAAGAAACACATAAACTCAGGAGTGAGTTTATCTGGGTGAGTGGATCACAGTGCTTTCTAAGTCTTTTTTGTTTATTGTTTTTGGTACTTCTAGGTATTTTTTTCTGATTTTCTGTGACTCATGTTTTCAACTTCTGTTATAATGCAAAAAATGTTACAGGGAGGATGCCTGCCCTTCCAATAGGATTGTTAGAAGGAAGATATTTGACCCAGTTATCTCACTCCTCGGTCTATACCCAAAGGACTTAAAATCAGCATACTACAGTGACACAGCCACATCAATGTTTATAATGGCTTAACTCACAATAGCCAAGCTATAGAACTAACCTAGGTGTCCCCCAATAGATGAATGGATAAAGAAAATGTATGTATACACACTGGAATATTACTGAGCCAAAAAGAAGAATGAAATTATGACATTTGCCTGTAACTGGATGGGACCTAAGAATATCATGCTAAGTGAAATAGACCAATCCCAAAGAACCAAAAGCTGAATATTCTCTCTGATATGTGGATGCTAACCCACAACAAGGGTGGGGGAGGGAAGAATAGAAGTTCATTGGATTGAATGAAGGGCAAAGAGGGGAAAAGAGAAGGGAGGGAAATAGGAAGGACAGTAGAATGCTTCAGATATAACTTTCCTATGCTCATGTGTGAATACACGACCGGGGTAACTGCATCATGTACAACACAAAAATGGGATCCTAATTAGAATAAGCTATACTCCATGTATGTATAATATGCCAAAATACACTCTACTGTCATGTATAACTAAAAAGAACAAATAAAAAAGGGAAGATATGAAAAATGCATTTTTCCAATATTTACCATTTTCCTTTTAGAAGCTTGCATTTTATCCAGATGTAGGATATGAACTAGATTTCTGTTGGAACTCTGGCAAGCTTCTGCTTGACATTTTTTCCCGGCTTCCTAGCTCACAGAACAGTCCTGACTTTTAGCTTTCCTCACAGCAGAGCCTACCTGCTCTGACTCCTGCCCCTGCTCCAGCTCTGCTTTCAAACCTGTCCCTCCCCTTGTCACAGAGTCGTTACACCTGAGCCGTGTCTGGCTCTCTGAATTTATCTTCACACCTTTGCTTATAATCTTCCAGCTGTCGCTACCTTTTCCTTTTCTACTTGGCAAACTTACTCATGTTTCTCAACCCACCTCAAATCAAGTCCTCCTGATGTTCCCTTTTTCGTGCTCTCTGTTGACACTTTTCTATACCTGCATGTATCGTGCTGGATTATTTTACTCACCGCTGTATACCCAGATAGTGCCTGGCACATCGTGAGTATTTTTTTAATATTTGTTGAATGGAGGGGCTGGGTTATGGCTCAGTGGTAGAGCGCTTGCCTCGCACGCATGAGGCACTGGGTTCGATCCTCAGCACCACATACAAAGTACATAAATAAATAAAATAACGGTTTTAAAAAATATATTTGTTGAATGGAGTCAACTGTCATCATTCCACAAATGTACCCAGAGTGCGCATGATGTGCCAGGTATCAGGCTGAGTGCTGTGTGACTTTCCTGGGATTCAAAGTCAGTGAGGCACAGACCTTGCATGTAGGAGTTTACAGTCCAGTGGGACACGCGATATACAAGGGTAAGGACAATGACCGTGGGACACAGGCAGCTGTTTCTCACCTTGTCTCATTCTTGCTTTCCCCCCTTAACTGGTCATAGCTTGAAAATATAATTCATATTTACTGCTTGGCTTACTTCCTCAAAAGAATCTTTCATTTCCTACAGTGTTTCTGAAATAATTTAATGGAATGATTTTCTACTTCTCTCTCCATTCTAGTATGAGAAGGACTATTTGAACAGTCCAAGTAACCCCCCAAACTGCTGTTTCCCAAAAAAGTGTGCCCTCATGACTGGAAGTGTGCCAGTCTTGGCTGGTGACCACCCAGTATTCTAGGGATGGTGGAGAAGGGACTGGAGTTGGAGAAGACTGGCTGAACTGGATGACCTTGAAGGTCTTTCCAGCTCTGATTCTAAGGAAAACAAGTCAAACCTCAAGATCACAAAACTGGGACATCTGAGATGCTGTCATCATGGCCCGAAGCCTGGAACAGTGCTCCCTTGAAAGAAGAATTTTCTGTAACCTCTGCTGATATTCTGTCTTAAATTATTTGGGCCCAGTGGATTTTCTCTTCGGCCAAGTCAGAAGCAGGTGACTTTCTAAAAGCTTGTCCTTGTCTTGCAGACCTTATCTTGCACTGGGACTGGCCCAAATGAGAACCCGCTGAGCCTGTGGGCAGAGAAATACGAGAGGCACATAAGGGGCTTCGAGTGAGTCCTGCTGTCTCAGAAGTCCTGCAGTGGTGACCCAGGAGCTCTTTAATTTGGAGGAATTTGCTTCTACCACTCTTTAAAGTGAAACAAAAGAGTGTGCGGTGGTGCACACCTGCAATCCTAGTGGCTCCGGAGCCTGAGGCAGGAAGATCGCTAGTTCAAAGCCAGCCTCAGCAAAAGTGAGGCACTAAGCAACTCAGTGAGACCCTGTCTTTATATAAAACACAAAATAGGGCTGGGGATGTGGCTCAGTGGATGAGTGCCCCTGGGTTCAATCCCTGGTCCTCCCACCCCCCAAAAAAGAAACAAAGCAAAGCAGTAATTATTCTTAAGATTTCCCTGAGTTTTGGAAGTTAACCATTGAGTAGAAAAAGCAAACTTCAACTCAGTTTCTCCTACTCTATGTTCACAATGCAGATCAATTCTGTGATCCCAAAATGTGTGGGGACTTCTCCCCAGGAGCAAGCACAAGTAATTCTGCAGTGTCTTCCGATTCAATTCCGTTCTGACACTATCTACCTGGAGACAGGATCAGATCCCACATATCTAGGGCTCAGATCCCAAGACTGGCCCCCATTTTCTGATGCCAATCTCAAGTTCCAGGGTATTTTGCCCGTGCTTCTGACAGGCTGGCTATAAATTATGGTTCCCACCACCCCCTCCTTGGGTTCAATTAATTTTCTAAAATTGCTCACAAAACTCAAGGGAAACACATTGTTATGGTTTGGATACGAGATGTTCCCCAAAACTCCTGTGTTAATGTAGGAGGTAGAATGATTAGATCATGAGAGTTGTAACCTAATTCGTGGATTAATCAATTTCATAGATCAATAATTTGAAAAGACTTCTGTACTGGGAGATCACTGTAGCAGGTGGGCCATGGCTGGAGGAGGTGGTTCACTGAGGGTGTGTCTGTGGGCTTTATATTTACCTCTGCTTGCTCTCTCTGGTTCTTGGCTGCCCTGACCTGAGAGCACTCCCCGACCCTGCCCTTCTGCCACCATGCTCTGCTTCCCTCAGGCGAAGAGCAATGGAGCCAGCCGGTCACGGACTGGACCTCTGAAACCATGAGCCCAAAATAAACTTCTCCTCCTCTAAGTTGTTCTTGTTAGGTTATTTTGGTCACAGTGATGAAAAGGTGACTAACACACATGTCCTTTATTATAAAGGAAATTACAGAAGTACAGATAAAGAGATGCACCCAGCAAGGTATAAGCAAAGGGCATGATGGCCTCAAGGAACAGCCATGTGTCTCTAGAAGATAGCTGGAAGCTCTCTGGACACTGGCCTTTGAGGCTTTTATGGAAACTGTTGTGTAGGCACAATTGAAACATGTACAATCATGTGAAAAAAATGTGATGGGACATGATCTGGGTATGGTCCAGGATGGGAGTAGAGCTCAGTGGTTAGAGCATGTGCTTAGAATATGTGAGGCTCTAGGTTCAACCCCCAGCACAGAAAAGAAAGAAAGAGAGAGAGAAGAAAAGAAAAAGTTATGATTTACATGTAATAGATTGAGTGGGAACCCAGTGGAGCCCATCTGTCCAGATTCTGCTCAGCCTCTCTGTAGCACTCCTTCTCCGAGGGTATGGAGCAGGACTCCTTCTGAGATATGGGGGTCTGATGAGCCATCCGACAAGGGAGGTCAGAGAATTCCTTTATGGCCTGCCCCACAACAGAAAGTTCAGGGAAGATTAGAGTTTTTACAGCCTCCCTTAGGGAAGAGAAATTTTAGTTTCTATGGCCTACTTTGGAAAAAGAGTTATGAGCCAGGAATTGTGGATAAAAATTTGTATCATCATAGTATCACAACCAGTCACATCTAAAATCACCACTAGGTGGTCCTAATCTGCACCATATGGCCAGAGTTACCATTTGGAGCTGATCTCTTGCAAGGCAGGAGGAAAAGAAAAAAAATCTCTTTGAATTTTAGTTGCACGGTGACCTTATCTGGGGAAGCAGACAATTTTCCTGAAGCTTTTGAAGAAAGAGCTTGCAGACCCCCTCCTTTACCCCAGGGTGGAATTTAGCTCCATGCATAGTTAAAGGCACAGTAGTCTCCAGCATAAGCCCAACACGGGTGGAATTCATGCTGAGCCACCCAGACATGCTGCTTCGCTTCTCCAAACCTCCCTTTAGAATGATGCTAGTGATGCTGACCAAGCCAGGCCGTGTGATGTATTAAAGTGAACAATACATGGAAAGTTCTTAGCACAGTGCACAGCTCAGAGTAAGTTCCCAAACATTTTTGTTGAGAACTGATACTATTGTTACTGACAGAGTGACATTAAGTGGGGGCCTGACTTAGATTGTTGGTGATTGATTTTTCCACGACCCCCTCACTGCACAGGAGTCTCTTTGAGGAAGGGAATGTGAAAGACGCTGGGTTGGATGGAACACAGCCAACATCCTTCCCTATAAAACCCTTGCTCAGCCCCTGCTCCAGGCCTCCTGGTTGAAATTTCTCTGGACCAAGCAACACACCAGCCAGAACAAGGCTTGCTGAGGGGCTGTGGCTGTGAGCAGGTCTTCAGGAAAGTCAGAGAGGAGGAGCTGGGAGTGTGGCTGCGGCACACAGGCTGCTGTATGGACAGCAGCCTTCCTGGGAACTGTGGTCTGGAAGACAGAGGATGAGCATGCCTGGAGAACCAGCTGGGTCAGACCCTGAAGGCAGCAGAGGGTGAGTAGCTCATTTGTCCAGCTTTCCATGACAGAGACAAGGGAAAGGTGGGGTTATTTGCCTGTGGGAGATCTGGAAAGGGTGGCTGGTCTGCCTTGGGCAGAAGTCAGGAGATCTGAGTTCTGCTCTTACCCTGTTATGATCTGTCCCAGTCTCCTCTCGCCCCTCCCCAGAGTTACCTGTTCATTCACACTCTGCAGGCTGGCCACACGGATCATATCTCTGAGAAGTGGGAGGTGCACACCAGATATCCCATCCCTGCCTCCCTGGGCTAGCATGTATACACAGTCTGTGCTCCGGAGTTCTCGCTGCTCTGTGGAGTGACTTATGGAGGGGTCCTGAGAGGTGAAGTGAGCAAGTCTGCTTGACTCTCAGGGTAGTATTTCTCCAATTGTGAGCTTGCATGGGTTGCAAGCACCCAGGGTGCAGATTAAATGTGCAGGTGCTCAGTTCACACTGGAGTTGGTGTGTCAGACTGTTTACTTTTGCAAGCTCCCCTGCTTCAGGCGGGCAAGTTCTGTAGTGTGGGAACCACTGCTCTTTAGGAGGATGGCATTTTGGGCTATGGGGAACTGCCTTGAAACTGCTGAAAGGGGACCAGCTGTCAGGGAGATGTGATGGTCTTGGGGCACAGTGGTGGGAAGCCAATTGCTTCTGAAGCTTGGGATCTCAGGGGCACCTATGCCAGCTTGGTGGCTACAGAGGTAGTGAGCTCCTATCAGTGAAGGTTTAGGCTGAGTTTTTAAACTGGAGGAGGAGCAGGTGGAGCTGGGCCTGACACAGTGTTTCTCTGTGGCTGGTGTGGAACCACTTAGGAAGCTCAGAGAAGCCAAATTTTAGAAGAGGTTGATGTTGAGACCCTGGGGGATGAGAAGGTCTGATTGAAGTTCCCTTCCGCTTTTATAAATTGTGGCCTGATTCTGTGATGGTCCAACAGGGGTAATAATAACAATACCTATCTCATTTGGCTACCCCTAGGGTAAAAGGGACAATGAACTAGGGACCAATATATGGAGAAATGAAGTGCCTGGCACACTGGAGGCCTGGGGCTCCTTGGAGGATGCAGAAGCTGGCCTGCTTTGGTGAGAGGCTGAGCATGGGCGGTGACACAGCCCCTGCCACTTCCAGCTGCAGGCTTTCTGAACTCCCCACCTCTCTTCCTGCTCCAGAGGGAGGTGGGTGCTGGGGGCTTTGAACTGGCCTCTGGAAGAGGCTGCCTAGAGAAACCTCTTCCTGGTCCACTGTCCCAGTAGCTCACTAGGACCATGTGTTTACAGATGAGGGGTAGCTGGCACCGGGTTAGGTGGTCTGTGCAGAGAACTGGAGGGGTCCAGAGCCTGGGACTTAGTACTGGCTCTGGCCTGAGTCACTTCAGGGTCCCTGGGAGGAAATCACTCTGTGTCCACTCTGGGAAATGGGAATCCATACCAGACTTGCTGACTTGGAAGGTAGAGTTAGGCATACATTATTTATATACACACACATGCATGCATACATATATAATACATACATTTATTATATATACACATATACACACATATACACACACATATACATACACAATACACTAAAATATATAGATGTGTGCACACAATACACTAAAGCATATATATGTGTAAAATGTAAAATGCATGTTTATAAAGAGGTCAAACAGAGAAACAGAAAAGTCAGGTAACTTGCACAATTGCCAAGCAAGGGTACCTCTAGTAAGCCCTCTTTGAGGGTTTGGAAGTTCTCTTCAAGGGTTAAACCAGCAGCTCCGATAAGATGATGTTATGGTTGGAATGCACCCTTCTAAGCCCCAGGGCTCCGCATCTCTGGCTCTCAAGTTCTGCTGCTCAGGGGCTTGCCCTTCAGCTCCTGGGGAGGGGGTCCTGACCTGGGCACCTGCTCTTGGAGGTGCCTGAGTGCTCAGGAGTGGGAGTGTCAGGGAAAGAGTGATAAATAGAAGATGGAGGCAGAGGAAGCTAAGACGGAGTGAAGCCCCAGCATGCTGAGGGTCACACAGAATGGGTAGGCAGTGAGGCTGGACAGCAGGCTAGAGACCCTGGCATCACCCAACAGAGAGCAGAGAGGCAGCTGGCAAGGGCGGAGTGAGCTGGAGGGCATAGCTCCCCTAGGGAATTACAGCTATGCTGGGCCGTTTGCTAGGCAGAGGCTAACTCTCCTCCTCCCCCTCCAAGCAATTCCCGCACCAGCACCCCATAGGACCTCTTGTATTGCCAGAGCCCTGTGACTATGCCACGCAAAGGTGTGTCCTGATTTCTTCACTAAACTCTGTTCAGAGGGCATGGGGGAAGGAGGTGGTTGATGCTGTGTGACAGTATAGACTACACCCTGGGCCTGCAGTCCTGGCTGGGCCAAGCTCCTTCTAGAAGTGTTGGAGCAGGGCCAGAGGCTCTGGGGCATACTAGGTGAAACAGCAGGCTTGAATTTGAGCTCTGCCTGTGTCTAACCTGCTGAATACGTTTAGCTGAGCACCTTAACTGCTCTGAGCCCATTTCCTCTCTGCAAAGTAACATGGCCCACCAGAGACCCAATGATGCAGGGGTGGTAGGCAGTACGGGGAAGCAGGGAAGATCTGTGTGAATGTGAGGTGGAAAAGCCATGGTCATCATGGGATCACAGAACTAGTGGAGCATGCCACTGTCTGGCCTGACCCTGTTATGGAGTCCCTCTCACTGCAGCCCTGTCTTGTCACAGCCTACAGAGAGGCAAGCCTCGGCCAGCCCCCAGAGTGGAGAGGCAGGGCTGGAGGCTTAGAGAGGAAAAGGCCTGGCTGTGGAGGCTCCAACCTGCAGCCAAAGCTGAATGTACTGCAGGTGAGGCCCAGAGCCTGAGTCAGAGCACAGCAGAGGTCCTGGCACCACTGTGAGGCCTGGAGCCCTCAGCCACCCCAAACCCAGAACTTTGTCCCCTTTGTCTCTCAGCATCACAAATGCAGAGGAGGATGCCAAGTGGCTTCAGTGGGTGAGCCAGCAGTTTGAGAACATTGCCGGAAAAGACGGGGAGATCAACCTACAAGAATTTAAAAGAGCACTGAATGTGAAAGAGGCAAGTGACAACCCGAAGCAGGGGCCCTGCATTTATATTTTATGCAGGAAGAGCAAGCTGATTCTCAAGACAGAGGCCTTACAAGGAGGACCAGGGAGTTCCCCAGGGTTCCTCTGGGCTTGAGGCAAGGTGTTGCTGGTGCCCTCTCATCCCATGAGTAGCCATGGCCTTCTGGGGGTTTTCGAACAACACATGAGCTGGGTGTGGTGGTGCAGGCCAGTAATCTCATTGAGTCAGAAGGCTAAGGCTGGAGGATCACAAGTTCAAAGCCAGCCTCAGCAAGGGCGAGGTGCTAAGCAACTCAGTGAGACCCTGTCTCTATGTAAAACACAAAATAGGGCTGGGGATGTGGTTCAGTGGTCGAGTGCCCCTGAGTTCAATCCCTGGTACCCCCCCAAAAAATTCTGCCCTACCCGCCCCAGCACAGCCTCCCTGTCCTGCAAACAGTGCACATGTCAGCAGAGACGAGATGAGCAGTCCTGAACTGCCAGCCTCTCCTAGCTGTTCTCTGAGCTGATATGGGATGGTGGCCGTGTCTTTGGCAGGGGTTAGCCACTGAGCATTTGAGTGCCACATGGGGATCAGAAGCACTGCTCAGAACTCTAAAGTCACAAGTCCTTCCACAGCAAACATGGGGAAAGAACAAATGGCCCACTCAGTATATTGACAGTCTCTTCAAAACAGGAGGCTGTGACCATGTCAAGATAAAGGTCATTTGTGGTGATACAAAATTAAAGGCAGTACCCAAGGAACCCAGGGGAAGAGGAAGGAAGCCAAGGCAGAGCTGTCTGTCTACACCTCACACTATGAGCTCCTCTCTACTCCCAGGGAGCCGTCTGGGGACTCTAAGCCCCACCCGCCTCAATTCCTGTGTACGTCTCCAGCATCTTAGGCCAGGCCTGGAAAGCAGGGGTTGCACAGTACGTGACAGTTGAGGGACTGTGTCAGCTCTTAAGAACAAGCCATAAAAGTGTAGGCTGCAGACAGCCTTAAGAACGAGAAAAGAAAAGCATGGTGTCAGGACTCTACAAGTCCCTGTCAGATTCACTTATCCCCTGTGGCCACCCAAGGTGGGATGAGACAGGGCCTGGGAGGAACCTGCAGGGGACCCTCGGTCCTTTTCCCATCTTGGGTAAGGGGCCACCCAGAGATCTGGACCGCAAGGCAGGGGATCTACCCGCAGGCCTGCAGCCACACCCTTCCCCTCCCACCCTTTCCCTCCACAGTCCTTCTTTGCAGAGCGGTTCTTTACCCTGTTTGACGTGGATGGAAATGGCACCATCACCCTGGAGGAGCTGCAGGGAGCGCTCACCCTGCTCACCCACGGCAACCCCATGGACAAACTCAAATTCCTCTTCCAGGTGTACGATGTGGACGGTGAGGACTCTTCCTGGGCATGGGCTGGGTGGAGAGGGCAGGGGACCTTGGAAGAAGCCAGCTGGCTCAGTGAAGTACCACAAGGCCCTATAGACCCAGCCTGGGCCTGAGTCCTCAGGAGAGACTGACTCTGGCTCTCTGGTCCTTCCCGTAGTCCCCCATCTCTGTGCCTGATCCCTGCCTCCCTCTGGGACAGGAAACACATGCCTTTGATTCAGCTTACCCAGAAGCCAAGAGTTTTCTTCTGTTCTTTTCTATGGTTGATAAAAGAACTCAGAATGGTGTAAAGAAGAAAACAAACATCACCCATGACATTTCACCAAACTTCTTTCTGTGGTCACATGCACCCCACACACCTTTTTAAAAAATGAGATTATACTATACGTACTGCCCTTTTTTTTTTATTAAACAATATTGATATTTTTCATATAAGAGTACATTGCTTTACAGCATCATTTTTATCATAGTGAAATATACATAACATAACATTTACCATTATAACCATTTTTAAGAGTGCAGATCAATGGCATTAAGTGCATTCAATGTGGTACCGCCATCTCCACCACCCATCTCCAGAACTTTCCACCTTCCCAAATTGAAACTCTGTACCTGGTAAACACTAATTATCCATTCCTCTTTCACCAGTCCTTGGCAATTGTCCTTCTAATTTCTATCTTTGAGAATTTGACCACTATTTCATATAAGTGGGATCATAGAATATTTGTCCTTTTGTGTCTTGCTTATTTCATTTAACATGATGTCTTCAAGTTTCACCAGTGTTGTAGCATTGTGACAGGATTCCATTTTTCTTTAAGTCTGAATAATATTACACACACACACACACACACACACACACACACGCACACACACCACATTTTGTTTATTCATGCATCTGTCAATAGACACTTGTGTTGTTTCTACCGTTTGGTAATTGTGACTAATGCTGCTATGGACATTAGCATACAAGTACATTTGTGTCCCTCTTTTCAATTCTTTTGAGTATATACCCAGAAGTGGAATTGCTGGATCACACCATAATTCTGTATTTAATTTTTCAAGGAATTGCCTTGTTTTCTACAAAGGCTGCAGAGTTTTATGTTCCTTCAGCAATGAACAATTGTTCCAAGTTCTCCATATCCTTTCCCATATTTGTTACTTTCCATTTTTTAATATATCTTAATGGGAAGGAGTGGGAACTCATGGTGGTTATTGCACTGTTTTTTAGTGCAGCTTTATGGTGCCCATGTATTCCATGCAGCATAGCTTAGTGGTTAAGGGCTCAGACTCTGAGGTTGGGATATAAAGGTTCAAATCTCGGTTTCATCTCTTAATTTTTCAGCAAGTTATTTATTGAGTTATTTCGTTTATCTCAATTTCTTCAGGTATTAAATGGGAATAATGATAATATATACACAGGTTGAAAGGAGGATTAAATTAGTTAATTTATGTAGATTCAGAATAGTGCTTAAGCACAGGATACATTATAGGGATAAGCTATTAAAGTATTATGAGTTTAAGTACTATTTACTCAAACCCCTTTACCTAAATGGAAAATTGCATTGTACCGCCCTCCTCTCCAGCATTTCAATGAACATCCTGATTTGTGCATCTTTAGTGACTTCTGTGATTATTTCCTTAGTACAAATTCCTAGAAAGGCTTATGATACATGTGCAGGCAGAAGATTTCAAAATAATTTTTGAACACTAAGAGCAACGAAAGAGAAATACAGAAAGCTAGGAAGTCCAGCCCAGCAGCTTCCTACTAGGGGCGTGGCCTCAGCTCACCCCGCCTGGCTTGACTGAGAGGGAGGGAGGCCAGTCTCCCCAGCTCTGGGAACCTGCCACAGCCCCTTCTTTAGTCGCTGGCACCCCTCTAAATAAATAAGCTCCCTGCTCTGCAACATGAACCTTTCCCAGCTCACACATCCAGACTTTCTGGGGCTAGAGCCAGCCACTTGGAATGCTGGCTTTTTCTACAGAGGGGTGTGGATGCTGATTTATTCTGCCTTGATTTCTATGGAAAAAAAAAGCAGTACCACCATTTGTCAATGTGAAGACTGAAAGGAGGAGCTGGAAGAGAGGCGAGACTCTGGAAGAAACTGAGAGGAAGGGGCATTTACCTTCTATTAAGTGCCTTCTTCCCAATTTTGCTTTTAATTAGTGCAAAGGCCATGGTCTGGAGTCTCAGTTCAATGAGCAATGAGGAGTGACAGGACTGGATTTTTGTTCCAAAAATTTAAATCTTGATGCTGAGCTGCTCAGGAAGCAGGCCTGGGCAATACAATACAATTGGAGCAGGTTCCAGGAATGAGGTCTAGCTAGACTGGGTCAGGTGGGAATGAGAGCTGGAGAAACTCCCGAACAGAGTTGTTAACCATGCCTACTTCTTGAGCATCTTTCTCAGCCCCCTCTCCAGTCTCCCAGAAACCCTCATCACTGGTTGCTTCCTAAATGCCAAACTTTGCTTGCACCTGGGGGTCATCAATGACCTGTTAAGAAGAGATTGGTCTGTAACAGGCAGAAGAAGAAATGTACACCTTGTCTTGGAGGACAGAGTCAGGAGAAAGACAGAGTTGGGAGAAAGAAAGAAATCTTGTGGTTTTGTGGTTTTGTGATCAGAGTAATATGTTAGACGCTACATTGTAATGGGATTGTGGACTTTGACTTGGGCCCAAATAATGATCACAATACCTATAAGAATTCCCATGTATATGCAATTTATTCTAGACACTGTGTTAGATGCTTCATAATTGTCCATTATCCTTGAACCAAATCTGGAAGGGAGGGATTGTTATCCCAGTTTGATAGATAGGCAAAGAGAGGATCTACAAAGACTTAGAGCCACCATCACACAGCAAGGGGTGGAAGCAGGATGCTGCTTGGCTGTGTCTACATCCAAAGCAGTGCAAGCAACGGTTCATCCCAGTCCTGTCCTGCTGTGAACTAATGTGATTACAGGGAAAAAAAAGAATTCCAAATCTTATCTTAGTTGTTTTGACTTTATTTACCCATCACTTTTTTTTTTTTTCAATATTGGGATTGAACCCAGGGGCACTCTAACACTGAGCTACATCCCCAACCCTTTTACTTTTTATTTGGAGATAGGGTCTTACTAAATTGATCAGGCTGACCTTGAACTTGCGATCTTTCTGCCTCAGTCTCTATAGCAGCTGAGATTACAGGTGCCTGCCAGTGCACTGGTCTGTCCATCACACTTTTAACCACCCATGTCCACATAAAACCACATAGCTGGGCTGGAGTGCCCAGCTGTGGCCTCTCCAGGACAACATGATAAACATTCTACTGTAAGTTGGAGAGCATCAGGGCCTTTCCCCTCAACACCACCCCATATATAGTCTGCCTCATGGATAAGGAAGGCTCTGAGAGCACAGGTCCTTACAGATTGAGCAAGTATTTGTTCTAGGCGGATGGTCTTGGAAGTTGAGTGGTACTTGGGATATCACAGATTTTGGAGAACGGCGTCCACTGAGGTCAAAGATTCTCCAGACTTGAGGAGGCCCTCGTTTCTGTTGAGCTAGGCAGTAGGGAGCCATGGAAGTTTTCTGAGCTGCACGGAGGTGACATTTGGTCCTTTGCCTTGTCTTTGCGCCTAAGGAGAGCTGGCTGGCAGAAAACTGAAGGTGGGCGACGAGAAAACACCCCCTACCAGATGCAATGTGTGTGCAAGGCAGGGTGTGTCTGCAGGGCTCCTGCAGGGCTCCCGCGGGCCTTCCACTCCCTCCATCCTCCCCCCGGGACAGGCAGCGGCTCCATTGACGCGGACGAGTTGCGCACGGTGCTGCAGTCGTGCCTGCGCGAGAGCGCCATCTCGCTGCCGGAGGAGAAGCTGGACCAGCTGACGCTGGCACTTTTCCAGTCGGCCGACAAGGACGGCAGCGGTGCCATCACCTTCGACGAACTCCGTGGCGAGCTGCAGCAGTTCCCTGGAGTCATGGAGAACCTGACGATCAGGTACGGCTGTGGGGTTCGCGTGCCGGCACTGCCCGCGTCGGGGCTGGACCCAGGTCCGGAGCGGGGAGGGCGCCCTTCCCAGCGTAGCCCTCACGTGCCCTTTTTCCAGGGAATAAAGGTCTGTCCTGCAGGCAACTATTGTTTTTCTGCACTGTCTCTTCAGAATCAATTCACAGTATTAAACACCTACTACATGCAGGGGGCACTCTCACATACAACAGTGCATTTTATAACAATGCCCATTTTTTCAAAAGGAAATTAAAATTACTTCTGAAGAGCTTGCAGTGCTGCCTGCTGTAAATAATTAGCAAAGACATTTATTCAACAAATATTGGCTGAACAGCTACTACACATCAAGCACTGTTGTAAATAATGGCAGTGCCTTGGCAGGGACCGAGGTCTCAGCTCTGCTGGGAGACATTTTGGAGACATACAATTCATATCAGTAACCAGATAAATAAGCTAGAAAAGTACACAATTAGTAAATCCTGTGGAGAAAATAAGAGTGGAATGTGACCACAGACCCAAGTTTGTCTGAATAGTGCCAATTTTGCAATCCATTCTTTTTGTGTTTTAACTTTCTTGTGGGTTGCTTACCAAAGTGCATCTCACATTCTTCTATCCATTTTGATTGCCTTTTTTTTTAAATGGGGGAAGTAAACAGAGATAATAAAGAAACAGCTGTGGTTGTGGCATCCAACATACCAAGAGTTCTTTTCCATTCCATTTCCACCTAGTTGTGTGGATAGTGACCAAGTCACTTAACCTCTGTTTCCTAGCGTGAAAGAAAGCTGGTTTGCTTGCCACAGGACTCCAAAGAGTTGGTGAGCCACAGCAGAGGGGAGTCTCTAGGTACAGACTCCCATGACCCTCACACCTCACACAGATTCTTCCCCTCCCTTGCCCCCACTGCATTCCCCTGAGCAGAGTCCCCTCTCTTGCAGTGCTGCCTGCTGGCTGAGGCCAACTGCCAACCGTCCTCATCTGCACAGGCCACGCCCACTGACATCTGCCTACTGGCACAACCACCGCAACCAGCTGCTCTGCCTGGCCACCTACACTGGCCTCCAAGTGCTGCTCTTTGCACTGGCAGCCAGTGCACACCGGGCCCTTGGTACCAGCATTATGGTGGCCAAAGGCTGTGGCCAATGCCTCAACTTCAACTGCAGCTTCATTGCGGTAGGGCTCCACTGGCATGTCACAGAGAAGGAGGCAAGGGAGCATGTGGGTTCCTCATGGGCACAGCACCTCATACAGACACCTAGAAGAGCAGGACAGGATGGCATCTTAGAAATCACCTGGGTCAGCCCCCAGATGTGGAGGCTGAGGTCCAGAGAGGGACAGTGAATTGTCCACAGTCACACAGCTAGTAAGGAATAATACAACTGGCATTTTGGTGCACTTCCTATGTGTCAGGCATGGTGATGAGTACATTTCATTTGGTCCTCACAAAAGCCGTATGGTGAAGCCTCTGCAGGGCTCCATTTGGAGAAAAAAACTTTAGGACGCCTCTAATTTAAGCCCTAATGTGATCCTCTGCACCATGGAGTAAGTCTCCAAGCATTTTGCATGTCACATGCCTGCAATTAAAACAAACAACAAAACCCCTTCATATGCTCCTTTACTTATAGGCATGCACTATTCTCATTAGCTAATACAGCTATGGCCAATATCACCATAAAGCCAGACTTCTGCTTCACAGCCAGTGATGCACATCTCTGTTTTAAGCATGCTTCTGGTACTATCAGCTTCTTGCCCTTCCTGTCAGGGTAGTTAGCTTCATTTAGTTAAAGCAGACACTGTATTCTGTGGGTCCACATATCTGGGCACATATAAATCCACTAATAGCCAATGATAAAGTGAGGAGCCTCTGCCAATTGCTCTACATTTTGGAAAGTGGGGTCGTCCCCCAGGATGCCTTGAGAATACACGTGCAGAGGGCCTGGGTGACATCTGCACTAAAGAGGCACCCTGTCAATGCAGACTTTCAACGTTAGTAAAAGCTTCTGTGTTTCTCATTGTGTTTAGATAGAAAACAACACAAGCAGGCATTCTAGCATTTCTTCCTACCCTGATTCTGGAGACCCTCCTTTAAAGACCCCAGCTGTGGACCTCAGGTAGCCGCATAGCCTGGGGGGCAGAAGAGGTCCATTCAGGAAGCCCAGGCAGCTCAGGAGGATGCAGGCACACTCTGCTGGGGAAAGGACAGGGTGGGAGCTGCTGGGTGGGGCTCTTGCCTCTCTACCTGCAGGTGCTGATGCTCAGGCGCTGCCTCACTTGGCTACGGGCTACATGGCTGGCTCAGGTCCTGCCCCTGGACTATGTTGTCCAGTTCCACCAGCTGATGGGCTACACGGTGGTGGGACTATCCCTCGTGCACACTGTGGCCCACGTTGTAAACTTCGGTGAGTGGTCTCTTGGAGGCAACCTGGGCCTCTCACACACCCCTGGATTACACAGCTCCCAGCTCCAAACATGGGCGCAGCCCATGTGTGTCTTGCTTGCCTGAAAAGGGGGAGCAGAGGGGCCCAGGGTACACCAGCACTCTGAGTCTAAATCCTTGCCTGGGCCAGTGACTGATGTGGGGGTCCCAGAGGTAAGGCAGGATGGGAAGAGCAGCCTTGTGCTTGTCTGCAGCACTCCTGGCTCAGTCAGGGGCCAGCCCCTTCCAGTTCTGGGAGCTGCTGCTCACCACGAGGCCTGGCATCGGCTGGGTGCATGGCTCGGCCTCCCCGACGGGCGTTGCGCTGCTGCTACTGCTGTTGCTCATGGTCGTCTGCTCCAGCCCCTGCATCCGCAGGAGCGGCCACTTCCAGGTGATCCAGCCCCAACCCTTTGCCTCTCCCTAGGCCAGGCTCTCATTTTCCTTTTTTGCTGTGTCCCCTCTGACTTGCTCCAGAGCCCAGGAAGGCCCCAGGCTGGTCTGCATGCTATTTGTGTGTGATCTGGGCTCTGCCATTGGGCCAGTTCACATCTGCCAACTGAGGACGGCAGATTCTACCTTTTTGCCACCTTACCCTCTTGCCCCAGTTGGTATAAGTTGGGCTCAAAATGGCACAGGGGGGAAGAAACACAGGCTTGCCAGGGTCCAAATCCCTACCCCACTATTCACTGCCCACTCAACCTCTCTGAGCCTGTTTCCTCATCAGTAAAATGAAGGTCTGATTCTTTACCTTTGACATTATTTTAGGAATTACATGAGATAGTATATGTGAAGCTTCTGGCCCCATACCTGGCACATAGTGCCCTGAAAATGTCAGTGCCCTCTTCCTTTCCTGCCTCCAGTCTGCTCGGGGTGCAGAAGGTCATGGCCAACTTGGTCTGGAGCCTGTAACTGTGTCCTGGACTTAACTGGCTACATCAGAAATAGATGCCACAGAGCCCTGCTGTGGCAGCAACAGGCTTTGAAGTAGGAACCCACATCCTCCTTTGACCGATGAGGACTCTGATGCTCAGAAAAGTCATGAACTTTCCTAAGGTCCCATAGCTAACAGCAGAGCAGGTATTAAACTGTTTTCTTTCTTTCCCTCTTCTAGGGAACCACTGCTGTCTTTATCCTCTCTCTCAGAGTATGGGTCACTGGACAGGAACATTGGTGCTCATGGTCCCTTTGTGGGCACTCTGCTCTGCCCACAACATTGCCAGGCAGATTACAGATATTTGCCTTTGTATCAGGATCTTCCCTTACAGACTCCCTTGATGGAGCCCCAGAATGAAGAAGCAATGAGCCTCTGTTATCTCAGAGGCTATCCCCATCATCAGGAGAGGATCAAGTCTCTGGACTTTGAGGATGGCCCTGAACCCTAGCTCTGTGCCACCCCCAGACCTCGAGCTTGGCAGTGACCAGCCCATACCCTGCAGGTGTTCTACTGGACCCACCTGTCCTACCTGCCCCTGTGGCTCCTGCTCATTGTGCATGGGCCCAACTTCTGGAAGTGGCTTCTGGTCCCGGGCATCTTGTTCTTCCTGGAGAAGGCTGTGGGGCTGGTCAAGTCCCTCATGGCACCCCTGTGCATTGTGGAAGTCAATCTTCTCCCCTCCAAGGTGCAAGGGGGCCCCTTTTCCCCTAACCCTGAGTGGTGGGTGGTAGGGTGGAGCACTGGGCACCTTGTTAGACCCCAAAGAAATACACATTGGTATCATTGCAGCCCAGCGTGGTACAGACACACAAATGCGAGACCTGGTCCAACCTTTCAGGAATGATACTTGAGGAAGAGGAATGATGGGGCAGATGGGAAAAGGCCAGGTCCAGGGAGAACATTCTCAATTCAGCTCAGGAAGAATATATTAAATGCCTGCAAGGTTGCAGGCCCTGCAATAGGTCACATGGACCCAGGATGGCTCAGGTACTGCCCTGCTCTCTAGGAGGTCAACCCTTTCAGGTAGAGCAGAGCTGTATTGGAGAGCGAAGGAGAGTGTCAGGAAGTATTAAACTCCTGTCTTTGGGAGGTCAGAGAAGCCTTCAAAAAAATAAATAAATAAAAGAGGTGATGCCACCTCAAGGTTTTGAGGGTTGCATAGGAATTTGCTAGCTATGAAAGACAGGAAAGGGTATTGGTAGGAGAAAGAATAGCACAGAAAAGGCACAGAGTGGTAAAGGGGCACACTGCACTTGAGGGACCTCTAATAATTTCACAGCTGGAATCAAGGGAGAAGCTGGAGAGGTGGGCAGGGCATGGCCTTGAAAGGCCTCCTAGGCTTGGAGCCCTGCCCTCCGGGCCACCAGAAACTTGTGTACTTGGTAGGAGGAAATGGCAGTATTAAGGTGGGGGAAATATGGACAATTCGTATTCTAGCTAGATTTCTTTAGCTGCTCTGTGGAAATTCTCTTGGAGAAGACCCATTGGGAAACACTAGCAAATATGCAGCCCATAGCTTATGAGGTCTTGACCCTGAGACAGTGGCCATGGGATGGCACAGCACCTACCACAGAAAACTCAAAGAGGTAGCACTGCATTTGGAGGTGAGTGAGGAAGGAGCCAAGGTCGTCTCCCAGGCGTCTGAGTGGCGCCATTGACAGAGAAATAGGAGGCAGTGCTGGGTGGGTCAGCTCTGGACAGCTTGAGTTTGAGGACACAGGAAGCTGAATGACGACACTGCCATGTGTGATCAGGCTCTGGAGTCAGACAGCCTGTGGTGGAGTTATATCCCACAGCCCCGTGCCTGGTGGCCCTGAACAAGTTATTTAACCTCTTTGAGCCTCAGCTTCTTGTCCCTAACATGGTGAAAGCCAATATTTGTATCATAAATTTGCTGTGAGGACCCATGCTCATGCTCACCATGTTCCTCACAGCTCTGGTACATAGTAAGTGCCCAGTAAAATTAGAGTTGGTGTCCAGGAGGACGCTGTTGCTCAAGGAGAGAGGCCCGTTGCAGTTGGGATGCCAGCCAAGTGCTGACAGGAAGTGCTATGGAAGTCTCAAGACAGGGGCAGAGCAGCCCAGGAGGCTTCCCGAAGAAGAAGTGGGGTAAAACCATGAGCAGCCCTTCAGCACAGCCCCACTGTCCCTCCCCTGACTGTTGCCCACCTCCAGGCCGGCAGGCTGGCCACAGGGCAAGTCCCACTCAAAGGCAGAGATAGTGTTACCACTGGGGGAGGGGGCAGCCCATGTTCTGCCCTCTCTGGGGCAGAGGGGATGACCTGGCCTCCTTCTTCTCTCTCAGGTCACTCATCTCCTCATCAAGCGGCCCCCTCTCTTCCACTATAGGCCAGGGGACTACCTGTACTTGAACATCCCCACCATCGCTCGCTATGAGTGGCACCCCTTCACCATCAGCAGTGCTCCTGAGCAGAAAGGTACAGGAGCAGCACCTGCACTCGCCACACACTCGCCCCGGCTGCAGGCCAGGTGCAGGCGGGGCGGGGGGGGGGAGTCGCTTGGTACGTGGTGCTGAACAGGCCAGAGACACAATGTTATCCTCAAACAGCTCCCGCAGAAATGGGCAGACATGCAAACTCTGCCTGAATGGGGTACCAAGGGCTATTGTAGCTGCCCTAGAAGGTTCCCGGGGCAGCTTGGTGGGATAAGGGGGGGAGGCTTCTCAGACTCAGTGGCATTTCTGTTGGACCTTAAAAGGCTAATAGGAGGTTACTAGATAGAAGAGGAGGTGTGGGAGGAGGCAGGTGGGCCAGCACAAGCAAAAGACCTAGGAACACGGGCAGTGTGACAGCCAGCGAGGAGGAAGGGACGGATGGATGGGGAGAGAAAGAGCGGCAGTGTGGCCGGCAAAGCAAATTAGAGCCAAGATGAGACCAGGGAAAACTTTGAATGCAGAGTTGGAATCAGGATAGATGATTCAGGCAGTTGGGAGCCATAGATGGTTCTTAAGTGTAGGAGTAGCTGGATCAGAGGAGAGCTAGGCATTTTCAAGGGAGGCTGGGTTTCCACACTCTCACCTGGTCATGAGACTTATAGAGACCGAGGCAGCTGAAGCCCTTGCATCCTTCTTCCTCAGCCCTGAACTTCCATTTCTTTCTAGGTCCCCAGCACCCACAGGTCTGCTCAGCAGTCTTCCCTTTACCCAGCTGTCCTCTCTCTCACCCATGTACATGTTCAGGTTCTGGGCTGTTCTTGGGGCCAGCACCTGATCACTTCTCTGCTGGCCAGGCCAGCAACTAGCCTTCCTACCACAGTGGCTCCTCTGGCAGGCAAGGGTAGCTTGCATTGTAGCTTCTGCCAGGGAAGGCCTTGGGTGACTTGTCACAGCAGAGCCCTGCTTAGCTAAATGAGGGGTAGAGAGCACCAGGGCTTCTCTCGCTCATGCCATTAGAAGCTTGAGCTCCTAATGCCTCCCAGGATGCCTCCCAGCTCTGCCAGCAGAGCCTCTGGCCCAGTTCCTACAGCTCAAGGTGCAGACCCAAGGCCAGGGCTCCCCAAGTGGAGCTGCACAGCCTCCACCCTGGAATCACCTGAGTTGTGACAATGAGACAAAGGCAGGCTAGAGGTTGGAGAGATTATGCTATTTTATTCTCATGCTTTTCTCCTTTTCTTCTTTGTAAAAAAAAAAAAAGTATGTACTCAGAAAATTCAAACAATATAGAAATATGTAGAGAATAAAATTAAAATCCCTCAACTAATTTCTTCCAAAAAAAACTAGTGCCAGCCCTTTGGTGAACAGGATAATCAGATGTCAAGATGGTTTTGCATACCTGGGGTCACACACCCATGGCTTTGCAGCCCACTTTCACTCAGTGGACAGAATGTCCTGAAGATCTTTGCATATTGGGGAATGTAGAGCTTTTCCCCCTGTGGTTGCATGGTATTCTAGGATATGGATACCAAGATGTTTATCTTATGAACATGTCATTTGGCCAGTTCTTTAAAGGGTTTCTTAAGGGTCTCAGCCTGGAATCTGGCCATCTCTTGGGTCCTGAGTCTCCCTCCTGCCATGAGCCCAGTGAGTTGGGGCTGGTGCACAGGCTAGCTTTGACACAGAGCTGACTGACTGGTCTCAGGGATGGGACATTCAGGGAGGAAATGTCAGAGACGCGAAGGAGCAGGGCCAATGGACCTGGGCTGCAGGCTCAGCAGTTCAGGGGCTTCTCATCTCTATTGGTTTCTATAAAATACTCTCAAGCCAGATTACATGCTTATCATGAACTTGGACTGGGAAAAAAGGAGACATGTTTATTTCCACTAACCTTTAACTAAAATGGAGCATTTCCTGCAATTACATAGGCAGGCATAGCCATGCTGACAATACTTGGATTTTATTTTTTCAAAATAAAAGCCAGAATTTTTCTATCACATCTAATTGCTGCTACCTCAGGATATTGTTTAGCTCCTCATTCCTTCAGAGGTCAGTAGTTCCTAGTAGATTCCCCGTCATGTTTTAACTAAGAGCACATGCATTCTTCAATTCCAATTGTTTTAATTTTGATAGCTGTCGTTATAATTGTTTTCATCTATAATTTCTATGCATGTTACTTTCCATGTTTAAAAGCCTTATTCCAAGAAGGAGGCTATCCATTGCCTTCACAGGACTGCTAAAAGAGTCTATGGTTTTAAAAAAGTGAAAAATAAAAAGCAACAGGGCAAGATCAGAGCAGATCTCTTGGGTGCTCCTTGCTCTGATGTGATAGGTTCTTTTTGGCACCCCCAGCTGAGGGGTTATGCCACTCTATGCCGCCTTCCCACCAGTCATTCATAGTCATTCACTCAACAGAGCACCTTAGTAAGTACCTGCTATGCCTCAGGCCTTGTTGCAGTAAAAGCAGTTGCTCCTACTATGAACTGAGCACCTACTGTGTACCGCAATGGTGGGGGCAGATCTCGATATTAGCGAGGCCCTGACGGGATGTGAGGCAGAAGCCCCACCTTTATGGTGTGGGGGTACTCTCACCCCTCCCCTGCTAGAGGAGACAGAGCCCTCGTTAAGGCTGGGTTGACTGCATCAGGAAGGATCAAAGGCTGCACTAGAGAGGTCAAAGGTCCAAGTCCAGTGCTATGGCTGCTAGTTTGGTCCTGAGGAAAGACATTCAAACTGGGACTCAAGCCACTGAGGCCCAGTGGCAATGCTTCCAGTGAGACGAGCCCTGCTCCCCCTGGAGGCCAGCATGGCCCTCTCCCTTCTCTCCCTATCTTACTCAGACACCATTGGGCTCCACATCCGGTCCCAAGGCCAGTGGACAAATAGGCTGTATGAGTCCTTCAAGGTGTCAGACCCTGTAGGCTGTGATTCCAAGAGGCTGTCGAGGAGTCTGAGGATGAGAAGGAGTCAGAATACGCCCCAGGTAGGTGGCTGCAGGGAGGAAGGGCCCACTGTGGTGGCAGACCCCTGGGGACCGAGTCACTTTCTTCCCCATCAGTGGAAGCAGCTGATGTGCACACAGGCTGGATGACAGCATAAGCGGGCTAGGCAATGGCTGACTGTGTGGTTTAAGAGCCTCTTTGAAGCCTGACCACCCCAGATCCTTCCATCCTGATTTCCTGCATTAGAAAGTATGGGTGGCAATTGAAGAAGTAGGGAAACTGAGGTCAGAAAAACTCAGTTAGATGTCTGCTAACCTCACTGGGCCTATTTGTTTTTCTTTGAAATGGATATAGTTTCCCTCCATGGCTCACCCTTCTCACCTGATTCCATTAAGGACTGACTGAAGGAATGCAGATGGAATATTGAGGGAAGTGGGCAGCACGGTCCAGGTGGACCCCTTGGTCATCATCACCGTCAGCAATAACAGCACTGTTATCTTTGGAGCCTGAAGAAGCACGTAAAACTGACAGGTTGCTAGTGCAGTGGAGGGTTTGGAGAAACAAAGGCTGTGCACAGTGGTACATGCCTGCCATCCTAGAGACTCAGGAGCCTGAGGTAGGAGGATGGCAAGTTCAAGGTCAGCCTGGGCAACTTAGTAAGACCCTGTCTCAAAATAAAAAATAAAATGACCTGGAGATGTAGCTCAACAATACAGTGTCCCTGGGTTCAGTCCCTGGTACTGCAAAAAAAAAAAAAAAAGAGGGAGCAGGGAGGGATCAGAGCAGCTCCTGAAGAAAGAAGGATAGACCAGGGAAGCCGAGGGTAGCTCAAGAGGTGAACTCTACCTCTTGGCCTGGAGACTTGTTAATATGTGAGAACACTGCTGAAGATCAAGGGAGGAGGAGTCACCCACAGGTCCCAGCCCTGCCTTTAACATGGGTGCTGGGGAAGCGGGGGCACCAGGTAGAATCCTGCCTGGCCAGAGGAGAGGATCATTCCAGAATGGTGCCAAAAGCAAAGCTCTGGGATATGGAGGAAAAGGTAGAAACAAGCGAAGTCCTCTTCCAGTAATGAGAGGAAACTTCCTGAAGGAAGAAGCTGACTTGCAAAACCAGATGAGCCATGGCACACTGGGAACCAGTGGGAAGACACACTGCAAATTGTGTCCATGGGACCTCGGACCTTGCTGGCACAGAATAAATTGGCACAGTCTTTCTGGTAGGCAGTCTGGCCATATGCATCAGCATTTTGAGTATGCACACCCACTGGCCCAGCAATTCTATTTTTAGAGATTTATGCTAAAAAGCTAATTGGACAGGTGCACGAAAAGCCCTGTTCCTTCACTTCTTTAGCTAATATTTACTGAGCACAGCACCTACTGCTTTCCAGGTTCTGTTCTAGACACTAGAGATGTGTCGGTGGGCAAAAGAGATGGCACTGCTTACCTTCCGGTGCAGAGGCAGACAATGAACAGACAAAATGCACATGTAACCTGTCAGGCGACGACAAATGCTACGCAGAGAAATAAATGAGGATACAGGGGTAGCGACAGGAAACGTGCTATTCCACATCACATGGTCGCTCATGATAATGAGCAAGTGAAGACAGTCAGAAGGGCCAACAACAGAAGGCAGCCAGAGGAATTACTGATCACCCTCACAAAAGAAGAGTAAATTGCCTAAGAAAGATTATGGAAATTTCAACTTATTAGCATGGAAAGCTAGTCAGGGTGTAGAAGTGGGAAAGACAGGTTGCAAAGCAGGATGCTCCATGGATATAAAGTAAGTGAGTATGTGTGCGTGCGTGTGTGCGTGTGTGTGTGTGTGTGTGTGTGTGTGTGTGTGCGCGCACATATGCACGCATGTCAGGAAAAAATGTCTAAAGAGCAGAGAAAATGTTTATAGTAGCTGTCATCCTGTACTTTTTCACTTTATTGTTTAATTATTTCTGTAATATGTGAAGTTTTTAGAACTAAAACGAATTGACTTTCTGATATTAAATCAATTTCTGTTTTGAAACAAAACAGGGTTTGCAGCTACAACCCATCCACTCAGCACAGGGAGCTGTGACCTCCAGCAAGGATGTCACTGTGGAGCTGATGTCCTATAGGACTGAAGTACCGCAGTGGCAGCGGGACGAAGACCTGGAGCCCGCAAGGACTGAGGAAGGGACCCCAACATGGCGGGGAGCCTCTTCCCAGGGTGGGGACATGGTAAGGCTAAGGAAGCTGAGGCTGACTGGTCTGCCCAGGGATGCTGGCTCTCGGCCTGAGCAGCCTTGGCTTCAGGGCAAGCCCACACTCAGGCAGGACCCACATGGAGTGGGGTTTCTGCAGCCAGCCATCTGCCTTCTTCGGAACTGTTGCCATACTCGTGGTTCATTGGCAATATTTTCTACTTAATATTTCTCTTACATCCTCACAGTACTCTAAATTGTATCTATGAAGACTCTTTAGGTTGCTGTCTTTAATGGAAAATCAGTATTTTGTGCCATAGACAGGCTAACTCTACAAGTAAAAACAGTGAAAACGTGGTATTAATTCTTCTAGATGTTTCTGCCTGTTGAGGCTCCCATGGCCATCCCCCTGCGCCTGCTCCCTGCATGCACACACTCCCTCTCTCACTTTCACTCCCTCCCCTTTTCACTTTGTTAAAAGAAAACAGAAAGGGGCGGAGTGAAGAGATCAGCACTCTAAGACATTAGTCTTAAGGAGCTATTAAAGATGCATTAGCTGGAATCAAAGTCTTTCTCTTTGCCATCAGAAGGATTAGAGAAAATTGAAAGGGGAGCAGCCCTCTCCCAGGGACCTCCTAACCCGCTGCAAGCAGTTCATGTCCAACACTAAGCACTCCCCACCCCAAGAGGAGGAAGCAGTATAGTGTAATGTGACACTGGATGGGTCACAGGAGACCCAGGCTCTACGTGGAAATCTTGGGAACTGGGCAGTCCTTTCCATGCCCTCAGCCTCAGCTCATCTGAGGGACATATCACAGGCTCTGCAGCCTGCTCCGCACTCTGTTTCCTCCACTTTCCAGAAGCAAGAGTGTTGACCGGGCATGTGTCTGGCCGTCTACTCGTGCTCGGCCTGGAGTGGTCAACCACTGCAAACAGAGCCAGACCCCACCTCCAGGGCGGGCAGCAGCCCCAGGACAGAGCCCCAGACCCGTGGTGTAGGAGCCTGAGCAGAAGAGGCTCCAAGCAGAGGGAAAAAAACATTCCAGCCCAAGAGGTGTGGCTAGAGACGTGAAAGCTGGGAGGGGCTGGAGATGCAGCTAAGGGTGTGAATTGAGATGAGTCTTCTCCAGCTTTACCCTGAAGCTGACTTGTATTGAACTCTACGAGTTAATTGTTAAATTCTCAATTTTGTGAGCTAGTTATTAAACACAGTCATATGTTGGGAGCTATAATGGCAGTGCAGTTGTCCCTCAGTGTCCAGGGGGAATTAGTTCCAGGACTCTCCTAGGTACCAAAATCTGCTCAAGTCCTTAAATAAAATGGTGTGGTCTTTGCAACCTACATATATCTTCCCATATGCTTTAAATGAGCATTTACATATGTTAATAGTTGTTATACTGTATTGTTTAGGGAATAATGACAAAAAATTCTGTACATGTTTTCTACAGGCACAATCATACCCTCTCAAATATTTTCAATCTACATTTGGCTGAATCTGTTTATGTAGAAGCCGTGGATACAGAGGGTCAACTGTCTGTAGGCCACAGAAATGGACATATGCTAATCCTCAGGGTGATTGACATTTTCCCCTAAGGAGCCAGTTTACCAGCACATTGCTGATATTCTTCCTCAAAAGGGCTCCATGATCCTGAAATGGCTTGAATAGAAAAAGCAATTCCCTTTCAATACAGTTGCTCAGCCTGGCAAGGGCTTGCAAGCTTCTAAGAAATGCCCAACACTGTCCATTCCCACACTGAACTCTCTGCTCTACTCGCTGCAGGTCTCTGAGATGTCCTCTGAGAACCATCAGTTCTGCAACATCAAGGTAAGAGGCTCCAGGAAGTAGCCCTGTTGGAGAAACCCTGCCCCCTCCTGAGGAAATAGTCTTTGCCTTTGCGAGGAGGTCACTGTGGCTCTTGATACCTCAATTCCTCTAATCCCCAGGGGCTGACTTCCTCCTGCTCCTCATACCCATGGTGGCCCTGCCTTGCCTGTTTCTTCTCCAGGATCAGGGATGATGTGTGTGGAGCTCCATGCTCTCTCCCTGCCTCCCTGGCACCCGGAGTGACAGGTGCACACCAGGGATGCTGGTTTGTCCTCCTTGTCACCAGCTCTGCATACTAACATTCTAGGGCTCTCTCCAGAAGTGTGCTGCGAGCTTAGCCTGTGGAAATAGCGCTTAGACCTGGGCTCCTGCCCAGGACAGGACTGACTGTATAAAAGGGTGCTGAAGCCCTGGGGACCTTCCTCAGGAGTGGGGAGTGCAGCTCTCACCCAGTCCTTTTTCCTCTCACTCCCCTGTGCACAGTGCTACATCGATGGCCCTTATGGAACCCCCACCCGCAGGATCTTTGCCTCTGAGCACGCAGTGCTCATCGGGGCAGGTATTGGCATCACCCCCTTTGCCTCCATCCTGCAGAGCATCATGCACAGGTGGGTACGCCCAGCGTGGCCTCACCCAGTTCCTGGGCCTGTCCTGACAGAGGCCCCACCCTTGATCCACCCCCTCCTCCCCCTGACATCTGCTTTCACTTCTCTCCCTCTCCTTTTCTCTTCCCCTCCTTTTCTCTCCCCTCTCCTCCCCGTCCTCTGTCTTATTTTGTGTCTCATCCCCCACCTTCCTCATAGGCTGGGCTCTGCCACCTCATCCTATCTTCTACACTATCCTCTGGAGTCCTGAAAAGTCTAACCCCCCTCCCCCAAACTAAAAACCCCCTCCTCCTGCTTCCTCTCAGGCACCAAAAAAGAAAGCACGTTTGCCCCAGCTGCCAGCACTCCTGGATGGAGGGCCTCCAGGACCATGACATGAAGCTGAACAAGGTGGGTGCCACCTCCTGCACGCAGACCTCCAGACCTTCTCCCCAACACCTCCTGGAACAGGAGCCAGAGCTTCTGTGCAGAGGCAGGGTGGGATATTTGACCTCTCCTCTGCTGAGACTCCCTTGCTCCTCTCAAGCTGCTCTCTCTCTCTCTTTCCCTCCAATATACCAGCTCTCCTGGTCCCTCCTAAATGTCCAGGCTTCTGCTGTCAACATTCCTGTCACTTCTAAGAGACCTCTGGGCTCTGTAGATCATCATAATGGCTGCACAGTTGGAAAGTCAGGCAGTCTGGACCCAGCTCCAAGCCGCATGCTTACCATCCATGACCCAACAGTGGTTTCATAGATGAAAACATGTTTGCCTTTTGGAAATTCACTATTGTGCATAGGGAACTAAAAAATAATTTTGCATAGCTGTCTTTCCCAAGCTAATATCTCAGAACACTACTTGCAAAGAGAAAATTCTAGCTTTGGAGTCAGGAACCTGGCTCCTGGTCATACTGCTCTGTGAACTGGGCAGGTCTCTTCACCTCTGTGTGCCTCAGTCTTCCCCTCTGATCATGTGTAGACACCAGGGGAGTCCTCTGAGCCCCAGGGGACCACAGATGTGAGCATGCTGTGAATGAGGGAGATCCTCTTCTGAACCAAAGCCCCTCTCTCTAGGTGGACTTCTTCTGGATCAACCGAGACCAGAGGTCTTTTGAGTGGTTTGTGAGCCTGCTCACCAAACTGGAGATGGACCAGGTCCAGGAGGCACAAGATGGTAGGAGAGGGACAGGGCCTGCAGCCTGAGGGGAAATCGGTCTCTTTTTTAAAAATAATTTATTGGGGTAAAGTTCACATACCACAAAATGAACCGTTCTAACGTGAACTCGGTGTTTTAAAAAAGTGTTTGGTCCACTTCTATCAAAGATGAGGAGGGTCCACTAAAATGTAACATCTTGTAAAATTTTTAAAAAAAGGAAAATGAAAGTGGAAAATCATTCGTTATTCCATCCAGTGGTCCAGATTATTCTAAACATCTTCAAGAGTTTCTTCCAATTTTTCTTTTCTTACTTACATTTTATAAAAATGTATATTCTTTATTTTCATAATTTCTCATTTTTTATAATTTCTCAGCTCCTCCGAGAGCAGAGCTCAGGGACGTACATTCTATCATGCTTCTTAGACGAGTCCGAGTCACACTTTTGATTGTTTTTTTTAGTTGTAGGTGGACACGATACCTTTATTTTATTTATTTATTTTTATGTGGTGCTGAGGATCAAACCCAGTGTCTCATATGTGCTAGGCAAGTGCTCTGCCACTGAGCCACAACCCTAGCTTTTGATTGTTTTTTGAGGCATCATTTACATACAATAAAACTTACTAATTTTATTTTTATATATACATCTTAACATATGTATATAGTGTCACCACCACTACAATCAAATTATGGAACATTTCCATTACCCAAAAGGTTTCTTCATCCTGTTGGCAGTCAATACCCTCCCTTGACTGTTAGCGCTGGCAATCACTGATCTGCTTTCTATCACTACAGTATAGCCTATTTTTTTAAAAAAAAAATTTAAATTGGTTCCAATTAGTTATACATGGCAGTAGAATACATTTGACACATCATACATAAATGGAGTATAACTTCTCATTGTTCTGGTGTACATGATGTCGAGTTACACAGGTTGTATAATCATATATGCACATAGGGTAATAATATCTGATTCATTCTACTATCATTCCTACCCCCACACCCCTTCCTCTCCTTTCACTCCCCCCTGTCTAATCCAAAGCACCCCTATTCCTCCCTTCCCTTATTGTGAATTAGCATCTGCATATCAGAGAAAACGTTTGGCCTATGGTTCTTTAGTATGGGCTTATTTCGCTTAGCATGATATTCTCTAGTTCCATCCATTTACCTGCAAATGCCATAATTTCATTCTTCTTTAAGGCTGAGTAATATTCCATTGTATGTATATATGCTACAGTTTCTTTATCCATCCATTGAAGGGCATGTAGGTTTGTTCCATAGATTAGCTATTGTGAATTGAGCTGCTATAAACATTGATGTGGCTGCTTCACTGCAGTATGCTAATTTTAAGTCCTTTAGGTATATACCTAGGAGTAGGGTGACTAGGTTGAATAGTTGTTCCATTCCAAGCTTTCTGAGGAATCTCCATACTACTTTCCAGAGTGGTCGCACCAATTTGCAGTCCCACCATCAGCGTATGAGTGTACCTTTTTACCCACATCCTTGCCAACATTTATTGTTGCTTGTATTCTTGATAATTGCCATTCTGAGCCTGGAGTGATATGGAATCTCAGTTTAGTTTTGATTTGCATTTCTCTAATGCAAACATTTTTTCTTATATTGATCAATTGTATTTCTTCTTCTGTGAAGTGTCTGTTCAGTTCCTTAGCCCATGTATTGATTGAATTATTTGGTTTTTTTGGTGTTAAATTTTCTAAGTTCTTTATATGTCCCAGATATTAATGCTCTATCTGAGGTGCAGGAGGTCAAGATTTCCTCCCATTCTATAGGCTCTCTCTTCACATTCTTGATTGTTTCTTTTGCTGTGAAGAAGCTTTTGAGTTTGATTCCATCCTATTTATTGATTCTTGACTTTACTTCTTACACTTTAGGAGTCTTGTTAAGGAAATCAGATCCTAAGCCAACAAGGTGAAGATTTGGGCCTACTTTTTCTTCTGTTAGGCACAGGATCTCTGTTCTAGTACCTAAGTCTTTGATCCATGTTGAGTTGATTTTTATGCACAGTGAGAGATAGGGATCTAATTTCATTTTGCTACATATGGATTTCCAGTTTTCCCAGCATCATTTATTGAAGAGGCTATCGTTTCCCCAATGTATGTTTTTGGCACCTTTTGTCTAGTATAAGACAACTGTATTGATGTGGGTTTGTCTCTGTGTCTTCTATTCTGTACCATTGGTCTACATGTCTGTTTTGGTGCCAATACCATGTTGTTTTTGTTACTGTGGCTCTGTGGTATAATTTAAGGTCTGGTATTGTGATGCCTCCTGCTTCACTTTTCTTGTTAAAGTATTGCTTCACCTATTCTAGGTCTCTTGTTTTTCCAAATGAATTTCATGATTGCTTTTTCTATTTCTATGAAAAATGTCATTGGAATTTTAGTAGGAATTGCATTAATTCTGTATAATGCTTTTGGTAGTATGGTCATTTTGACAATGTTAATTCTGCCTATCCAAGAATATGGGAGATCTTTCTATCTTCTAAGGTCTTCTTCAATTTCTTTCATTAGTATTCCATAGTTTTCATTGTAGAGGTCTTTCACCTCTTTTCTTAGATTGATTCCCAAATATTTTTTGAAGCTATTGTGAATGGGGTAGTTTTCCTAACTTCTCTTTCAGTGAATTCATCATGGATGCATAGGAACACATTTGATTTATGGGTGTTAATTGTATATTCTGCTACTTTGCTGAATTCAGTTATTAGTTCTAGAAGTTTTCATTTTTTGGATCTTCTAAATATAGAATCATGTCATTGGCAAATAGTGATAGTTTGAGTTCTTCTTTTCCTATTTGTATCTTTTTTTTTTTTTTTTTTTGGTGCCAAGGATTGCACTCTGGGGTACTGGACCACTGAGCCACATCCCCAGCCCTATTTTGTGTTTTATGTAGAGACAAGGTCTCACTGAGTTGCTTAGCTCCTCACTGTTGCTGAGGCTGGCTTTGAACTTTTGATTCTGCTGTCTCAGCCTCCCAAAATGCTGGGATTACAGGCGTGCCCTATTTGTATCTTTTAATTTCTTTCTTCTGTCTAATTGCTGTGGCTAGAGTTTCAAGGAAAATGTTGAATAAAAGTGATGAAAGAGGGCATCCTTGTCTTGTTCCAGTTCTTAGATGGAACAGTATGGCCTTTTCTAGATTTCGTATGCATGGAATCACATATATGTCTACTTGTTTTACTTATCATAGCACCTTGGGAATTATCCCTATTGTTGCATGTATCCACAAACAGTTAAGTTCCTTTTTATTGCTGAATACCATTCCATTTTATAGATATGCTACAATTTGTTTTTCCATTCATTTGTTGATGGACATTAGAGTTATTTCCACTTTTTGGTTATTTTGACTAACGATTTTGAGTATTTACATAAATACAAGTTTTTATATGGACTTTTATTCACATTTATGTCAGATAAATATTTAGGAGCAGGTTTGTTGAGTATCACAATGAGTATTGTTTAGTTGTACAAAAATCACTGAACTTCTTTTCCAAAGTAACTATACCCTTTTACATTTTCCTTAGAAATGTATGAGAGTTCCAGGTGCTCCACATCTTCATCAACATTTTTAGTTTCAGCCATTCTAGTGAATGTGAGTGATATCCTAATGTGCTCTTAACTTGCATTTCCCTAGTGACTAATGATGTTGAACATCCTTCTGTGGGCTTGTTATTATGTGTTTATTTTATTTTATTTTTTTAAATATTTTTTTAGTTGTTGATGGATCTTTATTTTATTCATTTATTATTTATATGTGGTGCTGAGGATCGAACTCAGTGCTTCACACATGCTAAGCAAGCGCTCTACCACTGAGTTACAGCACCAGCCCCTCTGTATTTTTTTCTATTGGTGTGTTATAATTACACACAAAAGTGGGATTCTTCGTGACATATTTGTACATACACAGAAGTTTGTGGCTTATTTCATTTCCCAGTACCCTCCTTTTTCTTTCCCTCCCCTCTCCCTTTTATTACCTTCTATCCTACTGGTCTCCTTTCTATTTTTGTGAAATCCCTTTTCTTATTCCTCTTTTCTCTCTAGCTACCTGTTCTTTGCACGGTGTCTGTTCAGATATTTTGCCCAGTTTTAAATCCAGATGTTTGTCTTCTTTTTCCTCAGTTGTCAGAGTTTTTCATATATTCTGGAAACAAATCCATTATCAGCTGAATGTTTTACAAGACATCGTCTTTGCATAGATTTAAACTGTCTTTTGAAGAACAAATGTTTTACTTTTTAATGATGTCCAATTTATCGAGCTTTTCTTTTATTCCTCCTCTTTTTGTGTTATATTTAAAATGCTTATGTCACTCAAGGTCATGAGAATTGTCTCCAGTGTTTTCTGTTACATGTTTTGTAGTTCAGCTCTTCATTTGAATTAGAATTTCTCGATTTTGGCACTATTGATATTTTGGGCCAAGTAAGTTCTTATTATGCATAATTCCTGTGCATCTTAGGATTTTAGCAACTTTCCAGCCTCTGTCACTAGAAGTCAGTAGTACCCCATCCCTGTCATGACAATATAAAATACCTCCAGATATTGTCAAATGTGTGTGGGGGCAAAATTACTTTCTTTTCAGAAGCTCTGATTTAGATAATTATCCATTCAAAATCAATTTTGCATATGATGAAATTTAAGGGTACAAGTTAATTTTTATGTATGAATACCCAGTTGGCTGGCCTAGCTCCTTAACTAAGATTTAAAACCTTTCTTCTTTTGTAATATAAACATTTAGTATTCTATTTTTTTTCTAAGCAATATTCTAGCTAAACCAAGTTTTTTGTTATGCTGCATTTTCATTATTATTCAGTCCAAAATATTTTCTGATTTCCTTTGCTAAGTCTAATTTGACTTGTGGGCCAATTAGAAGCATGTTTAATTTCCAAACACTTGAGTTTTCCAGATATCTGTCTGTTATTGATTTCTAATTTAATTGTGTTGTGAATAGAGAACACATTCTTTATATGTGTGTATGAAAATGTATTTTTAAAAACTTTTATGAAGACTTGTTTTATGGCCAAAAATATGGCCTCTGTTAGTAATTGCTTCCTCTGCAAATGAAGGGAATTTGTATTCCACTGTTACAGAAAATGTTCTACAGTTGTCAAGTAGGTCAAGCTGGAGAAAAGTGTTATTTGAGCCTTTTATATCCTTACTGGCTTTATCTATTCTATAAATTACCAGGAATACTTAAGTTTCCAATTATAATTATTGGTTTATTAATTTCTGTTCCTTTTATTTACTTAAAGCTCTTTTTATATATTATCACTCTGATATTTACTGGTATATAGCAATCAGTAATGATTCTAGCACTAACCTCCCAGAGTCAGTTCAGACCCCACATGGTAAGGGCTCAGTTCTCCATGACAGCCCTCACTTCAAAGGCCAGTGGCACCTCAGTGGTCAACAGAACACTGGCACTTCTGATCCACTGGCTACAATTTGGGGGTTGTCACAATCACCTCAGTTTCAGAAACTCATCAGAATGGCCCATGGAATTCAGGAAAGCACTATACTGTGCTTATAGGTTTATTATAAAGAATCCAAATCAGAACCAGCCAAATGAAAAGCCCATGGGGAGAAAGCTGGGAGACTCTTTAACAGAGAGCTTTCATGTCTTCTCCACATGGAGCCAAGGTACATCACCCTCCTGGCATACCCATGTGTTCACCAATCAGCAAGCTCCACTGACTTTCAGTATTCAGAGTTTTTATGACATTTCATTACATAGGCATGATTGATTGACTCATCAGCTCAATGATTGAACTGAGCCTTTAGTTCCCCTACCTGCACCTGATTCAAGAGATTGGGCTGATTCAAGAAACAACCCTCAGCCAGGTGCACACCTATAATTCCAGCAGCTCAAGAGGCTGAGACAGGAGGATCAAGAGTTCAAAAGCCAGCCTCAGCAAAAGCAAGGCACTAAGCAACTCAGTGAGACCCCGTCTCTAAATAAAATACAAAATAGAGTTGGGGATGTGGCTCAATGGTCTCAGTGCTCCTGAGTTCAATCCCAGTATAGGGGTGGGGGGCATGGAGAAACAACCCTCTAATTGCATTGTTCATCTTTCTGGTGACCTGTCTCCAACCTAAGTCATCTCACCTTTTAAGATAAACTTAGGCGCTTGTAATCTCAGCACTTTGGGAGGCTGAGACAGGAGAATCGCGAGTTCAAAGCCAGTCTCAGCAACGGTGAGGTGCTAAGCAACTCAGTGAGACTCTGTCTTTACATAAAACACAAAAATAGGGCTAGAGATGTGGTGGCTCAGTGGTTGAGCACCCCTGAGTTCAATCCCTAGTACCAAAAAAAAAAAGATAAACTTAGAGGTGATCCAAGGGACTCATGAATAACAAAGACATCCCTATTACTTTAGAAATTCCAAAGATTTCTAGTCTCACTCTCAAGAACCAGAGACAAAGGCCAAAGTCTTCATTGCACAACTAAACTGGATATGTATTAAGGATCTTTATGTCTTCTTGATGAATCGACCACCTTTTCATTATATAATATCCTTCATCTCTGATAATATACCTTGTTCTGAAGTTTATTTTTTTCTGATATCAATGGTACCATTCTAGTTTTTAAAAATTTTAGTTGTGCTATAATATTTCTTTTTCCATTCTTTTAACCAGTCTGTATTGTTACATTTAAAGTGAGTTCCTTATAGACAACCTATAACTCTTTCTTCTTTAAAATGCAATTTGATTGTCTTTTAATTGGAGTTTTTAGTCCATTTATATTTAACATAATTATTGATATGATTGTGTTCAAGTCTACCATCCTGGTTTTGTTTTCTGTTTGTCCCTCTCTTCTTTTTTCCTTTGCCCTTCTTTTTCTAGGGACTTTAGGATTAATTGTATGTTTTTGTAATACCATTTATCTCTGTTATTTGATTACTAACCATATTGCTTTATTTTATTATTTTTGTGGTTGCTATTGGGTTTAAAATATATGCATTTAACTTATTACAGTCTGGCTTTGAATACTATTACACTACTTATTGTACAGAATAATCCTTACCATAATGCAATTTTCTATTTTTTCCTTTCTTGTCTTTTGTGCTTTGTTGTCATACATTTTACTACTACATGTGTTATAAATCCTACAATGCCTTGTTATTATTTTGCCTTAAATAGTCAATTATCTTTCAAAAAGAAATTTAAAATAAAAAACCCACCTCTTTTACATTTATACACATACTTACCATTTCTGGTTCATTTCATTTTTGTGTATAGTTTCAGATTTCCATCTGGTTTAATTTTCCTTCTTCTAGAAAAACTTTCTTTAAGATCAATTCTTGTATTGCAAATCTAAAATAATGCAGGTGATAATTATTTTGGCTTTTGTTTTTCTACAGAAGTCTTTTTCTCACCTTAGTTGTTTTTGTTTGTTTTGGTACTGGAGGATTGAACCCATGGGTGCTTAACCACTGAGCTGCATCCCTAGCTCTTTTTATTTTTTATGTTGAGACAATGTCTCACTAAGTTGCTGAGGGCCTTGCTAAATTTCTGAGGCTGGCTTTGCACCTGTGATCCTCCTGCCTCAGCCTCCTAAGCTGCTGGTATTGCAGGTGTGCACCACTGTGCTCAGCCTCACCTTGATTTTTGAACACTATTGTCACCAGTTAATTTTTTCTATTGTTTCTTTAAAGATGCTTTCCATTGTCTTCTGGCTTCCATAATTTCTGACAGGATAACTGTTGGCCTTATCTTTGTTCCTGTTTAGTAATTTTTTCCTCTTTTTACCACTCAAGATTTTTTTCCCCTTTATCACTGGTTTTAATTACTAATTTTCTCCAAATAAATCTTTTTGCTTCTTTGTATGTATTATTTTTTACTGGAATTTTAAATTGCCAAGTATTGTGAATTTTAAATTGTTTTGTTTTTTAGATTTTGTGACATTTCTTTCAATAGTACTGTACTTTGTTCTGGTACACATATGAGTCATGTAGGACTCTGTGGATCCTTTTAAGAATCTCTTATAGCTTTTGTTAGAGTGGGTCCAGAGCAGAATATCATGTAGGGCTAGTTTAGCCCCAGACCTAAGATGATAGACTTCTAAGGACTCTACCTAGTGCCCTGTATATTACACGACCTCTCCACTCTTTGTTGGTGGGAACACAATTTCCCAGCTCTGCTTGAACACGAAGTATTATTCTTCTTAGTGTTTTCTGGTAGTTTTCTTTCACACATGTAGATTAGCACTCAGCTAAAGACTCAGAGGAAACTTTCTACAGATTTTCAGAGCTAGTGAGTGTGCTGCCTCCCACCTTCTTTCCTTTCTTCCAGGATCCCTTCTTCTTCTCTTATCTCTTCCTTCCCTTTCTCCATCCCTCCCTTCCGAATTCTCTCTTCCTTTCTCCTCTTCCTCCCTTCAGTTCCCTTTTCCAGTATGGTCTCTAGCAAATTCTAGCTGGCTTGGCCTCCCTGCACTCTAGTTTCTGTCTCCTCATCTCTGTGAGACTCAGGCCAGGCAATGTAGGGCTTGTTTCATTTGTTTCCTTGGCAGTGACAGGCCTCTGTCACTTGCTGGAAACCATTGCCTATGTTTTTTTGTACATATCTCTAGCTATTTAAGGTGGGAGGGTCAATATGGATCTTTTTGCCCTAACACAAACTTTCAGTATACATGATCCATTACTTGAGGCTGATGTAAATTAACATATATGTTTCTTGGGGATGAGGGCTTAGCATCTTTCCTGGTGAAGTGGCAGTCAGAGTGTAGAGTGTCTAAGGCAATGGTTGCACCCTTTACCATGCATGGTGTCTTTAACAGTTTGGTCCCTTCTTTTATATTTTTATCAGAAATGAATGTTTGAATGTCCTCCCCCTGCCCTCACCTTCCTTGGCCCCCAAGTATTGTATCCTACATTTTTTACCAAGTGTTTACTATCATCATTTCTGACTATGAAAAAATGTTTCTCTGGGTCACTCACTGTCTCCATGGTGCTTCTTCGTGAAACACAGAATGTTGCACCCAACCTGCACCTCTCCCCAAGAAGTGCAGCCCAGACAACTCTGCAGAAGCAGCAAAGTTTATTGAGGAAATAGGCACACAGGCCAATGGATTGGGGTCAGCTCTCCTTTCCTTCAGAGAGTGACACCAAAGTGAGGGTTTCAGAGGTTATTATAGGGTGGGCTAGCTACATGACTCAGGAAAACAGGATTTGGCAGATATTCAATCTATAGTTATTTAGATTGAATATAGTTATAGTTCAACCGTGAGGGTGCCTCCTATGTTCCCTTTCAGTTCCTGGAACTTTAGGTAACTGGCCAGGGGGTCTGGCAGCCTGTGGCTTGGCCCCATCCATGAGAAACAAGCATAGCAAAGCATTAATCACAGAAGCACAAAGAGCAGGTTAGTCGATGCATGCAGACCTGAGCCAGAGTGACTCCATTTTGAGTTTGGACTTTACAAGAGGTTTTGCACTGTGTTCTAAAGTGAATCTTCTAGATTTATTATTTGCTGTTTTGTTTTACTTGTGCAATAACATACAAAGAGGAATATCTTTAGATATGTTTCTAACTTCAAGAGAATTGGTGTGGGTTTTTAGACTGAGTTCCCGGGAACTAGATCTTACGTGGCTTTTTAATTATCACAAGTTTTCATGAGTGAATTCAAATTCCTTTGATAAACACAGTTTAAAAGTTCAAGTAAACAAACAGTTTTCTACAAGGAACAGTCAAACAGATGTAGTTTACTATAACAAACATTCAAAGCCTTAAAGTTCACGTCAGCAGACCTGGGAGATAACTGTTAAACCTTGGAATATTGCAGGAAAGCTCCTTGCTCTTTCTTGTAAATAACAATTACAGCAAATATTTATAGAGCATTGACTTCATCTTCAATGTTTTTACATACATTAATTCATTAGAAACTCAATTTTGTGATGACAAGCTAGAGGAAAGGTTTGGATTTAATATAAATCTTCTAGTTATTGGTACGTAAATATTTGCTATTTGCTTCTTCCTGATCTGTGTAAACAAAGGGTAACAGCTAAACTGGAGCTCTGCATCCTCAAAGCCACTTGAGTCAATGACTTTATTACATCAAATTTCTTTCAAGATTTCTCATTAATTGCAGCTAAAACTCGTGACTTCTAATTTTTAGTTATAAGTCAAAGTCTGAATGAAAGAAATTGTGGTTTATAATTTTGAACTTCTATAGCTTAAGATTTATTCACTCTGTCTGAATCTTTTCCTTAATGGTTTTAGAACCTTGGGCATATACTTAACTGCTTTGACTCAGTTTCCTCATCTGGAAAATAAGAATACTACTAGTACCCAACTCATAGAGTCGTCATGAGGATCAAATGACATGTCCCAGATAGAGCCCTTAGAACAGTAACTGGAGCTTAATAGATGCTCAATAAGTTTGGTAACAGTAGAAGCATTAGTAATGTCACTGAACAGGGGTCCGAGGAGGACTCTCCAAAGGAGCAGTGGGATCACAACTTGGCCCAAGTGGTTTTTTTTACTTAAACCACTGAAAAGACCTTCAGAACACATCAAAAGCAAGGGACAGCAAAGCTGTATTAAAAGACATTAAAGCAAAGTATACACACCCCAGAGGCAGAGTGTGGACACTTCTTGCCTCACAGAGAAGACAGTGCTGCACCAAGGGCTGTCTCCCTATAGGAATTTTCCATAGAAGAGAAGAAAAGAGCAGATACATAGGCAAGCTTTTGTGAAAATCAAATCCCATGTTCATCTGTGGTTCAGAATGCTGCTTCTTGATTAAGCAATCTAGCCATAAATCAGTATAGGTCTTTGAATCTGATGGAATTTAAATCAATTGTTTTCATTCTGTTGATCTGATATAAGCATATACTGGAGGTTTCCTTCATCTAACTAAAGAGTCAAGCATGGCTGGTCATGCTTATAGATCCAGGGCTCCCTCTAGTAAGGGTTTCTTTCTTCCCCCGAGAACCCTTCTGTCTCATTTCCCATCTCCAACTTGAATCCCTTGATCCCTTGGATCCCTTCCAGAAGGCAGAAGGTCCATCTTTTACAGCTTCTTGAAGCTGGAGAAGGCCTTTGTCTCCTACCTAATCAGGGATCAAAAGTCTCTGCCTGTCTGATGTAGTGGGGAAAAGGGGAGAGATTATAGTTTAGCAGAGGAGACACACTGGAATCCATGAGAGTGTGTATCATCTTTAAGTGAAATTGAGTCATCCCAGAAAATGTGAAATTTACAAGAAGGTTAAAAACACAAGGACCAAATAGAATATAACACAGTGCCTATCACCAACAAGAGAGCTGTGAGGATAAGAAGCTAGACATATTATGTACAAGAGACTTATCTTAAGCAGCTCTTTTTCCACTTGAATAAGATTTGGAGATCTTCTAGTAGCTTACAAGTAAAGGAGACATCTTCTGAACAGGTCTGAATGACTATTTTCAGGTAAAGGCAAATCCTGTAGGGTCTCAAGAGGAGCAGTTTTAATTCTGAAAAGTAAATCCATGAATTGTGTCCCTGTAATTTAATTGCTATGAGGGTTCTTTAAAGAACCTGAAAAGGGTCCTTTCATTTAGGAAAGAGATGATCCAGTGAGGAATCCTTTTTAGAATCAGAAAATCTTGAGTGAAAATTAAGCCTTTAAATTTTTAAGTTAAGGGTTTTGTAAAAATCATTTGTCTTTAGGGGTCTCATCAACATCATCTGCAACACAAGTTTGATTAGAAAGAGATCCAGGTTTGAGAAAGGCAGATAATTGAGCTTATATATCCACATCAAGAGTCACCCAAGGCTCTTCTGAAATGATGACCAGTTAATCAAAGGGGGCTTTGAGAGACCCCAGGCATCCTCAATCCCCTATGGCAGCCATAATGGGAGCAGATGGCCTCCCCTCCCTTCAGAGGTGAGGGCAATCTGGTCTCCAATAATTTCCCTCCTTACAGAGGGGACCTAACTCAGATATGGTAGAACTTGCTTGGGGAAGTTCTGGCTAAAATGCCCAGACTCTTTGCAATGGTAACAGCCACTAGGTCTTGAGTAATTTCTCCTTCTTTTACATGGAGCCTTTAGGTGTGTAGGCGGTAGCCTGTTGCCCAGTGCTAAGGCCACTGATTGGGCATGTTCTCTTGCCTGTTGTCTCCTCCAAGACTTCATGGTCTCTTTTATTTTTTCCCATTATTGAAAACCCCAAAAGCTGAATTTAAAAGCTGGATGATGGGGTTCTGAGGGCCCATAATCTGCTTTTGGATTTTTTTCCCCATGGTCTGGAACACATTGCCTAATAAAGTAAGTCCTCAGGAGAATCTGTTCCTCATGAGATTTGGGATCAATATTGGTGTACTTTTTTAAGGTCTTAGCAAGCCTATTTAAGAGCAAGGCAGGATTCTTAACCTTTTCCTGAGTAACTTCCTGGATTTTATCACAATTTATAGGTTTACCCATACACTTTCTCGTGCCTTCTATTAAGCAAGGGAGCATATGGTGATGTCTCTTAAGATCTGTGCTTCGGATCTGATAATGCTAATTATTAATATGTAACCCAAAGGTAAATTTACAGGGATAGATGTTGAATTATTCATATCTTAACAAGATGAAGTATTTTTCTAATACTTAAAATCTGCTGGTGTAAATCTAAAGGAAAAGAGAAAGAAAGAAAAGACTCTAGTATACTTAAACATTTTGGGGTGCCTGCCCCCAGAATAGGCCATGTTAGTGTATCTGCTGTTGCTATCTGCTAGGTAGAGGGCATCCCTATTTCCTGGAGGCAACTTTTCTTCAGGCAATCCTGAAGACCCATGAGTACACAAGAAATACTGTCTCCTTACCAAGAGCACACAGGGAGAGCTGTGTCACTTGTAATAATTGTGAAAGGCAAAGTTAGATAACACAGCAATTGAGTCTTTAGATTTTTATGAAAGATAACTTAATTTCCCTAAAACTAGAAATGAGTGGGCCAGGGATGTGGCTCAGTGGTGGAGCATTTGCCTAGCATGCGTGAAGCTCTGGGTTTAATCTCCCCCAATAGTACGACAAAAAAGAAAGATGGGTTGAGGGGCAGAGGTGGGGAGGGAGAGAAAGAAAGAAAGAAAAGAAAAAAAGAACAGAAATGATACAAAATCCTGGTGAAGAATTTTTTCAGAGGATATGGATGTAAATGAACAAAACAAAATATGTCTTAGAAGAGCCGTTGCTGATTTAAGAGGAGGCCAGTGATGTCAGTCAATTTAAATGATGCCAATGAGAAAAATCTTACCCAGAAATAATCAGACACTAGGCAAAGGGGCCATTTCCCTTTAAGGCATTATCTGTAAAGACTGAAAAAAATCTTCATATCTTCATATCCCAGCTGCTGTTGTAAGAGAAAAGTGCAGAGAAGGATCTGGGTGGGTGGTTAAAGTGAAAAGCTGAGAAAGAGTCTCTGTTAAGAAAGTAAAATTCATTTTCAGAGGCTTAGAAGGAGGGTTAAATATGAGTTCACACCATAAACAGAAGGAAGGAGGAGAAGGAAAAGGCAAAAGGTAAGAAACAATCTTCCATATTACAGGGGAAAGAATGTCAAAGAAAATGAGCCAGAGGAGAGGCCATTGTGTGCTTTAAATACAAAACATGCAGCTCTATGGAGTTAGCTTTTCTGACAAGTTGGGCCAGAATCTGTTTACTCCGACAGGGTCTCAGGAATATTATTCTGTCTGACCCGGGGTTGGGATACATTGTCCTGAATAGTTTCCTATGTGATACATATCTTTGGGGCATTCCCCTGACACCTTTGTCCAATTTGGTTTTGTCCCATATTTTTATTGGTGCATTACAGTTGTACATAATGGTGTGATTCATTGTCACACATTAATATGTGCACACAATATAACAATATAAACAATATAATTTGGTCAAAATCACTCCCCAATATTTCCCTGATGCCTCCTCTCCTCTTCCTCTTAGTCCCTTTCCTCTACTGATCTACCTTTGATTTTCGTGTGCTTCCACCTCACCTTTCTTTTCCTTTTTCTTCTTGGATCTTTCTTGAGAGGAAACATACAACCCTTGACTTTCTAAATTTGGCTGATTTTGCTTAACTGAATGTTTTCAAATTCCATCCATTTTTCCAAAAATAACATAACTTCATTCTTCTAAAATTCCACTGTGTCTATATTTCACACTTTCTTTATCCATTTATCCATTGATGGACACCTAGACTGGTTCCACAGTTTGGCTATTGTAAATTGTGCTGCTATAAACATGAATGTGCATTATAGCATAGAATGGCATTATAGCATTCTGACTTTAATTTTTTAGAATAATTACCAAGGAGTGATAGGGTCATATGGTTGTTCCATGCCTAGTCTTTTGAGGAAACTCTGTACTGAATTTCATAGTGATTGTACTAATCCAACATCAGTATGTAAGTGTTCCTTTCCCCACATATCCTCTCCAACATTTATTATTGTTTTTATTCTCAATGGCTGCCATTCTAACTGGAGTGAGATGAAATTTCAGTATAGTTTTGATTTGCCTTTCCCTAATTACTAAAGATGTTGAAAATTTTTTCCATACATTTGTTGGCTATTTGTGTTTCTTCTTTTGAGAAGTGTCTGTTTAGTTCATTTGCACATTTATTAACCAGGGTATTTCTTTTTTTGGGTTATAAGTTTTTTGAATTCTTTATATATGCTGGATATTAATCCTCTGTCAAAGAGTAGCTAGCAAAGATTTTCTCTGATCTTTAGGTTCTCTCTTCATATTCTTGTTTCCTTTGCTGTGCAGAAGCTTTTTAATTTGATGCCATCTCATTTATTAACTCTTAGCATATTTCCTGAACTGTAGGGGTCTTATTGAGAAAGTCACTTTTTGAACCTATATGCTGGAGTGCTGACCTTATGTTTTCTTCTAGGAGTTGAATAGTTTCTGATCTAATTCCAAGGTCTTCTCTGATCCATGTTGAGTTCACTTTGTGCAGGATAAGAGATAAAGATCTAGTCTTGTTCTTCTGCATATGGATAACTAATTTTCTCAGCACCATTTGTCAAAAAGGCTATCTTTGCTCCACTGTGTGTTTTTGGCACCTTTGTCAAATATGGCTATTTTAACAATATTAATTCTGCCTATCCATGAACATGGGAAGTTTTTCCATCATCTTTTGCCTTCTTCAATTTCTTTTTTCAATGTTCTGTTGTTTTCATTGTAGAGGACTTTCACCTCCTTGATTAGCTTTATTCCTAGGGTTTTTTTTTTTTTTAAGGCTATAGTGAATGAGATTATTTTCCTGATTTCTTTCTCAGTAGACTTATTGTTGGTGTATAGGAAAGCTATAGATTTTCACATTGATTCTGTAACCTGCTACTTTGCTGAATTTGCTTATTAGCTCTATCAGTCCTTTGGTGGAGTTTTTTTGTGTCTTCTAAGTATAAAATCATATCATTTGCAAACAGTGATAATTTGACATCTTTTCCTATTTTTATCCTTTTTATTTCCTTCTCTGGCTTAATGGATCTGGCTAGAAATTCTAGTACTATGTTGAATAGGAGGGGTGGATTTTAAAGGTAACGCTTTCAGTTTTTCTCCATTCACTCTAGTGTTGGCTTTGAGTTTATTTTATATAGCCTTTATGATGTTGAAGTAGGTTCCTTTTTTGTATATTCCTAGTTTCTTTAGTACTTTTATAATTAATTGGTGCTGAGTTTTGTCAAAGGCCTTCTCTGAATCTATTGAGACAACTATATGATTTTTATCCTTAATTATGTTTATGTGATGAATTACATTTATTGATTTGTGTATGGTAAACCATCCTTGCATCCCTGAGATAAAACCAACTTGGTTATGTTGTACAATCTTCTAATATGTTGTTGAATATGATTTGCTAATATGTATTAAAGATTTTTGCATCAAAGTTCATCAAGGATATTGATCTGTAGTTTTTTCCTTGATGTTTCCTTATCTGGTTTTGGTTTGAGGGTGATGCTATCTTCATAAAATGAATGTGAAAGTGCTCCTTTCTATTTCATGGAATAATTTGAGGAGCACTGGCATTAGTTCTATTTTAAAGATCTGGTAGAATTCAGCTGAGAATCTGTTTTGTCTTGGGCTTTTCTTTGTTGGAAGGCTTTTTATTACTGATTTTATCTCATTGATAACTATTGGTCTGTTTAGGTTTTCTGTGTTCTCTTGTTAAGTTTTGGCAGATCATATGTTTCTAGAAATGTATCAATTTCTTCTACATTTTCCAATTTATTGGAGTATAAATTTTCAAAATAGTCTCTAATGATGCTCTGGATTTCTGTTATGTCTGTGGTGATTTTTCCTTTTCCATCTCTAATTTTATTAATTTAGGTCTCCTTTTTGTTCAATTAGTTTGGATGAGGGGTTATAAATCTTGTTTATCTTTTCAAAGAACCAACTCTTCATTGCATTGATCCTTTGTATTGTTTCTTTATTCTCAATTTCATTGATTTGGGCTCTGATATTAATTATTTCCTTCCTTCTTTTGGTTTTGAAATTGGTTTTTTCTTGTTTTTCAGAGGACTTGAGATACATCATTAGATTGTTTATTTTGGATCTTTCTGGTTTTCTTATATAGGCATTCATAGTTAGAAACTTTCCTTTTAGAACCACCTTTGTATTGTCCCAGAGATTCTGGTATGTTGTGTCACTATTCTTGCTTAATTTTAAGAATTTTAAAATTTCTTTCCTGATTTCTTCTATCACCCATTCATTCAAAACTGTATTGTTCAATCTTAATGTGTTTTTATAATTTCTGTAAAGTTTTTTGGTGTTGATTTCTACTTTAATTCCATTATGATCAGATAAGATGCAAAGAATAATATAAAAACTTTTTTTATGTGTTTGCTAAGATTTGCTTTTGTGACCTAAAATATGATCTATTTTGAAGAAAGTTCCACGAGCTGTTAGAAGAAAGTGTATGTGGCTGTTGTTGGATGAAATATTATATAGATGTCTGTTAAATCCATTTGATTTTTAATATTTTGGGGGATCCAAATAATCTTTACTGAGTTTATATCTGGATGACCTTTGTATTGGTGACAGAGATGTGTTGAAATCACCCAGTATCATGGTAATGGGGTCTACTTGAGGCTTTAATTTGATTAGCATCTGTTTTATGTAATTAGGTGCTCCAACATTTGGGGCACAGATGTTTACTATCATTATAACCTTTTCTTGGATTATTCCTTTTACCTGTATGAAGTGACCTTTGTCATTTCTGATTAATTCTGGCTTGACATCTGCCTTGTCAGATATGAGAGTAGCTTCTCCTGCTTATTTTTAGGCTCCATTTTCATGGTATGCCAGTTTCCATCCTTTTATTTTTCATTTGTTTGGAAAGAAATGAACATTTATTAAACAATTGTATGGGCCAGGCATCTTTTTATTGTGTTATCCCCAGCTGCAACTTATTTATTTATTTATTTTTTCATATTTACTTTATTTATTTGTTCTATTTAGGCTTACATGATAACAGAGTGCAATTTGATTCATTGTACATAGATAGAGGATAACATATCAATTCTCTAGTTGTAAGTTGTATACAATCACAACATACATGCAGTCATACATAAAGTTA
>CM053401.1:101166605-101185954 GCA_028644305.1 Xerus rutilus
GACCTCCAGTGTCCTTAAGCAAACCAAAGGGATGGGTGCCTCAGGATCCTTCCATCTGGCCAAGAGCAACGACCCTAGGATGTCAGTGGCATTCGGGAAGACGGAGAAGGAAGTCAAGAAGGTGGCCACACCAAAGAAGGCATTTAGGCCCAAGAAGGCTATGTCTCAAGCCCCAAGGTAGAAGCCCAAAGCCACCCCAGTCATGAAGGCTAAGAGGAAGCCAACTGCCACACCAAGAAACCAAAAAACCCAAGATTGTCAAAGCCATGCCAGTCAGGGCATCCAAGTCCAAGAAGGCCAAACCAGTGAAGCCCAAAGCCAAGTCTGGTGCCAAGAGGACCAGCAAAGACTAGAGTGCCAAGAGGTGACGATGAAGCCTTTTCTAGTGGCCGCGCTTTCCTCTTCATGTTCTATAAATACTTTTCTCCTTTCTTTTCTCTCCATGCTCATCTGCAACCCTCTGCCCCATTCTATTCTGACTTTATATGAAACAGAATTTGGACTCCTCAGAAATTGTGGAATGATTCCTTTTGCCTTAACCGGTTGTACAAGGACAGCAACAACAAATCTCATCTGTGTAATCATGAGGATGTGATTATATTTTGTTTTGTTGATTTATTGGTAATCCTCACATGGGGCTAGGGATGCAGGTGGTTTTGTGTGTTTTGCTGGGTGGTTTATTTGCTGTGAAGGAAGGCCTGGGGGAGGAGAGAACAAACAAGGCAGTTTATTCTGGCTAGATGAGAGGCAGCCCAGCAACTATGAAGGTGGTAGGAATGTGTTTAAGTCAGGGGCCCCTTTTGAGGGTTTCAGAGCCTTTGGTGGTGGGAAGGGGAGGCAGCTGCTAGCAGCAAAAGAAGGAGGTAGGAAACCCCTCCTTGCTGACTTCCCGATGAGGAGAAATGGTGGTGAAGGCCCAGTGTCCTTCTCACTTCTGGTGGTGTGCCCTGTGGTCTCTCTATTATTTTAGAGAAGGGCGTCCAAGTGACAGCTGGGTGGGAGAAACTGAAGCTTCTCCTAGTCAGCTAGAAATTAGCCATTGGGGGTATCTTTGTGACTTCCCCAAAGTCTCCTGTTAAATAGGAGGGGAAACTTTCGGGAAAGGGTGGGGAGTTGGTCAGCCAGTTGCTTCGGTGTGCCCTGTTGAAATTTGTTTTTTTTGCACACAATCGATGAATTGTATCCTAGGAGGACTTTTTGTTGTTGTTCCTTCTGTACAAGACATGGCTGTGCTTGGTCTGTGGGGCTCCAGCCCCACCATGAGCCACTTAAAAACCTCTGACCTCTCTTTACTTCTGAGTCTCTTATGAGTAGTGGTAGGTGGGAAGGGGGAAGGGCAGGGAGAAGACAGTAAGACAAACTGCAACAAATTTTGAATTTGCTAAGTAGTTTAGAGCACTAGGCCTGTGTGCTTGTGCGTGTATAGATATATGCCTGTCTAGGGCCAGTATTTAATGTTTCACAGCATACACACAGTACAGTTTTTATCTTATTTTTAATGAAATAGGAACATCACACATTTGTGCATCCTTCTGCTTTTTTAAAAACAAGCATTGTTTGTGCCAGGAAAAAAAATTGCTGTTGTTGTAATTTTAAAACTTTAAAATAGAATTGGAAAAGGGGGCAGGGGAGGCTGGGGATGTAGCTCAGTGGTAAATGCCCCTGAGTTCAATCACTACCTCAAAAAAATTAGAAGTCTTTCATGGCTATATAATGAAAGACAGAGTTAGTGGTTATGCCATAAATAATTTGACCAAGATTCTGCTACTAAACATTTCATTTATCCCTAATTCTCCATTTATCATAAATAAATCTAAAAGTAATATATTTGTGCACATGGGGTTTTTTTCTTTCCTTTCCTTCTTTTAGATGATTCCTTAGGAAATGGGAGAGTGGTCTCGAACACAATTGCTTGGAGGGGGTGAGAGCCCCCAGGGCATCCCCCACAGCTCCTTTTTCTTTTCCCTTCTGCTATGAAGTCTCCTCTCTCCTCTCCTCCTCTCTGGAGTACTGTGACTCTGAGGAGGCTGTAGAAGGGTCAGTGTCCTCTCAGCGGACCACCCCTGAGAATGCATCTCCCTCCCTTGCAGGCCACCCAGCTCTACTAAGAGTTAAATGACATGTGAAACAAATGTGTTATGCCTCCTAAACCCATTTCCATTTCAAGAGTGGCAGAGACCTTAAGCAGATGAAAACTGGGCTAATGGTGGCACATGGAACAACAGAGAGCAAGCTGGGATGGCATGAATTCTTTCGTGGAGGCGTGGGGTGGGGTGAGGGGAAGGATGGAGTGATTATTAGCTCATGAATGCTTCTTCCCGTATCCTCTTAGCGCCCTGTCATCTCTGGCTTGAATGAGCACTAGGGCAGTGCTCACAATCTTTTTCTCACAAAGGCACACACAAAAAACGGTAACATTTGTGTCACAATCCAGTAAATGGGAAGCAGCTTGAACACAGGTGCCCAACTGGTAGCTCCAATTGCCCTGAGGCCTAAACGAATAATATTTCAGTGCCTTGGACGCTTGCAGCACGGAACTGTGGCTGTGCTGGTCTAATGGGTCTCCCCAATGCCAGTCAACTTCCTGTCTCTTCAGTCATCTGACACCACTTCCCAGAGAGCTGTTTTCACCATGTGGCGCTCCACTCAGATACACTTGACCTTCCTCCAGTTCCCAGCTGAGCATTCAAGACCCTTTGCATTCTGGCATCTGTGTTTCTAGACCCATCTCCTCTGCTCTAGCTAGCCAGTCACACGTGTCCCCCAAATTTCATATTTGCTCCAGCCCCTTGTCTTTGCTCATGCTACTCCCTCTTTTTAGTATGCCTTCCTCTTACCTCCCTTCTGAACCTCGCCCCTCTCCCAAGACCTAACCCAGTCTGTGCCTCTCCCTTGGAAGCAGCTTTCTCGGCCTCAGTCCTTCCCTGTACATCAGTAGCACTTTCCGTCTGAGCCATCCTTCAACCCTTGACTCTTTGGCCTAAGTTACCTTTTCATGTGTGCATGACTTGTGTCCCCAGGCAGGCGAAGGACAGACAGTGAGGAATGCGATCACATGAGCTCTGGAGCCCAAGGACTGTTCTGGGATTTATTTCCCCTTCTGTACATGTCAGGTCTAGTCCCTGGAGTGGTTGTGAGGCTCACATGAGGCCATGGATGTAAATTTACTTGTGTTTGCCATGCATAGAGGCCCAGATTGTGCCACAGGCCATCTTGTCTCTCTATAGAGTCAATGAAAAGGCAAATCCTGGGCAAACATAGTTGGCTGAAGGTGTGCATTTCAACACCTCTTGGTGTCCCTCCAATCCCCAGGGTGAGGTAGTGGCCAGTATCCTGCCCTTTCCCCAACACAGGAGCTGGCCATTTGGTACCACCCTCTTCTCTCATCTGCAGACCGATTCCTGGAGCTGCACATGTACATGACTTCTGCACTAGGCAAGAATGACATGAAGGCCATTGGCCTGCAGATGGCCCTCGACCTCCTGGCCAAGAAGGAGAAGAAGGACTCTATTACGGGTCTCCAGACACGTACCCAGCCTGGGCGGCCTGACTGGAGCAAGGTAAAGGCTCGCTGGAACCCTGCGGCCTGCAGGGGCCAGTCAGGCTGAGAGTCTGGGGCAGCAGCAGGGAGATCAGTGTCAAGCAGCCAGGGGCGAAGTATGAGGTTAGCATCCAGAGTTCAGATGAGGTCTCCGGGCAGGAATGGTAGTCAGGGAACCCACGTTCTGCTCCGTCACTAGCTCACTTTGTGCCATTCTTTGCCTGATTATTTCCCGTCTGGTTAAGAGGAAGTTGGCCTACATGCCCTCAAAGGCCTCTCTAGCCTTGAATCCCTGTGAACCAAAGCCAGAAAAGCCCAGGTGGTCAGGGTCCTGGGAAACATTAAGTCTTATTCATCTCCTGTGGCAAATGAGGAAACTGAGGCCCATGGACAAGAACTAATTTGTGATCTTTCCATTTTACTTCTCAGATTGGTTTTATTATTATTATTTGTTATGTATTATTATGTTTATTAATTATTATGATTTTCTTCCTTGAAAAAAATGGGACACAGTCTTTGCAGGTGGTGGCCCACACAGTACAGCTTTTAAAACTGCTGCAGATGACCTGTGCCAGGGTCATGAGGGTTGAGAGAGTGGTGCTTAGGTGTCAAAGGGGACTTTCTTCAAAAGGCAATTTGTAAACAGAATTTGGAGTGCAAAGGGGTCCTTAAACTAACTTCAAGAAAGAGGCATCTAGTTTATGGCACATGGTCAGCACAGGGTTCAGTGTGCCCAGGGGCTCCCAGAGCAGCTGCCCACAGCCTCTCATTGCATACCAACGCTGCATCCATTTTAGTGTGTTTCTCCCACAGAAGTGGGTTCTCGAGGGGAGGGCCTGGGTCTTACTTATTTCTAGCCCTAGCCCTCTCCCTGGATTTATGGGCCATGTTACAAGTTGAGCAAGTGGCTCCTGATTGAGTGGCCAAGTGGTGGACTCTACTGTGAAGCCCAGCAGCTGTGCCTTGGAGTTCCTCAACCTCCTGTGTGAAATGGGGCTGCTCCTTGCTGCCTCCAGGCGGGTGCAGCACTGGTAGCTGATCCCAGCCCCACCTCTCCTTCTGCTCTCTCCAACCCTCTGACTCCAGGTGTTCCAGGAAGTGGCTGCTGCAAAGAAGGGCAAGGTGCAGGTCTTCTTCTGTGGCTCCCCAGCTCTGGCCAAGGTGCTAAAGGGCCACTGTGAGCAGTTTGGCTTTAGGTTCTTCCAAGAGAACTTCTAGCTACAGCTCTTTGCACTCTGCCCCAAATCCACTCTGCTGTTGGCTTCTTCACATGGGTATAAGTGCCCCCATGTGGACCAGCTTCAGACCATCCACCCAGCAGGACAAAGCCCAGCGACCACTGAATCCTGATCAACACAGAGCAGGAGGGCCCAAAGGGGCAGACCGCAGAACCCAAGTCTGCTGTGCATTCTGGGATGGCATGTGGCTGAGGAGACAGGGCTGGAGGCTGGGGTGATGGGCAGGGTGGAAGGGCCTCCAGGGCAACTGGTCCAAAAGTCTGCTGAGGGAGACTTCTGCCTCCTGTGGTGGTCCTCAGCCTACCTATTCAACCTACTCACTTGGGAGATCTTCCCCCACATCTTGTTGTGGAAGTTAAAAGGATTGTGCAGTGGACAGTGTGACCCACCTTCTGACTCCTTGGTTACCTTTTCTGTGTTTGCTTTATGTATGACCCGTCAGTCCCTCCCTCTACCCATCCACCAACTGATCTTCTTTTTCTGATGCATTTCAAAGTAAGGTACAGATATTGACATACTTTGCCACTCAGAGAAACTTAAAATGCAGATTCCTGGGTCCCACTCCCAGAAGTTCTGATCTTGAAGGTCTGGGAATGAAACCTGAAATGTGTATCTTGGCTAGAATCTAGTCCCACAGGGAGAGTTGGATGGCATATTTCCCTACCTCTCTGAATCTCTGTCTTCCTCCCTCGTTCCCTGTCCCTTCCTCCTTTTCCTGGTGTGAGCCTCAGTGACCCTCCTTGCTGCACATGCCAGTCCCTTTTTGCTCTTGGACCACTGGTCATTAGAGAGGGAAAATGGAGACACCTGTTTATGTGTCTCTGTGGGACCATGAGGGGCTGTGTCTGGGAATGAAGGAGGCTGGGACTCAGAGCGCTCAGCTCAGCCACCCCCGCTGTGTGGCCCCGGCAACCTTTCCATGTCTGTTTCGTCCTCTGTGAAATGAGCTGATGACATCTCTAGGTCACAGTTGTGCGGGTGAGGGAGGACTGGGAGTGAGCCTGGCTGGAAACCTTTGCTGGCACCTTTCTGCCAGGTCATGCTGAATTTTGAGCAAGCCTGGGCAGGTACCCGACTGATGGACGAATCTCAGACCTAGGCTTTGCCATCCTGAGGCCACACACTCTTGGAAGCCATCTCCTTCTGTGCAGTCTGCTCCGGCTCTCTGCATCAGGCCTGGGAACACTGGAAGGAAACCCTGTCACTATCTGGGGCCTAGAAGTATTTGAAAGAGGGTGGCCTGGCTCAGGACTGGAGCATGTAGAGGATGCACCAAAATCACGTGAAATCTTGGCAGCATCACTTTACCACAGAATTTCACACTTGAGCCACAGTCCTCAGTCATTTGCTCTCTTAGAGCACATTTCCACCTGGCACAACCACATATATGCACACAGCTAGCTGTTTGAGTATCCCCCTGCCCCTGCCCGTAGGCAGTGCTGGGAGCAAGTGGAAGAACTTAAACAAAATTCTCAACTCCCTTAGCAGAGTGATGATGTGCCTGGGTTCTGTCTTCTTTCCAGCCAGACTCCAGTTGCCCACCAGAGGGCACTGTGGAATCAGCGATCTCAGGAGGGTCTGTTGTGCAGGAAAGGGAGACTGGTTCCTGTGAGTGAATCAAAGGAAGAAGCAGGAAGGACCCCACCCCACTGCAAAGCTCCCCTCTCAAGGCAGCGCCTCCAGGCCCTGTCTCAGGCAGTGAAGACAGTGAAGTCAACAGAGTTCATTTTCAAAATGAGTTTCTGCTGCTGCTGACACCTCACTCCGCCCCTGCTTCCCCCCCAGCCCCCCACCCCCTCCGCCTGTGCCCGCTGTCCAGCTCTGTGCTTCCCTCTCTTCTCCTCCCAACACAATATCCATCTGCAAGCTTGGGTGGAGCTGAACAGGTCTGACTTGGGGACAGCTCATATATAGGTCCAGGCTCTGCCCTCAATGGACACATGAGCTTAGGTGGCAAGATTGAATATACAAGTGGCCAGGATGCTGAGTGTGCCCACCTGGATGTTTCCCAGGTGTCCAGATGGGTGCCATTCTGGTGTCAACAAGAAACAAATGCTTCCTTACAGCCAACTGACTTTTCTTCTTTCAGCCAGATGTTAGCAATGCTATAGACACATCTGGGCACAAGATAGAGAAAGCTGACACACACAAGAGAAGGCAGGGAGCGCCAGCGAACTGCAGATAAAGAGAGGGTCATCCAAGGGTGTGCCTGGCCTCCTCCATCAAGCTGGGAGCTCTCCAAGGTCAGGCCTGTGGCCCAAAGTCAAGCACAAGGGAGGAGGAATGGGTCAGAACTGGGTGTCACTTCCCACCAGGGCAAGGATCGGCTGCACTGGAATTGTCTTCTGCATCTAATTGTCATTTGTGATTTGGGGAACAGAAGTGCAAACACAAGCTGGCTGAATGACTTTGCCAGGGCTGTTCTGCTGTGACGACAGCTCTGACAGCCACGCAGGTTTTAGAGAAACAAATGATTAGCTGGATCCGCCCCGCCCTGCCCAGCACAAGTGCAGTCTATTAATACACTGAGAGCCCTGGGCATTTGTAGGAGGGGAGGGTGACATGGGCCATATTGCAAAGTGTCAACAGCCTTGCATACAAGGTCCAAGGTAGGGACAGATTAGAGACACCCGCTGAGGCTGGCTCTAGGCAACACCTTACACGTGCGCAGTGGAAAAGCCACTGCTTTCTGGAAGTCAGGGCCCTGGCTTCTGCATTTGCTTCTGCTGCAGGCTGCTGTGTGACCTTGGATATATCATTTGGCGTCTCTGAGCTCTCACGTTCTCATCTATGAAATGAACACATTAAGGACACATGTTTTTAAATGCTTGTACATGCAGTCATTTCTAAAAGGGTACACAAAAATACGTTTATCTCTGATCTGTGAGGTGGGAGTAGAGAGGTAGAAAGGAAAGGATTTTGATTTTTGATTATTGTTTTGTTTTGTTTTACTTTTTACCCCCCTACAAAGCTTGAGGTTTTTATGATAAGGGAGTATTGTTTTATAGTTTAAAAAGAAATCCAAAATAGAATGTCATGTAAAAGAAAAAAGTACCAAGAATTTGATCTGATCCTATTCATACCATGAAAAATAAGTAATATATGTGTATCATATAGGAATAAACAGAAATGCATGGGAAGAGGGTTGGAGGGTTGGAAGGACACAGCAGAGTCACAGTGGGAACTGTGGAGGAATTTGTGAAGTTCCCCTTACCTGGCTCATGTATCTGTGTATTACCTGTATAATGTTCCCAGTGTATAAATTTCACACCAGGCACTTATGTATCACTCTTGTGTTACTATACTTTTTTTTTAAACCTATGTACTTATGTATGGGTTATGTAGTTTTTTAGATGAATAAAAACAAAAGGCAGAGCTTGCCTGCAATGTCATGTACAACCTCCAACATTAAATCTCAAGTGGAAGCATTTCAGGTATCTGCCACGGGATGGCCCCTCTAGCTGAGGGTCAGTCCCCTGGACACAGCGCCCTTATTCAATATGCAAAGCCGCCAGGCCTAAATAGTCTAAATATTAAAACAAAAGACCCCAGGAAGGCCTGAGGCTGCTTCAGAAGGACAGAAGAGGCCAGGGGCATCGAAGTGTAACTGCGCCAACCAGCCTCCCTCAGTCCAGACTCCTGGGATTCTGCCTGCACTGAACAAGTACTCATGCCAACCAGCCTCCCTGACACATTGATTCTGCTTTTTATGATCTGTCCTTACAATATGATGACTCTCTCCTTTAAAAATAAGATTAATTCCGACAAGACATTTATTTTATGAGGAAATCCATCCGAGGGAGGAAAATACTGAAGATGAATAGCGGAAATGACTGGAAGGAGACCTGATTCTCAGGGAAGTTTCCAGTCTCTCAACCTCCAGCCAGCAAGGACCACCCAGGCTGCCCCATTCTACTCAGGGACAAACAGCACCATCTTAAACATCCTAGTTGGTGAGCACAGCCTGCTAGAGAAAGGAGAAGGAAGAGAGAAAGAAGAAATAAAGGAAGGAAGAGAGGGAGCGAGGGAGGAGAAATGTTATTATACCAGGAAGAAATGGTGCACTTTTTGGGAAACAAAAATCTCAGAATCACGCAACTATGGCTGGATAGTACAGATAAACTTGTCTTTAAATATAACCCTGAGCCGGGCTCGGTGGCGCAAGCCTGTAATCCCAGCACTTAGGGAGGCTGAGACAGGAGAATTGTGAGTTCAAAGCCAGCCTCAGCAACGGCGAGACGCTAAGCAACTCAGTGAGACCCTGTCTCTACATAAAACACAAAATAGGGCTGGGGATGTGGCTCAGAGATTGAGTGCCCCTGAGTTCAATCCCTGGTACCAAATAAATAAATAGATAGATAGATAGATAAATATAACCCTGAAGAACATTCAAGATAAATGAATGACTAGTCTTTGTCCTCAGTGACTGGAATTGCACCACCACCTACCATCATGCTTGCAGTGTTTCATGAATGCCTCCACTGCTAGGATCCCCGGTTCAGCTGGTTGCCCCAAGTGGCACCCTTGACTCCTTTCTTCTTCCAAATCCTTGAACCTCCATCCCTTTCTACCCCCACTTTCTCTGCTGCTCCTCTTTAAGGGTGAGAAAGATTCCACCAGCCCTGTGCCAGGTAGGCCCAGTGTTATAGAGGAGGCAGCTGCCTTACCTGGTGCAACTTTATGGACCCCAGAAAGAGCCTGCCCCGCACCTCCACACTGCCCACGCTTGCTTTTGTTACCCCAGAGCCAGAGATGAAGTTTAATTTGCAAATCTGCCTGACACTCCACCTTGAAGTCCCTAGAAAAGGAAGGCTGTTGAAAGCTCTCTCCAGCTCCCTCCCAGAAAAAAGAGGAGGTGGGGCTCATGGTCCCTCCTTTCTCTATGTCGCCTTCTCCTCTTCTTCCTTGTTCTTCTGTCTCTCTTCTTCTAACTCAAAGGAGATGGGTGATTTAGAAAGAACAAATGTATCAGAAAAAGGGAAAGCAAAGAGAGAGAGAAAGAGAGTAATTGTGCCAAGTTATTATTCAAAGGAGCTCTCTGGGACTGGGAGCAAGAGCAGCCCCATCAATCACCCAGCAGAGTTCTGAGTCAGGTGAGGGCTGTGGTGTGTGGTGTCTGTGGATAGCTATGCATGTGAGCAACATGTCCAGGAGCCTGGGGCCCTCTGCCAACCACCACAGAGGAGGGATGCCAGAGGATTCCAAAAGAGGACAGGTAGCTCAAAGGGCTGACTTGCCCTTTCTCTACAGCGTGGAGCCCCTGGAGGCCCCACTCTGGGCCAGGACAAAAGTAAGGAGAGAGATGTGGTCTGAAGGGACTCGGCCTAGGGCTTGTTTGTCCCAAGCCTTTGCTGCGTGGACCACCTCATCTGACCAGATGGCACCCAAGATGTACTCAGGCCTGCATCCCAGGGCTTGGCTCTGTGAGTGCTTTTTAAATGATAAATGATAAAATTAGTACAGCACATTGCTTTCTTCCTCTTTTTGTTTTTTATTATGTACTTTAAACCTTACTTTATTGTAATTTTATATGTGGATGTGTCCCTGCTCACTAAATTGTAATTACAATCATTTTGGGGTGAGAATTATATCTAATTCTAAGTCCTTCAGAGAGAAGGCCTTTGCAAAATAACAATGGAGCCAAACAGGCCGGACAGAGGGGCAGAACTTCTTAAGTGACTTTGACTGCCACCTTCCATTTCCCCAGTGCAGCAAAGCCATCTGAAAGTTCTTGGCCTCCTGACTTCACATTTGCAAGCATTATGATGCTTTTGGATTCTTGCAGTTCTAGGTGTTAGGGTGGACAGAGGAAGGGCCCTACTCTCAGTTTCCTCATCTGTAAAATGGGGATGCCGATAATAGTAATTGACACTATTAGGTAAGTGAATTAATGTATGTGAGGCACTTAAAGTAATTCTTGGAATGTTGTAAGCTACAATCAACTTTGGCTATCATCATCATCATCACCACATTCCACAAAGGTCTCACAAAAGCCAAGTAAACATATGGATGAAGAATGGCATTCCAGAGAGTGATCCCAGGGAGAAGCACAGGTGCTCCAGGGTCCACCTGCTGGGAGTGAGTGGCAGTGATGTTAGCAAACTGGAGAATGTCAGGGACTCTAGTTCTGGTGCGTGGAGGTGCGAGAGTGTGGGACTGTGTGAACTGGGGTGTGTGTTCTTGGGAGTGAGTGCATGGGTTTGGGGTGCAGGTCGGGAGCTGGTGAGTGTAAACAACCTAGAATTGGGCACAGGGAAGGGTCAATAAATACTGATGATCTTCTTGGCACAGGGTGGGGTGGGAAAGTGGGGTCAAAGCCATGCCTTGTCACAATCCTTGATCAATGTTAATTCAATGATAATGGCGATTGAAGAATTTGCCAGAATTTGAAGAATTTGCCTCACTCCTTTTTCAGCAGGGAGGTCACTGTGGATCCCATGTTGCATGCCCCCTCCACAGCTCCATGGTGACCAAATCATATTTTGGAGTTTAATCAACGCCCTTTCCTCCCAGAAGAACCATCCCATTCTGTGGGGTCAGCAAAGGCAGCCTCCAGGAGCAGGAAGGGCCCAGGGCACAGCGACTGCTCCCTCCCTGTGTCCAAGTACTGCTGATTCTGGGCTGCAGGAGGCCGGAGGGGATGAGAGCAGCCCCTCAGCTGGTTAGTGTGGCATTGTGAATTCCGGGCATAATGTGTATTCTTCTCTCTCCTGATTGCTGCTGAAACCTCCTGCCTGTTTATCAAATCTGAGCCATGCTTCCAGGCCCTCTGCTCTCTGGCTTTCCTTCTCTTCTCCAGAAGAGGAAAACAAGGAAATGTTCCTGAGGGATTTCAGCTCTGCTGATGAAGACAGAGAGTGATACGAGTGGGACATGAGGTGGCTTTAGGGGAAGAAAGCAGAAGGCCTCAAAAGCACCTGCTCCCCAGGGCCCACTGAGGCTACACCCCTAGGGAGGAAAGCCCCCTGTCCACTCTGCCCTCCTCCTCTCCCCACAAACCCCTCTCATATCAGCTGAGTCCCATGGGTTCGCCATTGGAGAGCCACTCACTCATCCAGGCCCCCCCCAACATCAGTGCAGAGCCTGCCTTGTGCCAGACAACAAGGATGCCATGTGAGGCAAGAGAGAAACTCAGGGGCCAGGTATGGTTTGGATGTGGCGTCCCTCAAAAGCTCACATGTGAGACAATGCAAGAAGGTTTAGAGGGAAAATGATTGGGTCATAGCCTTAACCTGATCAGCAAATTAATCCCTAATGGTATTAACTGAGTGGTAACTGGAGCAGGTGAGGTGTGGCTGGAGGAGGTGGGAATTGGGGGCGTGGCTCTGGGGTATATATTTTGTATCTGGAGAGTGGAGTCTCTCTGCTTGCTGATCACCATGTGAGCTGCTTCCCTCTGCCACACTTTCCACCATGATGTTCTGCCTCACCTCGAGGCCTGAGGAATGGAGCCTGCCTTCTGTGGACAAAGACCTCTGAAGCTGTGAGCCCCCAAATAAACTTATCCTCTTCTACAGTAGTTCTGGTCGGGTCTTTTGGTTGCAGCAGCAAAAAAGCTGACTAAATCAGGGCCCATGGTGCCAATACTCAAGGCAGATGCCAGGGTAGCACCTCATGGGAAGGAAGCAGGAGCCAAGGGCAGGGCAGGGCCAGATGATGGTGGGGTTAGAAGAGTGGGATTCTCCAACTGGGAAGCAGAGCAGAGGGAAGGCCAGGCTGTGTGCACAGACCCCAGCTTGTTTAAGGCACTGAGGCCCATTGGGGCAGGGGCTGAGGCCAGGTCCGAGGAGACAGCTGGGAAGGGGATGTGGCATGGGCAGTTCTGACTCTAACCTGAAGCAATGGAGAAGCCACTTAGCTTTTCAAGCAAGGCCATGTCTGGTGTCATCAGCTGTGGTGGGGAGGGGGTGGGCCTGGAGCTGGCCACCACGGGGCTGTGCATGTTCTCCAGGAGGGCTGTGGGCAGGGAAGGCAGGGAATGTGCCCACTAGCACCGCCTTGATGGTGCCTTCATTTGATACCATTTTCCACCAAATCCCTCTTCACCACCTCCTCGGCACAGATTGTCTCAGGTATACACGTTATTTCTGGTCTGTCTTCAGACATTCACATCCAGACATCCCCTGAGGCTGGATCCTTTCTACGCTCTTCACAGGTCCTTACAGAGCACTCAGAAGAGAACTTAGCAAACAGTAGGCACTCACTAAGAAATTTTTTTGATTACTGGGATTGAACCCAGGGGTGCTTTACCACTGAGCCACATCCTCAGCACACACACCCCCACCCGCCGCCCTTTAACTTATTATTTTGACACAGGGTCTAAGTTGCTTAGGGCCTTGCTAAGTTGCCAAGGCTGGCTTTCAACTTGAGATCTTCCTGCCTCAGCCTCCGGAGTTGCTGTGCGCCCCCACACCCAGCTTCATTAAGCACTTTTACCTTATCTGGGACTGTATCTAATGCTTTTTAAAAATTATTTTACTATTGATTTAATATTCCTGGTGGCACATTTTCCCATGGAATGTCTCTTCTTGCCAGTGTCTCACCCCATAATCAGAGGCAGCAAGTTCACCTGAGCACCTGCCCTATCTCTACCCCCTTCTCCCTTGAAAACTGAACTCTGACTTGGTCTGGGTAGTCCCAGATGATAATAGTGACCAGATCAACTAATCACAAACATGTTAACGCAGCCATGTGCCCAGTTCTCCCCGGCAAGGGCAAGTCAGGGAAGATGTGCTGGGAGACCTGGGAAGGCTTTGACTCTTGCTGCAAGGAACAGGTGAGGCTGGGGGCCACCTCCTTCTGTTTCCTGTCTTGACTGAGACTTCTAACTATCCTGAGCCATCCTATGACCAGGACACAGAAGCCCTGGGCATTCAGGTCCCTGCCCTAACTGGTACAGTCTCTCGCTTTCTGAGGGCAGGAAGTTTGCTTTTCTCCGTGTTACATCCAGAGCTCCTAAAACAGTCCTGGCACGTGGTCACCACTCAGTAGTTCTTTATGGACTGAGGGAATAGGTGTGCATTGCTGAGTTCCCCATGAGTTGGAAGTCCTGTTACAATAAAACACATGTGCCTAACTCGCTAACTCTAAAATAATCAACGGTGTTTGCGGAGATCATAAATGGAATGAGCTGAGTGGAACCACCAACTAATTCACTGCTCTAAAACGTGACGGCCATGCTGTCATGAGCCACCTGGCTCTGACCTCAGACTCTCTGCCTAGAGCTGGACCTCTTGCCCCCACCCACTTCAACTTGCCCTTCACCCTGGCTCCTCAAGGGAATGTCCAGCTGCTCCTTTCCTCCCAAGTTCATGTTCCTTAGTTCCGGCATTGCCTTCTGACCTTGCCTTGACTCCCAGGGTCAAGAAGCTCAGCAGCACCTAGGTCTTCTCAGGTGGGAGAGCTTCAAAGCCCCACCAAATGCACCAGGAGGGGAGAGAAGCACAGAGGAGGAAACTTGAAAGTCACTCCCTGCCATATGGCTACAGTCTTGCAGTTATCCCTGATGTGAGCCATTAACCTGCTAATTACCAACCAATTAGCTCTGATTTCGGCTGCTGCTTCCACAGCCTTTTATGTCTCTGCTCCTCATCAGCCACGAGGAGGGGCCCTGACACCCCCTCATCCTCCAGCTGTACTTGGAGGAGACAAACAAGGGTTTTCTATAAACAGGTTGTGAGCATCTTTCTGAACCCACCAGTGGGTGCCAAAGAAGAGATCCCCCAAATACTACAATCATGGGAATTTAGAAATCAGCTGTGAAGGGATTGTCTGCCATTAGCAAGTTATATTTCCACCAGATGGGATGATGAAAGTAAAAATTATGAACTGACTGACTTTCCTGAGGTCCCTGCTGCAGACCTAGAACCTGGCATGGCAAGCTCCCCTTTAAGCCCCGCTATTTTTATAACCAGCTAATATCACACTTGAAGTGTCTCAGCTGCCTCTCCACATGCTCCTCATTTTCTTGCTATGATGCTATCAATGCTTCACCATGACACAGCCATTCTCTGAAATGTCACCTACCCTTTGCTTCAAAATCCTCTCCCTCCCTCCCTCCCTCCCTCCCTTCCTCCTTCCTTCTTTCCTTCCTTCCTTCCTACCAGGGATTAAACCCCAAGATGTTAACCACTGAACCACATCCCCAGCCCTTTTTATATTTTATTTAGAGATATGGTCTCGATAAGTTGCTTAGCGCCTGGCTAAATTGCTGAGGCTGTCTTTGAACTTGTGATCCTCCTGCCTCAGCTTCCGGAACCACAGGGATTATAGGTGTGCGCCACCATGCCAGCCTCTGTGTACCTCTTAATGAGAGTCCATGATTTGGTGCGTGATGAAAGCTCAGATAGCTGACTGTCCAATGATCTACTGCTATGTGATACGAAACTCCAAATGAGAGTGGCTTTAGGCAACCTTTTGGTTTTGTTCTGGGTCTGGTTTGTTTGGAGATGGAGCCTCCTTCTGTTGCCCAGGCTGGCCTCCAACTCATGAGACTCAAGTCATCCTCTGGCCTCAGCCTCTCAAGCAGCTGGGACTATAGGCATACACCATGACTATGGATTAACACAGCTGTCACATCATCTCACACAAGTGCATAGACTGATTGGGATATGCTGGGCACTTCTTCTGTTGCAGGAGAGTTAAGCTGGGACTGAGGTCACCTGGGGGCAGGTCTGGGCTGGGGCATCCCGGATGGGCCACTCACCTGGATGGTGCCTTACAGTGGAGCTGAAAGGCAGGCTCAGTTTGGAGGCTGGGCCAGCTAGGCCTCCCTTTACCTCTTTCTGTATGATCTCAAGGTCTGTCCTTCCACATGTCCTTCCTATATGGTCTCTACAGCACAGAGACTGAAGCTTCTTACATATTGGCTCAGGGATCCCAAACAAACATTTTTTGTAATGCTAAGATTTCTACAAAATCTAAATTGTCTCTCCCTCAGCCTATTTTCATCAAGAAGACAACACACACACACACACACACACACACACACACACACACACTCCTACACACCCCTACCTCTTGGAACACTGGTACCACACCTGCAAAAAACATAAAATCCCTAAGAGGGTGGAGGTGTTTGTATGTCATAAAAGAGGCTTAAACACCATCATTTCTAACTACCATATTATTAATAGTAGTAGTATTATTAATTAATTAATTTTTATTTTTGCAGTCTAAGTTGCCCAGGCTGGCCTTGAACTTAGATGCTCCCTCGTTGGCCTCCTGAGTGGCTGGGATTAAGTGTACACCTCCATGCCCAGCTCCTGGCTGCCTGTTTTAAAAAGGTATCTTAAAAATGTAATCTCATTTGACCTTGATTTCTATTCCCATTTTAAGGATGAAGAAACTGAGGCTCAGAGATGTTAAATAATTGGCCTAAAGCGGTGAAGCTAGATTTGTCTAACCCCAAAACTTTTCCATCATGCCAAAAGAATGATTAGGAACTGATTTAATGTTATTTAGTCTAAAGAAACTGAGATTCTGAGCCAGGCGTGGTGGTGGAAGCCTGTAATCCCAGCACTTAGGGAGGCTGAAACAGGAGAATCGCGAGTTCAAAGCCAGCCTCAGCAATGGCGAGGTGCTAAACAACTCAGTGAGACCCTGTCTCTACATAAAACAGAAAGTAGGGCTGGGGATGTGGCTCAGTGGTCGAGTGCCCCTGAGTTCAATCTCCAGTACCAAACAAACAAACAAACAAAAAGAAACTAAGATCCTGAAAGGTGATACTGCCCAGAGTTTCTCAGCCAGGATCCCAAGTTCTCCTTAGAAGAAAGATGCAAAAGAAAGCACAGGACCCGGCACGTAGTGTTAACTGAACACAAGCTCCAGCTGCCCTCCAAACCAGCTACCTCTCTGCTCACCGTCCTTGGTCCAAAGCATGCAGCCAGGACTGCTCCTGTGGTGGTTGTGTGCATGACTGGCTCCCTCCCTAAGCGCAAGGAAGCCCGCAGGGCGAGCTTGGAAGGGCTTTCCTTCCATCTCACTCCTCTCCTTGCTCGCATTTCACCCAACAGTCGTTTGGGTTTTGAGCAATCTGTTCCTGGAAAGCAGAGGGAAGTAACAGATTGATGTATCAACTGTGTGGCCAAGTGATTTATTTTTAATGTGACTAAACAAGACACACACCTGCCTATGGAAACGTAATCAAATTGAATCATCAGAGACTCAGATGGTCGTTTGGGCAAGGAAAAGACAGAGGAAAGAGAGGAGAGAGGAGAGGGAAAGGGAGCAGAGGGAGAAGAGAAAATGGAAGGGAGAGAAGTGGAGGAGCCTCGGGCAGCTCCCTCAAAATTATGATTTCAATAGCATTCATGAATCACCCCCAATTGGTCTACATGCTTTCCACTTGGCTTTGCTGATGCCTGGAATTTCATAATTAGATTTTTGTTCCTATTGTTTAATCCAACACAGCATGACCCCACTCAGGTATAAGTGCACCAGGAAAACGAGGGTGTCAAACTACACTTCTGCCTCAGTAAGAAGGAATTTATAAGATCCTTTATGAAAGCAGGATGCTTTTGAGGGGTGGGATGAGCATTCAAACAGTTTCTGAGAGTTCCTGATGAGGGAGCACAAGGCCCAGAAAGGAAGTAGGGCCTTGGAAGGTGGTCTCTCCTCTGCAGCTTTCCTGAATCATGACAGCTGCCTTCACAGAGGATCTGGTGACCCAGGCATCACTTCCTCTGTCCTCACAATGGCTTGTGCTTCTGCCTGTGGAGTCATTCTCCAGGTGAGGAAACCGAAGCCCAGCCTGTCGGGGTCATCATGATCCATACAGTTCCTCAGGGATCCCAGCCCCACAGACAATGCCTTGGCTCACCAAGGACACTCAATGAAGAAGTCACCACAGTGAGGTGGCAGGAAGGGCATGAATGGAGCATTCTCACTCTCAGCCATTTGCCATCCCTTCTCCTGGATATTTCCATCCCTTCTCCCTACTTCTCACCAGAGCAGCCTAAGAAATCCATGAACCACTGACTTTGGGAGGCTAACGTTCCCCATCCCAGCTCCTTCCTCCAGGTCCCTGGGTCAGCGCCACCCATTGGGAGCCAGTCTACTTTGCCTGAGTGACTGTGTCCTTCCACATACTGGGGAGGCTGGGAGGCCTTTGAGTGCAAGCCCATCTCTGCGGAGCCTTTGGTGATGCCTGTCTACCATCACAACTAGAAGAATCTTTCCCCAAAGCAACAGTCTAAATAGACCGCTGTGTTTTCTATTAACACAGATTATGGTAGGTTTACTTTTTAAAAAATTTCATCAGGCTGTCCTTCAGCCTGCCTCTAGCATTGGGTAGAATAGCACATGAAGGAGATTATAAAGTCATAAGTAGCCAGGCACAGTGGCACATGCCTATAATCCTAGTGGCTCAGGAGGCTGAGGCAGGAGGCTCACAAGTTCAAAGCCAGCCTCAACAAATTAGCAAGAACTTGTTTCAAAATAAGAAAGAAAAAGAAAGTGTATGGGGTGGGGTGGGGGGGGGGACTGAGGATATGTCCCAGTGGTTAAGTGCCCCTGGGTTCAGTTCCTGGTACAAAAAAAAGAAAAAAAGAAAAGAAAAATTCATAAGTGAAGAGGGAGCCCAGCAGATTGGTAAATTTGTAAACATTGGTAAGATCTCATGTGGGCAAGGAGGAAAAATGGACACTTATTCATTGTTTGTAAGGCCTTTCTAGAAGGCAAGTCATCAGTAAATAACAGTGGCTTAAACAAATAGATTTGGGAGGTTTTTGTTTTTAACACAAAAGTCTAAGCTGGTAGAAAGTCCTGGGAAGAAGGATGGCTCGTCCCACAAGGTTATCCAGGAATGAAAGTTTTTGTGGTTTTTATTTTTATATTTTTTTTTAGTTGTAGGTGGACACAATATCTTTTTTTTTTTTTTTTTTTGGTACTGGAGATTAAACCCAGGGGCACTCGACCACTGAGCCACATCCCCAGCCCTGTTTTGTGTTTTATGTAGAGACAGGGTCTCACTGAGTTGCTTAGCACCTCACCATTGCTGAGGCTGGCTTTGAACTCGCGATTCTCCTGTCTCAGCCTCCCTAAGTGCTGGGATTACAGACTTATTTTACTTATTTATTTTTATGTGGTGCTGAGGATCGAACCCAGTGACTCACGCATGCAAGGCAAGCGCTCTACCACTGAGCCACAGCCCCAGCCCTGAAAGGTTTTTCTAAGTGCTGCATCACTATCACGAAGAGTGTTTCTAGCATCCCCTGGAATTAGCTAGTTCCCACCACCACATCTGTTCACAAATAGCTTACTCCATGGGGACAGAGGAAGGGGAGCAGACAACTTCAGGGCTGCTTCACACTAGCTGGTCAAGTACCTGCAGAGGACTGATCTTGACCTTGTAGCTACCAAATCAGGATACTCAGCTCCTTCATATAAAATGGTATACTATTTGCATATAACCTATGTACTTTGAACCTTCTCTAGATTGCATTTAACATATAGATGCTAAATAAATGGTTGTAATTCTATATTGTTTAGGAAATAATGACAAAGAATACAATCTATACTTACTCAGTATAGATGCAATTTTCCCCCTGAATATTTTCTGTCTGCTGTTG
>CM053401.1:101186454-101231268 GCA_028644305.1 Xerus rutilus
GGCGTTTGCACTTGGCGAACCAGCTTCCCCTTGAACCAGATGAGACAGAGACAGAGAGAGCCATGCTGGATTTTTTTGTTGTTGTTGTTTTGTTTGTTTGTTTGCCAACCACTTACTTCAGTAGCTCCAGCTGCTTTTAAGGAGCTACCAGTAGAGATGGACTGAGACCTTTACCGGCCCTGAACTTACAGACCATCATCTGCATGGGTGTAATTTAAAATTAAAGCAATACTCTTTACCAAAGAGCGATCCCTCTCCCCAAATATTTTAACAGCAACAGCAGAACATTTTGCTCTTGCCTTGGGGTACACTAGCCTGCCTGTCCATCACCAGGCAAGGTTGGCAAAGCCAGTGGGGGTCTCCCCCTTCTCCCTTGCCCCTCTCCTTTCCTAGCACCGGCTCCCCTAACCTGTTTCCAGGTCAACCTGTTTCCTCTGAGAGCTGGCAGTTCTCTCATCCTCCTTCCTGCTCACCTCCTAGAGCCAGCCTGCCTTCCCATGCCCCCAGCACCTTCTGCTTCTCCAATCCAGCGGCCCCGCCGGGCTGGTGAGGCCTCCACTGCTTTCACTGTCGTGGGACTTGTCACACTGTAGGATATATCCGTTTCCTCTCTGTCCCCCTCTCTGCACTGAGGTCTCAGAAGGCAGAAGGACCTTGTCTGTTTTGCTTACAGTTATGTCCCCAGAACTAGCATGGGGCCTGACATACCACTGTGCTCAATGAAGACATTGCTATTTGAAATCAGCCAATTATCCACAGCAAAAAATTAGTACAGAAGAAAAATGCAGTCCATTCTGGCCTATGCAATAAATTCGTTCTTTCACAGTGTTCAGTTTGTCAGCATTTATTGAGCGCCTCCTATGTACAGGAGACAGGTAATGCTCAATATGTGTTAGTTTTCTCCATGCTAAAAGAGACTGGCATCCACCTAATTTTGCTGGAACCCTAAAGGAAACCAATTATCCTGCCCTTTGCCTGGAGGTCTTATTGAACTGGCGTGTCCATTATAGCCAAAGAAATATCACTAGCAGGCGATGCCAGCAGGATTACATCTGCAGTGTTTAAAGTTTAGCTAGAAAGCTTTCTGCAAATGTCAACACCGCTACTCTGTTTCCTGCAAACCAGCATTCTAATCAGCAGGGCTGCCTTTTCTAGCTCATTGAGCAACGACATTAAAAAAAAAAAAAAAAAAAAGTCCCAGCATAAGCATTTCTCTGTAAGAAAAATACTAAAAGGCAGAGAGGAGGTAATAGCAATCATAGCCACCTACTATGTGCCCTTACTGCTTTAGTTAGATCACCTGCAGCCCTCACACCAACACTGATAGATGGAGAGCAGAAGGCTCACAGAAGTCCACACAGCTCCAACTGGGGTGCAGAGCTTGGGTGCTTTCCATGGTATCCCATTACCTTGGGAAAAAACTCCCACTGTGCCCTGTTAAGGTACAATGTCTCAGGGTGCCAAGGACTTCAGGGACTGGTCATAGGAAGAAAATGATGGCACTGCTCATGCCAGGTGTCCTGCAGCTCCAGTCTTATCATCTCCTTCAGGATCCCTCAAAGACCAAGTGTAGTGACGTGAGTTTGGAAAATTTTGAGCTGGAGGAGGAAAACATTTGCTTTCTTTACGTGCATGCTGGGTTCCTGGCCTAGCAGCTGGTGGGCTTGATGAGATTTCAAAATAAAGTCACTAATAAAAATGATGCCCTAGGAACTTTCCAAACAAATTGCTAATGGAGAATGGCTTGTGGTAGGTGATGGGCCTAGTTTCGAGGCCAGGTCAGGCTGGAATGTTACAGTAAGGATTACCTCTCAGACTTGACTCTGCATTGGAAGCCCATCCTAGGAGGAGCCAAGGTAAATGCATGAAACCAGATGCAGAAGGCACTATAACTGGGTTAGCCACTGGATCTGAAAACATTTCATCTTGAACATGAGCAGACAGCCGTATGTAGGAGCCTATTCCTGGATAAGAGCAGCAGCAAGTTCCTAATTTTGATCTCCAACCATCCCAGAGGCTGTGGTGCCCTGGGTGCTCAGCCTGACTGCCCACTACTATCAGCCAGTGAACTTTAAATGAAGACAAATTCTCAGAACTCATGTGGATATATGCAATCAAAATTTATGGGGGCAGAAGCTGGGTAATATATGTTTTCAAAATTCTGTATGTGGTTCTACCATGCAGCCAAAGTTCCAAACCTCTGCTACAGCTTAGGCATCCAGAGATCACAGGAATCAATGAGAGCACTCCTTAAAATAATTTTTGCCTAGGCCTGTCCCTCATAGCTCTTGATTCAGTGGGTCTGACAAGGACCCAAGGATCTGGAGTTTCATGAGCTTCCTGGTGGTTGTTATGATAGATAAGCATGGAAACCCACAACTATAATAAAAATTCATATTTTCATATTTGCATCACTACATGCACCACTTCTGATATGTTTTTATTTCTGTGTATGTTATTGTGATTTGACCACCATTAGATTGTGGTGATCAATCACCCATTAGCCACTCCAAGACAGGGGGGCTCTATCTTATTTACTGTGATGTTCTCAGCACTGAGAAGAGTGCAGTCAAATGGGGCTTCCACAGATGTTAGTTGAATGAATGAACAAATGTGTTTCTTGCATTTTGTCCCTTTTACTTTGGAAATCACAAAAGGATGAAAAGGAAAATTTGAAAAATTATACACACACACACACACACACACACACACACACACGAAGTACTTGTATTTCATTTCCCTTTATAGACCTGAAGTCCTATTGTTAGAAAACTAAATATTCATTCTATATGGAACTTGATTTCTTTTAGTCATCAAGTTTGGATATTTGGAATTCTGGAAGCCCAGATAAAGCCAGAACTGTTTAGGAGAAAACAATGTTCAGAAATATCCAGGAGAAGTTCCCCTCCTCCAAGATGATTTCTTTTTCCCTGACATTTTGTGCTTCATTTTAAGTCTTGTGGAGTTAGTTAAGCTTTAGGACCTTGATAGAAAACTCCAATGTGTTCAGCAAGGTTAGTAAAACTATATGCTTTGATTTACACACACTCAGAAAACAGTCATTGTGTAACTACTGGTTTCCAGCAAGTGCCACTGGGAATTTAGTAAAAAATAACACAGTTTTGTCTTTGAATATATCTCAGTTGGTGAAAAGTCATGGAACCAGGCTTTAGGGCACAGTGTGATAACACAGGTCATTGAATCTAAGAGGACTTCTGTTGGAAGATGTCCCATTAGTTTATGAGCCATTGAGACAACTGCTGCCAATTGAATAGTGACACACCATGGAGTGTAAGACCTATTCTAATTTCAGAGATGTAAAAATTGAGCAGGGAGGTGTATTTTAGAATTAATGAACTATGTAAACATTGGGAGAGAAATTGGGACCCAAAGGATCTGAAGAATAAGCCAAAGTTTAGGTATCAGGGGGATTTGGGGCCAGAAGAGTGCTGTCCTGAGAGAGCAGCTTGAGGGGAAAGTCTGGAAGGATAGGGGCAGCTGCCTGGAGCCAGGATGGCTAGGGTGGGAGCTAAGGGCTGGAAGGTGGGGTGAGGCTGGCGAGGGAAGCCAGGGCCAGGTCACAACAGGCCTTATCACAGGTCACCTTAGTTCTGGTTTCCTTCTGTAGCTCCTTCTCTCTACCTCAGGTGTCCTGTTGGGCAATACATTCTGTGATCACCCTACTGATAAGCTATTTTGAGATATGAGCTCTTTATGCAAAGAACAATGAGAGCAATGAAAGCATTTTAAACAAAGAATGACGTGATCAGATTTGTGTATGCGATGGAGGGGAGTGGGCATTGCTTCATTTGAAATTTTTTTTTGGATGAGCTAATATATTCATACAAGTCACAATTGCCAAAAAAAAAAAAAAAAAAGTGGAAGTGAAAAATTTCCCTTCCACCCCTGCCCTCCTCCCACCCTTCCACCCCATCCTAAAAACAATTTTCCTCCCGAGAACAGCCAACATTCCCGACTTCTTGTGTGCCCTTTCAGAGACACTTAATGCACACACAAACAAATCTTTTTGCCTTTTACACATGTCTGTCACTTTCTCTAATCTGTTCTTTATTTCACTTAATGTGCTTGCTCTCCTTATTCCTCTTGCTAGCTCTCTGCATTTTTTTTTATAATTTTTTTTTTTTAGTTGTAGATGGACACAATGTCTTTATTGTACTGCTTCGTACATGGTGCTGAGGATCGAACCCAGGCCCTCACGCATGCCAGGCAAGCGCTCTACCGCTGAGCCACAGTCCCAGCCCCAGCTGTCTGCATTTTTGACAGTATTTATTCTCTACTTTTTGAGATGATGGGCTTCATTGTCAACATGCAGGTAGGATGGTTTTCTTTTCCTTCCACTTCTTCGCTGACCTCTGCCAGCTCGGGATACACTCCTTTCTGTTGCTTTATTCCCTCTTCCCAGGTCTCTAAAGTGTGTTTTCTTGCAGGGCGGAGGGGATTATTTCGTTACATTCTCTTCATTTTCTGGTTAGAAATTCCTTCTTCAGGAGTGTGTGTCACTGGATCTTTTGTTTGTTTTTTAATTCTTTTGCCACTCCTCTTTTTTTTTTCTTACCAATCTTCATATAGATTACTCATCACTAAAGTGAGGATTTTTTTTTTTTTTGTACTGGGGATTGAACCCAGGGGTGCTTAACCACTGAGCCACATCCTCAACTCTGTTTATTTATTTTTTTAAAATTTAGTGGCAGGATGTCACTAAGTTGCTGAGGCTGGCTTTGAACTTGCCAAACTCATGCCTCAGCCTGCCCAGCCGCTGGGGTTACAGGCATGAGCCATCATGCCCTGCATGAGGGACTTTTTTTTCCCCATGAACCTCATGTGTGAGAGAGGCCAACATTGTCCTCTGGAATGGCTGTTTTTTTCTTTTGACACAGGGTTGATGAAAGTCCACTTATCCCTGAATTTTCTCCTGCCTGTGGTAAGGCCTTGCCCAGTGCCAGGGCTCTCCTCCCGTTGCCACGGAGACGACCATTTCCTGCAAATAGAGCTTGTCGGAGGGATGACCTCTCTAGTCCCAGTCTAGCAGAGCTCATGCCACCAGGAACTGACCCCCTCCAAATGAGGAGTTCTGTGTTCCACGTCCATGTGTGCCTCTCCCTTTCTGGGTGGGTGTTTTGCGGCCATTCCTGACACTTGACCACAGGTGCCCCTGCCCCACTTCCTCCGGGACCTCTCTGCTGCTCCATTGATTTGGACAACTCTCACCCCTTTTGTGCTTTAGGTGTCTAATATTTTCACTAAAAATGGAACTTGTGATTTTATTTCTCAATTTCTTTTTGCTTTTGGATTATTTCCAGAAAAGGAAGGAGGTGTTGCTATCTTTATACCATCTCCATATCAGTTCCCAGATTAGACAGAACGTGTTGGCCATGGTGTGGAAATCAGACAGGAAGCAGAAAGACCGGGGGCTGGTAAACCAGTTAAGAGGTTGCTCCTGCACTGAAGAGTTGGTGCTGGCTGGGGGGTGGGGGGTGGGGAGTGGACAGGACATAGGTAGTGGTAGTACTGATGCACCTTGGGTAGGTGACTGATCAGAGGTATGCTGAGGTGGAGATAGATCAGGAGGAAGAGACATCTTTCCAGGCTGGCTGCTGGTTGCTGCTTGTGCTTTCACAAGGGAGTTGTTCCATTCTTTACTTTCTGCCAATTTCCAAGTCACATCTGTTTGGCTGCACCCTCTAGGAGAGTCATACAGAGTCCTAGTGAGGCAATGAGCTCCTCACCCCTCCCTTGGAGGTTCCCTGCAGATAACTGGCAACCTTTAAGACAGGCAGCAATCGAGTTCCTTGTCCTTCCAAAATTTCTGTCCTATTAACCAACTCCCCTTGATGAAACCTGAAGATAAGACTTGTTAAACAAAATGAAATGAAACAAAACCAAAGTAACTGGTGATACAAAATGCTGTGTAGAATTGTTGATATGCCAGTGTTTCCTGCCAAGTCCTGACTAAGGAACACAGATTCCCAACTTCCTGGGGGAGGGGCTGGAGAACCTAAGACAGTCTACCTCCTGCCTCCAGAAAGGCTTTTGGGGATCCCTAAGCTACAGAAGTTGAATAGAGGGCTTTTTCTCTCTGGGAATATCCTGAGTGAAGAAAAATAGAAACTGATTCTTTAATCAGTTGCAATAAATCTTTGCCACTTTTTTTTTTTTTTAATGTGTGGCCAGGCTTGGGCTACAATAACTGAGGACTATACAACTACACAATCTCAGTGACTGTCAGAGCTCAATATTAGAAATCTGCTACTTTAATCCTGTCCACTTATGTCTAGTAAAACAGCTGCCTGTAGGTGTCCCAGATAAAATGTCTTTGGTTCCACTCCACTGAGTAGACTGACAGCTGCAGACACAATAACCCAGATACTGCAGCCTTTTCTCCCCCCCTGGTACTGGAGATCACACCCAGGGCCTCACACATGCTAAGCAAACATTGCCACTGAGCTATATCCCCGGCCAGATGCTGTATCTTTGTTCTAGCTTTAGACTTTTACCTTAACTCCTTCTAGGATGTCATTTGACTCTATGTGGTTACAGCCAGGGCTGACCTCAATGCCTTCTGCACCCAGCTTTGACAATATAGAATGATATTGTGAATCATTTGACATAAGTGGTTTCCTATTAGCCATTTCTTTGGAAAGTCCCCAGCCCTTACTAAGCTGGCTCTTAGGGCTCTTAAACTTTTTGCTTTGCAAAAATATATTGGATCCTCCAGTCTTGAGGAGTCTCTGTTCCTAAAAATGGCTCCAGAACCACGGCTGTGCTTTCCAATGGAATGTTTTGCATTCATTTAAAACAGTGCTTATATAAGACAGGGTATGGAATCTTCAAAAACTTCAGGAAATGCTTAAGATATTGGAAAAAAAAAACAGGATACAAAATTGTGTAACTTCAAGCATGTTAAAAATAAGTGTGATTGAGTGAAATGAGACTTCTCACCTTGCCCTCTCTGCCATCCTTCACCCACTCCTATTTCCCTTCCAAACGATTAAAAGGTTTGGCAACTTGAGTGCAATAAGCTTTTTTGTCAAGTTAATGAAGGATGTCTTGTCATCCAACCGTGGACACAGAGAGGAAGTAAATGTTCTCTTGGGCTAATAAGGTCAGACTATTTGCTCATAGGAAATAGAGTTACGTGTGTAGTTAATAGGAGGAATATTAATGTCTTATGTGGGTCATATAGTTGTGTTTTTTTCCTGGAAGAAGTTAGTCTTTGGATAGTGAGATATATCTTATTTTAGATGTACTGTTGGGCTTGCGGCTAGAGTTTAAGGGGAAGACCTCCCAGCCCTGCACCTGAGAGTCCCCTCTTTCACGGCATCCCTCTTCTGTAGCAACCGGCAGTGGTGGAGGAAAGATGAGGCCATTGAAACCCAGAGGCTGGGAAATGTGGGAGGCCAGGGGGGATTCAAGAGTCTCTCCATAGTAAGCTGGGCGTGGTGGCGCACACCTATAATTCCAGCACTTTGGGAGGCTGAGACAGGAGGATCACGAATTCAAAGCCAGCCTCAGCAACGGTGAGGCACTAAGCAACTCAGTGAGACCCTGTCTCTACATAAAACACAAAATAGGGCTGGAGATGTGGCTCCGTGGTCGAGTGCCCCTGAGTTCAATCCCCGGTACCAAAAAAAATAAAAAATAAAAGGCAGGGCCTGGATGGAAATGATTAGAACCAAGGGGCATTGCCTCAGCAGGTATTAATGCCGTCTTACAGGAGTTCTGTTTCTCTTGAGACTAGATTAGTATCACAAGAACAAGGTATTATAAAGCAAGGCCACCCCATGAGCTTGCCCGCTTCTGCATGGCCATTGCTTTTCTTGTGTATATGCCATATTGTGATATATCCAGGCTGGACCTCGCCAGGAGCTGAGCAGATTGATCCACACAGTCTTGGTCTTTCAGCCTCCAAAATTATAGGCTAAATAAACTCCTTTTCTTGATAAAGTATCCAGCATTAGGTATTCTGTTATAGGAACACAAAACAGACTAATACACTAGAAAGAAGAAATGCTATCACTTGAAGTTATGGAAGCGAAAAACAAGGGAAATATATTTACAACACACAAAACTGAAGAAAAACTAATTAATTTTAAAAGAGTTTAATAAGAAAAAGACCCTGAGGCACTTTTTTTTTTTAATGAGCAAAGAATTTGAACACGTAGCAATCAGGAAAAGAAAGGGGAGTTGCTCTGTGCTACTAACACAGAAAGATTCTCTCTAGTGTCTGAGTGAAGAAAAGTAAGCTGCAGAACACCTAGGGAGCTATGACCCCATTTGTGTGAAAAATAAAATAAAGTCATACATACAGGATTATACCTGTTCCTTTTTACTAGGAGGAATTATGAGAAAATGTTAGCAAAGATTGCCTTTGAGAGAAATGGTATTTAATTTTTAAAACTTCTCTGTTGTTTGAATTTTCTAATCATGTTTTTAGATTTTTAAATGTTAATAAGGCTATCTGACCAGTGATATTATGATTCACTTTTGGTTTTCTTCTTGATAACTTTCTTTAAAAAAATAAATAAACAAAATGTTCCAATCAGCATATTATGAAGTGGACCATATCTGGAGAAATCTGGCAAGGTCTACCATGATATATACAGATGAAAATTCCTGCAAATAGGAAGACCGAGTGATTCTGTGAGGTTTACTACTCAGGCTGGCTTCTCCTTGGGGACCAGAGTCCAAAGTAGCGTGATAGGCTCCAGGCCCCTGTGCACCAAGATCTCTCCCAAGAGTTGCTAAGGTCTTGAACCTGACCGTGATTATGTCATCGGTCTGGACCCTCCAGGGCTTTGGGAAACACAGATTTGCATTCAGGTCTCAGTTTTGCCACTCACCAACCATTCGTCCTCAAACAAGTCAGGGGCTTTCTCTGAGCTTTTTTCTTTTCATCTGTAAAAATGGAGATGATGAGAATGTTTGTTGTCAGGGTTTCTATGAGAATTAAATAAGATAATACTTATGACGTGTCCTGCACAAGTGAGCCAAGCAGGAACACCACAAAACCAAGTTCTCTTCTTCTGCTGCTGATTCCCAAGCCTATCAATGACAGAAGGAGGCTCTTGTTTAACAGGAAAGTGGTAAGACCAAGCCAATAAGACTACAGAAACTTCTTGGAGGAAATCAAAGCACATGGCCACTTATCTGTTTCTATGTTGGTGTATTTGCCACCAATTTGCTGTCTCTACCTTATTGCAGAAGGTAGATGAAGCTTGTGAGCTCTTAAGACTCATTTCACAGGGGCACATTCCTGTCTTCCTGATGCACATTTTAGCCTCGCTGCCGTAGCTGAAATCCTAGGTTCTGTTCACCCACTTGCCTACCTCCCATGATGGCAAGAACAGGCACACTTTGTTCCCAGAGCCCCTGTGGCAATGTACTAGTTGACAAAATGTGGAACAATTCAACATTTAGCTGCTCTCAGTGGAAGCCGGGACTGCATGCACTAGGCTTAAAGGCAAAGCTAAATGCTCGAAACCCAGGATCCAGGGCTTCACGGGGTTTAAGAATTCCTTCCTCTCACTGCTGCCTCACACCAGCCGCTTCCCTGCACCCATCAGGGAGTTTGAATGAGACAGGGGAAGACTCCAGCACGGGTTGCCAGAGGCCCCTCTGGTCTTCCCAGGCCCTCAGAGATGTTGACTATTTCCCAGCAAGATTTCTTTTACCCCTTCTTTCTCATTCATTTGTTAGCCATGCTACGGGTTTCAATGGTTTTTGAAACACCATTATCCTGGGCTCTTGTCAGCGCTGCAGGGATGAGAATATGGATCTGCCCATAGGGCAAGTCCACTCTGGTGGCCAGAGGGGCAGCAAGGTGGCTCTTCAGAGCATGGAATAGGGCCATAGAAAAATGGCAACCATCACTCAGTACTTGCTGAGGACTTCATGGGAGCTGGGTAGTAGGGATAGGAAGAAGTGGATGGAAATGAGATTCATGGCCTAGGCATTGATTAGATTTGGGGACAAGGGAGAGAGGAAGGAGTCGAGTGACTAGGTTTCTAATTCAGTGGTAATGCTAACACTACATGAAGAGAAGCAGCTTTGGAGCTGGGTGGTTTGCGAGGCATGAGAATAAACCGAGGTGTAGACATGGTGAGTTTCACGTCCCAGTGGGACATCTGAGTGGAAGGTCCTGCAGGCAGTTGGATCTGACTTCATGGCCCAGGAGCACCATCTGGACTAGAGACATGGATTCAGAAGTCACCAATAAATGGGTGGTCAAGGAACGTGGAAGAGGGTGAGATAGGACAGAGAAGACCAGAATGGCACAGAGAGGAACCTGTACTTACAGGATGGGGGTGGAGGGAGATGAGAAGTCTAATTGGAGGGAAAGAGTAACAGAGAAGCGAGTTCTGTGGGTACCTGGAGCTCATCTCACACTGCAGGGCTCCTTGTCCCCATGTGGATTGAGACAGGGTGATGGGGCTAAGTAAGACAGGTTAAGCCATCCCTGGCAGGTTTAGGGATGGCTATGTGACCCTCAGAGCCAATAGGAAATGAAAGATGTGAGTGAGAGTGAGGGGAAAAAAAGGAGGCTATTCTGGGGAAAAGGGAATCCCCTTATCTTGAAAAGAGGGAAGTCAAGATGTGACGTCAGGACCCCATGCAGCCACTGGTCATTTTGAGGGGAGCCTAGAGTTGCCAGAGGTTCTCTCCACAAGGGAGGCCTAAGAATCAAGCCTGAATTGTATAGGACAGGGCGGAGAGAAACAAGCCCAAGGTGACATGGAGTCACTAGATCAAGCTTCGCCTGAAACTGGCCCTAACTCTAGGCTTTTCAGTTTTGCAAATCAATAGTTTTACTTTTCTGTTTAAGCTTGCTGGAGCTGAGGTTGTATTTGTTGGTTTTGCTACTTGCAGCTTGAAGAGCCCTAATTAATGCACAAGCTGAGGAAGAGGCCTCCAGGGGTCAGTGGGAGGCCAGGTGTCAGGATCTCAGAAACTAAGACACTTTCTTTGTGTGCCTGAATCACTCTTCACCTACAGAGCCCCAACGGTGGATTTTCTATTTTGCAATCTCTTTGCAGGTTTTTTATTTTCTCCCTGACAGTAGAATTAATATGTGCTGAAGTTGCTTACTCACTAAAAATAGTGAAAATTGGTTAGGAAATAGGAAAATAGGTTAGACTCCCCATCTCCTTTATTTTTTAAAAAATATATTTTATTTATTAGGAGATGAGAGTCTCACTTTGTTGCCCAGTCTGGCCTTGAACTCCTGGGCTCAAGTGCTCCTGCTGCCTCAGTCTCCCGAGTTATTGGGACTACCGGCATCCGCCACTGAGCCCAGCTCCCCTGCTCCATACATTGCCTGCCCAGAGGCTGAAGTGCCATCTGCATAATCCAGGGACAGTGGCACAATGACTGTTCAACTCCAGCTTTGGATCTGTCTTGCACACCATGGCTGCCTGGCCTTTCAAAAATGCACATTCCTGCTTAGAGACAGCATAGCTTCCCATGACCTGCAGGGAGGAATCTCAGGTCCATCAGCCTGGCATGTGTGGTCATGTACATGTCCTAGATCCCAGGTCACTTTCCTGCCTCAGCTACCCACCCAGGAGCCCACTTTTGCACCTGTTTGAGGTCAAGCTGTGAATGTGCCGCGTCCCTCCACAGTGGCTGCCCTATGCTCGGGAAGGAAGTCAGTCCCATGGCTAATGATTGTCAGACCTTTTCCAGTCCCAGGCACTGTACTCACTGGTGGACATGGATTACTTCATTTAATCCGCACAGCCTTTAGGTGAAGGAGTCCTTTTATCATCCCTCCACAGCCTCCCACAGCATCACTGCAGTGTAAATGACTCCCAATTGGGCATGGGGCTGGAAAAGGAGATAAGGATTCTGGGTTGAGGTCTACCACTGGGGTCAGAGAGTGGAGGATCAAACCAGGAAAGTCAGAAAGAAATATGATAGTTCAGAGACTGGAAAAATTTCAACGTGGACTGCGGAGAGCGAGGAGGTGAGGAAGGGGTGTACCACTGGGCTCCTCGGGCTCCAGCAAGGGTTTCGGGTTCACAGAATCCACATAGCTCAGACTAAGTCCTCCCTGAATGCCAAGATCACAGCTGTCACCCAGGATTTCCTAGTCCCTTGAGACTGGAGGCTCTGCAGTGTCCCTGCCAAGTTCATCTGTTGCCTTTGCATGGGTGTGTGTGTGTGTGTGTGTGTGTGTGTGTGTACTATTTGCATCTTTGCCAAATTCAGGAGCCCAGGTGACAAGCAGGCCTCACTAGCCAATCCCCACTGAAGTCCCCTAGGATGCTGTCCCCATCTCCCAAGTGTGCTCCTTTTCTAGTTAGGAGAAGCTCCAGCTGCTTCCTCCTCACCCTTCCAGCCTCCACCCCTAACACAAGCCAGCAGATTCCCCTGAAAACAGGTTTTCACAAAACAAAAGCCAGAAAGAGAAGGAGGAGTCTTCAGGGGTGCTTGGCAACTGCAGCCTGTGGTTCAGTCTCACCCAGCGACACCAACACCCATCTCTGAGACCAGAGCTTAGCCTGTGGCACTTGGCGCTGGGGCGGGGCTGCCCTGCTTCTCCCCAACCCTGCCGCCTCCTCATCTAGTTGTCTTCTGCAGGGAAGTGTGGGCGCCTCCTCATCTAGTTGTCTTCTGCAGGGAAGTGTGGGCGGCATTGTGGCCTTGGCCTCAGCACACAGTGGGTGCTCAGGAGCAGCTGTGAAGAAGGGAGGGAGGAAGGAGAAGGAGAGGGTGAGACATAGTCACAGGCAGGGTGAGGATCTTTGGTGACTTCTATCTCCTCACTCCTTCTCTCAAGGCCACTCCTATTTGGCCTGGGCGTTTCCTTCCCTGGAAGGAAAAGCATGAACTCTCGACCTGGAAGCACCTTGGTAAACTACCCTCCATGGTTCCTTTCACAAAATGGTGCATGGTTTAGTGGGAAAGCACAAAGGCTTTGGAATCTGATGGAACTGGGTATGGATTCCATCTTAGTGACCTTGGGCAAGTTACCTATTCTCATCTGTAAGATGGAGACACTTAGTGGGTTAAATGAGCTGCTAGTATGTAGACAAGCCTGGCAAATGGTAAATGTTCAAGACATAGAGCAATTATTCATACCACAATGAGCTTCATTCAGTCAGTCCAGGCTGATGAGTACTGTTAAGGTTTGGGGTTGCACTGTCCCCACAAAGCTCATTTGCTGAAGTCTTGGTCCCCAATGCAGCAATGTGCATGGAGTTTTTAAGAAACGATAAGATCACAAGGGATCCAACCTCATCAGTGAGTTAATCCATCAATGAGTTAATGATGTGAAAGGACAACTGGGAGGGGGGACCAACTTGGAAGAAGTAGGTCACTGGCAGTGTACCTGGAAGGGTTCATCTCCCCAGCCCCTTCCTCCTCTTCTCCCTCTCTTTTCCCGACTGCCATGAGTTGGGAAGCTTTGCTCTACTCTGCCTTTCCACCATGATGCTCCACCTCATGTCAGGCCCAAAGTAATGGAGTCAGCCAACCAAGGATTGAAACCTCTGAGATCATGAGCCAAAACAAAACTTTCTTCTTCTAAGCTGTTTATTGTCAGGTGTTTTGGTCACAGAGATGAAAAGTTGACTTACATAAGTACCTACAGACCCTTCTCTCACTGGGCTTCCTTATGGAAGGTTCTAGGTGCCCCTTACTTCCTGGCAGGCATATATGGGGCACTTATGATGCTAAGGGTCAGGGACTTGAGAGGAAGACAGAGTCCTGTCCACTGAGTCATGTCACTGATGTGAGTCCTGTCCATTCACATTGCCCCCGATGAGTTCTGGTTGCCCTGGTTTTTCCTGTTCATCTCCTTCCAATGCCCCCTGGCTCAGTGCTCTCTCTCTGGAAGGAGGGAGGGGACTTGATCACTTCCAGCCTCTGCCAGGTGTCTTGAGCCTGGGAGCTTCCCCAAGCACAATCTGGGGTTACTCACCTCCTTACCTACAGGCCAGATGCTCTCCATCTGTTACTGCCGAGGAGGAGGAAAGCCATCTTATCCCATGACCCCCACCTCCTGTGAAAACTCCAGATCTTAGCTTCTGGTTCTTTTCTACATATCCTCTTTCATAGTTCAGCTTCTCCCAACTGGAGGGAGTTGGTAGGATAAAGGACAGGGCAATCACGCTGAGGAGGCCTCTTTCTGGAAAGGTTTCCCAGACCAGAGAGGGGAGAAGGCAATTTGGTACCATTCACTGTTGGTGATGCCAGGCCCTACACTTCCCTGGGGATATTTGAATCTCAAAGATCATGGGAATTTGACAAAGAATCTGCATATATATAAAGAACCCCTACAAATCGACAAGGCAAAATCCCCGATATAAACACAGAGGCTAAACACTTAGAACAGCCTCCTTCATGAAGGAGCTATGACATTTCTGCTGAAATTTCAAGACTGCAGCAACTGGAATTCTTCTATACTGCTGGTGAGAAGGTAAATTGGTACAGTTCCCTTAAAAAAACCATTTGGAGCCAGAAGTGGTGAGGTTTGAGAGGCTGAGGCAGGAGGATCATGAGTTCAAAGCCAACCTCAACAACTTAGTGAGGCACTAAGTTGCTCAGTGAGACCGTGTCTCTAAATAATATGCAAAAAAGGGCTAGGGATGTGGCTCAGTGGTTAAGTGCTCCTGAGTTCAATCCGCGGTACCAAAAAAGAAAAAAGAAAACCATTTAAAAGTGTCACTAAAGTTGAATATATTCATACCTACCCCAGAAATCCTGAGCCTGGGTAATACACCTAACAGAAGTTTATTTGTGTATCCATTAAAAGTTATGTACAAGAATGTTCATATACAGTTATTTGTGGAAGTCATAAGCCAGAAACTACCCAAATGCCCATCAGTAGTAAAAGGATAAATAAAAATGGTAATTTGCACAATGGAAATGTGTACAGCAATGAATGAAATAACAGCTTCAGCTGAGCCCTGCAAGTCCAGCAGCTAGATCAGCCCCAGAGCTGCCCTGACTTGAGCTGCAATGATCACAGCTTGATACTCAGCATTCATCTGTTCTTGGATGCGTGCTATGCCAGGAAGGGTCTTTCAGCCCAGAAAGATTTCCTTCATCCCCTCAGTCCAGCACCCTATGTCTGGTGCCCATCACCCTGTGACTTGCCTCTATCACAGCCTGTGGGCAGACTTCCCACACAGGACCTAGGCCAGACTCACTTGGTAAGATCTAGCTGTCCTTAAGACTGGAGAGTCACCTCTTCCAAGAAGCTCTCCCTGATCTCCTTGCCCTCTGTTTTCCAGGAAGGCTGGGCCTTTGCTCTTCTGAGTCCCCCCAAAGCAGCCTAGCACTTTCCCTTTTATAAAATTTTTACTGTATTCTGTTTACTTCTTGGGGGAAGCAAATTGAGATTGGGAGATGCTTTATGATCACTGTACAATAATAATGGCGATTCTGATGGTGCCATAGTTTGGATATTGAATGTCCTCTACAGACCCATGAGTTGAAGGCTTGGTCCCGCCTTGGGGCACTATGGGGAGGCAGTGGAATCTTTAGGAGGTGGGGCCTAGTGGAAAGAAGTTAAGTAATTGAGGATGTGCCCTTGAAGGCGAGGTATGACTGTGGCCCCTTCCTCTCTTTTCTTTTTTCTGCTGCCATAAGGTAAACAAGCCTCCTGCCTCACCTGCTCCCCTAGTGATGTCCCAAGTCACCATAAGCCCAAAGCACTAGGACCAAGTGAGTATGGATTGAAACCTCTGAAACTGTGAGCCAAAATAAACCTTTCCTCCTAAGCGGATTATCTTAGTTATACCACAGTGGTGTCAAGCTAGCTACCAACTGCTCGGTTCTTCCAGCATATCTGGTGCTGTGATGGACACTTATGTACCTGGATTTTCTTAATCCTGACTAACAGCCCTGTGAAATGAGAGTAGCTATATTTTAAAACAGGCACCCTTGCCCCAAATCACAGACCCACTGTCGGAGTTAGCACACAGAGGTGAGTCAGTTTGAAGCCCCGGGTGTCCTCTGGAAATAGTGGTTAGAGGAGGAGGGGAGGAGAAAGAAGAGGGAAGAAAAGAAAGTTGAAGGGAAGGGGAGGAGGAAGGAAGGGAGGGTGCTGGAGGGAAGGAGAAGGAAAGGAGGGAGGGATGGAGGAAAGGAAGAGGAGGAGAGAGGGCCCATGGGCAGCTTGTTCCACAGTTGAAAGGGGACTCCCAGTCTACAGGAACCTGCTGCGTGGGAGACAGTAGCTCCTAGAAAACCCTCAGCCCCTGGGTTCCTGGCCTGAGGAAAATGCAGTTGTCAAATCAAAGCCTGCCTGTTGTGGGGAGGTCCTCCGCCAGAGCAGGGTGCCTTCACAGTTTAATCCTAATGTTTACTTTGTTTCTTTCCACCCCCAGTAGCTCTCTTTGAAAAACTGCCTGGGGGTTCTTGTGGCAGCATCACACAGGCATGGAAGGTTCATCCTGCTTTAGCAGCGGGAGTCTCTAAAATAGCTAAAATCCCTGGGGGTGCCTGGCACCCAGAATCCTGCACTGAGCCTGGAGCACAACAGGGTGGGGCTGTGCCTCGCTGCTGCACTGGGAGTAGCAGGCCGACACACAGGCCATAGGCATAGACATTCTGTGTGCTGTGTGCTGGACACCGGAGAGCACAGACTCTCCCACACACAGATACCTGGAGGTGCACCAGCGTGTGTCCACACAGCAGCCCCAGGTGCATGCATGCTCGTGCATGAACTCATGTGACATGCTTGTAGATAGACACATTCCTATACACGAGCGTTGCAGAGAGCCACTCTGGTTCTGAAAGGAGCAGTTTCATCCTCAGTTTCCTGCCAACTAGATCCTACTAATTCCACACATGAAGGATCCCTCCTAATTGTCCCTCTTGCTCCCCAGCATAGCCCTAGTCCCTTTAGCCCCTGCCTAGACTATAGGACAACAGTCTCCAGAGAGGATCCCTGCCTCTCTTCTGTCTCACCTTTCAGTTCACCCTAGCACTAGGGCAGGTGGCATCTGGGTATCAACAAATCTGAACAAATGACTCCACTGCTTACAACTCTTCAGAGGTCTCCTTTTTCCTACAGAATGAAGTTCAGATACTTAGCATTCCATATACAGCCAGACTTCAGCTCATGGTCAGTCTTCCCTGCAAGCTGGGGGACCCCAGGATAAAGATGCCCTGCAGGAAGCTCGCTGCCCCTGCTGGGCTCCATGTGGGATTCTCTCCACTCCTCCCATCTTCTCCTTTGCTGGACTGCCATTCATCCAGCCTGGAAATCCCACTGCTGCCAGTGTCTCCCCACTCCACCCCGACATTCAGGGACTTACCATTGATTTGTTCCATTGCTCTCACATCCCTTCCTGGCCCTTTGCCAGTGTCATGGTCACTTGTGTGCTCAAGAGCCGCTCCCACTCAACTCCAAGTGTGGCATGTACAGAGCCCAGAACATACGGGTACTCAACACATTTCTGATAGAAGTGGATGGATGAATTACACTGTAAGATAGGATTACTTCAGGCAGTCCTTCCTGGCTAGGTCACACTTGGGCCTGCCCTGCAGCTTCTCTGAGCTCAGTGTCCACATGGGTAAAAAGGGCACAGTGACCCTCTCATGCATGGCATGGGCTATAGAGGTGAATATATATAAAGAACTTAGCAGCGTGGTGAACACAGGGTGGGTGCCCCACGAATAGCTGTGGTTGACATTTTTTTTTGTAGATGGACACAGTATTTTTATTTATTTTTATGTGGTGCTGAGGATCGAACTCAGTACCTCACATGTGCGAGGCATGGGCTCCACCACTGAGCCACAACCCCAGCCCATGTGGTTGCCTTTTTTAATTTCTATTTTTACTTCACTGAAGTCCTTCTACTAATGTTTCCTGATTCTCTGCCTCCCTCAGTGCCTCCAGTTCAGTGCTGGACTCCCAGAGCTGAATCACTGAAGCTCTGTTGTTGGATTGATTGGCTAAATGGCTTCCTCAGGCTTGCCTCCAGTCTGAGGATTCTGAGCCGATTAATGCTCTACCTCACTCCAGCCTCCCCTGAGACTGGAAGCCGAGAGCCACTCAGAGCAGTTCCTCCTCCGGTTTCTGAGGCTGAACAGCTGCTCTGTTTGGAGTTCTGTGAACCGAGCTGAGTGGGGACCTGGGAGCACTGGAACAGCTGAGGCTTTCTGCACCAAAAGGCAGAGTCATTGCAGCCAGCCCCCAGCAGCTGCTTAGCCCCTCCCGGGCACCCCAGGGATGCCGCACATGTGGCTGGGTTCCCATAGCAACCTCTGTGGGACCTGCTGTCCCTTCGGCACCACGTCTCCTCCTGCACTTGCGTGAGAGGCTGGGAAGAGGAGGGGACGGGGGACTGCCAGGCAGTTGTAAATGCACACTTTAAGTCTTTAACTCCTGACGATAATTATGAGGAACATGACAGCATTGTCCTCATTTTACTGACAAAGAAATTGAGGCCCCAAAACATATCATCAATTTCACCCAACTAGGCCACGCTTAATAGCTAACAAACAAGAGAATGGATTTTTCCCCATCAGTCTCTATCAAGATAGTCAGGATGGTCAGTGCCAGGCAGGATCTCTGGTTGCAAGCAACAGAAACCAGCTCCCATGATCAGAAACAAGAAAGGATTTATTGGAAAGCTCATTCCAACATTTAAAAAAAAAAAAAAAAAAAAGATTGCATTGAAGAACTGCTGTGCAGCACCAGAAGGAAAAGGAAAGTTGAAGACACACGATGGGAAAGGACAAGAAGCAGGGCAGCTGTGAGCGTCTGGGTGCCAGCAATGGACGATCATTTCATCAGAATGAATTTTCTTCCAGTTTGAAATTTTTAGGTCTCTCCTTGGGGATTCAGATTTCAAGAGGAGCCTGGGCCTAGCCACCTGTTTGCTAGGGAGGGCAGATGGCTGGCTGGCAGTCCTACCAAATCTATATCCACTGGGGGTAGGAATTGGTCCCCAAAGAAAAATTGGGATGCAATTTCCAGAAGAAGAATGAATGCTGGACAGACCAGACTCCAAACTCAGTGGGCTGCACTAGGCTTCCATGGTCACGAGGTGGGAGAGTTTGGGGGGAATGAGGAAAATGTGAGCAGCATAAAGGGTGAGTGTCACTGAGAGAAGCTAGATCCACTCAGAAGGTGGCAGTGGTTGGAAAATGGACACCAGAAGAAGGAAGCTGGAAGCTGGGCGCAGTGGTGCACGCCTGTAATCCCAGCACTTAGGGAGGCTGAGACAGGAGAATCGCAAGTTCAAAGCCAGCCTCAGCAATGGCGAGGAGCTAAGCAACTCAGTGAGACCCTGTCTCTACATAAAACACAAAATAGGGCTTGGGATGTGGCTCAGTGGTGGAGTGCCCCTGAGTTTAATCCCTGGTGCCAAAAAAAAAAAAAAAGAAGAAGAAGAAGAAGAAGGAAGCTGGAAGCTGACAGTCTTCATTTTCATGGGAACAAAACACACCATGCCTCAGTGTTAATCTGCCTTGTTAACTCCTTTGCTGGACTGCCACTCATCCAGCCTGGAAGTCCCAGTGCTGCATGTGTCTCCCCCACTCCACCCTGACATCAAGGACTTGCCACTGGTTTGTTCCATTGCTCTCACATCCTTTCCTGGCCCTTTGTAGGACTTCCCACATCCCAGTATTCTCTCTCTCTCCTTTTCTTGTTACCTGGATCTAATTTTCCTGATCACAGCCAGCCTTGGGTGGTAGAAAGAGCCTTATTACCTTCTAACATTCTCTGTGATTGACTTCTTAGGCTAATTGTTTATTGCCTGTCTCCCCTGTTCCCCCTAGGGCAAGAGGTCCAGGAAGGTGGGATTTTTTTCTTGTTTGTTCATCATTGGTGCCTAAAAGAGTGTTATTAGTATGCTAATAATTATTTGATGAATTAATTAGAAAGTACCAAGCACTCCAGTAGGCACTTGGGATACAGTGGTGAACCAAGAGAAGGATCCTGACCTCAGGGAGCTTATAGTCTAGTGAAACAGAAACAGCAAAAGAACACAACTAAAATAAGAAAAAAATTGTGACACTTCCTTTGTGTGTGTGTGTGTGTGTGTGTGTGTGTGTGTGTGTGTGTGTGTTACTGGGGACGGAACCCAGGGCCTCATGCATGCTAGGCAAGTGTTCCACCACTGAACTACATCCTCAGCCCTGTGACATTTACTTTGAAGGGAACAAGGATTTTTGTTGTTGTTGTTGTTTTTAAACAAGAAGGTGGAAAACTACTTAAAACAAGGCAGTTACAGTAAGACAGCAGGCCTCCCTCAAGCAACGGGTGATGGAGGCCTGAGGGAGAGAAAGGCCCACCATGAGAAGGATGAACACCAACTCTTCCAAGCAGAGGAAAGAGCAGGCACAAATGCCCTGAGTCTGGAAGAGCTTTGCATGTTTAGGGAGGTGGAATTAGGAGACCAATGTAGAAGTTAGTGAGCAAGGGCCAGAGGCTACAGGCTGAGGATGGAAAGGTACCAGGCCACCAGTGCCCTATAAGAATGGCACGGAACTTGAATTGCGTTCTGAATAAATTGGGGAAATTACTGATGGCTTTCTAACATTAGTCTTCATCTTATTTGTATTTCTAGCTGATCACTTTGGCTGCCTAGTAGAGAACACATTGAATTGGGAAATAGGGGACCAGTCAGGAGGCAAGTGCCATGACCCAGAATGGGGCTGAGCATAGGTGCCTAAGGCTCAGAGGACAGTGAAACGCCTTCAGGCCACCCCTCAGTTAAACCAGGTGTTACACTCAGGCTGGATGATATCACCCCCTGGGGGCCATGAAAGCACCTCTCCTCTCCAGCCCACTCCCAGCCTGTGGGTAATGAATAGACCCACCAATGATCTGGCTGGGCCCCATGCCTAAGTGACAGGTGATGGATGGGGTTGGAACTGAATGCTCTGAGCCATGTGGCCTATGCATTGCTCCAAGGAGGACTTTGGAGCCAGGAGTTAATTTAAAAAAAGGAGCAATGGAGCTCGATATCGCTTCCTCCATTGCTCAATTAGCAGAGAGGGCTGCAAGGAGCTAGAGTTTTAAAGATCCCCTTAATCATCTTTGTCTGCCTGGCAGTGTGTAGGAGTGTGGCAGCAATAATTGCACCTTCCCATTAACAAATGCAATTAAAGCACTGGGGCCTCCAGCACCCCCGTCTGCAATTAAAGAGCAGATGACAGGCTCATGGAGGTGGCCTTTGAGATGAATCACTTGAAGCTGAAAACTTGGGAGGCTGGAAGTCTGGCCGGAGAGACAATTAGAGTGGATAAAGTCATGATGGGGAAGGAGAGACTCTTATCCAATCTCAGCCTGCTCCATCTTGAGGCCCAATCTGCAGTTGGATGGATATTCTTTGTGACAAATTAGAAGAGTCAATATTTGGAACCCTTGGACCACCACCTTCAGCCATGTGCTTCCTCTTTGCCAAGGACACATTCATAGAGTGTTTAGACACAGGTAAATTCCTGAATCATTAATTTTGATGAGAATTAGGCTGTCTGGGTATGTTGGCAGGAAGCATCCGAAAGGACATGATCTTGTCCTAAGAAGGGAAAAATAGAGGAGGAAGGAATTCCCATTCTTGGGCATCACCAATATGCTAGGTCATGTGCTGACTCCCTTCCCAGATGCCATCTCTTTTCACTTAATCCAAATCCCACCAGCTTCACACAACAGCCACGATCTCCTCATTATAGATGAGGGAAGAGCAGCATGGGGAGTCCCAGGGTCTTGTCTGAGATCATTGAACTAACAGCTGGTGGCACCAGGACAGAAACTCTGGCCTCAGCAACAGCCAATAGGCCACTCCACAATGCTGGAGGCCTCTCTGAAGTCACTACTGCTGAGATCTTGCCCCTTGTGCCTCTCAATGCCCCATGGGGGTAAACTCAGAGGGACATTTCAGATGTCATTCTAACCTTCCTCCGCCCACCCCCTGTCTGAATCTCTGAACCTTTGAAACAAGGCCTCCCTGTGGTTCCTGATGTGACCTAGAGGGAGGACCTTCCAGGCTGGGAATCCCCAGGTGCAACACATTCATCTCAAGCTGAGAAAAGAAACTGTTCCCTCCTTCATCACCTCTCCTTGTTCTCTGTGTCTCACCAATTACAGACGGTTTGAATCGTCTGAATCTTGATGCATGTGCTGGTCCTCACTGTCATTTAGCATTTCCATCAGCGCTGAAGCTGAAGCCTAGTGGAAAAGCTCCATGATCTGAGTGCAAAGAAGAGACAGCTCCACTTCCGGTCTCTGCTGCAGAGGCCCAGATAGTGGCCAGGGAGATGACAGCCTGCATCTGCCCAGGGACCCAGCAGCACCACAGAGTGCTGAAGTCTCTCTGCTTCTGCCCAAGGGACTCAAGAGGTGAGTAATATGTTTCTTAATCCCCAATTCCCCCATCTTATTTCCTGGGGACTTTGCTTTTGTTTGTACTCTGTGGCTTTAGCCAAGAACTGGTTTCAGTCAATGGGTTAAAATTGTGTTAACAGGAAAGCCACCTGCCAGATATCCCTTCCTCTGAGGACTTTCTACCCCCAGGACACTTGCTGCTTTCTGTGGCCCACATTTTTTCTGACTTTATAACTTCCCCAGGTCTGCCTCATTCATTCATGTCTGCATAAAAGCTCCTGTAAGATGGGAAGGGAAAGGTCAAGATGACCAGCTGTGACTTGGCCCAAATGTGAATCAGCTGCCTGTCTTTCATAGCAACCAGGCATGCACTTAACTGCTGGGGGTGGGGGTCTTCTCCAATGCCTGGAGTCTCTAGGACATTTCTGGGCATTTAGACATAGCAAAGGGTTCTCTTTTTCCCTTTCCCTCCCTTCCTAAGCATTTATCAAATGATTTCTATGAGTCTGGCAAAGTTCCAGGGGCTGTGGACCAGGCAATAAATAAGCCAGCTCCCTATCTTGTAGGAGAGACTCTCAGGTAAGGAACACATAACAATAAATACAGCATGAGAGGTTCTTCTGTAGGAACAGGAGCAAAGGCCTTCTTCTGGGAGCATGGAGGAGGAGGTGACTGATTGGGCTGGGGAGAGAGTCGTTTGCATTCTATCAGGAAGGCTGCACAGAGCAGGGTAGGCATGGGCATTCCAGGAACAGGGAAGCCTGAGATAAGTCAAGAAAGGCACAAAAGACACGGCATGTTTGATGCCACCCATTCCCTGCTGCTTCCAACACCCTGAATCACCAGAGTTTCATGGAGCCAGTCTCAAAGTGGAAGAAACACAGGCCTCTTGAGTTGGGTGGGATCAGAGATGGGTTCCAGCACATGCCACTCCTCCTCTGGATGAGTTGGAGTGTGGGCAGGGAGGTGGCAGGACATTTGTACTGTGAAGGGGACACCAGTACATCCAGTAAAAGTGTCCTGCAGCCAGGACTTCAGATTCAGGGAGAGCCTTCACCACCGACACTGTGGGTGACTACCTGCCTCGGGCATAGTCTGGACAAGACTTCTCTCACAGTGTACATATGCAGGTGTATACACACACACACACACACACACACACACACACACACACAGAAGCTGCAGGCCTGGGTCCCCAGATCCTCTCACTACCCAACCTTCCTCCCTTTCATAAGCAGCTTCTCCTTCACACCAAGCTGAACACCACCAATCGCCTGATGCCAAACAGATGGTGGGAAAGAGTCCTTGCTCCAAGGCAGGTGGCAGTGGCAAGGTCACTGCTGATGTGTGAGGGCTGGGCCGCATGGCAGTGAGATATTGACAAAGGGCCTTCCCCTCATCTCTCTCCAGCCCCGTCACCCAGGCAGCTGAGAGGTGCTTCTGTTTGCAGCTGGAAAGCAGGATCTGTGAGGTTTGCTCTCCCTCTTCTCACTGAATTTTAAATCTTTACCCTTCCATTGTCCCCTCTTCCCTTTAGTGCTGGTGGGGTGGAGAGTGGCAAGGAAGGTATGCATAGTGACAAAGAAAAAAAACAGCTTCTGACCTCCAGAAGCTGGCGAGACCTTCCTGGCTAAGCCAGGCTATTCTCCTATGACATGAGCAAGGACACAGAACACTAACCTCAGACAATTCACTCAACTGTTATACAGCAAGACCACTTCACGAATTTATCTGAGCACAGACAAGGTTGCTATGCCACCCACAAAACACCAAATACCCCCCTTCATTACTTCTTTGCCAATTTCAGTCTTCATTCTGATCTTTCCTACTGACCGATGAGACTTACTGAGATAATTGTAGAAATGTCCCTGCTTTCTGACAGCATCCAGTCTAGAGCATCCCTGCTTCTTTAGACCCTCTCCCACGGCATCCCACCAGAGCCCGATTCTATAATCAGTGCCTTGCTAACACCCTCTCCTGGAGGGAACACCCCTCACAGCTCCCCATGTGCTTTCTCCCCCTCTGCAGTGAGTAATGACCCCAACTGGTTAGTGACAGATGTGCTCCTGGTGGTCTTTAGTTAGAGGGCATAGATGAAATTGAAGGTAACCACTGAGCTTCAGGTGAGATTCTCCTGGCTTTTGACTGGAACCCTGATTCAACTCAGTGCACACATCTTCTGGTGGGCCCTGGGCACTTGCGTTGTTAAAGCTCTGTAGGTGATCTTAATGAGCAGCTTGGGGTGGGAGCCCCTGGGTGAAAAGTCACTTCAGGAGGCTATCTTTTTTTTTTTTTTGGTACTGGGGATTGAACTCGGGGCACTCGACCACTGAGCCACATCCCCAGCCCTATTCTGTGTTTTATGTAGAGACAGGGTCTCACTGAGTTGCTTAGCGCCTCGCCGTTGCTGAGGCTGGCTTTGAACTCACAATTCTCCTGCCTCAGCCTCCTTAAGTGCTGGTATTACAGGCTTGAGCCACCGCGCCCGGCTCAGGAGGCTATCTTAAAGGTCCTGTAAATACTGAGCTTGGGGCCTGCCCTTCGTGCCCCATCAGGACTAGCTGTCATTGTGGTTGGCTTCTGTGCCTTATTCACTTTATTGTCCCTCTCCTTGACACTTGTTGAATAAGCACTGGTGCTGGTGGCGGGGGCTATGGAGTACCTTAAATGTAGCACCTCTCAAGCCACGCCTTCATTCTGTCCCCAAGCCATCTTTCCCTCTGACTGTCTCCTTTTGGGCCCTGTCCCCCTTCTCCATGCAGGATCTCATGGCCCATTTCTTTCTGGTCGCACTGGCCACATGGTAGCTTGGGCATTCCAGGTCTCCTCTGATCTTATCTATGGAGCTCATCACAGTCAAGGACAGGTCCTTCTAAAGCTTGGCCTGACCATGTCATGCCCCTGGCTCCAATACCCTTTGTGGATCCTCATTACTTCCTAATAGTGCCCAAACTCTTATCCTGACATTCAAGGCCTCCCGTAATCCAGCCCCACCTCAGGCATGGATCCCACTTGAGTGTTGTTCTCCTAGCCCCACAGACCTCTTTCATGCCCCCAAGTCCTCTCTTCTTACCCCCATCCTGCTGCCTGGAATGCCCTCCCAACCTCACATCTGGATAAATCCTACTTATTATGCAAATGCAAGCTCAAATGTTACTTCCTCCATCCCTGATCTCCTCTGTCATCTTATAATCTCCTAAAACTATTCTCTTAAAAAAAAATTCACTTGTGATCCTTTATCATATACTGTCCTGAATTGTGACTCTCTTTATCCATTCCTGATCTATGATAGGAGTCATTGCGGACCAGTAGTTAAGAACCTAGGCTTTGGAATCAAGAAACCATGAGATTATAATTCTATGTACCCCTGTTACAAGTTCAGTGACTTTAGCTCTTTTTCTTTCTTTCTTTCTTCCTTTCTTTCTTTTTTTTTTGTACCAGGAATTGAACCCAGGGGCACTTAATCACTGAACAACTTCCCCAGCCCTTTTTAATATTTTATTTAGAGACAGAGTCTCGTCTCATTGAGTTGCTCAATTGCTAAGGCTGGCTTTGGACTCAAGATCTTCCTGCCTCAGCCTCCAGAGCCGCTGGGATTACAGGTGTGTGCCTGACCTTAGCAAGTTTCTTAACATCTCTGAACCTCAAGTTCTTCTGGTCCACAATGGGGGTAAACCATGGGGCTATGGTGAGGATTTAAAAAGATATTGAATACCATCTTATTCAACATGTGTTCAATACCTTGCTCAGAATCTGGCAGAAATAATAACAACTATATATAATAACTATATATATATAGTTATAACTATAAATAATAACAACTATATATACTAACAACAGTGATCATTACTAAATTGATATTTCCTAGAGCAGATCACCTCAACTTCAGTGTGCACATGAATCACCTGGTGGTTTTGTTAAAAATCCAGTGTGGTTCACTAGGTTTGAGGTGAACCTGAGATTCTGCATATCTAACCAGCTCCCATATGAATCCAAGGACCACACTTAGAATACAAAATCTTAGAGGGCAGGGTTTGTGTTCCATATAGCAATCTCTCTGCTAGAATCTGGTTTCCTGCCCAGGGCTGGGACATCATCATTATTTTTTAAATGGATGCATCCTCATGGTGATTGTAGGAATGAATTGCACATAGCCTTCCTGGCTCAGGAGATCTCTCTCTCTCACACACTCACTTTCTCTCTCTCTCACACACACTCACTTTCTCTCTCTCTCTCTCTCTCTCTCTCTCTCTCTCACACACACACACACACACACACATACACCATATACACACCAGCTAATCTAACCTTGCACAGGCCTGAGATTTCCCAGAGGCCCAACTGCTGTGTTTCAGAAATCAGTGCTCTGAGATGGAACCGGCTGTGCACTAACCTTATAGCCCTGATTAATTCCCTCCCTTTGTTTGCCTCATTATCGTGATTAGGTTTTGCCCGTAGCATAGCAACGGCTAATTGTAGGCTGGTTGCAGAGTGCATAATTCCCGCTATTAAAATTTTATCGAGGCTTAATTGTGTTCCTCTTTGCAGCAGTGAAGCTTCAAAGTTTCAGAAAAGAGGGGATGTGGTTAGTGGGAGCTGATGATTTTTTAATCTTAGCAAGCCCTGTAAAGCCTCTGCTCTGCAATATCATTGACCTTGAGATGGTTTCCCGTGGCCAGAAAGAAGCCCATCATTTATTTATCAACCCTCCTGAAGGTCTGCAAACAATCCCCTGTGGCCAGGATGAAAGCATATTATGGGTCAAGTGCCATTACAGAAAGCCCCAAAGGGCAGGCAGACCAAATGGCTTGGCCTGGCCATGTGGACATTTAGGCAGGAGAAGCAGGGGGAGGGAGGCATCGCACTTTGTATGTGTAAGCAGGGAGTATGTAAAGAGGTGTGTCACTCCGTACATGTCCCTTGTGTCTCAGTGGCCCTCCAAAACCAGTGGCAGAATCAGCAGGCTTTCAAGGCAGTTGTCGGGGAACACGTGTCAATTACCCAGTGTGTACTTAAGGGGAGGCAGGAAGAAGCCCATTAGCAAGTACATTCAACAAATTGTTCTGAACCTGTCTGATCATTGGCATCACCTGGGAATGCATTACAGCTGCACATTTCCGGGCTCCACCCAAACCAGAGAAAGGGAGGCTGGGAGTCATGCTTCAGGTGCTGCTGGTGTGGAACCACTTTGGGAATCATTAACTTGCAGAGGTAAGGGGTGCTGGAAAATGTAAAAGAGAGCAGAACCCCTTGGGAAGCGTTCACTTAACTCTGCTTGGCTTGAGTTGGAACCACAGGTTTCCTGGTGTGGGCTGGCTCTATACCAGTGGTTCTCAATTGGAAGTGAGCATATGAATGCCCAGGAGAGCCAGTCAAGGGACAGGCTACTGTACTCACTTCCCAGAGTTTCTGATCCTTAGGTCAGGAGTGGAGCCTACAACTTTGTCTTTTGAATAAGTGTCTGCTGGACATGTTGCTCTAAGGGCCACACTTGGAGAATCCCTGTTATGAATACTGTCCCAAATTTAGACCAGCTGTCCTCACATGGAAATTCTGTCCTGGTATCATTTTTTTTTTTTTTTTGGTACTGGGGATTGAACTCAGGGGTCCTCGACCACTGAGCCACATCTTGTGTTTATGTAGAGACAGGGTCTATTTTGTGTTTTATGTAGTGACAGGGTCTCACTGAGTTGCTTAGCACCTCGCTGTTGCTGAGGCTGGCTTTGAACTCGCGATTCTCCTGTCTCAGCCTCCCTAAGTGCTGGCATTACAGGCATGCGCCACCATTCCTGGCTTGTCCTGGTGTCTTGAGCTGCTTCCTGTAATCCAGCTTTGGGCTGAGGCATTAGAAAGAAGCAAAGTCGAGGTCCTGGATCAAAACCTAGAGAAATGAGGAAGAATCAGCTACCACTTTACCATTAGTAGGTCAAGCCAGGATTTTAAAAGAGGTGGGATTTTTAAATACTATTTAAACAAAGAGCAGGAGATTATTTGATGAGTTGCTCTCAAGCCAGGGAAGGCTTTAGATAATACATGATGACAGAATTGTGGTCAGTGGAAAATAAAAATAAGCATGTTCTATGGAGAGGAAATGGTGAAAAGGAGAAAAATCAGAGAAAGTATAAAAGATGGAGCTGCAACCCACAAATCTTCAGAGGCCAGCAGATAACAAATGACTGAGGCTGAGAAGTTGGCCCACCATCGGAACCTGTGGTTCCTATTAGAACTAGGCAATATCGGGTGGTGGTAACCGCTGAACTGCACAGCCCAGGGCCCTCTGAAAGGGAGGGCTATACTCCTCTCTTGCCAGTTGTAGCAATGGAAAATTGTAGACCTAGGGTTGCTTGCTCTTCTAAATTTTCAAAAGAAGCTAAAAATGTGGATTCTAAAATGGAATTTCTTTTTAAAAACAGTTCCAATCATAACATGCCTGTAGGTTATCCACTTATAACACTAGTTCCAAAGGTTCAAATTCTAATTCCTAGACCCCAAGTCATTGAGATACTTTCATAGGAACTTGACACAGTGTTTTGCCCTTTTTTAGAAGAGGTTAGTATTCCAGGAAAAATAATCATGAAAAACATCATAAAAAAGATGTTTTTCTCCACTCTTGATTTTCTCTAGTCTATTCAGAAGGGGCTTGGGGACTTACATAGTCCTGTCCTCTACAGAAAGAATACGTCACTCTACAGAATCCCTGGTGTGGTAGACTATTAGTTTATGCTTTTGTGGAGTCTCCTTCCACAGTGATGGACTTGGCTGGGGGTCATGGTCATTAGCAGACTTGATGCAAGCCAAGACTTGAGAAGTACGCCCACACTGGAACATGTTCTCATGGAAATCTCTCTCTTGGGATCCAGCACCATGTAAAAAGATGAGCCATGAGAGAAGGTCAGGAAGGAAAGAGAGGACTAGACCTTCAGCTGTCCCCGCCACGGGCTGTCCCCACCACGGTGCCAGGCATGTGAGTGAAGTCATCTGGGCCTTTCTAACTGCAACAACATGAGACCCCCAAGAAAGACCAGCAGAAGAATGATCTAGATGAGCTTCAGTCAACCCATAGACTCATGAGAAATAATAAAATCCTTGTTTTCAGCTACTAAGTTTTAAAGTAGTTTGTTAGGTAGTGACAATAAACAGAAACACCTAGGAACTATGAACCTGATAGGATTCTGTCTGACCAGAAGTAACAGAACATCTGATAAGCAATGGCTTAAGCGAGGAAAGGATATCTCATTCTCATGTAGCAAAAAGCCTGCCTTTGTTTCAGTGTCTAGAACCAGCTACACCAGGGGGGTACTAAGGAAGTGTGATAGGACTGGGCAGCTGGGCACATTGGTATCCTGAACAACAATAACAAAAAATTGTTTTTGACTAGAAAGGACAAGTAGGAATATATTTTGCAGTATCCGCCATATCCAGATTCTGCTAGAGAAAAGACAAACTTATGTTCCTCTCATGGTTTTTCCCTTATCAGATGTAGCCATCAAATGCAAGCCCAGCAACCCATACAGCCAGAACGCATCCATCCCATCTTTGAAGGAAGAGATCTCTTCTCCAATTAATGACTCAGCCTTTTGTAGTTGTCCACTTCCTCCATTTCATAAGGAGCTAATTGATCTTGAACTAGATTCAGCCTGTTAATATAATCACTACTGATAAAATGTCTCAGGGCAAGCAACTTTAAATCTGGGGCAGGGCAGGTAAGCAAACATTTGCAAATGAGCATATTGAAACTGGAGTTTCTTCACTTCTGCTGGCAGGTAGGGTTTGTGTAAAAACTGCAGCCTTCCGCAGCTGAGAGAGCCTGTAGTAGTGTTAACAGCTAATCAAGGTAGGGGATGCCTGCTGCCTTGATTGAGGGTCAAAATTGGCAAAGTTGGATTCTTCTCCACTACCATTGAGTGACATGTTGCACCTCTTAATGGCAGGCTATGCTCTTCAGCATTGCAGCAGACCCCGGAAGTTCACCACCAATTTCTTCTTTCTGGGTTCTTGTCTTACAAATTCAAAGAATGAAATCCACAGACAAGAAAGATTTATTCCTGTGGGAAGAGACAGAGCTCTCACAGGATGAGAGGGGACCTGATAGGGGTTGTTGCTTGAGTATGCAAGTCTACATGGCTCTTGGGTCAAAGCTGTGGGTCCAAATTTATGCTACTCAAGGTTTGGAAAAGTACTAATGATATTGGTTAGCCCTGTGATCCCATTTAGGTTTGCCCCCACTCCCCCCCCCATCCTCAGGAAGTAGGAGCTTGAGTTGGGTGGATGGTGGATGCTGGGGGTTCAGTCTGCAGCACTGTATGGAGCCAGCATCTGCATGGGAGTTGTACCCTGGCTCTCAGAGCCTCAGGTCCATGCTGGCTTAGCAGACTCTGCACAGCTACCACCTATGCTTGCCACTGTGCTCCAGCCTACCTGGCCATCACTCTGCCATTCTGGGACAAGGGCATAGCTTCAATATCTTCTGCAAATCATAGTGGACTTCCATGGTGTTTGGTACAAGAGGATATAGAAAAAGCTAAAAAATCTGTAGCCAGACATGGCTCAAGGTACACACCTATAAACCCAGCAACTCAGGAGGCTGAAGCAGGAGGATCTCAAGTTCAAGGCCAGCCTCAGCAACTTAGCAAGGCCCTAAACAATGTAGTAAGACCCTGTCTCAAAATAAAAAAGGCTAGGGATATGGCTCAATGGTAATGTGCCTCTGGGTTTAATCCTCAGTGCCAAATAAATAAATAAAATTAAGTCTGTAAATGTGCATAGTTAGCTAGTGGCTCTTTCACAAATTAGAAGTGTCTTGGTGGGAGTAGGAGAGAAGCAATAAAAGAAAATGAGATTGAAATCCACTCATGTTCTCTTTTCAGTAACTTCTTGGAGAGAGGAAGTAGAGATGAATAAGACCCAAAATCACAGAACATAGACTTAACAATGTCCTTGGAGATAAATTACCCAACCTTTCACCCAATTGCATATAGCAATAGTTAACATCATTGAATGTTTACCATAAACCAAAGCTTATGCAAAATAATTTGCTTGCAGTCTTTAATCTTACCTTCACTACATCTCCAAAAGGCATCATGATTTAATGTCCACTTTATGACATCAAGTTAAGTAACTTGTTCAAGACTACAGTGAATAAATGGGGGCATCAGAATTTCTGGCAAAGTGTATCCTTCTTCCTTAGTTCTTGTGACTCCATCCTTGAACAACCTCTGCCTCACCAGCTCTGGCACTCTCGACAACTTGTTCTCATTTGGAAAGCTTTGATTGCTCAAAAATTCATCCATGTCTTAGGCTGAAATCTATTTTTCTGGACTCATCATCTGGTCTGCCCACCAAAGTTACACATATGCCAATCTTTCTGCCCTAGGATGGCCTTTCCCATCAGTATCCTGTACAGTCGCGTCAGTTCTTCCACATTGCACTTTCCTATAGGATATGCTTCTTCTTTTATGTTTATCATTCTCAGGAACTGCAAATTCAAACTTCTACAGAACCAGGCTAGTAATGCAAGGAAAGAACAGGCCATGGGCAGTAAAACCACCTGACCTTCTCACTCCTTCATTTTTCCACTTTTCATAGAGATATGGATACAGAGAGGGTTTTCTCTGCAGATCCAATGATAAAAGGCAATTAGCACTGAGCCTCACTGTGGAGGGAGTGGGGAACACTGTGGTAACCTGCCCTGCAACTGCTTGATCTAAAAGAGGCAGAGGCATTCAGAACCTGCCTGTTGTTGCTACAAGAGGACCATGTCAGAACTTTCTGAACTTTCCAAAAGCTGCTGGAATCTGTTGTTGTTTTTTTTAAACATTTATTGTTATCAGATTTTTTTTCTTTCTTTCAGTTTTTGAATTTTTGCAGTGCTCTAGGCCAAACAAAATGAGTCTGCAGGCAGCTATTGACAACTGCTGTTGCCATTCGTCAGTTGGACCTGACACCCTGATGAAGTCTAAGGGCACTGGACCCCTCACCTCACTAGGCTTCAGCATCATGCTACTAGGAATGCAGAGAAAATTTGTAATAACTTTTCCGGCAGCTGTATTGTATTATGCTTTAAGTTGATATGATACTTGTGGCCAAGTGAGAAATTCCAAGTCTTCATGTGAAGTGTGAGCCAGCCTGACCTCCTGAGTCATCTGTGCAATGATATTTGGAACCTAACAGCATGACTTTGCATTCAACTCTGTTAGTCCCCTTTCTGTCTTGGAGAGGTTTTGGCTATTTCTCTCCAATCTGCTTTTATGCACAGCTTTGAACATCACCCCTTCCATGAAATCACCAGCTGGACTCAAAATCCCAATGAAGTCTGACAGTCCTAGAGGCATTTATAAAAATGTTGGTTTAGAAATGTGGAGCTCTAGCCAGGCGTGGTGGCGCACGCCTTTTATCCCAGCACTTAGGGAGGCTGAGACAGGAGAATCGCAAGTTCAAAGCCAGCCTCAGCAATGGCGAGGCACTAAGCAACTCAGTGAGACCCTGTCTCTACATAAAACACAAAATAGGGCTGGGGATATGGTCAAGTGCCCCTGAGTTCAATCAATGAAAAGAAACTAGCTTGTGTTCAACATTTGCATGGGCATAAGCCTGCCTGGTCCCTTTGCTCTCACTTTCCACCTTCTGTAGAGACCCCTCCTGCAGCTCTGCCCCAGTGAACAAGAAGGAACCCCCAGCCTTCACCCAAGGGAAATATGAACATCTCTGTCTGATATGGAAGAACATCTCTGTCTGATATGGAATTCCCGCACTGATTTCTGGTTCAAATGTATACATTTGGCTCTGTACCTCAGTTTCACCTCTGGGGGCAGGCCCAGACTCTGCAGCCCAAGGATCAGTATGGCTCTTGCCACAGGAAGCTGGTCTGTGGTCTGAGACTAAACTCCTGCTTGTTCAGGAGGATACACACTGTTCCAGGCGCTATTGCTGGCCCTGCAACGTACATTACCCCACTTAATAATGAATCTACTTCCTCTGCCACCTGGCCCACACTCTTTTTTAGAACAGTCTTTCTTATTATCAAGTAATTTGTACTATTCACTGGGTATGGTGGCACATGCCTATAATCCTAGCTCCTCTGGAGGCTGAGGCAGGAAAGCAAGAGATATAGCTCTATGGTAGAGGGACCCTGGGTTCAATCCCCAGTACACCCCCCAAAAGAATTTGTATTATTTATGCCCATTTTGCCTTTGGTGACTGTAACTGAGATAAAGGCATCAAGCTCTCCAGCAACCTGCACAATGCCAGCAGTTTGTGCTCCCTCAGCTTCCCTTACTGTTTGTGAATTCTTTGTGCCTCAGTATTTTCATCAATAAATGGGGTTGTTGTGAGGTATCTCTTAATAGATAGTACGTGTTTATGACAGAGCCAGGGACATAGTGGGCACTCACGAATGTTGGCTTGAAGCTGCTTCAGCTACCAAGCTTGCCATGATCATCTTCTGGTCCCCATTGGCCAAAGAGGGAAAAACTCCTTTTGTGAAGAAATGTCACTAACCCCTACCATCAACCAGCTTGGTGGTCGTATTCAGAGCTATTGTTCTGACAAAGGGTAGTTCAAGCCATCCACATGGCCTAGTGGATGCTTCTGCAAGACTCAGGCCTGCCAGTTCCCTGCTATGTGCACTTGAACCAATTATTTAGCTGCTCTGAGCCCAAGTTCTCCACTTCTAAAATGGGGGTACCAATACGAAGTTTACAGAATTATGGTGGGGGTCAAATGAGTTGATAATGAAACAGCTGGCACATAGGAGGCACGTGAAATGGTGGCATTGATGAAAGCCCCGAGGCTACACACTGTCACTGAGCCTCCCAGGGACTAAGAGTTGCCTTCCTTTTTTTTCCTGTTCCCTCTGCAATAATTAAATTTATTGGGTAGTTGTTTTTAAAATGCCAACAAACAACAAAGGAATTCATAAAATAAAAACAAGTCTTCCACATCCTGTCCTACTCTTCAGAGAAAGCAACTGGCGTGTAACCTTGCTAATGTCTTTCTACACACACACACACACACACACACACACACACTATTTTTAAAGCAACATTAGGATTTATGCATATTTTTTGCAACTTGTTTCTTTTTCTTAGCAGAGTGTCATGACCATTTTTTCCAGGTCAGAGTTCATGGATTTGGCCAGTGTTCTAGGCTAAATTGTGTCCTTCCAAAATTCATGTTCAATCCCTAACTCCCAGTACGTCAGAATGTGACTATATTTGGAGATACTTTAAAGGGGTAATTAAGTTAAATGGGATTATTAGGATGGACCATAATCCAAAATGCCCGGGGTCCTTATAAGAACAGAAGATTAGGACATAGAAGAGACACCAGTCATGCGTGCGCAGAGAGACAACCGTGACAAGAACAAAGGACAGCTGTCTGCACTGCACGTTTTAAATAACATACGACTTAGTTGTGCCGATTGAAACTCCAATGGTGTAGGTAACTTTCCTCGAACCCCCCAAAGCCTAATTCCAAAGAATTCTGTGGCTATGAACCCACAACCAACACTCTTGAACTTGCTTCATATGTACTAAGCGCTCCTGCCTGTGCTGGCACGTTGGACCCATCAGCTACCTGCAGAAACCTTTGAGCTTCCTGACTGGAGAAGGCTCTCACCAGTCTCCTCGGTGTGAGAGCAAACTCAATAAGAACAAATGGCCTTGCTACAAATAGAAGCATTGATTTTAATTTTTTAAGAGTAGAAATAGATTTGAATCACACACAGAATATTGGATGTGGGGAGAAAATATTTCATGACAACCTGCCAATATGTTTGTTTTCTCATCTTTCAATGAATAAAAATGGAAATTGAAGGCTGCTGAAATGGATGGAAGTAGCAGTGCCACTCAGCTAGGCAGAGTTCATCTCACAAGCACATGTTGCTGACCCAACTTTCACTTGAAAAGAAAAATCAGAAATGGAAACCCTCTGTCAGGTGGTGATGAACTTGGGGGTGCCATAGCCCAGGTGCTTCCTGGAGAGTGTGAAGAATTTTTCTAAATTTCAAGAGACTTTGCCTTCTGTCTTCTTGCTCTTACTCTGTACACATGTATGTCTCGAAGAACCAGCTGTTGAAGGAAGTCTATAAAAACAGAAGCCATGGGGCTGGGGTTGTGGCTCAGTGGTGGAGTGTCTGCCTGGGTTCGATCCTCAGCACCACACATACATACGTAAAATGAAAGTCCATCTACAACTAAAAAATATATTTAAAAACAAAAAAAAAGAAGCCATGACCAGTCAGCCAGCTGGAGGATGTGTGGAGGAAGAATGATCATCCCCTGCCGTAGACTAGGTGCTGGTTTGGGCAGAAGGGTGGCTGGGACACTTACGAGCATTGATCTATACACCAATCTGTCTCCCACCCTAGATTATCAGCTACTTGGAAACATGGTATTAAATTCATCTCTGCCCACAGCCCAGCATATGTCCTAGGCAGAGATCCTTTTCCTTCCTCCTGACACATACACTGCCCAGATGAACTCATTTAGCTTTTTGGCTTAAAGTACCATCTATATGCTAAAGAATCAAAGGTTCATGCTATAGCCCAGGAGTTTCTCCTTAACTCCAGCATTTCTATCCATCTGCCTACCTGACTTCTATAATTGGATGCCCAATACTCATCTCAAACACAGGATGTTCAGAACCAAACTATCCTCCCTGCATGCAATCTGATCCATCCACAGCCTTCCCATCTCAATGGGTGGCAACTCCATTCTTGCAGGTGCTCAGCTAAAAATCTTAGGGTCATTGTTGGCTCCTCTCCTTCCCTTACTCCTTCAATCCTGCTGCCTCTGCCTTCAAAATATATCAAAAATTGAACTCCTTTTCAGTATCTCCACCACTATCACCCTGGTATTTAGCCCCATTAGCAGGTTGAATTGTGCCCCTCACCCAAAAGATATGCCTAAATCCTAATTCCAGGAATCTGTGAATCTGACCTTATTTGGAAAACAAGTCTTTAAAGGTACAATTATGGACTTAAGGATGTGATCATTCTGGATTCAAGGTGGGTCCTAAATCCAATGACAGTCCCTTGTAAGAGAAAGGTAGGGGAGAGGAGATTAGGGATACAGGTACACAGGGAGGAAGCCTTGGGAGATGGAGGCAGAGATGGAAGATGTTTGGTTCCAGGTCCAGGGACACCTGGAACCACCAGAAGCTGGAGAGGCAAGGAAGTGTTCTCCCCTAGAGCCTTGGTGGGGAGCCCAGACCTACTGTCTCCCTGATTTGGGCCTCCAGAATGTGAGAGAATAAATTTTACTGTGTCAAGCCACTAGTTTGTAGCGATTTGTTATGGTAGCCCTACAAATGAATACAGCCCTCTAATCACACCTGGGTTATTCAAATAGCCTCGTAAATGATCTATTCCCGTCCTTACTCCTGGCATCCTTTTGAAGCCGGAATTAAAGACAGGCAGTCAGTGTAGATAGGCAGTCAGATTGGTGGGATTGAGAGAGTGGAGGCCAGCTTGAGTCTGGGAAGTTGGAGACCCTCCCTGAGGAATTGAAATGTTAATGTCTTCAGAGCCCTTCCTCCATCCTTATCAAGATAACCTGCCCTTGCTCCAACTTGTTGCTAAGGTAACCTGTCCCAGGAACTGTCCCTCCCTATAGGGAGTTGTAAACGTTGTTAATTAATGTCTCCTGGGCTGATTCCTGCCTGGATCACTCCATTTGGCCCCTCCCCCCTGCCCACCTGCTTCTCACCTTTTGGCCATCCCACCTGGGCCATCTCCAGGGCCTAGTCATGTATGCAGGAAGGAGAGAGATAAGGAGGAAGAAGGCAGGAGAACAAAGAAAGCCTAGGATGTATAAAGAAGGTGGAACACCTTCACTTCTTGGGATACCAGGATATCAGCTATGGCTCCCTTCTCCCTCCCAGGAGAAGTCTGTGTTACTACTTTTAAATAAACCCGGCTTTACATGCCTGCCTTAGTGTGCTTCTCTAATGTTCAAACTTCAACATGTGAGGAAGCAGAACTCGTCACCAGTCACTGGCGGTATCACTTTCTCAATATATAAACAAAGGCAAGTCTTTAAAACATAATTCTGGTCCTTGTGCTATACTGGAAAACCTCCAGAGGCTCCCAATTTAACTCAAAGTAAAAAATTTTTAACCATGTCCTAAAAGGCCGTAGCTGGCCTGCCCACTCCCTTCCTTCTCTCTCTCTCTCTCTCTCTCTCATCTCCTTTCCTCCTTTCCACCTGGCCTGCCCCAGCCTAACCACACTGGCCTCTTCTATGTCCAGTGTGGCCCCCCTTGGAGGCTTGCACTAGTTTTTTCTTTGACTGGCAGGCAGATCCTTGCCCCAGTCATCTGCAGGGATCACTCTTGGAATCTTCTCATCACAGAGAGGCATACCCTGACCATGCTTTTAAGAATGGCGCCCCCTGCACTCCCCTACTCTGCTCACACAACTCAGTCCCACCCCATGGCATCTGTTATTTCCAGAAGGCTGAACAACACATTTATTATGCTTTCTGTTTTCCCTCCCACCAGAACACAAACCCACAAGGGCAGATTCTGGCCTGTCTTGTTAGTGGGGTCCTCAGTACTTAGAAGAGGGCCTAGAATGTAGAAGCAGCCCCAAAATTATTTGTTGCGTCAACGAACAAGTAACTTTTAATACACTTTTTCTATTTCGTGTAATTATATCTTTTCTGGTTTTCATGCATGCTCATCATCCAAAATTCAAAGGTTACGAAAAAATTGTCATGCAAGAATCTTCCTCCCTCCTCATCTCTCCAGCCCCACTTCACTGCCTGATCCAATGGCAGCTGATACTATGTTTCTTTTTTATCCTTGAAGACTTTTTACATCTGTCTATCGATCCATCAATCTATTGATCTATCTCTGTTTTTTTATTACATTGAAACTTGAGGAAATTCCACATCAGCACAGGAGGACTTCCTCACTCCTTTTTATGGCAGTACAGCATTTCATGGTGTGTGTAAACCTTAAAATGACTTAACCGGCCCCTGATGAATAGATGTTTAGGTTGTTTTCAATTTCTTTATATTTCAAACAGTGCAGGAACTATGTATGTAGATTATTTTCACACTTGTGATTATGTCACTATAGAGAGTACATTTTTCAGAATAAGTGAACTTTTAATATGAAAAATTTAATAAGTGAAACTTGGTCCCAATTATTTGTTTATGAGGTTCAAGTCTTCCCTATGTCCCTGGATGGGGCTGGCTGCCTGGTTCTTCATGCTGTCTGCTCCTCCTGGCCTCATTCTCGGGGGGTTCATGGTGTCAGCTAAGAGGAATAGCTGCAGTCTACCTGATGATCACTGAGCACTTGGTGTTATGGAAAGTACTTTATCTAAGCCCACTTAATCCTTTTTCAAGAATGGATTGATTTCCCCATTTACACTTTAGAAACTGAGGCTCAGAGGGTTAAGTAACCTACTTGCCCAAGGTCACAGAGTTAGAAGCAAGATTGTTTCCTAAGTCTCTTACGAAATTCTGGGCTTCCAATCACTACATATTTAACCTCTCCCTGCCTCAGTTTCCTGAACAGAACATGGGGATGGTAGCTGTTGTTTCATGCAGTGGTTTTGAGGGTGAGTGAGGAGGTAGCAGGAAGTGGAATGGATCAGAAATAGCTGGGGAAAGAATTTGAGGCGAGTCCCAGTGAACATTCAGGAATGGATGATGTTTCTCAAGATGTGATTCAGTGCCCCTCACTTTAGGGGCTTTTGGTTTGTTGTTTTGTTGCATGGTGGTGTTTTTTTAAACATCACAGAGCTACACCCCCAGCCTGGGTTCCTGCTGACTTAACATGTAGATGCCAGGGCCTCTTTCTAGATTGCCTAGAGGGTGAAGCATGGAAATCTACATTTTAAACGGCGTCCAGGTGGTTCCAATAGATGTTGAAATTTGAGTGTTACCCCCCACACACACACACCCCTCTTTCCTTTAAGTCACAGCTCTCCACAGGCAGCAGCACTCCTCTGGCTCTATCTTCCCTTCTTTTCACTCTTCTTCCTCATTGTAAGGTTCACTCGGAACTGGACACAACACACTCCATGTAACCAAGGGATCTGTATTCATGGGGGTCGGTGCAAGTGGATGGCTCAGCGGGAGAGAGAAAGGGAAGAGGGGTGCGGGGCATGGGATTTTATAGGCTCGGCAGTAAACGTGTGGTGGACTATGGATTGGTTATTTCAGGCTGGTGTGTCAGGTAAGGATTGGTGGTCTGGCTGTGATGCCCCTGAGGTCACTGCTAGGAACTGGAAGTTAACTTGGGCAGTTAGGGTTTGTTAACTTGGGCAGGAAGCTGGGGTGGGAAACTGCCTGGGCTGGGACTGACTTAGGCTTTAGAGAAGGGAGGGCCGAAACTGGGTATGGGGAGGGCTGTTTCTACCTTACACTCACTTCTCATCAGCAAGTCATCTTTTTTTCAACAGTAGCCTAACCAACAATCTACTCCAAAAGATTCTTAGATCCCTAAACCCAGATATATTAGAAGAGGGGAAGAATATTGTGTTTTCTTAATGACAGATGACCTTCGAATGATGTACACACGTGGCCTGCTATCGTAAAGGCACAGGGATCCGCCCAGCCCCCACTGTGAAGGACCCCGACAGCCTTGGTCCTCAGAGTCATCCTGATCCCCTGAATCTTGGGGCTTACTTTGTTGACCCAATACCTTCTACAAACTAAATTGACAGTGAAAATGTAAGTAAACAGTACCTATTAACATTATGATCATATGTGGCATTTTCTATTACTAAATGATCTTGGTACACAGATATTATTCATTTAAATAATCAATCACTGTCAACAAATTACAGGATGCAGAGAATGAAATTAGCAAAATGAACTATGCATGTAAAATTCATTTGAAATTCAATTTAGTGACAACATGAGCTTTTGGTTAGTCTGCCCAACTGTTTGAACATCTTCCTTGTACACTGATCTTTTTTAATTAAAAAAAAATGTAATTAACCTTTTTACTATTCACTTGCTATTGGGTGCAACAGCATCATTATGACATGGCTCCTATAGTTTGGGAGTGAAATAATTAAATGATGAGTCAGATGAGGGCAGCAGGACAGTTGTGGGGTTATTTCTGAGCTTCTCATGACTGAAGGATGGGGCAGTGAGGAGGGTCCAGGAGATGGGGATGCAGGTGTGTCTGAGCTGAGGCTTCCCCAGGGTGCAACTGGTCTTGAGATCATGGTCTCTGGATTCGCAGATAAGCCTCAAGACCATCTCACTCCAGATTTCCTCGCTGTCAGCTTCCCACACAATGCTTTGCATTCAACCTGATAGCCTCTCCTCCATGACGTCATTTCCTTTCATGATCCCGTGATCTTCTGACACATTTTACCCCATTCTCCGTGGCTCTGCTGAAAGGCTGGAGTCTCCTCAGGCTCTTTCCTCTCTCGGCTCCATGGGCAGTATCCCTCCTTGGAATCTTCTTGCAGTTGGATCCTGCCACTCTTCTCCTGCCTGTTCTGGGGGTTGCACAGGGATTGGGGTCCTCTTTCCACTCATACCATTGCACTGTGACAGCCTCCCCTCTCCCTGTAATCCACTCTGTACACTTATGCTAACCCTTAACAAGCTACTCCCACACTCAAGACCCTGAGTCTTGTGTGGGGATCATGGTTCCTCCTACCTAAGCCTCATGTGGCCTGCTGGGCAGTGCCATAGCCACACCCACCTCTGATCCCTGCATATCCAGGCTGCCTGCTTCACACTGGCTGCCACCTCCCTGCCTCCAACATGCCCTGCGCTCTCCTGCCTTCATACTTTTGCTCATGCCAGCCTCTCATTTGGAAAGAAAACCCTTTCCACTTCTCTCTTAGGAAAATGTTTCTTACCCAAAGCCCAACTCAAAGCTCACATCTGCCGCTAAGCCTTCTGCATTGCACCCCAGGCTCCAGTGATCTGTCAACTTCAAATGGTTCAAGAGCTTATTGTCTGGGACATTCCTTTTGATCCTTAATAACATGCTTTGTGATTTTCCTCTGTGTGCTCAGCTGACTAGCACATTCTTTGAAAGTAGGGACATGCCTTGTGGTCCCTGTTTCTTATAGACAGTCTTGCTTAATGTGAGAAACTCTTAGCCTACTCTGAGAGACACCCATTTCTCTTGTCTCCTGAGTTTGGGTGGTCTTGAGATGAACAGCTCAGATGTGGTGAGAGTCAGGAAGCCAGGAGGAGTGGGTTGTGGAGGGCAGGCTGGTGGGCACCTCAGGAAGGTGTGTAGCTTGGAAGAGTCACTGCCACACATAGACATGGTGCTTGGCTCGTGAATTGTCCTTTGTTGACTACAGTTTTAAAGTGCATCTTTGGCTATCGCAGACCCCTGTCCCCTGCTGACCTCTACCACCATTGTCAGGAGACACAGGGAGTGGGCAGATGGATTTCTCCTCCTTTCTCCATGGGGAGCCACAGGGAAGTTAGACATTAAGAAGCTTTGATCCTGCAGCATCCTGGCAGCAGGATTCTCCATGAATCCAAGGAGAATCTCTATAAATTCTAGGAATTCTTCTCTAAGAGTCCTGCAGAGATGGCCCAAATAGTGAGCTATCTCCCTTCTCAGGTCTGAGGATGGGAAGAAACAGCATTACTTAGAGGGTGGGGGGTGGATAGAAGTTCACTGGATTAGACAAAAGGGAATGAAGGGGAGGGGGGGATGGAAATAGGAAAGACAATAGAATGAATTGGACATAGCTTTCCTGTGTTCATATATAAATACATGACCACTGTAGCTCCACATCATGTACAACCACAAGAATGAGAAGTTATACTCTATGTATGTATGATATCTCAAAATACACTGTACTGACATGCACAACTAAAAAGAACAAATAAAAAAAAAGAAACAGCATCACTAGTCTAAGCTGTAGTCCCCCTCCCTGAAGTCAACCCATTTCTTCTTCTATTTAACAAACTATCCTTTATTTATTAAGAGGCATCATTGATATGCCAGGAGCTGTGCCAAGTGCTTCACTTATTTTGTCTCATTTTACTCTCCCCGCAACCTGCAAAGAAAGGTTACCCTAATTTTAGAGGGAAGAGGACTGAGGCTGGGGGAAGTTAGCAGACATAGCTGGTAAATGGAGCCAGGTTAGACAGCAAGCAGAGCCCCAGTCCCCTCCTTCAAACAACCATGCCGACAGGTCTCGTGGTCCAGCAGTTAGCTCTAAATCTCCATCTCCTCAGGCAAGCCCCTGCCCTGGGCTGCTAGGACCATGGGATTGCCCCAGCTGCCTCTCCTTCAGTTCTGTCCAGCCCTGGTAGGAAATGACAGCCTCAGGGGTTCCTCTTGACATGTATGGCTAAGCAATGTATAGATCGTGTGACAACCATGGCATGGTTATCTAGCATTTGGACCAAAGCCAAGCTGCCTACCCTCCAAGGCTGGTTGATCGATCAATCTGTCTTTAGAACATCAAGGCACAAAATGAGGGTGGGTTTCAGGTCACTGTAGACACTGAGCTGTCTTCTCCTCTATCCCACATGCACGGTGGAATAGAGCTAGCTGGGCAAGTTCCCCCATCTATTTCTTGGATTTAAGTCTTGTCTTAATAAATGCTGGTAAAGGACCTTCCCTCTCTGTGCCTCCATTTGCCCTGTGTAAAGTGAAGACATGATTCCCTACTATATCACTTGAGGAGCACATGAGATCAAGTATATTACCTAGCACACAGCCAGCATATTGTGGGGTTTCCACAAATGATGGTTTTTTCCAGGGCCCACAGAGCAACACAGAGCATAACTGCATGAGAGAATGGTATCTCACAGGCTCACCTGACCTCCTGGTGAGCAGGGCCTAGCTCCTGCCTCGCCTTGGCCTTCAGCCTCATTTCCCTAATGTCCTACTTTTGCCTAGTCACCTGCAGCTCCTTCTCTGCCCAGAAGAGACAGAGCCCTTCCTAGAGTGGCCAAGAGAGAAATGGGAAAAGAGGCAAGAATACCCCCACCCTCTGCCTTGCCACATTTAAGGGCACAGGGCCCTCCAAATCCAGGGCATGTCCCCCCAAGGTAAGATGTGGGCTCACCTTACACACATCTTCTTGCACCAGTACAGACAACTGCGAGGCTTCGCAGAGAAATGGAGCAGTAATCGAAGCAGGTAGTGGAATCCAAGGAGAGCTTTTTAAAAGACCAGAAGGGCTAATTTACATGTTTACTGACAAAAATGATCAAATAAAAAAAATCAGAGGAAGAGAGATCTCCACTCAGTGTAGTTTGGCCCTTTCATCCCCTTGAATGTTAGGTCGAAGTTCCCTTTGTCATTTCAGAGACTTCCTTTACTGGATGTAGGCTCCATGCCCTGGTGGGAAGAGCTTTGGAATCTGGGTTCAGATCCTGGTTCTGCCAATTATTGGCTGGTAGGCTCTTCTGGGCCTTCACTTCTTCATCTTTAAAACTGGAATAATAATACCTTTGAATTATCGGTGTAAGGATTAAAGAAATTGTGTTTGGCCTGGCACATTACTTAGTAAGAGCTCAAAAATAACTGTTATTATTACTATTCTTTCACCAAAAAAGTTTTTCCAAGTCTTTATGAGATGTGAGTTCTTATTAGGAACAAACCATAGATAGCCACAGCCTGGAACAACAATAAATGTTCACTCTTATTAGCATGGGCTGGGCTGTGTCTGAGCCTTGGAGGCCATTCTGACATGGCCCTAATTGCCGAGATCCTCTCCAGCCTGCCTCAGCCCACCCTCCTCAGGGGCAGGTTTCTAAGTGACTGTGAAGCAGCTTCCCTGAGCCCTGCGTGTGCCAGACACGGTGGCAGCTTCCCCTTGAGTGCCCCAAGGTGAGCAGTCACTCTGCCCTTTAGCTCTCTGTTTTGTATCTGTTACTGGGCAGGTGGGGGCAGCTGCCACAGGGGCTGCATCTGCTGTGGCCTGTCAGCCTGGTGTCAGACTGACCCTGAAGGCAAATAGGGCTCCAGCTAATGAAAAGCTCAGCGGAGGCTCAGGAGCAGCTCTGCAGCTGCTGTCTCAGTTCCTCCTCTTTCCCCACACGCCTGGCTTTCGCAGCCCACAGCAGGCAGGACCAGGGCTCTGTGGTTCCCTCTCCCAAGATCAAATTACAGAACAGATTCCCTGGCTCACCTTGAAGAATACCAGAGACTTGAGCCAACACAGCTGCCCATGTGGTGTGATTTCATGGTCTCTGGAAAAAATCCCTTGAGCCCTAAATGTTTTCCTGCTATAAAACTGAAGCTCTGGCCCTTCTTTATGCCCACGACTCTAACAAGTACCACCTGGCTTGTTAGAAATACAAATTCTTGGGCCCTACCAAGGACCTCCTGGATGAGAATATAGGGGAGGGCATGTCTGTGATTTTGAGCTCGTGGTAACCCCATGGAAAGGTAGTTTACCCAGGAGGGGGAAACTCATCAGTGTTACAGCTCTGACTTATTGCTCCACTTCATGGCTGGGAGGAGATGCAGGATTGGGACAGGGACAGGAGAGAGAAAATCTTGTGGTGCAGAGCAGACCTGGGCTAGACTCCTAGCTCCTC
>CM053401.1:101231768-101327226 GCA_028644305.1 Xerus rutilus
GGACTCCTTGGCAGACAGAGTGCATGACAGAGTGAAAATACCTGCTGCACTGTGGGCGGGGGGCCTGGTTGCATTGCAACTCACATTTGCCACTCTGCTCTAGTTGCTCTCGCCCTCAAGGCAAAAAGACAGCCTGTGACTCCCACAGTTACCTGCAGTGGAATTATAAAAGCCATTACCTGGGCTCTTCAAAGACTCACACAAAAAGAGTTACTTAGTCTCTTAATTGAATGCAGTCTTCCGGTATCATTTTGGAACATTGGAGCTGTCCCCGGTCATGTCGCAAATCCTCTTGGTCTTTGGGAGAAAAGTCTTTTCTGTGTCCTCACAAGGAAAGAGAAGAGGACTCTCTGTAGTGGCACAAGACATGTTTGTGAACCGGAAGGATCTTAAAGCCGATTTCATCAGGGTGGGGTGGGAGCTGGGACCTGGGCAGGTGTGAGACTTGGAGGAATAGGCACCCCAGGGGACGGTGAACTCTAACTTCCTGATGGCTCCCAGATCAATGGTAGCTGTTGTATGTTTTCCAGCTGGAAGGGCAGGAGGCTTGCAGGTGTTTTTCATTATTAATCAGCAAGATATCTTTTTTCTTCTAAATAATCTAGTCTCTCTCCACATCTATGGAGGCACTTTGAAAAAGGAGCAGTGATGTATGTGTGAGTGTTTCATGTGGGCAGCTAGGCGAGCCCCCTTGCCCGTTAATACAGGCCCTTTGCCTGGGGCCCTTGGGACTTTGAGAGCCCAGGAAGTTTTAATTTTGGTATCTTTTCAAATCAGAGGAAAAAGGGAATATAATAATAATGAATATAGACTAATAAATCTAGATTGTCTGTGTTTATACCAGTACAATCATAAGATAACATTTTAAATATTTTGTTATGGTAGAGCAAGAGGCCCCAAGAATGGTAAAGTGCTTAGGGCCCAGAAAGGTCAGTGTGGGCCTCAGCACAGGTGTAGAAGAAATTTGAATGTAATCTGAAGACAAACCCTGGTGACCCTGTAACCTCAAGCACATCATTCATCTAGGGGTGCAGTTTTCTCTGTGGTCCAGTGTCCTACAAGTGCAAGAGAGGATGGAGAGTTTCCCTTCTCTTTTGCTTTTGATTCCAGGCTCTAAAGAAATAATCACTGTAAATTGCTTGAAAATGTGCCGACTTGCAAGGTCAAAATTCTTATTACTTGGAGAGAAGATAGAGAGACCCAAGCTTCAGGAATGGATAGTTCCAGAGGAGCCATTAATGTTTCCATGACACCCTAACATCCACCAGGCAGGCACCATCTGTTTGATGCCTAAGAAAACAAAGTTCAGGAGAGGCTGATTAGTAAGCTGGGGCTTCGAGGGTTTGTGGGGCTCCAGGAAATAGAAACCTTAGAGAACAGCGCTGCTGGCTTCTAGACCCACCAGGGAGGGTGGACTTGGCAAGGAGGCTCTCCAGGTGTGAGAGGCATGGCCAACCTGCAGACCAGGTGGTTGTCCTGCTCAGCAGACCTTAACCCAGATGAAGAACTGAATGATCTGGAAATTGCAAAATGGCTTAGTCTTATTATGAAGCTAACCGTGTTATTGTATAAACACTCCGTTCATTTCTTTTTCTCTGCTCTGTAGTAGGATGAATTTGGGGCTGGGAAATGGAGGCAATGCTTTTTTTTTTTTTTTTTTTTTTGGTACTGGAGACTGAGCCACATCCCCAGCCCTATTTTGTGTTTTATGTAGAGACAGGGTCTCACTGAGTTGCTTAGCGCCTCGCCGTTGCTGAGGCTGGCTTTGAACTCGCAATTCTCCTGTCTTAGCCTCCCTAAGTGCTGGGATTACAAGCGTGAGCCACCATGTCCAGCTTGGAGTCAATGCTTTTTTCTTCAATTTGTGAGAACAGGTGTCCAGGTAGCCCTCCCCAGGCAGCTGTGGAGAGTCAGATGGCTGGACCTTGCCCTGCCAGCCCACAGGGCCTGCAGGTCAGGAGTCCAGCAGCAACAGTGCCTTCATCTGCAGGGGTAAACCAAGGCCTTGGCCTGGCTTGAGGAAGGAAATCTCTGACTTCTACTTTACTCATCCTGCTGTGGAGAGAAAAAGCAGAGGACAGCCTAGAAACAAGGAGTGGGGTGCGGCATTCCCAAAACTGCAGAAGGTGGGGTGCTGGGCTGCCTGAAGGAACCGCTGGCAAAACCTTCTCTATTCTGATACTTCCCTGCCCAGGGCCTCAAATCTGCTGTAATTAAGAGTTAGAGAAATGTGCATTTAAATAATCAAAGAGTATTTCTTAAACTTATCAGATGGACAAAATAGTAAACGTTTTTAAAGTTTGCCTATTAAACCGGCACACTCAAATCCTACAGGAAAGAATTCTGCAAGCTTTCTAGAGACATAGTTTGGAAATATGTAGCCCCAAATATATCCTCTGACCCAGAAATTCCCCTTCTAAGAATTTATCCTAAGAAAATTATGCATGTTTTAAAGAATCACCCACAAAAAAAAGATGACTGTAATTTTTATTATAATGGTGGAAAAATTGAGACTTTGAGTAGTATTTAAATAAATTGTGCTATTTTTATTCATTGAAACATTGAAATTCTGAGTGATTACTGATATAGATTAGGTTTTTTTTTTTTTTTTTTTTGGTACTGGAGATTGAACTCAGCAGCACTCGACCGCTGAGCCACATCCCCAGCCCTATTTTGTGTTTTATGTAGAGACAGGGTCTCACTGAGTTGCTTAGCGCCTCGCCCTTGCTGAGGCTGGCTTTGAACTCGCGATCCTCCTGTCTCAGCCTCCCAAAGTGCTGGGATTACAAGTGTGAGCCACCGCGCCCGGCTTAGATTAGGTTTTTTTCTTTCTTTCTTTTCTTTTTTTCTGAGATGGCGTCTTGCTATGCTGCCCAGGCTGGGCTGTCAAACTTGGAATCCTCTAATTTCAACTTTCCTAGATACAGATTCATTAACATGGAAAATGTTGAGGCTGGGATTGTGGCTCAGTGGTAGAGCGCTCGCCTCGCATGCATGAGGCACTGGGTTCGATCCTCAGCACCACATAAAATAAATAAAAGTAAAGATATTGTGTCCATCTACAACTAAAAAAAATATTTAAAAAAACATGGAAAATGTTCACAATGTACTGATTAAGTGAAAATGTATACAATATACTGATTAAGTGAAAAAAGTTGGTTTCTGAACAGTATTATGATTCCACCTTTTTAAAGAAAAGTATATTTATATTAGTTACCTATGGCTACATAACAAATTAGCCCACAACTTTGTATCCTTTTTTTTTTTGGTACCAGGAGATTGAACTCAGTGGTACTAGTCCACTGAGCCACATCCCCAGCCCATTTTGTGTTTTTATTTAGAGACAGGGTCTCACTGAGTTGCTTAGCACCTCGCCATTGCTGAGGCTGGATTTGAACTTGTAATTCTCCTGTCTCAGCCTCCCAAAGTGCTCGGATTACAGGCTTGTGCCACTGCGCCTGGCTCAACTTTTTATCTTAAAATAGCATTTGTTTGTTCACAGCTTCTGTGAGTCAGGAATTCAGGGTGGCTTCAGCTCACAGTTCCTTACCAGGCTCCTGAAGCTTGACTGGGCCAGAGAAGCCACCAGCAGATGGCTCGCCCACTGGCAGCTGGCAGGAGGAGGCCTGTTCCCCACCATGTGGACCTTCCGCAGGAGCATCCTGCTGACATGAAAGCTGCTTTCCCCTGGGGGCAAGTGAGCCCAGAGAGCAAGACAAAGATGGTCATATTTATCATGACTCAGCCTCAGAAGTCACACTTTGTGTCTTCTGTGACAGTCTATACTACTGATAATAAAAATCCACCCTATTTGGTATAGGAGGGGACAACATAACAGCCTGAACACTAGGAGGCAGGGATCCTTGGGTCATCTTGGAGGCTATCTATCTCAGTGTTTGTGCTTGTTCATTCCATAAACATCTTCTGAGTGGCTTCCAAACATCACACTGGGGACATGCCCATAAAAAGAGACAAGCTCCCTGCTTTCCAGGAGATCAGCTTCTAGGGGAGAGGAAGCAAAAAAATGCTTATAAATAGTGATCAGTGAGTGAAGGAGAGAACAGGGGAGGTGACGTTGGGGCAGGGTCAGATAAAGAATCTTGCAGGCCATGTAGGGAATTTAGATTTCATTCTAAGTACGATACAAAGCCACTAGAGGGTCTTGAGCAGAGATGTGACATGGTATGAGTTATATTTTTCAAGGATCCCTCTGTCCCAGGGTGAAGAATAAATTCAGAGGCAAACACCAAAGCAGAGAGATAGGTTAGGAGTTCTTGAAGTAGTCTAGGGATGATGGCTTGAAGGAAGACCCGAGCAATCCTGGTGAGTGTGTGTGTGTCCTCTTTTTCTCGCCCAGCTCCGCCACCCCACTTGGCTCTTGGCCCAGCACAGTACTGGCACATGGTAAGGAGGCAGGAGTCCAAGTGGATGGAGTGTTGGACTGACCATCAAGAAATGGCACTCACTGTGTGACAACCAGTCACTCCTGTTCTGTGCCTCAGTTTTCTCATCAGTAAGAAGGGAGGTGTGAATGAAGTCAATGGTTTGCTGACTTTTTAGGCAGTAAAATCATTTTTTTCTCTCACTTAGAAATGGCATTATAACATACAAACCAGCTGAGAGAGTGTGCTGGCTGGAGCAGGGCTGGGCTTCAGCCTCCCACCGACCCCAGCTGACCCTTACACCCACTAACGCTCCACAGGCTGAGTGTTCCCTGAATGCTCATCATCAGCCAATCGGCTTGATTTCTGCCAGGCCCTTCTTGCTGCCACGTTGAAATGCTCTGTTCCACGTCCCTCCACCTGGCAGCGTCTGGACATTCCATTCCATTCGTAGTGCACAGGGCTGCCGGGCTGGGAATGCTGCACTGTCCCTACTGGACAGTGGGAGACCTCAGTGTCTGTGCACACAGAGTGAGTTTTCACTCATATTTACCATCAGACTCAGGGCTCCCTGGGGAGGAAGAAGCTGCTCTGAGATCCCCCTGGTAAGCTGTCCGATGAGTGGCTGCTTTTCTCTAAGCTCCTCGGATAAAAACTGTCAGGGAGATTTTCTGGTTGAAATCTTTTACTCCCTCCAAGGCTGCGGCCCTGACAGCTTTCCTTCCCAACCAAGTGTCTCGCTTCAGGGAAATCTCTCCCTTCTGAGCCTCGAAGCCTCATCTACGGGATTATCAACACCCACTATCCAGCCAGTGCATCAGGGCAGACATCCTCATTGTGAGAATATTCAAATATGCAAATATGCAAATACTGGTTGGTGAAAAGCCGGTCCCGCACTGAAGTTCCCTTGCACTCAACATTCCAGCTACCCCACTCTGGGGACCCAGATGTCCACAGTCAGCAACCTAAGTTTAAGGGTCACACTTAACCCAGCAGGAGCCTGCAGACCCAGCTCCAACACTGTGTCCGGGCTCAGTTCTGACAGGCCAGGATATGAGCCTTAGAGGCTATTAATATCATAATATTACCCTTGGCTACATTGGTATGAGATCATGTACATGAGGCAATCAGCATGTTAGTTCCTGGGGAACAGAAGAATACTAATTTTTATAATCTTCATAATTCACAGAGTTTTGTTTTGTTTTGTTTTCCTAAAACGTTTTTCAGTTGTAGATGGACATAATACCTTTATTTTATTTATTTATTTTTATGTGGTGCTGAGGATCAAACCCAGTGCCTCACACGTGCTAAGCAAGCGCTCTATCACTGAGCTACAATGGCAATCCAAGTTTGTTTTCTTCAAAGCCCAGCCCATTTTCCTTTCCCTTCTACAGCACCTGGTGTCCTCTGTCTAGAGCTCAGACTTTGAGATTGTCACTTTGTTTGCATGTTGCCTTTCAAATACTCTTGAGTCTCTGTGTGATTATGCCTATTTCCTGTGTGGGTTGATTCTAGATATGATGAGGTAAAAGAAGGTAAACTCATTTTATAGAGTCAGTGGTACAGGAGGGACTATTCTCAGCCTTTAGTCTACTGGTAGATGCACATCTCTGGGGCTCATCTCAGGGTATGGACCAGCCTCACAGAAACTCACCCTACGGACCAAGAGAAGCAGCTGTCTCCAGCTGACTCACAGAACACCACAGCTACACACACTGAAGCAATAGAGCACATGTCTCTTGGTGCCTGTAGTTGGTTGAACAGTAACTGCACCCCCCCAAGATATGTCTAACACTAAGAATTTATAAATGTGACCTTATTTGGAATAAGAGTCTCTGTAGATGTTATTAATTTGAGATCTCAAGATGAGATTGTCCTGGATTATTCTGGTAGGCCCTAAATCCTAGAACCTAGAAACTATTGCCCTTCCCACTGTCTCCACCTTTCAGAATTTTCTCACCAGAATGTGTTCTACACTGTACTTTTTGTTTTTTCCCCTCCCTACCAGTAAAAAAAAATTGTGAGTCAATTCATTCATTCAAAAACATGAGCTTTTCAGACATGGCCAAGCTAGGGGCACCATTATGGGGGTTGACTGAAAGGTTCAGCACAAAGAACCCATGAGCCAGAACTTCTACCAAGGCTGTAGGTCAAGTTGTTGAGGTTTCTGCCCAGACATACCAACACCACCCTCAACCACGTTGTATTGAAGGTGGGACAGGAACCCTGTGGTGGAGGGGGGAGGAGTGGCGGCAAGGGATGCAATTTCACATGTCTAAGGCAAAACTCAAAGGAGACCCTTCATATTAATGGCGAGAAACTTGAGATCTAGAAAGGGGAAGTGACTTGCCCACGGACATCCACCAAGAGACAGACCTAGCATACCCAATTCTGTGTCAAGTCTTCTTCCCATCTCACTACTCCAACTTCTCCTGAAAGGTAGAGCCAGGGAGAAAGTCAATAGTTTCATCCAGGGATTCTCATTGTGAGGCCTTGCAGCAGCAGCATTATCTGTGAACTTATAAGAAATGCAAATTCTCAGGCCCTACCTCAGACAGGGAGGGAGGCATAGCAGTAATCCCCGTTTAGCAGGCCTTCTGATTCTGATGCGTGCTAAAGTTTGCTTTAGGCAAAGGAATGATCTCTAATTGGGAAATTTTCAGAATGCAGGGCAGTTTTAGAGATTTTTTTTTCCTAGGACTTCTTAAAAAACTGGTCCTGCAGTGAGATATCATTCAGGGGGCAAACAAACAGGGGTACTAAGAGGAGTAGAACTGAGGAAATACATAGGTGCCTTCTACTAGTTGGGGTAGTTTCTGAGGAGCCAGGGAGGCCTATGGCCCAGGCCCTGAGCTGGAGGTGGCATAGACAAATATTCTGGCCAGGGACCAGCCAGCACCTGGTTTCATCTCAGCAATCCAGACGCAGACCCTCTGACTACAGTAGGTGCTTTGGTTGCCCAAAGATGTCAGTTTCCTTTTCTTCCAGTTTCTACAAACCAGCTCCTCTTCCCTTTTGCCTTTAAAAACACATCTTTGGAAGGAAAAACCACCACTCTGTCTTTTAATATGATGTTAGCAAACTTGAAATTGGAAATTAGGAGATCTAAGTCTGGGGCTCCTTACAGATTCCGATCTTCAGGATTTCTTCTTCCCCTCCAGCTAAAGACAGCCCTCAATGAACTTGATCTCAAATAGCTCTGATTCAGGATCTTGGAAATTCTGCTGTCTGTCTCCACTAGCCTGGTCTCTGATGCTAACCCATTGCACTACCCTGACTCAATCACCTAATCCTCCAAACTCTTTATTTCCCCATCTACTAAATGAGAGAGTTGAACAGAGTGAAATGGCCTTGTGTTTCTTTACATTGACCATGGAAACCCCAGACATTTGGATAGCAGGCCACACCTGACTTGCCTCCCAGTGGTGGCATACCTAGATTGCAGATAAATTACCAGGAAGGACACAGTAGCCTGACAAACCAAACCCACAAACAATTGAGGAAACCTTGAATTTAAAGAAAATGGTATTGTTAAGAAGGTTTGGCTGGCATTTAATTTGTCCTTATCCTATTGACTTTAGGAAACCAGATGTAAGAGTCCCACAGAAGGACGGGCAAAGTCAACTGTCATGTGCTTAGTTTGTTGGGACCTCATCCATTAATCCATTCATTTTATGCCACATCTTCTGACAAGAATAGAGGCAGCCGGGCGCGGTGGCTCAAGCCTGTAATCCCAGCACTTAGGGAGGCTGAGACAGGAGAATCGCGAGTTCAAAGCCAGCCTCAGCAATGGTGAGGCACTAAGCAACTCAGTGAGACCCTGTCTCTACATAAAACACAAAATAGGGCTGGGGATGTGGCTCAGTGGTCGAGTGCCCCTGAGTTCAATCCCCAGTGCCAAAAAAAAAAAAAAGAATAGAGGCAGAAGCAACTAGGCTAAAAGCTCTTGCTTGCTACTATAGGACATAGAATAACTTTTATGGTATTGAGAGAGAGGGACCACAGGAGGAAGAGAAGAGAAGGAAAGAGAATCTGAAATAACAGAAAAGCTAAGAAGAAAATGAAGGGAGAAAGGAAAGGAGGAAGGAAGGGAGGGAGAAATATTGTCCCTATTCAGCAAAGGTCCATTATTAAGCAAAAATCTCTTTCTGTTTTTCTTTGGCTCTGTGCTCAAAAGGCCTCTGCTGAGCAGCATCGGTAGAAGAACTGGGCCATGGTCCCCCTGCCAGGCAGAATCCATCAAGGCAGTGCCAGCTCTCAGGAGATGGTTTTCTGGTCCTGACAGAGCAAGACCCCAGAAGCTTCTTTGCAGGAACCAGTGTGGACCCAAACATGCCCTGAGGCCAGGGGGCAACTGAAGTAAGATCAAAGAAACTGGGTGGAAGTCTTAGAGAATATGAGATTTGCTTCCCCTGGATGTTACACCCCTGGCGTCAGGCTCATTGCCCTAGGAGCTGGCTCTGGAGTCCTGGACGGGTTACTGATAAGCTAGTCAATCAATTGACCAAAAGGTCCCTCTTTTTTTTCTTTGGTACTGGGGATTGAACTCAGGGGTACTCGACCACTGAGCCACATCCTCAGCCCTATTTTTTGTGTTTTATGTAGAGACAGGGTCTCACTGAGTTGCTTAGCGCCTCGCCATTGCTGAGGCTGGCTTTGAACTCGCGATTCTCCTGTCTCAGCCTCCCTAAGTGCTGGGATTACAGGTTTGAGCCACGGCGCCTGGCTCAAAAGGTCCATCTTTATTGAGCACTTCCTATAGTGTCCTGCGGAGGTGCTTGACCACTACCTTGAAGGGCTTTGCAAGGGAAAAAAATATCATTGTGCAATTTAAAAAGAGCCACTGTTGGTAGCTAATCACTGATTTATACACAAAAGGAAGGAAAGAGGAACAACATGGAGGTTTCTACAGCAAGTGACCTTATTAGGAGAACTGACCCAATTGTAGGAAGCTAAATTCAATTCAACTGGCCCAAGGTCACCTAGCAAATAATTGATAGAACTGGAATGTGAACCCAGCAGCCTGGCTCACAGACCCTGAATCCTGAGCCACTCCAACACTCAGTCTCCATCAGTACAGTCAGGACATGGAGCCAGGGAATAAAGAAGATGACACTTCCAGCTGGGACTTGTTGCTTTGAGCTAGAAACATCCACCAGGCAATTGACGATTCTTCCTGGCACTTGGGAGGGCAGGGCTGCTGCAGGGGGAGGGGGTGCTTGAAAGGCTGTCTGTTCTGTCTGCCCACTCTCTCCCTGCCTGGAGGAGAGAGCACTGGAATTGGCTGTTTTGTTTCTGAGCTCGTCTCCAGCAAGGTTATGTATATATATATATAGTCAGCAGCATATCATCTATTTTCTCTTGGCTGATACAAAGGCAGAAGTCTTTATGGTGAGCCGATCAATGACCATTCAGAGCATTCTTTTCATCCACAAAAAAATCAATTAGTCAGACTGAACCAACAAAGAGGAGCAGCAGGATGGTCTAACTGATGAATCCTGCTTCTGGGAAAGCTTATACTGTGTAGTTATTCATTTAACCTTCAAAACAACTCCATGAGGTAGGTACTGTGATCGTAGCCATTTTTACATGCTGACACATTCCCTGTGGATGAAAGTCTTTTAAGTCAGATATGTATTTGTTGATGAAAAGAGGCCTGGGCTGAGCATCAGGGCCTGTGGCTGGCAGTTCCTACTTTTCTGCTCAAAAGTGTGTGATGGGTCTAAGTCTTCTCATCTGTAAAGTGGGAGCAAGGGGTTAAGGAATTGCTAAAGCTCCTTCCTACTAAGGCTCTTGGATTCTGTCACTGTCACCAGGGCCTTGTCTTTTCATTGGCTTCCTGGGCCCAAGCTGGCTGCTTAGCTCTTTCTCCCAGATGCCCCATGTTCTAGCAGGCACAGGCTTGTGGCTTCTACTCAAAGCTGTGCCTTCCCAATCCACGCCAGGGCTTTCACTGAGTGTCTGTCATCACTTCCTGTTTTTGGCATGAACTTGGGGGTAGGGAGATGACACCCTCTGATGCCTGGCTAAAAGGCCTGGCCCCTCCTCAATCTGGTTGGGGAGATGGAAGGACTATGACAGATGGTGAACAGAGCTGCCTCTCCCCCTGGGCCCTGGGGTGGCTGTCACCTGCCACCCTCTCTCTGGCTACAGTCTTGCTCTGCTGGCAGCACCCCCTGTGGCCTAGTCAGTGAGCCAAATGGCCTTTACCGTGGAAGAGCACTGAGACTTGGTTTTCTACTTCTCGTTGCTTTGATTTTTAAGTTGGCATTTTCAGTCTGTTGGATGAGGAAATTCAGATCCTCTTCTGTTTCGTATGCTCCCTGGCACAGAATCAGGGACAAAAGAGGATCATTGGCCCTCTGCCCTGCTCCCACTGGTCAGAAGGCCTGCATGCCAGGTGGAGGCCACGTCCAGAAGGAAGACTACACCAGGAGGTGGGTGTAGAGGGAGTCAAGGCCTGGATTCTGGGCCCAGCTTTGCCTTTTCCTGTCTCTCTCAGAGACCAGATTGTGAAATAGAGGTGGGACAGAGTAGGAAAGACCTCTGGGGGTCTTCCGTGGTCTCAAACCATTCCTCTATATCAGTGTAGTTACATCACAGCCCAGCCCGCTGGATTTTTTCTTTTTTATAAATAAAGTTTTATTGAAATGCCCATTGATTGTAGACGCTTTTGTTTGACAGTTGAATAATTACAACAGAAGCCATATGTGGCCTGCAAAGCCTAAAATATTTACTATCTGGGGTCTGGGGTTATGGCGCAGTGGTAGCGTGCTCACCTAGCATGCGTGGGGCACTGGGTTCGATCCTCAGCACCACATAAAAATAAAGATATTCTGTCCACCTACAATTAAAAAATAAATATTAAAAAAATTTAAAAAAATATTTACTATCTGACCCTTTATAGAAAAGTCTGCCAAGTTCTGCTCTACATAGCTCTTCTCCCAGTCATAGGATTCTAGAAGTGCCTGTTGCTCTCCTTGAAGCCGAAGCTGTATAATAATACAGGCCTCTTGTGGCCAGGCATGTTTTAGAACTAAGAGCTGCTTGGATTTCAAGTTATATGCACCACATGAATGGTTGGTTTATTATATATCACCCCTGGTGGGACCTGGGACAACATGTCATAATCAAACACACTAATTTTTCTGTAGTGAAGCATATAACTATATACTATATATATAATTATATATTTATGGGATAAATAAAACCACAAATAGATTCCCATCATTTCAGGCCTGTTTCTACCACTGAATGTGTTCACATGTGGCTGTCAAATGAGGTACAAAAATCACTTTTGGTGTCACAGTCCTATGAGGTGACACAATTGTCCTCTTTGGTAGATTAGGAGACTGAGATTGAGAGAGAAGGTACAGCACTGAGGTCAACCAGTTTGTGAAGACCAGGACCCAGACCCACACCCAGATATCTCTCCAAATTCCTATCCTGGCCTCCTTGAAGTCCTGAGTTCAACAGTCCCTGGCCCCTTCACACCTTTCAAAAGGCCTTCCCCGAGAGCAAAAATCTACTTTTACTTCTGACTTTTCCAATTTTTTAAAATCTTTTTTTTTTTTTTTGCCTTGAAATCCAGCACTTAATTTCCTACCACATGGTGTTGTTATGCCTCAGTGGTCTCATCTCTTTGAGGACAGGGTCTGTGAATTCCATTTGTTCTCATATTCCCCACAGGACCGAGTGCTCAGTATATCAGTGATGATCCATGATGATCCATTGTTGATTGAAGAAAGTGTCTAACTGATCTGAGTGCTGAACCGCACTTCTCATAGCCAGCAGGGAATGGAATGAGGAAGGAGGAGTTGCCAGGTATGCACCTATGAAATAGGACATGGAACATACCCATTTGCCTGCAGTGAAAACCGTGACACTCCACAATCAGGGCGGCGGGGATTGGGAAGCATGGAGATGCAAACGTGTGGAAATGAAGCTGTGTATGTGATTTGTTAGACTTGTAAATGCTGCAGGAAAGTCATACGTGCAGCATACAGATATCCCAATGATCAAGGGCAACCAGCAGTCATAGGTGACCAGCCCTCTGTGGTTGGTGTCAGCAAAGAGGACAAAGTCTGCATTTAAGAAAAGCATTTAGGTGAATCTCCTGGCTGAGTGCTCCTGTGGGGCTTGGATAATGCTGATGAATATGTGCATTTTGAAGTGGTCAGGAGTCTGTCTGATCATCTATCACATATAAAGATGCCTTTGGGAGCAACTAACCCTTTCTCTGCTGATGAGAAGTCCAACTCCTTATGAGGAGGTGCCTGGGTAGCTGTACCACAGCATTTATCATCATTATCAGCTGATGTCATTGCTGGGTGAGTTACTAAAGAGCCTGTTTCTGGGTGGTGCTTGGGTGAAGCTGTCTATGGTGAGGATAGTCACTGCCCTCACTGGTCTTCCAATCCAACCATTTGCAGAAAACACCCTAAGAGACCATATGGGTAGGTGGTGGGCAAAGCATGGTAAGCTAGGCATGGATTCTGACTCTACCATATAGTAGCTATCTGACCTTAAGCAAATTCCTTACCTGCTCTGGGTTCAGATTTGTATCTGGGAAAGGGATTATTAATAACATCTCTTTCTCAGAGTTGTTGTAAGACATAATGAGATTGTCACTATTAAATAAATGACAAACTATTAAACAAGTAAACCATAAGTTCCTCCCCTTCCTGTCCACTTATTAGTCTCTGAAAGCAAATGGTAACCTAGACCACAGAGGGCATAGATGTGGCACACATACTACCCTTCTCCTTTCCAAGGCACAGGCAGGCATTAATAAGCAATCAGCTAGACTTTGTTCTGCTAAGCTTAAATGAGTCTCCAAAACCTTCAACATGGTGTTATAAGCTACACAACCAATTAGGACCTTAGACTAGTCCTAATATGTCAAGAGCCTTCCGTGAACTATGCATGAGGACCTTTTCAGCATTGTAGCCAGTGAGTGGGAAAGTCTGGTATTGGGAAATTACAGTGGCATTCCTGCTGTTAAGATGGCCCAAATACCTGTGAACTCCTCCTCAGCTCTGCTCCAAAAGGTCCCACACAGCACCGGAGACGGAGTGACCTGCTGTAGCCATACAGCCTCTCAGAGATAAGTGTAACCTGCCAAGATGTCAATCAACCTGTTGACTGCAAGACATCACAAAGCAAGACTCTGTCCCTGAAACCACATCCCTGCCTTTGATGTACCCCCTTAAATAAATCACTGGAGCCATTTTTTAACTGCCCAGCTCCAGCTCCTGTGTGGACTGGATCTATCAGGGGCTCCAAGCTTCTTAAAACTATTTTTCAGACTCTGCATCTTATTTCCTCACTAATTATTTCAGACTTTAATTTTCTCCAGTGGCTTATAGCCTCCTGGGCAGGAAAAAAGACCCCAAGTGAGGTGCTAGGTGCCTCATGATACTAATACAACTCAATCAGCTCATCCCTAGATAGTGAGGAGTCTCAGGGCCTAAGTGAGTTAAGATCAAAATAGGGTCAAGATTGTTTGATGAACCACTAGTACAGGAGTTTGTTTAGATGAAAAATAAGGGAGCCTCCTGGAAAAGAATCTATCCTAAGAGAAAAGGGAGCCATGAAGGTTTAATTCAAGGATAACGACCCATGTTGTAGGAGTGGGGATGCTGATTCTGCCATTCAAGTTGACTAGACTGGAGCCTGGGCCACTCAGTCCCCTTGACTGAGAGTTGGTCCATTTTTGCAGGAATATATATATATATTATAAGAAAATTATGAAATAACAGTTTCACAGTGACAGTCAAAGATGGCAAAGCCCTATGACAGCTGCTGCTTTGGGGCCAGCAACTATTGCCACTGTGGGAGGGGAATATACCCCAGCCTTGATTACCCTTGTCAGGTGTTGGCATGGCAGAGAGGGGGCATGGGCAGGTACTGGACATGGGCAGCAGCAATAGGACCCTTGGTGGCACTCCAACACATCTAGCTTGGACAGGCACCATTTGTATTTGTCATTTGTGCCCTTGATTGAAGACCAGAGCTGGTGAGCTACCTGGTATCAGGGGCTCTGAGACCCCCCACAGTGAATCACCCACTGGAAATTTCAGAACTACTGGGAGGAATTCGGGGTGCCATAGAGTACATAGGAGGCAGCCAGGGAAATGTTTTAAAATATTATTCCTTGAGCTCCTCCCAATCCAGTCCCTGGTGGCCTCAGAAACTACTGAGTCAGTGTATGATCTGGAGCCCTCATGCATCTTCTACTTTTTTTTTTTTTGGTATCCAGGATAGAACTCCTCAGGGGCACTGAACCACTGAGCCATATCTCCAGCCCTATTTTGTATTTTAATTAGAGATAGGGTCTCACTGAGTTGCTAAGCTCCTCACCATTGCTGAGGCTGGCTTTGGAGATCCTCCTGCCTCAGCCTCCTGAGCCGCTAGGATTATAGGCATGTGCCACTGCACGTGGCATCTTCTACTATTTTTTAAAGAGTATTCTTTTTATAAGTTATCTCTGGTATTATCATATTATGAAATATATATTTGGTCTTCCTCCCCACTTTCTGACATGGAACTCCTAAAACTCTTGGAACCTGGTAATTTCTTTTCTATGCTAATGAGATGACTAATAGCTGGCACATCCTAGTAGTTTCAAGATGTGGGCTGATCATAAGAAAGATCAACAGGTGATTGGAGGGTTGGGGAGAGGGGAAGGACTAGAGGTTGAGCTTCTCATCAATGACCAATAGTTTAATCAATCATACTATATAATGGTTCTTCCCTAACCCCCCACTTCACTTTACCCCTCCAATTCATATGATTACATGGAGCTTCCTGAGAACTAAATGCCTGAAGATTCCTGGAGGGCAGTGTGCTTGGCGAGGGCATGGAAGCTCTGTGCCTCTTCCTCATGCCTTGCCCTGTGCATGGGGCTATTCATCTCTATCCTTTAGAATAACTGGGTAGGTGTAAGTGAAATGTTTCCCTGAGCTCTGTGAGTCACCCTAGCAAATTTGTCCAACCCAAGGAAGAGGTCATGGAATCCCCAAAGTATATCCCATTGTGCTTGTGACTAACAACTAAAAGGTGGAGGGAATGGGGAGTCTTGTGGGGCTGAGCCCTAACCTGTGGGATCTGATCCTTTCTTCAGGTAGGTAGGGTCAGAATGGAATTGAAGAATGCCCCACATATCTGGGGTCACAGAAGCACTGAGTTTAGTATCGTGGCGAGAAGAGAATAGGAAAAACATACTTTGGCTTTTCTTCTACACGTAAAAGGTATAGATCCAATGAAGTTGTGCCTCATTGTGTCCTCCACAGTCTCCAGTCCAAGTGATGTGATGGCAGTCCCTGATAAAAGGTTGGTAGAGGGAATGAATGTGGGAGTAAATTAGTGGAAGAAAGGAAGGGTGTGTGGGTGTGTGGATGGGGTGCCATCCCTGGAAGCCAGTGCTGCTGGTCTCTTATGGATTGGCATTTGCATTTCAGTTTTCACCTCCTCCTTCTCTTTCCTCCTCTTCTTCCTCCTCCTCCTCCTTTTTGGTACCAAGGATTGAACCCAAGAGCACTTAACCACTGAGCTACATCCCCATCCCTCCATCCCTTTTTACTTTTTATTTTGAGACAGGGTCTCACTAGGTTGCTTATAGCCTCACCAAGTTCCTGAGGCTGGCTTTAAACCTGTGACCCTCCAGCCTCAGCCTCCTGGACCTCTGGGATTACAGGTGTGCACCATTGTGCCTGGCTTCTTTCCCTTCCTTCAATACATTTCTTGCTTCCTTTGTTTTCATCACCCTCACCTCATCTTTTTTCCTTTGTGAGCTTCCTTTCTCATGGTTTCACTCTTTGGAGAGCAGAATAAAAGGCTGGATCAATTTTCCATTAATTAATTCATTAATTAATTGAGTCAATAACTATTTATTGATCTCCAGCTGTTCCTTTGTCCACTTATGTATTCACTTGACGAGATGTTTATTGAGCATCAGACCAATGGTGTGTCTGATGTGGTGCCAGGAGTTAACTAATAGGGAGACAGAAAGATCTGAGCAAGTTCTCTGCTCTCTAGGGTCTGACAATCTGAAGCACAAAACAAACAGGAAACAGGAATCACTGAGCTCTGCTGAGCGTGGCTCCCATCCTGATCAGTTGCCTCAGTTCAGGTTGTGAAAGTCAAATCTCTGACCCTCCACCTCCATGTTGTTTTGCCCCTCTCCCTTTGTTAATTGGGCTAGCACACTGCCCCTAGTGGCCACATAATTAATATGGCATTTACAGGGCTGCCAGGCCCTCTCTCCTCACTGCCTCCCTTCACCCTGCTCATCTCATTTGTTCAGTGGCTTATGCTCCTCAGTCCTCACTGCTCCTTCTGATCCTCAGCTCTCTGAATTAGCGGAGATCTTGGAGTGTTTCTGGTACTCCAACACCCAGCATGGAAGCCCTGTCCACAGCTTCCCCAAAGCTGGTCCCTCAGCTGGGGCCCACACCTCCAACAACAGCTAGCTCTCTCTCCTTCATGAGCCTCCTCTCTTGGTTCCACAGAGGCCAACTCACATGTTGAGCTCAAGTTGATGCACTTAGTCCAGATTGCAATTACAGCTCAGGATAATCCTGATGCATCTTTTTAGCTGTAAACTTTCAGATATTAAAATTATAGCTCTTATGTTCTTTTCAGGATTGTCTTCTTTTTTTATTTTATTTTTTAAGAATTATTTTTAGTTGTAGATGAACACAATATCTTAATTTTATTTATTTATTTTTAAGTGGTGCTGAGGATTGAACCCAGTGCCTCACACGTGCTAGGCAAGCACATTACCACTGAACTACAACCCCAGCCATAGGATTGTCTTCTTGATGATAAATATTTTCAAGTTCTCAACTTTTTCAAATGCAAATATGACCTCTCACAATACTGAAGAACTTTCTCTAGTCAGACTCTAGTTTTCCTCTAGACTTTTTTTTTTTCTTTTTTCCTTTTGGTACTAGGGATTGAACTCAGGGGCACTCAATCACTGAGCTACATCTCCAGCTCTATTTTGTATTTTAATCAGAGACAGGGTGTCACCGAGTTGCTTAGCACCTCGCTGTTGCTGAGGCTGGCTTTGAACTTGCGATCCTCTTGTCTTAGCCTCCTGAGCTGTTGAGATTAAAAGTGTGCGCCACTGTGCCCAGCTCCTCTAGACTCTTTGAAATGAATTTTGTCCCCACAATGAACAACTACCCAGAGGGATGCCAGGCAATTGAGGTCAGCTGGGTCATTGTCTGGTTTTAAGTGACCATTATATTCCTATTTGTGCGCCCGAAGTTTTCATTAAGTACTATTTACATACTCTTGCTCTTATTGAACCGAGAGCCAACTAAAATCACCAAGTCTTCTTGTGTGGATAAAATAAGAGAATTATACGTTGAAGGCAAGAGAAACCACAGGATTATCTAGTAGTCCAATTCACTAATTGACAGGAAACAGGTCCTGATAGGGCAAGGGGCTATGCAGAGGCTCACAGCTTGCAGAGTGGAGGTGGTGTGGAGTCTCTTGACTCCTGTTCTGGTGCTCATTCTGCTACATCAGGCTGCCTCCTGATTGGCAGCCATTTCAGGGAGAAAGTGGAATGTGTCTTCTATTTTCAAGTTAGTTTTTATCATTCAATATTTTGTGCTGTTGTCTTTCTGAACTCCATACCTGATCCCGAGTTTAATTCTTTAGGTTTCATCTTACCTATTCCTTCAGGCTGTCAAGACCACTTCCAGCCTTGATTTTGCTAGGCATTGCTGTGGCGGGTCCTCCCCATCTTGTGTCAGGCTCATGGACGGAATTTCCTCTAGCTCTGGAGGCTCTTCTTTCTATGCCATGTGCCAGCTTGTCCCACTGCAAGCCTGGCAGGGAGGACATACTGCCTGGAGACAGACACCATGGCTTCCTCCTCCGCTCCCCTGCTGCCTGGCTCTTGCTTTCCACGCAAGTCTCTCTCCTTCCATTTGCTTCCTCTACTGACTAGTCTATTAGGAGCCCCATAAATCCATCTCAGACTTTATACCAGAATGTTGTAGTGGACGTCCCTGGACTAGGCACATGCAGACGCTGGGTCCTCTCACTTTCTGGACTCCCATTAATTCTCTCTCTACTTTCTCCTCTATATAGTGGGAGGAGATGGAAACTCACAGGCAGTGAACATGTGCTCTGTACTAGTAGCTGCTAGTGGCCTCATCTGATTGTCACCAACATCCCACTCCCTCAATAGACAATATCCCTATTTCAAAGAAGAGAAAACTGATGTCAGAGAAGTTTAATTTGCCAAGGATTTTCCAAGCTGGTAAGTGACAGAGTTTCTTTACCTCCTGCCCTCCCTTGTTGAGTTATTATAAAAATCAAATAATTTAGTAATGAATGTGAAACTGCTTTGAAAATATAAAGCACATAAATATAAGGAAGTATTATACAAGACTGAGGTTCCTTGCTTGCGCTCTCTGCTTCTTTTTTTCTGTCACCTCCCTAAAATAAAAACTGCTGCCTTTGGTCCAGACCTATCAAAGAAATGTCATAAAACCATTTTTCAAAATGTCAAATGCCCATGTACTTTAGCCCAAAGTAATTAAGCCCTTTTATTTTCTCTAAGTCACAATGCAGAACCCTGGGAGCTTCCAGAATGTGCCCTTTCTCCTCTATCCTAAACTAATGGAAATCAAGGCTGAAGGCTGAGCTTGCTAGGGAGTCCACAAGAGCCCTTCAGTGCCAGAGAGACCTGGCCTGACTTTGGCGGGTCTCCAGCAATGACCACAGAGTGCTAAATAATAACAGGGGCCAATGATTTGTGATGGCATGGTCTACTTCTAGCAGAATGCCAAGGTCCCTGGGTCTAAGGTAAGTGGGTGCCAGAGGGAGGACTGCAGTCCTGGTCTCTAGACTGGCAGTCCTGCCACCTCCCCCACTGCTCCCCAGAATCACCCCACCTTGTGTACAGCTATCCAAGCAAGAGCACCGTGCCTGGGAGTAGCTGACATTTCAGTGACATTATTGGGTGTTGACACTGAGCTAGATATTTGTGCATACATTTTTCCATGCATCTCCACAGCAACCTTTATTTTGCCTATTTTCCCTGATAAAGAAATTGAGGCTTATGCTCTCAGTGACACAAGGGGCAGAGCTGGAATAAAAGCCTGGGTCTGATATTTCTAGAATACCATGTGTGCTGTCTCTTAGAATTCCTTCTCCCTGACAATGATTTTTACGAGCACAATCCAGGAAGTTTAGATGGTGCCAGGCACAATCTTGGGGAGCAATAGATTCTTGGCCTGGTACTTCTAGCACTTTATGATCTGGTTCTGTTCTAGCTTCTTTTTATCAATGCATTGTGTTCCTTCATCAGAATCACCTGGAAGCTTTAAAATACAGATTCTTGAATCTCATTCTTTGTTTACTGTAATCCTAAAAACCAGTGCTAGGACCCAGGAATTGGCATTTTTAAGCCCAAATGATTGTGATGATCAGTCACTTTGGAAGCCATCATCTTAAGCCAGCTTTCTCCTTTAGTCCCTTCCCAAATTACCGTCTATATGCCCATCTCAATGATCTTGCTGAATTTCATGCACTTCACTTAGATTGATTTTTCCCTTCTTCCACTGGTGGAAGTGATAGTTATTATTCTGTTAACCCAGCTCATACTCCACATAAGGAGCTTGACCACTACAGCTTACAGGAATGCACAGATACAAGCAGAGAATAACAAACCAAGGTAGAAGTTGAACCTGCTAGTTTGTTCCCCAATATCCATTCTTCCCTTTCTCTAACATGATTATTAGAATTTATACTGAGTAAAATAAAATTAAACTTCTCAGGCTTGGTTGCAGCTGAATATGGCTATGTGATCAGATCCTGGACATTGAGATGTAACACATTTTCCCATGCATCTCCACAACAACATTTAATTTACTTTAACATATGGAAGGTACTAGATGAGTGCCACTGATTGGCAGTTAGGATGTGAGTTTAGAAGCTGTGAGAGACCCAAGATAATAGTTTTGCCTCATTTGACAGCTAGAAATACATGTCTGTCTCCTCTAACAGTGCAGGAATAATCAGCCCAGCTGTGGCTCCAGGGCATCAGGAACCCAGGTTCCCACAGTCTCGATACTCATCCACAGTGTAGTCAGTGCCTTTGGTTCCATGACCCGAGTCAGCTCACCACCACTCCCACCCTCAGCCAGTGGGAACAGGAGAGATGGAGGAAGGGAAACCAGAAATTGCCCAGCACAATTCTGATCGCATCTCACTGTCCAGGATCTGATCACATGGCCATAATCAGCTGCAATCAAGGCTGAGAAATTTAATTTAATTTTACTCAGTATAAATTCTATTAATCATGCTAGAGAAAGGGGAGAATGGATATTAGGGAACAAACTAGCAGATTCAACTTCTACCTTGGTTTGTTATTCTCTGCTATGTTCTCAGCTAGATTATAAGAGCTCTGTAAGAACTTGGCCCCTGACTGTACCTGTTGGTGATCATTCTATGTGTCTAACATATGGAAGGGCACTAGATAACTGCCACTGGTAGGACAGACTAGAGTGATTGACAGAGCTCTGGAATGTGTCAGATTTTTATTTTAGTCCATGTTCTCTACAATTTGAGGAAAGTTTCTTAAACTCTTCAGGCTTCAGTTTCATAGAAATATAACATTTAGGGCTGGGATTGTAGCTCAGTGGTAAAGCACTTGCCTCACATGTGTGAGGCACTGGGTTCAATCCTCAGCACCACATAAAAGTAAACTAAATAAAGATATTGTGTCCATCTACAATTTTAAAAAATTTTAAAAAGAGAAATATAACATTTAGTTGAAAGGTACCTTAGATATCATCTAATTCAATCCTCTCATTTTATAGATGAGGAAACTAAAAACCAGAGAAGGTAGTGACTTATCCAGGACACAAATCTTCATAAGTAGAAGAACCAGAGCATAGGCCTCCTGGAAACCAACCTAGGTACTATGTGAAGTTCTCTTGCCACATCTGGAAAATGAGTTCTAGGGACAAGGTGTTCTTGAAGCTTCCTTCCAATCAGAAACTCTGATGCACATACAGACTCTTTTTACCTTCCAATCAAATTAAATACAAAACTGGGGTAATTTCTAAGCACTCAACCACTGCTTCTGCCAGATGTTGCTATGTACTGTAGCAGCTTAGACAGGTGAGCAAGAGGTGAGAAGTTCAGAGCTTTGGGCTCCAGAGTCAGTGAAGACACAAAACTAGGTGGAGAAGGGAAAGGACAGAAATGTGGATGGGACCCTACTGCCTGGTCACAAGCAGCAATATCCCCTGTGAGCTTCTCTGAGATGACACTGTTCTAGGTGCTGTGGAGCAGCTGCCCTTGGGGACTTGGGATCCAGGTCACACACAGTTAAATGGCAGTGGAAGGGATGTGTGTAACATTCAACAGAAGAAATGTCACAAGGCAAACTGGCCATCTTAGTAATAACAGCTTCCATTTATTGCTAACTGCAATGTATGCCCCACACTGTGATAGGTATTTATTTTATAGGCTTGATCTCATTAAATTCTCACGACAAGCTTCTGGGATTACTGAAGGTCATACAGCTGGTAAGTGGTGATTAATTGTCGGAGGAGTGGTGTGAAGAACATAAATTATGGAGCAGTTTGGAAAGAGAGAAGCCTGTGGATAGAGAGTGGTCTGGAAAGGCTCTGTGGGAGAGGAGAGAGTTAAACTGGGTCTTGCACGTAGGTGGGATTTGCGGGAGAAGGGAAAAGAGAAAGGGAGGGCAGATGGCAAAGGCAACCCGGGCAAGGGGAACAGCAAGTGAGCGAGGTCCTAGATAAAGTACAAGTCAAAGCCAAGGGCAAACCCCCACGCTGTGGAATTGCAGGGATAGGGAGTGGTGAAGGGGAACGACACACCAATAGCCATTCTCAGGGAATAAAAAGGAAGGGATAAAAAGTCAATGGATGCTCCATGGCTCATCTGTGACCTACTGCCAAAGAGAAAAGAACAGAAAATGACTGGAAAACTCTGAAAGCAATTTGTGTCAAGAGCCTTACAAAGAAGTATATATCCTTTCATCCAGGCATGTCACTTCTAGGATTTACCCAAAGAAAATTTCAGGGACAAAGTGAAACCTGGAACCAACTCAATGTCTAATGTAGGGAAATCGTTGAATACATTATAGTCCATCTGCATGACTGAATGTTACATAGCATTTACAGAACATACATTTGAAGAATATGTAATAATAGCACATAATGTCAAGTAAAGAAGCAGGATGCAAAGCTGCAGTGCAGAAGTTCTTAACTTTATATATGTTACATGAGATCATGAGTGTGTGTGTACACCTTCACAGAGAAAAAGATCAAAAGAAAAGATAGTGTATTTAGTGTGGTTAACATCACGTGGTAGGAATATAAGTCATTTAGTTTTATTTTAGAACTCAATATTTACTAAGTTTTGTTCAGTGAGTACCCACTTTTATAGTAATGAAATGCTCATTTTTAATTTAAAATCTCTAAACACTATGATACATATCTGCCTTGTCTTTGAAGGTAATTGATTATTCCCCCAGGCTGTAGACACAAATAGTCCAACTAAATGATTGTTGCATGGTTGCTGCATCCATGGAATCTCTGGAAGTTCATGCAAACCTGGTTTTCCCGGATTCCCATGTAAAGCTTCCCACCTCATGGCTTCCACTGAGTTGCCACCACTGAAGTTTCCCATTAATGTTCTGTGTAGCCATTTTAGATAACTTGTCTTCCTCAGAGTCATAAATCCTAAATGTATAACGCTTATTTCAGGGGACAGGCATCAAAGCTTCTTTCAAACTTGAAAATGTCTGTATCTGTGGCTTTCAGAACGCCAGGGGTCCTTCATCGATATCTGCAGGGCCTTCCCAAGTATAGGAATATACCATATCTTGTGGAAAGACTTCACTGTACTTGGGTCAGTAGTTTTCACCTTTATCCTTCCTGCTGGGTATTTATTTTTCTTCCTTCCTCTGAAATAGTTGGGATAATAACAGAGTAAGAGAGGCAGTGCATTAAATATAACTTGATCAGAACCTCCCCTGTCTTCACCCTCCCTGGTAGAGGGGCAACAGAAAGGTTAATAACTGAGAGAGGCCCCCTTGCACTTAACTGCAGTGCAGCATGCCATCACCAGGTGACAATTAGAAACCTTTCATGAATGCCAATGATCAGTGATCAAACAGAGCTTCGCCCAAACCAGGCAGACCACTGCATTAGCTCAGCTCTCCATTCATCACGGAGCTGACAGCCTGTTGAGCTTGAGGTTCAGTGCGCAGCTCAGTCTTTCTGTCTTACCCAGTGAAATGGTCCATGCTGCTAGGACAGAGTGGGAGAGGAGTAGGGGAGGAAATGGGGGAAATGAAATAGGCTTGTCTTGGGCGTGCTTGGGCAACGGCTCTAAGTGCCTGTTTGAGACTTGAAGAGAAATATTGCATAATGATCTTGCTTGTTCCTGCTTGCAACTTTCTGGCTCTCATGCAAGGATGGTCCTTCCTTAACAGCTTTTGCTTTTTGGAGGCGGCATGACAAATTGGGGCAAACACCTTGTCAGTTCTGACTTTGGACAAGTCACTCTGGGCCTGTTTTCTCATCATCCATAGAAAAATGTGTAGAATGAGAATAACAGTTTTCCAACTGGGCTTCTTGGGGTGCTGAGTTCCACAGAGATGCCTCAGACTCTGCAAGGTGTGCTTCCTGTGTGGGCATGGGGTAGGGATGCAGGTAAATACTAAACACTATTGCTTCATTTGAGCTCATTGAATTATGTTTGTAGACTACTTAAAAATGGGCAGATCGTGGTCTTACCTATGAATCTCATTTGATCCTCACAACTTTGTGACATGGTCAGGATTGTTGTGATCTTCTGCTCTATGTACTGTGTAACAACCCACCCTAAACTTATAGCATAAGACAACCATTGTGTTATGTTCATGGACTCTTTGAGACAAGAATTCAGATGGGCACAATAGTAAATGCTTTTCTCTGCTCCATGATGTCTGGGACCTTAGCAGGGAAGCCTCCAAGGCTGGGAGCAACTCAATAGCCAGGGATAATACTCATTAGAATGTGTCTTTACTCACGTGTCTGTCTGGGAGGACCTTGGGTGAGCTATTGATTGGAATTCCTACACATGCCTCATTCTATAGTCTCCTCACCCTGGCTAGTTTGGGCTCTCTCACACAATGTAAACTGAATTCCAAAAGCTGTTGTCCCATGAACACATCAGAATTGCACTGCATTTTTATAATCAAACCTCAGAAGTCACGTATGTTGCTTCTACCATGCCTTAGTGATGGAGGCAACCCCAAATTACCCACCATCAAGGAAGAAGACACAGTAGGAGAAGAGTCAGTGTCACGGTTCAAGAAGAACACGCGGAATAGGAGATAGCTTTGGAAAATACGATCTGCCAAGCTCTCTTCATTTGAAAAATGAGGAAACAGGAGGATTAATGTACATCTGTTAAGAGCAGTACTGGGACTAAGACTGACTCTTTCAGATCTGAGCTCCTCCTTCTTCACCATGCTGATTTGGGCTTTTCATTCTATCTTTCTGAGTTAACTGATTAATTTAGTAAATAGATTGATTTAAATATGAATCCTTAATATGAAAGTGCACAGTCTCAGAGAACAATATCTTCTAGTGAATGGAACATTTTGATCTCATCTGTTCTCAGAAAGTTGGATTAGAGAAGTTCCATTAACATTAAAGTAAAGGCAAGGGTTATTCATGTCTCTTTCTAGCCTCAGGGCTACTCAACCACTGAGCCACATCCCCAGCCCTATTTTGTGTTTTATGTAGAGACAGGCTCTCCCTGAGTTGCTTAGTGCCTCGCTGTTGCTGAGGCTGGCTTTGAACTTGCGATTCTCCTGTCTCAGCCTCCCAAAGTGCTGGGATTATAGGTGTGCACCACCGCACATGGCTATAGTTCTTCGGTTTTTTGAATGCCTCCATACTTTTGGGGTAGAGGTGTTTGACCTTGGTTTTAAGGACGATTGTGAGCTCTTTGGGCATCTAAGAGGAACGATGGGAGGTGAGGGAAGGCAAGATCTAAACCATAGCATGTAATGAGTGAGGCAGAGGTTTTGTGCTTGGGCCGCAGAGGCTTGCAGGAGATGAGGCTACAGCAGGTGCCAAGGTTGAAAAACCCTGCCTGCACAGGCTGGGGGACTTGGGCTCTGCTCCGTGGACAAGGAGAAACATTGATGGAGATTTGGAGCAGGAAGTGATACAGGCTGATTGTCTTAGAAGGAGGAAGCTGGGAGTGATGTGCCAGGTGGATTGGGAAGGCAGGAAGCTGGAGGCAAGAAGGCCAGGGGGCAGAAAATGGGCAACTGTGGAGCCCAACATTGGGGGGGTGGAGCAAGCGGGTCTGAAAGTCTGCATGAGGGTGCCAGGGTGGTGTGGCAGCCGGCTCAATGGTGAAGCCCCTGCCTGAACAAACCTGTGGGAGGCTCAGGAGTTGGAGAAGATGGGGAGGAGATCAGCTTGGGCAGGATGACTTTAAGGGGCACTTGGAACCTGAGGGGAGATGAACTGAGACAAGGGTTTGTCTAGTGGGTCAGGGTCAAGGCCAGGGAAAGGACTGCCATTGGGTGTCACATAGGGCCCAGCTGAGTTGGAGGCCAGAATGAGGTGGCCTCTGTTGGATGTGACTCAGTCCCTGCCCTGGGTATGTTATGCCCATCCACATACTTTATTGCCAAGCTTGAGGCTCTCTGCTTGGGGCTGGGCCCTGGGGGTACATATACTGAGATAAACCTAGGTGGTGACTTTAATTCATGTCATCACATAAAGCTCAGAGAATGGGACTTGTCCAGTTTCTTTGCACAGTTAAAAATTTAATTATGATAGGTGGCCATGTAAGCCATTCTAAGTTTGCTTTGGTTGTTTCTATGTGAAGTTTATTTTTATCTTTATTCATTCTCACAACACCTAAGTATGTATTTCCAATTTATCAATGAGAAAAATGAGAGCTAAGAAATCAAGAGAGAGCCAAGGACACAGGGTGGAGTCTGAAAAAAGAGTTAGACTCTGGGGAAGTTGTGAAGTGGAAAATTTTTCATTGATCCAGCAGCCATCTACTGAGACATGGCAATGCCTAGTTCAACATAGAATCCAGAGTGAGGCCAGTGTGCTCTTTCTCGTTGAAGGCCTCCCATTCTAAAGAAAAAGATAAGCAACACAATCAGTGCTGAAAGGGAACCTGAACAAAGTGCTGATGGAATAGAGAGGAGCAGCAGTGGGCGCTGCCTGGGAGATCAGATGGCTTCACAGAGTGGATACCACTGAACCTGTACCAGGAGGGAGAGGCGAGAGCTGCCCAGGCAGAGACAGTGGGGTAGAAAAATGTCCTGAGCATAAGGAATGCAGACAGGAAGACACAGGGACATGAAAGGACATGATGTGTCTTGAGAAAGGTAGGCAGCTGGTCCGTGTTGGAGGTTAGGTGTGATGGGTAAGCAACAAGCAGGGAGGAGACTGGAAAAGTAAGTTTAGGTCAGATTGTCAAGGAGTCAGTAGCATTTCTGGTTCCTCTCTTTCTGTGACTGTTCCCTTCTTCATAATCCCACTTATCCTCGCTTCTGAGTCCCTGCTCCCTTGGTCTCTGGATGAGAGTTTAATTATCTCAAGAGCTGCTAACCACTTCTCCCAATAAAGTACAGTACAACCCATAATGATCAACTTGCAGAACTCCTATCCTTTGCATACAGCAAGCCAAACTCCCAGGCGTGGGGTAGAATGTTAATGTTAACAACCTCCTAGCTCATTGCCAATAAAAACTCCTTCATGGGTGCCTAAATAGCAGGCATTGTCCAGTGCCTCCAGCTAGAGTGATAATCCCAGCTTCTATTGGCTGAATGAGAAGAGCGTTGATTCTCTACGTGAGAACATGCAGCTTGCAGGGACGTTCAGGGAACCCAGACTTTACCAAACACAAACACAGTGCCTTCACAGTGCTGCATGGAGGGAGGATTGGTTTCCACAGGGTGATTGCTTTCCTTTCCTTGTGGACTGATGTCAGGCACTGCCTGACCTCGTGACTCATCAGAGCTTGTTTTCATCTCCCACCTGTTGCTGTCCTCCAAGTCTAACTCACCTGGTACTAGAAGGCAGTTGGCTGGTCATTACACGCCATTCTCAGTGATTTTTTTTCTCAGTTACCTCTCCAACCTCTTATTCCTACCACCTCTCACCACCTGACCACACAAATGGCCTCCTGACCCTTATTTCACCTCTTGAGCTCTGGTTTCCTGATCTCCACTTACTGATGGCTTTGCTCCATGGCTTGCTGCCCTTGGACTATGGTTGTCAATGCCACTTTGTGCCCATTTATATGTACAAATCTAACCAACTTATTCTTGAGTATTATTTCCCCAGGGAATTGACATTGCATCACCATGCTCTACCTTCCGCTTTTGTTCCCCTGACATGCTCCCTTGGCTAGGAAAGAGGTTCTTGTTTTATTCCCCTGCATCCAAGCCTCTGCCAGGTCCATGGGCCAAGTTGCCAGGACTATGTCTTAACCTTTGCTTAAACCTCTACCCAATTCCTTTCTAAATGTTCCAGTTGTTTCCTTTGGAACAGAGACTTCATCTGCCTTCACTGTGCAAACCTGTGCTCCCCGGGTTGGAATCCAGTGAGAGCTCCAATCCTTGCAACTCAAGACTCCTTGTTGTCATGCTCGGCCAATGTCAGGCTATGGCTACCAATATCCCCTTAGAGACTTTGAATTCTGGGCTCTGATTCCTTACTTATCCATCTCATTTTTGGTCACTATACTTTGTTGCCCTGCATGGACTTCCTGTTGCCATCTGTTGCTGAGTCTGCCTAGAAACGTGCTATATCTCACTGATTAATGGCAGGGTAGGCCAACTGCTGTCAACCCCAAATCTCAGTAGCTTAACATAAGAATGAGTTTCTTTCTAATTTACATCAGTTTGAGTGTTCCATAGTATACTATATGGTGATTCAGGGGTCTACTCCTTCCATCCAGTGACCTTCTCGGTCTTCTAGGACCTTACAATCCTTAACTTCTTCCTTTGTGTCCAACCAGCCAGTAGATGAGGGATGCGATGAGTAGGTGAGGTGGCTTAGGTTATCTCAGGAGTTTTTAGGGGCTAGTCAAGAAGTGGCATTCATTGCTTCTGCCCTCATCCCTGGCTAGAACTAGCAAACTAGTAGCTGGCCTCACTTAAAAACAAAAACTTCCTGAGTGTCAAGAGGAAATAAAATACTCTAGGACACAGGTGGCATTGGCTCTGCTGCTTAGGGAAGCATCTGTTTTGTAAGGGCCATCTCCTCCCAATCCAGTCCACTCCTTCATTTTTTCTAGTCTAAAAAGATTGAGACTCATGAGAAGATCTCTAAGAAGTGGCAGAAGATGTGAAGTGGGCTTCTGTCTTCTCACTACCTGAGCAGAAGGTGGATCCTATGGAAAGGCCCTCTAGGGAGAACCTCAAGCTGAACATAATATTGCAAATTGGGCTCTTTTTGACAAGTGACAGCCTTTCATTTCTTCCAGGAAATACTATTTTTCTCCTCCTGGGGACTTGTTCAGAGAAGAGATATCCAAGTGATAGGTGCTTTGCAAATATCTAGATGGAGGAGAAAAATGGCATGAGGAAAAATTTAGACAAAACAATGTAGATCACCATGGAAACAATCTTTAGAACACACTAGGGGGAAGGAATCATTGTTAACATGGTTCATATTTTGAAGAGATATCTAATCACCAAATTCAATTTAAGACCTTTCAATCACGCTACCTTCAAAATGCTGGGGTTGTTGTGACCACAGCACAAGCTGATTTTTAGGAAGCCCTTCTCTTACCCATCTAATCATCTTTAATGAAGATAATGCTTTAATGAAGGCAACTTACTATTATCCCACTGGTTAATTTGAAATCAGTGAAAGGTCAAGTTACCATTAACACAGCAAATTTACACAGTTATTCCAGGAGTATTTTTATTCTGACAGCAGAGGCTTATAAGAATATGGCAAAGATGCATATTTAGTGGAACTGTGCACAAGTAAAACAGAAGGTTTGTCTTTTGTACATCATTTAAAAGAAAAAGGAAAATTTCTTCAATGCACAAAAGCAGTTTTCCTTAGACTTTTCTGCCCTAACATACGTGAAAATACCTACAGATATGGATGATGCTCTGCCAATAATACTAATTCATTGTGGCTATTTACCCAAAGCCTCTGGAGGTGGCAAATAAACAGTTTGTTCCAAGATCCTCTAAAGACATGTCAGAAGAAGAGCAGTGGCTCTTGAAAACAAGGTCTCAGAAATGGAGAGTCACTACAGTCGGTGTGCTGGGTCTCAACCTTCCCAAGCATAGGAATGTAGAGTCTGCCACTACCTGCCACTACCCTGTCAGCACTCCCACGCTGCCTATTTCCCAGCTTCCCAGTCTTCTTGGGAACAATTGGGTGTCTTCCTCATTTTCAGGCAAAGCCACAAATGTTCTTGCAGTCCCAGGATCACAAATCATGAAATATGCACCCTGAGGCTGAGGTCGTGGCTTAGTGGTAGAGCGCTTGCGTGGCACATGTGAGGCACTGGGTTCCATTCTCAGCACCACATATAGATAAATAAAGATCCATCAACAACTAATAAAAATAGAAAAGAAATTTTTAAAAATATGCACCCTGAAGTCTTCTGGAAAATATATTTGTGCTCTGTTTCCTGCTTTCCTTGGCCCTAATTTTCCTAATATGGCCATCCCTTAGTATTCTGGGGGATTCCTTCTAGAAGCCCCCACAGACACCAAAATCCACAGATGCTCAAGTCCTTTATATAAAGTGATTCAGCATTTGCATATAGCATACGAACATCCTCCCATATACTTTAAGGCATCTCTACATCTATTATAATATGTAATACAATGTAAATGCAATGTCCGTAGTTGCTATAATACATTATTTAGTAGTATTCAGTTATTCAGATACAATTTTTTGCCTATATATTTTCAACATGAGGATGGTTAAACCCATGGGTGGGGAACCTGAGGATACGGAGGACTGACCATATATGATACATGTGGGTCTGGGGGAGAAAAGAGCTTTCCTGAAATAGAAGCCAAGTCTTTATCAAAATATGAGATTTCCCCTTCCTTCCTTCCTTCCTTCCTTCCTTCCTTCCTTCCTTCCTTCCTTCCTTCCTTCCTTCCTTCCTTCCTTCCTTCCTTTCTCCCTCCCTCCTTCCCTCCCCCCCCTTTCCTTCCTCGCTCCCTTCCTTCCTTTCTTTTCTTCCTACAAATATTTGTCAAGCATGTAGCATGTACTGGATATTCTTGCTGGTGCCACCAGTATTGCTTTTGCATGCTTCTTACTCAGGGGTGATATTTTTCAAAGTAGATAGACCTTCTCCAAAACCTCAGAGTCACACCATCTGTTGACCACCCACTTGAAATATGCATGAGATTGGTCCCTTCCTTTGCTCCTTTTGGTGATCAAAACAGAGGATGGAATTGATCAACCTCAGAAAAACATGCTAACATTGCTTTTAGGATAAGCGCAGAGAAGCCTGCATAATCCTGCCTCCTACCTAACTCTTCAGACTTTTTCTACATAACTGGAGGAAAGCCACATTGGAATTTTATCAGATCTTTGATCAAAATACCATCTAATCTTAGCTTCTACATGGAGCACACTACTCATCAACCCCTTCAGCATGCTAACTCCTACCCCTGCCTCAGGATTCATTGTAGATGGTTCTTCTGGGAAGCCTTTCCTGCCTCTCAGGGACCTGAGAGGACTAGGATAGGCCCCTTGATACATGATCTCCTAGCACCTAATACTTTTGTAGCACTTATCATGATGGTGCTTCATGATTTGTTTCATGGAAGTGTAGACCCTCTTGACTTAGGTCTTCATAGTTGTCTTATCTATTGTGTATCAAATGTGTTGGGCACATAGTAAAAAACTGTGGAATTTATACATGACCAAGTCAAAACGTCACTGGGAATTCCCTATTTGGTAATAAAATACTGATTAGCTCTGCCTTACTGAGTGTTAACCTACTGTTGAGGTCACTCATCTGGGGATTTGGGGTTCTTCTCTTATTGTCTCATGGCTGCGATATCCCAACTTCAGTTCAACTTGTGAGATCAATTGGGATTAATCTTTGCAAATACTGTTTTGACCAGGCTGCTTTTCTACTTAAAAGCCTCTGATGGATTGGAGTTGGCTACAGAATAAAGTTCACATAGACGCTGCTCGGCCTTCAAGCTGTTCTGTAATCAGACTCTGACCTATAAGTTTGTATTAACTTACTCTCTGTGGTGAGTTACTTGTTCCATCAGACTTTTTTTCTTCCACAAGAAGAAAAAAGTTTTTGCTTACATTGTTTACTCCATCTAGAAGCCCCTCCCCCCACCGCTGTCCTTCTGTTTATCACGCTTCTACTCATTCTAAGAGTATAGCTCATTTTCTACTTTTTTTGTATAACAGTCCCTGGCCACTAGTATTAGGAATCTTTCAGGTACAAGTAACAAGGCCAATCTCACATTGGTTTTAGTAAAAAGAACTTACTACGTGCAAGGTATTGTATATTTCTGATGCATATCTAGTCCAAGTGGCTTTTTTCCAACCCAAAAGGAAAATTACCAGAAGGGTAACGGTATCTCAGGTTTCCTCTGGGACCATGCAACTCATGTTCCGTTCATGCAGGTCTGTGGGGCTGACCCCATCATGGATTCCAGAGATGAAAGTTTTTCCTTTCTCTGAGAAGGTCCTCTCTCCATCTGCTCTCTTCTTCCTTCTGTTTCTTGTAGGAGCTATGGTTCATAGCTTGCATTCTTCACAATGCTTTATACTTTGCAGCTATCCAATATTTTTTGATTATATTTGACAGTAAGGGGTTGAGGGAAGGGTGGAGAATTAAGATTTTCTCTGGGATCTTATGGTTCAGACTTAATTTTTGCCCTAAATGTTAAAGAAAATGGAAGGTTTACAACACATCCATGTTATGATCATTTGAATTGTGAAGATGCAAATACATCTCAAATATGTTTTCTTAGTTGTAAGTCATCTCCTGGTCAACTTGTAAAGTTATTTGATGCTTTTGTTGTATGTATGGCTAATCTACATGGCTCTTATATATGTAAAATGAAGTTAGACATGGAATATAGCTAACTTGGCTAATTGGTTTCCTTTTTATGTGGATTTACTAATTTTTAATTTAATAAAAGAAATTGTCCTCTCACTGAATCTTAATTCACAGCGGTAAGTCTTCAGAAATATAGCATTATATTATAGAACTCAATCTTCCTTCTGTCAAACATATTCTTTTCTCATATGGACACTTTATGTTGTCAGGATGTCAATTATTTTGACAGGGTCCTGAGAGATGGGGTTTTCAAGTTTTTATTCTTAGCTAATATGGAGAGGTAAGAAGATGTTTTCCCCTTCTGTTTTCACAGAAACATATACTTTTCCACAAGATTGTATGAAAGTGGTATGTTTGTAAAGTACTCTAAGCTTTGAGGAGGAAAAGGTTTCCCTACTGCTCAAGACCTATTATTAACTGCCTCCAAATGGCTCCATAGTCGTTGTTATCTCCAATTGCTGAAATGCTCTGAAGGGTCTGAATCTTAAGGCACTGGAATGCCTTTTTTTTCCACCACAAAATGGCTTCTTCTACTTTCTTTTGGTAGAGTGCCACTTGTATTTTGTATGAAATAAGTTATGGCTACTGATCCGTTGTCCTTTGTTCTTTGGGTAATGTTAGTGCCTGATGATTAGTAGGCTGTGAGTTTGTTGAGTATTTTATTCCAGGAATAGGAGCAGACTAAACTACTCTCAACACTCTTGTATTAGCCACTGATTGTTGCATAAAAAGTGATCTCAAAATAAAATGTCTTTACATAACAGACATTTATAAACTCACTCAGTTTCTTTGTAGAATCTGAGAGAGGCTAGGCTGGGTGGTTCTGGTTCAGGGTCTCTCAGGAGGTTATGTCAAGGTGTTAGCCCCAGGCTATAGTCATCTGAGGCTTAACTTAGGCTGGACTAGGCTTTCCAAGATAACTCAGTCACACAGGTATTATTAGCTGGAGGCTCAAGTTGCTGGCCATGTGAATCTCTGCTTGAATGTCCTTATGCTTTGGTGACTCCAGAGTGTGTGACCAAAGAAATCAAAGAAGAAGCTTTCGTGCCTCTTAGAACCCATCTCAGGAGTCACACATTATCATTTCTGCTGTACTCTGTTTGCTAGGTCTAGCCCATGCATAGGGAAGAGAATTCATTAAGCTTCACTTCTGGGGAAGTGTATCAAATAATTTGGGGACATATTTTAAAACAGTTCTATTGATTTTCCCCTCTTTGTGGCTAGCTATCTGCAAAACACAACCAAAGTCAAGAGTTTAGCCAGAGGTCAGCAAATGGACAAATGAATACTGCTCCCTCAATCTTAGGATGAATTCACACACAATTTCAGCCTTCCAATCTAACCAAATAGGTATCCCCCAAACTCTAAAAGGAAGGAAGAGAAGTTGAATTGGAGAGTCAGATTTCTTCTTCCAGTTTTTCAAACAATATTGTCTTATGTGGTCCTTGTGAATATGGAGAGGCCAGGAGGTAACTATTTCCAGGGTATGCTTGGTAAAGCTTTGGAACAGGAACCTAGACAAGTAGGTCAGAACAAGGTGGCAGTGGTTAGAACTGAGTAAGAAGCAGGTGGGTTCTGTTCTGCTGCTGGTTGGCAAAGACCAGTCACAGGTGGTGACAGTGAGGCTACGAGTAGACAGCCCCCAGGGCTGGGATCAAGCCAGTGCCAATGCCTCACACTGAAATCATCTGCAGCACCACTAAGAAGTATAAGGGATCCATGAGCAGAATTCTAGGCTTAGGTCTCTAAAGCAGAGACCAAGGTGGCTCTGGCCCTGTGGTAGCTTTCAGTGCAAAATACCAGGAAGGAAGCACTTGGTAACAGATGGAGAGGTTGCAGGAACAGAGCGTGACTGTCAGGCCACAGAATGACGCATCGTGCCATAAAGACAGATGGTGAGAGGGTGCCCCCGTGAGCAGTGGCTTGCTGCCTTTTCAGTACTCACACTGCCTGTGTACCCTTCACATGGGGATGCCTCAAGAGCTTCTTCTTCCAAAGCATTTTTATTTAGAAGTCAAATATAAGTGTGTCAAGCTTTAGTCCAGGCTGAGAACATGCCACAGCTTTCCTATTTTCTCACATTTACTGTCACACAGATTTCGAATACACTAATTAATAAGGGAATCTTATGGGATGTTATAATTTATAAGACTGAGCATTAGAGAAAAGATGCCCATAAGGATATAGAGTTTTCTTTCTAGTACATTCCTGTCATTAGGACAAGAGCCAAAGGAGTGGGAAGCATAGAATACACACAGATTTTTGTTTCAAGATACAGATATAATCTACTTGTCATTAAAAAATTTATTGGATCTGCTAGTAACATACTTAGAGGCAGACAGGAGGGGTCTGTCTTTAAAGGGCTCTACTCTGTTTCTTCTCTAGCTGCACTCCTACGTATTGAACAGAGTTCATTAAGCCAAGGAATGTGCCCACCTGGAGCTGACTGGAGTTGACTTTATCACTTTGGGCCTCACTCCAAGTACTCAGCAGTCAGAATTCTCTGCCCAAAGTCCCAGAGTCCAATTTTAGGGCCTCTGTGGGCTTCTCCCTATATCCTGAGATATGTACCCCTGGCCTTTGTGGAATGCCCATGAAATGACTATTTCAGAGGTGGAGAAGTGGAACTGGAGCTTGGACATGTAGGCTGGAGTATCCAAGTTGGGGATTACCTTGTAATGTGGGGCTGCACTGACTATAGGAAGTAATGGGAAAAGGCTATTCTGGTGGGGACCAGCTGTCCTTTACCTGCCTTTTTTTTTTTTTTTCAGCAGAGTACTGTGAGAAATCCCATACCAGAATTCTAAATCCAAACATGGTCTTCCAAGTTGTTATCAAAGTATATTTATAAAAAGATATAATTTTTAAAAGTTCACAGTTTATTAGCTTGTTTTATAACTTTTACATATTTAGACATTTAGTATGTGGGCCTCCAAGTGTAACTTCTTCATGAGTCCTACAAATGCTAGGATTGGTCTTGGCTCCCCATTTAATACAAAATCAAGCCAAATCAGTGTGGCTTGGTATTTAAAGCCTTTTACTCTTTGGTTCTTTTCTGATCTTATCTCCCACTACTTTTCTGTAACAATCTACCAAACTGGCCAACTCACAGCCAGGCTCAGCCCTCATGCTTTTCTCTGTGTTCAGATTCACATCATTTCACCACAGAAGGCCTCCATTTCTGCCCTGCATTTGTATGGTCAACCCACTACTTTACTACTCAATTCAAGACTCACAGCTATGTGTCCTCCCTCTGGACTCTTCTAAGTTTTTGTCTGAGCCAATTATTGGCACTAAAGTGTACAACTGTATGTGAACATTTTTCTTATTGTGCACAAGGTGTGGCTATAAGATAAGAATACATCAATATGCAACCGTTTTCAGGAAAGGGGACTGGAAAAAAAAAGAGTAGCTAGAGATTCACAAGGTAGATAGGTACTAAAGGAACCAGTCAGCATTGTCACTTAGTTGCAGAGGTTAAAGATGGCCCCAAATAGACCTCCACTGGAAAAGAGGTTTTTTGGAATCATTGAGAGCAGCAGATTGTTGGGCAAAAGCAACATTGTAGCAGAGAAAATAAGAGATGAAAAAGTGGAGACAGTAAATATACTTTAGTGTTTCTTAAGAAGAGTGATTCTCAGAAGGAAGAAGAGAGGACCCGTTAAGTAGGTGGAAGAGGTACCGCGGTTTTGTTCTGTTCAAAGGTTGTGGGAGACTGAGTATATCTGTGGGAGAAAGGAGTTAAAGAAATTGATAATCTGGAAAGCGGATTAAACCAAGTCTGGGCATGGCTGCAATCCAGTGCACAGGTGCAGTGGTTAACCTTGATGAGGAGAAAGAGCACTTCTTGCTGTGGCAAGACGGGAAAGGAGGGGCGGTAGATGAATGAAAGCTACAGGATTGGCAAAATAATGAAGAGTCTGGACTTAAGTGTAAGGGATTGGCTGTCATTGTAGAGGAAAGGATAGAAGAGCCCAAATTTCTAGGACCAGTCCAGATTTCATATATTTATTTATTTATTTATTTATTTATTTTTTAAAATTTTTTTTAGTTGTAGATGGACACAATAGCTTTATTTTTTTATTGCTTTGTATGTGGTGCTGAGGATCGAACCATGCATGCGAGGCAAGCGCTCTACCGCTGAGCTACAATCCCAGCCCCCAGATTTCATATATTTAAATATCACAGTCTTCATTCATTCCTTATTTATTCAGTGCTCTGCGTGTGCCAAACACTACTGGCCATTTGGGTCTATAAAGTTATTTTTCATATAATTTTGGAATTTGTTATGTTGGGGACTCAAGTGAGATTTACTTTTTACTCTATGGGAAGGCTTTAAGTAGAAACAAATACATGAATCACAAGAGTCCTTTGTCAAACCAGATGTCCCGGGTTGGGGCTTGGAAAACATGGGCATCTTAACAATTGTCACCCTGTTTGAAGTAGAGAGGGAGGAAAGGCCGAAATGAGGAAAAGAGGGGAGTTTTATTCTGCATTAAACGGAAGTTACTACGCAGGCAACCCAAAGCAAATGCACATTCAACCTGGAAGATAAGAAATCCCCGCGCTACTTCAGGTCTCACTGCGATCAAAGGTGAGCCTCGTTTATACTACTGTAAGACCAGCCTGCTTGTTCCTCAAACCATGTGTACCTACGGCGGCTGAGCAGGACCAAACGCCAACCAAGGCCTGTCATCTATATTTCGCCACCAAAGTCCATAGTCCTCTGACTACTTCAGGTCACTACTACCTTTGCCCGTGGTTTATTGATGAAGGGCGGGGCGGATCACCTTTCCTCTTCTACGATTGGTCACAGTAGGCCTCGAGTCCCGCCTCCTGCGCTGCCACCAACAGGCTGCTGACACTGTCACTCGAGGAGCCGCCGAGGCCGCCCCTCGCCGCGGCCCCGCCCCTCTCCGTGGCTGCGATCTCGCGGGAAGAGCGGCGGGCACGGCGGTGGCTGGGTCTCCCGGTTGCGCGCGGAGCTGGAGGTCTCTCTTCACACAAGCGCTTCCTCGCCGAGAGGCTGGAGCTGCGGCACCGCAGGCCTGGGCCGCCGCTTACCTGCTGCCTCCTTCTCCTTCTCAGGGCTCCCGGTCCGCTTGACCCCCGACGCTGCTCAGGTGAGGAAGCCCAGCGCGCGACTCCGCTGAGGAGCGGTCCCGGAGCGGCGACACGGAGCTGCCGGGGCAGGCGGGCTCCCGACGGGGGCGGCTCCTGGGGCTGCGCTGCGCTGCCTGGTGGGCGCGAGGCTCAGCGGGGCTGTGGAGTGAGGTGGGATCCGGGGGCGGGCGCCGAAGGGCGGCATAGCGGGTGAGGGGACTCTCCAGGTACGGGGGAGGTTTGTTGGGGGCTCCTGGAGCTCTTCTGGCTTTGGGTGCGTGTGGGTGGCGGCAAAGAGGGTCCCTGGTGTTCAGGGTCGAGGGAGATTTGTCAGGTCTTAAGATTCCTTGGGGTGGTGTAGCGGGGTTCTGGGACAAGGGGACTGTGTATTGGGGTCTTGGGCTGTTTGGGGGCAGTGGAAGCAGTTTAGCAAGGTCCCAGGTGTCCGGCGACAGATCACTGGGGTATTGGCGAGGGGGAGGTGTCCTTTGAGCAGTGGTGGGCGTCTTCGCATTCCTGAGATAAAGAAACGGAGTGTCAGGGTTCCAGGGAGAGGGGTGTGTTTATCGATGTCTCGGAGCCGAAAGGGCGGTGTATCTATTTCGCAGGGGCGGGGGCCGCCTTGTTGTGTTGCCAGGGTCGGAGGGTGTCCCGCGGATACCAGAGAATATACTGGGGTTTCTCCTTTGCCCAGAGGGGGGCGGTAACTGGGCTTGGTCCCCAGTCTTTTTTTTTTGTGGGGCGGCGACCCGCAGAGTTAGCGGGTCCCGGGCGATCTAGCAGCGTGGGCGCGGCTCAGCTGGCGCTGAGTCTCCTGGGGACCGGAGGGAGCTTTCCTGGCTTCATTCTTGAGCTGGCCCAGTTAACTGCCTGTGGCTGTTCAACATCCTGAAACGGTTTCGGTCTGGTCTCTCTAGAGGAGATGTGCGAGATTTACTCAGTTTAGTTGCAGGATTGATCCGTGTTGTTGCCTAGTTGTTGAAATAGTGGGTTTGTTCTGCAGTTCTCTTTTCTCTGCCCCGGGAACCCTATGGAGGCGCACTGGTCTCTCTGGAGCTATGGGAGGTACAGAGTGACAGTACCTTAAGTGGGCAGGTGGTCTGTAGGTTCTTTAGCTTGCACGTGCCCGCAGGTTCAGCCAAGATGCAGCTCCTGAGCCACTGGAAATTGCTAAGGGCGAGGAAGGCTGTGTGGTCTTGGCTTCCCTTCCTAGGTGGTCTGCTTTGCTGATCCTACATTTTTAGATCTGTCCTGAAGTCTTGCCTGAGTGTTTGGCAGAATTAAGTAGTGCTGGAAAAGTGTGTTCTGACTTCCGTGTTCTTTGAAAAGCATTTGTGGAGAGGGATAAGTTCAGCTTCCAAAAAACATTGGAATTTGAAGTCCTAAAACTAGATCTTTGCAAAAGCATCTTTTGCAACCTGTTAAGGGTGGCTAATAGAGCTCTTTTACAGAATCTTGCTTATCAGTTTTATTGTGAAGGTGTAGTTAGTTTTGGATTTTAAAGAGTTCTTGATGGCTAGCCCAATTTAGGTGGGATTTAAATAAAATGACCTGTATGTATGTGTATGTGGTTTAAAAACAAAAGTATAAATCAGAAAGTCTGGCATTTACCTGGCATTTCTTCTCCTTAGGGAGTCTATTGTGACAGACAGTGGGACTTCTACCCATAATAGTTCTATAAATGTGTAATCTAGGGTAAAGGACAAATTTGACTCTGCCAAAGCAAAGTCTGCTTCAGTCTTTTTCTTATTGACAGTTTTTTAAAAGGACATTTTATTTCATCTTAGAGAGAGTAGGGATAACATACTGAATTTTTAAAAAAATTTTGCAAACGTTTTTAAAAAACAAGAATGCAGCTGGGGTTGTGGTTCACAGTAGAGTGCTTGCCTAGCACACGTGAGGCCCTGGGTTCAATCCTCATAAAAATAAATAATAAATAAATGAATAAAATAAAGCTATTTAAAAAACAGTCCGAATACATTAAAAAAAAAGAAAGAAAAACAAGGGAGTGTTGTGTAGGAATATTTAACTCTTTGAGGGGCTTAATGTAGGTTTTTGTTGTTTACATCAAAATATCTGCTTGGCTTCTATCACCATCAAGACTCATCAGTTGAGCAGATATTTGACACTGTGGCCCCCAGAACTCTAAGTAGATCCATTTCCCCCCTATTTTTGAGAAAAAGACAAATGATAAATTAAGCAGATTTTAGAACTGTGGCTTTCATGACTTCTAAGTAAGCATGGAGTGATCAGTCAAATATTTGATTATCTGCTTAGTGTCACAACATTGAAGGTACAGTGATTTTAACAGTTTCACCTAACCTACATCAAAAGGGAGACATATAACAAATAAACAATTTGTAATGATGCTAAGAAAGAAGTATACAGGAAATTTGGGAGTTAGCTATTTTTTTAAAGTATGAGTAGTAATATAATTGATGTCTGTCATGATAACCAAGAACCAAGCAAGGTAGTGCTCTAGTTTCTGAATTATTAATGAGAAAGTAAATTATTATCAGTAGAGTTTGTGTGTTATGTATTAACTCTTTAAAGCTACTTCTGTATGTAAGCATAAGAAAGTCTGTAAGGATACATATCAAACTTACATTTAAAGGATTCTCTCTAGAAGGGAGTTGCAGAGGCATGGTAGAGCTATTTAATTTTGTACTTTTATCTTGAATCTATTTGAGCACACATTAAGTGCAAATTAGGAAAGTTCAAAATTTAAACATTTTGAGCACTAGGCAAATTTGTGAAATACACAGCATTTTTAAGTCTTGTGTCAACATTGCCACTTCTACCTGTTCGTAGTAATGAGGAAAAAAGATATTTCAAGTGTCTAAAAATTATAGGGGCAAAGTGAGGTGGTAAACTCCACAAAATAAGATATAGACCTAAGTAAAATGTTCAAGATTTTGGATATTTAATTATATAAATATAAATTAATTTAAGCCTTTCTTTAAATTGAATTGTTTCCTGAGTTTGAGAAAGGAAATTTGTAGGCTCCCTAGAGAAGAGGGTGTTTTTGTGGGGAGGGAGGAGGTGTTATTGTGGGACAAGCTTCAGGAAAGTTTTTTTTTTTTGTCAAACATATACACATCTAATAGATGTTTTTATTGTGAGACATATGAGCTCTGAAAAGCTTTATAGTATCATTATTTATATTATTTTATATCTTTATAGTATCACTGCTGGAAGTGACAGTACTAACATGTCTTTTGAATTATTCAAAATTCTAAAATCATAAATGTGATATATTAAAGCAATTTCTAGAAGGGAAATCGTCAGACATGAATTCCAGTCTTCACTCTACTACTAATAGCATAACCTTGGATAATTCCTTAGTTTCTTAGGGACTTGGTTTCCATACACACATACACACAGACACACACACACACACACACAAAAGAGAAAGAAATTCATGCTGGTAAGAGAAGCCTCTTTCAATAGTTAATATAACCTCCAGTTCCAAGAATTGAACTACATTGGTTTTTATGTTGCAGATCTACAATATTATGTGTACAAGAAGGGGTAGACCCTGTAGAGTGGCTATGTAAAGGGCTAGTTCCCTGGATACAACTACTTCTGTTTAGTTTTTATATTTTATACCTAGTTTTAGAGGCCTCTTCCTTTTAAAGATACATAGGAAATGTTCATTCCCACAGTATACATTCATGAAGGTAAATGATTTCCTTTGGGTCATTTAGTTTTGTCTATTAAAGGATTGTTGTTTTTAAATTTCTGATCCCTGGTTCTGTCATGTAATATCTATATAGTAATGTTATGTCCTTATTTAACTCTGGATGGAGAATGAAGTCTTTAGTAGTTGCTTCCAGACTTGACTCCTTTAATCCATTCGTACGCTACTGCCAAGGTAATTTTTCTAAAATGCAAATCTGTTCATTACTTTTTTCTTAAAACCCATATTTCCTTTATACCTACAGTATTTAGTCTTAACTCTATCATTACAAGGCCTTTCATCATTTGGCTCATTTGTATTTCCCCCACCATAAATCTCAAGTTCCAGTTTTACAAATAAAAGCCGTTTACTAAATGAACATTATTGCCTCCTGACTCAGAGCCTTCACTTTTGTTCTCTGCACTGCCTAGTGTGCATTTCTTTCTCTTGTCTTGTAGTAAATTCTACTGATTTTTCAAGATAAAACTTAATGCTATGCTTCCTAGGACTCCTGTACTCTCCGATTCTCCATCTTCCCACCTCACTGAGTTATTCACCTGAGTTATACACTGCTTTCTGAATAAGGCTCCTTATTCAGTGTTAAATTAACTGATATTTGGTTGATGCATTCTGTTAAGTTCATTAGTGTACTGTAATTATCTCTCTCTTTCTGGATTCATAGGCAGGTTTATATTTCTCACTATTTTGTTGAATTTCTATTGCTTATTTACACATATTTGGCTCTCATTACATGTTTAAACTCTCAAAACCAAGATTAATGTCTTCATTATGTCCCAGATGAATTAAACTCAAATCTCAGTGTTGTCTTATTTTCTTAGAACTTTGGGATTTCTAAATTATCTTATTTTTTGCCTAATATTTAAGAAGTGAGACTCCAGACACAATAGGAGTTAAGCTTGCAGATAAGTCTTATAGAATTTTGAGACAACCATTCATTCCTATCTCTGAAATTGCTAAGAGATAAATTAACTAATTCAGGAATTTCAAATTTTGGATATCAGTGATTTCGTAGGTGTTTTACCTTGGCTGCTTTTTACTTGGAAAATGGTGGTGCTAATGTTTATGAGTTTTTATATTGACTTAATAATTGCTTTACATATATTCATTGCCTTTAATTTTCAAAAACAAATCCTGACTTAATAACTTGCCTATGATCATTATCTACTAAGAAGCAGTGACTACATCTGAGTCTGAGTAACTCCACATTCTATGCTTTTTTTAAAAAATATTTATTTTTTAGTTGTAGGTGGACAGAATATCTTTATTTTATTTTTATGTGGTGCTGAGGATCGAACCCAGTGCCTCTCGCGTGCTAGGTGAGCATGCTACCACTGCACCATGATCCCAGCCCACATTCTATGCTTTTTCATAAATACTACACTGCTTTCTGAATAAGGCTCCTTATTCAGTGTTAAATTAACTGATATTTTGCTCATTTTATACATTGAAGAAGTAGATTGTAAGGTTTATCCATTCAGTTCTTCCAAAAAAAGCTTAAGTGGAGAATTTGAGATTTATTGGACTTTAGACACTATTTAATCCAACTACTTCCTTTAGCAAGCAAGCATATAAGGAAACTGACATGCAAGAATGGTGGAATGGCTTGCTCAAGATCACACAGCTAGTTGGTCTGTAAGATTTTTTTTGTTAAGCTGGTTGTGAACACTGACATTGTAAAACTATTATTTAAAAAGAATACTAGATGGCTGATTTACCCCCTTGGGGAGGGGAAGCTTAGAGTTGCTTTTTAGAAAAGTGACATCAAGGATCTTATAGTTTTAAGGACATGGCTCAGAGAAAATCCTGACTTTGGATTTTCTCATTGCCTTTACTCATGTGGAGCCCTAATCTTATTTTCTTCCCCCTCCCCCTTTTTTAAAGCCTATCCACAGTTGACTGATCTTATGCCTGCTTAGTTATTAGCATCAACCTTACCAGTAATTATTTAAGTGCCAACCATGGGCCAACTAATAGGAATGTAAAACTGCATCAAATCTTGTCACTTCCCTGAAGAGGCTTGGTATGTGTGTATATTTAAATGATGTTAACTTAAATAAAGTTATTAGCCATGAAATTAATTCTTAGGACCAACTTTTTTGGGGGAGAAGTGGTACTGGGGATTGAACTCAGGGGCACTCGGCCACTGAGCCACATCCCCAGCCCTATTTTGTATTTTTTTATTTGAGACAAGGTCTTACTGAGTTGCTTAGCACTTCGCTTTTGCTGAGGCTGGCTTTAAACTCAATCTTCCTGCCTCAGCTTCCTGACCTGCTGGGATTACAGGCATGCACTACTGTGCCCATCTTTTTATGACTAACTTAATGAATTTTTATACATGCAAACATATACCCAACAACCAGATCAAGATATAAGTCATATCTAGGACCCTAGAAAACTCCCTTATGTTCGCTTCTAGTCACTACTTTCCAAAAGTGATCACTTTTCTTGTCTCCATCACTCTAGAGTAGTTGTGGGGTTTTTTGTTTTTTGTTTTTTTGGTACTGAGGATTGAACTCAGGGGCACTCGACCAATGTGCCACATCCTCCGCCCTCTTTTGTGTTTTATGTAGAGACAGGGTCTCACTGAGTTGCTTAGTGCCTCGCTGTTGCTGAGGCTGGCTTTGAACTTGGCGATTCTCCTGTCTCAGCCTCCCAAAGTGCTGAGATTACAGGTGTGTGCCACCACGACTGGCTAGTTGTGCTTAATATATAATATAAATGGGATCTATTCATTCTTTTATGTCTGGTTTCCCTTGGTCAACATGATGTCTGTGAGATGCATCCATGTTTTTTGAATTAACAGTAGCTTATTCTTTTTCATTGCTAAATGTTATTCCATTATGTGAGCATATATTCATCTATTCTACTCTTAGTCATATAGACACTTAGGCTGTTTCCAGTTTTTAACTTTTAGAAATAAAGCTGCTATCAATAATTTTGTTACATGTGTTTTGGTGGGCATAAGATTTCATTTCTTGGGTTGGGGATGTAGCTTAGTGGGTTCAGTTCCTAACAGCACAAAAAAGAAGAAGAATTCATTTCCATTCCTATATAACTAGGAATTAACTTCATTCTTTTATTTATATATATGTGTGTGTTTGTGCATATACATGCATACATATATATATATTAATATATATTAGGTATTTGGAGCAAGTCCACCCTGAGTGCCATCAGTAGGATTTCCTTTTCCATATAGAAGGAGGCACCTTCTTCAGGCCTTTCCTGCTTCCATCTTAATTCCTTGTCAGTGATTTACAGGTTAGGGAAGAGGCGAGCTCCTCACTGGTGTAAAATGTTATTTAGTATTTGCATGTAACTGACACACATTCTCCTGTATACATTAAATCATCACTAGATTACTTGTAATCCCTAATAGATTGTAAACACTATGTAAATAGTTGTTATACTCTATTGTTTATGGAATAATGATTGGAAAAAAATGTTCAGTGTAGACTCAATTTTCTCTCTAAATATTTTCAACCCTCTGTTGGTTGAATCTACAGATGTAGAACTGGTAGATATAGAGGGCCAACTGTATGTATGTGTATATGTATAATTGTGTGTGTGTATACATATGTGTATGTGTACATATATGTATGTAGAGAGAGTGTGTGCATATATATGCACCAAAACAGATGGATTATGTAGAGCATTCATCAATACTATCTGATTTAGATGTGGTATCATGTATTATATTCATATACTAAAAATAAGAAAAGGTCTAAATATCATTAATGTCTGGCTATTGGTCCAGAAGGAAGAAAAGAAAGATATGGTGGCATTTGACAGAAATTTTCTTTAAGACAGGTGGCCTTAGCTCTTTTTATTATGGAATCAATTCTTTGACATGGCACTGCTGTTTATAGTACTGATTCTGTGGTATTTTTTTAAAAAGGAAAGCCAAGTTTCTGAAAATTAGACAGTTGATAACTTAAAGGAAATTCAAGTACAAAAGCTATTTGAAGGTATTTAGGAGAACATTTTGGAGAAAGATACTATATTCTTAGGCATTTTAGTATTTCAGTGTTTCAATTAACAATTTTAGCAGAATTCTCATGACTTTGTTGCTTAACATTGAAAATTAAGTTATTGCAAGTAAAATTCTTCATTTTCCTAAACTCTTATTTGCCTAATTTAAAAACTAATCAGTCTTGATATAAATATTTTAAAGTATATATTTTAAGGATTTTTTATGCTAATGATATAGTAGTAATTTGTATCATACATCAAAGATCTTTTAGAGCTTGACTTGAATATGACTGCTAAATAAGTGATTTGAGTAATATGAACAGAAATTTTAATTGGATTCTACAGAGTTTTTATGGTTTAGGGAAAATGTATTTGCTTTTGGGATCGATTTCTTAAGGCCCCTATTTCCAAAAATAAAATTGGAGATGACTGTTATTTACTGAACACGAACTCATTGTGTGACCCAGGATAATAAGTAGGCGTATTATAAGGGATCTTATTTATTGTAATTCATGTCTTCTGTTCAAGATAAATCATAAGGCTAGAGGTCTCCTCAAAGAATTTACACCTAATAGTGGTTGGTAATATTTGCTGAGTTTTAAGAAAGATTTCATCATAATGGGAAGATATCATCTTGATTGTGTTAAAATGTTGTTTTAAAATAGTCACATATTTATAAAAGAATTGCAAAATAGTACAGAGAATTCTTGTGTACCATATACCCTTCATTTAACTTCCCCTGATGTTAACATCTTACATAGCCTTGGTGTCTTTATCAGAAACTAAGAAATTTATCCTAATTTTTGAAAAGGGAATTGAATAAACCTTTTTTTTTAAACCCACTACGATGTATAAATAGTGTCAGCTCCTGAAGTAAGTATAGTGTTGGAAAATAAGTGAAAGTTGCAGGTAATAATAACAGACTGGTAAGCTTGGTGTCATTTCTTGAACAAATTGTCCAGCAGCTTATTGAATTCCTATGTTGATAGTACTTATAAAAGAAGGTACTGATCACTAGGAGTAGAAGTCAGCATGAGTTCTCAAGAACAAGTCTTGATATCTAGCCTCTCTTCTTTCTTCTAGGTAAGTCAACTGATAGTTACATCAGCAAATACTCTGGCCATAGTATATCTAGAATTATAGCTATATTTGTTGGATTTTTAATATGTGCTAGACACTAGTTTAAATGCTTTACATAGGTTGTCTCATTTAGTATTCATTATACGGATGAAGAAAGGGTCCCTCAAGGTTATAAATATAGCATTTGACAACCTCTTCTGATGTATTTGTAGACCAGATAAAGAAATGAGGTCTGAGTAATTACATAGGTAGGTGGATAAGTAATTGGTTAAAAGGTCATATTCAAAGCTTGATGATTAATGGACTGATTTTAAAATTAAACTGCAGTACATTCTTAGGAGTATGCCTCAAAATTCTATTTTCCCCCATGTACTATTTAATATTTTAATCAATTCCTCTTGAACTTATAAGGAAGTGCTAGTGAGTATGCAGAGTCAGGACCTCACCTACCCTTATTCATCTGTTTGTTTATTTATTATTTTTGGTACTGAGGGGTGCTCTATCACTGAGCCTATGTCCCCAGTGCTTTTTACTTTTATTTTGGGACAGGGTCTTGCTATATTGCAAAACTGGCCTTGAACTTTGTGATCCTGTTGTCTCTATTGCTGAGATTACAGATGTGTGCTGCTATGCCCAGCTTTCTTTATTTTTTTATTTTTATTTTTTTGGTACCAGGGATTGAACTCAGGGGTGCTTAACCACTGAGCCACATCCCTAGCCCTATTTTTGTGTTTTATGTAGAGACAGGGTCTCACTGAGTTGCTTAGTGCCTCGCCATTGCTGAGGCTGGCTTTGAACTCGCGATTCTCCTGTCTCAGCCTCCCAAAGTGCTGGGATTACAAGCGTGAGCCACCACGCCCAGTTTCTTTATTTTTAATAATAAGAAAAGGCTGTATTTAAGAAAATACATGTTACAGACATTTTGTATTTGTACAGATATTTGATAGGGATGGACAAAGCCCTATAATTGAAGATTTTTAAGAAGTCTGTACAGGTGCAATGTAGAAGACCTGGAAGGCTAAGAGCAACAGGTGTTATTTTGTTTTAGTGTTCTTTTTTTAAAAACAGGTGTGTTCCTGCTTGGGTATGGCCCCTTATTTGTCTGAAGTTGGTTTGTCAGTGGTCCAAAATCTAACACCTTCTTAAGCTACGTTATTTTGAAGCATGTTGTTTAAAACACAGTTAATTATTCTTTTCCACTCTGCATCTTTGATTTTTATTTTCTTGACCATATTTTAAAGAGGGCATAGGTAAATAGTAGATTCAGACAAGAAGAATAAGAATGAAGTAGTGTCTTGAGAAGGATACTTGCAGAGTAAATGAAATATTTTGTTTTTCAGCCTGGAAGAAAGAAGACTTTAGCAGAGTATGTGGTAATGCTTTTCAGATTGTATACTTGGGTGATGTTCAGTGTGCTTACTGACTCAAGTTTGTGTTTCTGTGAAACTCAAGAAGGAAGGGCACAATAGAAGAAGGATGAAACATATCTTGCATCCCCAGAGGATGGAACTAAGAATAATGAATGAAAGTTAGAGGAAGGGGGGAATATTTGTTCATAATGAAGACGTCCTTTCTGACCGTTGAAATGAAAATGGGAGTGGACATTCTCCCCTTTGAGGCATCAAAGCATGTACTAAGGTAGGGGTTTAATCAGACTATCCTCTAAGGACTTTAAATGCTAACTTTTTTTTATTTCTTCATTAGTTATAATTCCAATTTGCAAAACTTTCTTTTGGGCACTAATTCTTAACTACCTTACAGCTTCTCATAGTACCGAATGTTTGTAGGAAAAACTATACTTTTTTGATTATTAACTTCGGAAATTAGAATATGAAATAATTTACATGAAATTTTTTAAAAGTTTATTTGTAGTTCCAAAGGAAATGAAATTTTAGTTTTTCTTTTAGAAGTACCACAAACTCTTTGCAATTGCTTTTATATATGATGGCATTAAGTACCACTAAATACAATTACTTAAATTTTGTCTCTTCTATATTTCTGCACAATAATGTAATGCCAAAATCTGAAACCAAAGGTTAACTTCTAAATGATTCATTTGTTTAAATTCATAATGAAACAGTAAGATCTTTTATTTACTGCCTCTTGAACAAACAAGGAGTTTGTATTTTATTGGGAGGGGGTGGCTTTTTCATTATTATTATTATTATTATTTTATTTTTTATTTTTTATTTTTTTTGGTACCAGGGATTGAACTCAGGGGCACTCGACCACTGAGCCACATCCCCAGCCCTATTTTGTGTTTTTTATGCTGAGGCTGGCTTTGAACTCGTGATTCTCCTGTCTCAGCCTCCCTAAGTGCTGAGATTACAGGCTTGAGCCACCGCGCCCGGCTTATTATTTTTTTAGAGGAAGAAAAATTTATTTGGTGCTCACTCTTCCGGAGGTCTCAGCCCATAGATGGCCAACTCCATACCTGTGGGCCTGAGGTGAGGTAGAACATCAAGACAGAAGGGCATGGCAAAGGAAAGTAGCTCAAGACATGTCCACCAGGGAACAGAGGACTCCACTCACCAGGGACAAAATATATACCCCCAAATACACATCCCCAGCCACCCACTCTTCCAGCCACACTCTATCTGCCTGTAGTTACCACCCAGTTAATCCCTATCAGTGGATTAATGTAGTGATTAGGTTAAAGCTCTTGTAATTTCACTTCTAAATTTTCTTTTATTGTCTCACATGTAAACTTTTAGAGGGACACCTCATATCTAATCCATAACAGTGCCCCTGGCCCCCAAAAGCTCATGTCCATCTCACGAGGGAAAATACATTTAGTCCATTTCCAAAAGTCTCCATAGTCTCAACTGTTCCAGGATTGCCCAAAAGTCCAAGTCCAAAATCTTATCTGAGACTCAAGGCAAACTCTCAGTATGAGCCCCTGTAAAAAATTACATATATCCAATATGTAAAGGCACAGATTAAACATTTCCATTCCACAAGGGAGAAATAGGAGCATAAAAAGAGGGAATGGGACCAAAGTAAGACCAAAATCCAGCTGGACAAACAAGTCTTGTAGCTCTGCTCATTGCAGCCTACATGGCCTCTCTCTCTCCGGGCTTGTTTCTGCTTCATTCTTGCAGCTTTCATTGGCAGACCTTTCATGGTATTGGCCTTTCTTAATCTCGGGGTCTCCACTGCGTCTTTGGCTTTCTTCTTGCATCTTCACACATCATCCTCTCGGGCTGCTTGCGGGGATTCTGATCCTGCCACACTTTGCTTAGCCTCCCAGGACTTTTTTTTTTTTTAAATATTTTTTAGTTGTTGATGGACCTTTAATTTATTGTGGTGCATGTGGTGCTGAGAATTGAACCCAGTGCCTCACACATGCTAGGTGAGCGCTCTACCACTGAGCTACAACCCCATTCCCTCCTTGGAAATCTTGGTGGAAGCCTCCATGACCCCCTAACTCCAGCATCCTGCAGTCCTGTAGAACTGTCATCAGGTGGTTAATGCCAAGGTCTGCTGCCATCTCAAGCAGTAGCCAAACCTGGCTGCAGCAGCATCTGAGTGTCTGGGCAGCTGAGCATGGTGAAGCAACTTCTTAACCCACCTCTCCAAACACACTTGGATTCTTAAAGGGAAATTTTGTTTTTGTACCCTTGAGCCTGAGCTGGGTGTGGTCTTGCCAATTCCTGAGATGCCCTCAAGCCATCTTTCCTATTGTCTGTGGGTCAAGTATTTAGCATCTCTTTAGTGAATATAAAGTCTTTAACAACCTTATTAGCCCCTGTTTTACTTGCACTTTTCTGGTCAAACTCCAGGTTTTTCAAAACTTATTCTTTGCTTTCTGTCCCTGATTATCACAGTAAATTTGGCTAAAAACCACCAGTGATATCATACCACCACCTGAATGCTGTGCTATCTTGAAATTTCCTCTGCCAGATTAATCAGTCTATCACCTTTAAATTCAGCCTCACAAAAAGTCTTAGGACATGGGCAAAATGTAGACAACTTGTTAGAATGTAATGTGAATGGCCTGTAGTCCAGTTTCCAATAGAGCCTGCATTTTCCTCTGAAACTTCTTAAGCCGAGTTTTCACTGTCCACAGTCCCTTCAGCATTCTGGTGTTTTGAGCTTTCATAAGAATTGGCCACTAAGCTCTGCTTATAACAATCTAAAGCTTTTTTAGCTTACGTCTCTAAACTTTCAAAATTCCTCTCTCCACAAACCAGCTCCAAAGGCTTTTGAACCACATGGTCAGGTTAGTCACAACAGTGACCCTACTTCTTGGTACCAACTTCACTTTTGGTCATCTTTTTCATTGCTTTGACCAAAAATATTTGACCAGAACAAGAACAGTGTAGAGGAGGAAAAGTTTATCTGGGGCTTTCAGACATCTGAATGCATAGATGGCCAACTCCATTTCTCTGGGTCCAAGGTGAGGCAGAACATCTGAGTGTGGAGGAAACAGCTCAGGACATGGCCATCAGGAAAACAGAGAACATGTTCATATTTCTTTATCCTGAGAGCTCTCCCTTTCTTAAAACTATCTAAAGTCTAATCTTCAGGACTTTTTCCCCAGACCCATGTCTTGAAGTCATCTTGAGTTCCTCTATTCAACACTAGATTTTTCTTTCTTTTCAAGCAGCTTAGTATCTTAGTGACACTATATCATATACTATTGTGAATTGCTCAATAAGTATAATATGTAAATTATTTTACTTTTTAAAGCAACATTGTAAGCCTCTTGAGAACTTCTGTGGGAATTGAAAACTCTTTAATGAAATTAAAATGTATGGACTGGGAATATAACACTGAAAAAAGAAAAGAAGAGATTCACTAGTTGAATATCAGTTAATGTCAAAACAGTAGCATAAGAAAACTCTGTGCAGAACTTCCATACATTTAATTGCTACTTTTGTCTTCAGTACATATTTATTTTTGTCTTTATTCAGTAATTAGTTATAAATGATAGTATTATGTCAGTTAAATACTGAAAAATAAGAAAGTAGAAATGGTTTTTACTTATCCTGACATTCTTAATACCACCCTCCCCACATTCTAAAACTTCTCTTTGGTTGTTTTTCTATGAATATGGCAATTTTGTTGTCATTAGCCCTCAGAAGTGACAGATATGTAAAAATGCTATTTATGAAAAATAAAGCAAAGCCAGGAGATACATTCCAGTGCATTTACTTTGCCAGTGATGTACTTTTTACTTTGTCATATTAATACAAACACAAAAAAGTTTAGTGAAAGAAAAAAGAATGTGTTTTAAAATGTTTGAGAAATAAATGTCTATAAAAATGTCTTACTGACATTTGATGAAATTAGTTTACAGTCATCAGCTTTATTTTCTCTATTCTCCATACAAAATTTTTGTTATACTCAGTGGGGTTCCAGATTTAGATGTGATCTTGAGCCAACATTGTTATCTTGTGTTTTGATTGGCTTTCATTTGGGGAACCATGGGCCCTATATCAGATCTTTTTGCTTTCTTCAATGAAGCTAATCATAATGGGCTTTCCTTGCTTCCTCATGGCAGGGAGTGGGGGAGGGGAGGGGACTTTTGTGATATAAATTGCTTTTTTCCAGTTATTATTTTACTTAAATTTTAAAAAATATGCTGGGTGCTGTGGCGCATGCCTGTAATCCCAGTGACTTGGGAGGCTGAGGCAGGAGGATAGCGAGTTCAAAACTAGCCTCGGTAACTTAGTGAGGCACATAGCAACTCAGTAATACCTTGTCTCTAAATAAAATGCAAAAAAGGGCTGGGGATGTGCCCCAGTGGTTGAGTGTCCCTGGGTTCAATACCTGGTACAAAAAACAAATTTTTTTTAAGAATACAATTTCTGAAGATACTTGGGTAATATGTGAATTTACTGAACTTAACCATAGAACCTTTGTAGAAAATATGACAAACTAGGAAAGCAAATATATTTTCTGGGAAGTCTTATATTATATAAGTCATATAATGCTATGTTCACTTGCTCAAATTTAGAAACCAAATGTCCATTATATACTAATGTTATATCTCTTAAAAATTATACTAATGAAAACTGGATAATTCAAAGTTACTAGATAATTTAAAGTCACTCTGGCATGGGAAGTGATTCCATTTACATTATCACATATAGTATGACAGCTTAAAGGGAATTAAACACAATGTGGCTAAGTAGTTTTCAGGAGAACTTTTTTGTTTTTCAAGCTCTATTTGGCATTTCAACATAAAATACAAATAAAAAATAATATTTTCACATAACTTTTTAAAATACACATTTATAGCTAATTTATCATTAAGTCCATCAGTGACATTGAGGGTAGAATCTGAAATTGTCTTTATCTTCACAGAATTCTGGTTGCTTACTGATTTTATTTCTAGCACTTAACAGTGTGTGGAACATAACAGATTCCAGATGTATCTTAGTGAGTAAATAAATGAATGAATGACATTTTGATGTACCCAAGAATTTAAAAATTGAATAATGGATGATGATTGTAGTTTTTCAGTCTCTGCATTAATTTCGTTTTTCTATTTTGTCTTGATTGTATAATGTCTGCTACAAATGGAATGTTGTTTCAGTGGGTTCTGAGTCCTAGCTTAGATCAGAATATTCCTTGTCAAAATGAATTATAACATTGAAAAAGAATTGGTGAAAGTTTGTTTCAAAGCTGAATCAGGAAGAATTCACATTTGCTTGTGTTGTTTATGATAAATATAAGTAAGGTCAAACTACTGATATTTGGTGAAACAACACAATATTTGGAGTCCCCCCTTTTTTTAACAGCTTCATTGAAGTATAATTGACATACAATAAACTGCATGTATTTAAGACATATAGTTGAATAAATGACATAGGTCCCCATGAAACATTACTACATTCAAGATAGTAAATATATCCATCATCTCCAGAAGTTTCTTCATGCCCTTTTAAGATCTTTCCTTCATGCCTCTTCACATATCCATAACCCACCACCTCAGAGTAACTATTGAGCTACTTTCTGTTACTATGGATTTGTTTTGCATTTTCTAAAGATTTACATACAGTATGTGATTTTTGCTGGGAAAAGGTCTATCTTCTTTGATTCAGCATAATTATTTTAAGATTTTTCTCTGTTCTTGTATTTATCAATAATTATTTTAATTGTTGAGTGGTATTATTCCATTGTAAGGACATACAAAAATTTACCATTCATTTATTGGTGAACATTGGAGCTATTTGCAATTTTATTTACAAATAAAGTTGCTATGAACATTGGTGTATAAGTCTTGGTATGAACTTTTTCTTTTTTAAAAATATTTTTTAGTTGTAGATGGGCACAATACCTTTATTTTATTTATTTATTTTTATGTAGTACTGAGGATCGAACCTAGTGCCTCACACATGCCAGACAAGTGCTCTACAATTGAGCCACAACCCCAGCCCCAAACTTTTTCATTTCTTTTAGGCAAATTCTTAGGAGTACAAGGGCTGGATCACACAGTAAATGTGTTTTAACTTTTGGATGTAACATATTTATTATAAAGGGCCAAATTTCCCAATACACAAAGAGATATTTAAAAAAGAGAGAGTAAGGAGTAAGATCAAAAACCCAGTAGAAAAATGGGCACAGAACATAAACATGTGACTCATACCAAAATAAATTTTTAAATGGCCTTATACATAAGATTCCTCGAAACTAAATACAAAACACATTATTTAAAAATCCAAACTTCTTGAATTCATAGATTTTCTCACAAATAACAAGGTTTTAAAAATATCAATAAAATTGTAATAATAATACGTACCTCAAAGGATTTTTATGAGAATTAGATGAGTTAGTATATGTGAAGTTCTTGGAAAAATATAAAGAATCAGTAAGTGTTCAATGAAAGTTAATTATTATTATCAAAAGGCAAATTTAAACAAGAGAGCATTTCACTTACCAGATTGACAAAGACTAAAAATTTCAATAATGACAAAGATGTGTAGAATTGCTTTTCTGTACCATAGACAGGAATGTAAAATGTTTGCACTTTCTTTGGAGGACAAGTTGACTTTACTTATTAAAATGATAAATGTTCATATGTTAAAATGACTCAGTCATTATAAATTATCTTTGATCATTATATTATTATATTATAAAAAGTCCTAAATGACTTTTAATATGGCTTGGTTAAATAATGGCATAGCCACACAGTGGGATGTCACATAGCCATGAAAAGAAAGAAAAAAGATCATTAATGTGAACTAATCTCTAAGACATCTTATTGAGTGAAAAAAAAAATGTTGCAAAAGTGTTTATGGTATTACTAACATTACTGTAAAAAAATCTATGTGTAGGTATAAATACACAAATGCACACAGTAATAACACATTTATGCTTCAATATGCAGGGGCCTATCTGGAAGGATACATAAGAAAATGAAGAGTAGTTGCTTCTGGAGAGGAAGTGAAAAGAGGGACTAGGGAATTGAAAGTCTGAAATCTCACACTTTGGTTGTGTACACTTTTATATTGCTTCGGGGTTTTTTATAGTTGTTAAAGAGTAAAGTACATATTTTTTGGGGGGCGGGGTACTGGAGATTGAACTCAGGGGCACTTGACCACTGAGCCACATCCCCAGCCCTATTTTGTGTTTTATCTAGAGACAGGGTCTCACTGAGTTGCTTAGCGCCTCGTGGTTGCTGAGGCTGGCTTTGAACTCGCAATTCTCCTGTCTCAGCCTCCCTAAGTGCTGGGATTACAAGCTTGCACCACTGCCCCCGGCTTAAAATACATATTTTTGAAATTTGTAAGTAATTATAGATTCTTAGGAATTTGCAAAATTAATACAGAGCTCTACCACTCTTCATCTAGTTCCTCCCAGTGGTAACATTTTAAGTAACTTTATGACAATATCAAAACTATGAAATTGACATTGGTATAATCCACAGACCGTATTCAGATTCTGCCAGTTTTATACGTACTCATTATATGTTTGTAATTCTTTGTATATTTATCACATATGGAGATAATAATTATATCACCAAAATCAAGATACAGAACTCTGTCACCACAAAAATCTCTGTGCTCTCCCTTTATAGTTATTTCCATTACCCCAACCCCTAGCAACATAATCCTTGGCCTTATAAAGTATTTGAGGGGAGATAATAGAGATATATAAACAATCCTGTATGAAGAGGAGGACATGGTGTGTTAGCCCATTTTCTGTTGCTATAACCGATATAACAGAATATCTGAGATTAGATCATTTATAATGAACAGAGATTTCTTTTAGTTCTGGAGGCTGGGAAGTCCAAAGTTGAAGGGCCTACATCTGGCAAGAATCTTCTTGCTGCACGAGGGACGAGGGGAGGGAAAACTCATTCTTTTATTTAGGAACCCACTCCAGTAATAAAGGCATTAATCCATGCATAAGGGCAGTGTCCTCATTACTTAATCACCACTTAAAGGTCCCACCTCATCACTGTTGCATTGAGGATTAACTTTCTAACATATGAATTTTGAAGGGAACATCCAAACTGTAGCACTTGTCAAGTGCCATAATGGCAGACTATATTTATTGCTTTGAGAATTCCAAGTGATCAAAGATTAAAAGAGCATGACCAGAAAGATCTTTATCAAAGAACATTAGTACAGTTATTAGATGAACTGGTTCTAGTTCTGATCCTGCATTGATCACCACTAACTAACCAGATGCATGAAGTAAGAAAATAGAGAAAGTTTTTAGTGGTCCCTTTCTTGATATTGCGGATAATTTCACATTATCTTTGAAGAATGGCTATGATTTTGTTCATTTATATAAATATTTCTATGACTCTTAATGCCAGTCTCTGCTCTAAGCCCTGGAAATACATCAGTAAACAAAACAGACCAAAATTCCTGTCCTCATAAAACTTTTAGGTGGTACAATAAAAAGGTAAATATATTGCATGTTTGATTTTAAGTAATAACGAGGAAAAATTTTAAAAAAAGGAAAGCAGGGTATGGGAAAAGTTGTACTTTAGAGGATAATCAGGAAAATTCACTGATAAGGGGACTTTTAAATAACACAAAGGAGCTGGGCACAGTGGCACATACCTGCAATCCCAGTGCTTGGGAGGCCTAGACAAGAGTATCACAGGTTCAAGGCCAGTCTCAGCAATTTAGTGAGACACTGTCTCAAAATAAAAAACAAAAAGGGCCAGGAATGTGGCTCGGTGATAAAGTGCCCCTGGGTTCAATCCCCAGAATCAAAAACAAAAAACAACATTAAAACATGAAGGCAATCAATGTGTGAAGTATTCAGACAAATACAAAACATTGTAGACCTCAGGAATAGCCAGTGCCAAGACCTGGAGCTAGAACATGCCCCAGGTACCCATCACTGGATTAGCGTAAAGTACAGAATAATGGAGGATGAAGTCAGAAGGAATGGTAGTGGTGGTTAGGTCAAGCAGGATCTTCTACAGGTTTTTTTATGGACCTCAGCTTTAAGTCTTTCAGATATAGAAAGACATTGGGTGAGTGATTGGACTTTTAAAGAGAATCATTCTGGCAACTGTGTTGAGAACAAATTGAAGGAGATCAAGGGCAGAAGCAGTAAAACCACTTTGGAAACTGTTGCAGTAATTCAGGTGAGAGGTAATAACTTGGACCAAGTAGTAGAGGTAGTAAATAATTGGTACTGTAAAGGTCAGTGGGATTTGTTGACAGAGGGTTGAAAGAAGGCAGAGAATAAGGGAAAGTGGATGGTTAAGGAGGATACAGTTTTTGGCCTGAGCACCTAAAAGGATAGAATTACCCATTTGCTGTTGGGTAAAACTGTGAGGGGAAAAGGTTTTAGAGGAGAGAAATTTTGGACAGAGGAAATTAGAGATAAATACTAGGCATCAGATGAAAAAACTTCTACATGTCTGCCTCTGTAGTTCAAGGAAAAGGAATGGACTAGAGATTTAAGTTTGGAAATTATATCATAGCATTTAAAGAAATCAGATCACTTCACCAAGGAAATATATATGTGGAGATGAGGTTCAGAACTAAGATTTGGGGCACTGCAGTGTTTGAAGTTTGGGAAATGAGAAACCAGCAAAGGAAACTTCGAGAAAACTGTTTAGGCAAGAGGAAAACCAAGAGAGTATATGATGTTTTGGAAACCAAATGAAGAAAGTGTTTCAAGAAGGAGGGCGTAATGAACCTCTGTCACATGCATCATTAAGAACTCATTTGAAATTCCTAGTTTTAATGAGAAACTAGCTATCAGACTCTGTGAGTGTGTGTGTGTGTGTGTGCGCGCATGCACAGGATTGGGGGAAAGAGGTCTGTATCCCTCCAGCCACATTCGGCTGTATAGGTACCAACATGGAATAGGCAGAAAATTGGGTTGGTACCAATTTTAGTAAAGCAAGATTGACAAAGTATGAAGGAAAACAAATAGTTAAGGGTTTGTGTAAGGAAGATAAGTAATGAAGTTGATTGAATATAGATTTAACATGGTTAAGAAGGGAATTGAAGGGGACATGGAAAGGTGAAAGAAAGTGGAAAGGTGGTAAGATTAGTAGATTGTAGATCTGTTGGGTTGGAGGATTTTTGAAGTTAGGGTATTAGAGGTAGTGAGCTGGTAGAGTGTGATGCTCAAAAATGGTATTTTGGAGGGGTGCATTTTAAAATTAAGAAGATCAAAATTTTGACCGTGAGAAAAAATGTCCAGTATAAAAAGAGGGGTAGTATTATTGGAACAGAGGATGGCATGGAACCAATAAGCAAGGACTTGGGAAGAGTTGTCTATGTGAATGCTGATTTCCAAGCTTTATATCACGTGATAATGTTGGAGGTAGTATAATGAGCAAGCAGCTAAAATCTTCAAGAAATAAAGTGGAGAGTTTGATAACTGCAGTAAAGGAAGGAAGTGAATAATTGCAGTCTGATGACAATAGATTCCAAGTTGGATATATTTAGGGAAGAGGGAAGAAGAATGGTTTCAAATGGACAAGGAGGACACTGACCCCACCTTTTGGCCCCATAGTGTGAGAAGTTGGGAGAGAAAACATAACACATGAAAAACTTCAGGGACATGATGGTAAGGGAGAATGAAGGTGTCGTTAGAGCAAATACCCTAAACAGGCATAGAAGGTAATAGTTGGTGTTGGAGAATAGCAAAAACTGCAGTGCAGTTTGCAATTTAAGGCGTATTCCTTTCTGTTTGAGGTCTTTGCAGCTTTATTCCTTTTAGAATCACTTAGAATTTTTAAATAGTCTCTGTTTCAGCATCTAGAAGTTTTTCCAAAAATGAATGTCAGCCCCAAGACTGAGATTAGTAGACTGAGATTAGTAGATGGTTTAATATTTCCTAGGATGGAACCTGAGCCATTGATAATGATTTTTGTTACATTTTCCCAACAACCACTTCCTCAATTCAGTTGTAGCTCTGGGCATGCAGTGCATAATAACACCTTTCCTCTCTTATGACCTGCTCTCCCTCTAAATCTTTTAGGAATATCCAAATCAGAGCAAAATTTCAATAATAAGCAAGCATAGAGTTGCTCCTTTTCTTTTTCAATGTTCTATAATTTTGTTCTACCTATGTTATACTATTGCATTTAAATTTTTTACTAATAGAATAACAATTTAAAAAAAAAATCCAAGAGGATTTTTTGGCTCATAGGCATCTTTTGTAGTGCATCAGTTAGATGAATTATCTCATTAAATTCTACTTTAGTTAGGCCTTTTCAGCTTTAAGTATCAGAAAGCCCAATTCAAACCTTTATGCAATAAGGACATTTATTAGCTTAACATAACAGGGAGTTGAAATGAAAGGTAAGCTTCCGGATTAGTCAGTCACTACCTTAATGAAGACACCAAAGATTCAGATTCTTTCACTGTTCACTTTGTTTTGCATAGTGCTGGTTTTGAACCAAGGTAGGATTCTCTTTGTAGTGTGATGGTTGCCAGGAAGGAACCATATGTTCTCTAAAGATAAAAAAGTCTGACTTCTTTCTAATAGAAAGGACGGACTTAACCAGAAGCCACCAACAAAACTCATATTTCACTGGCAGGATTTCTCCTTATTTCTGAATCTCTGGAAGTGAGGACAGGTCACCCCGAGCTCAAGTTAGTTCTTCAGGTTGCTGCCACTCAGAGTTATGGAATGGATATTGGAGAAGAGAGTCACAATGTCTATTATGCGTTGTCTGCCTTGGTCATTTTCTAGTGCTACGAAGTTTTTTTAATTCATTATTTTTCTGTTATATTTTCATAATGAGTCATAATGTGCTTATTCATATATTCAGAGCTTTCTGTCATGTAAAGCAGTGTGGCAGCTCTTAAGCATTCCTTTCTGAAAAAAAGAAAAAAAAAGAGTAGTGAAAAGATTGGAGATAGTGGGCAATTTGAATTAGTACCTCCTTGTAATCAATAATTCTTTAACCTCTTTTACCTCCAGATAATTCACTTAGCTACCATTTACATAGAGGCTTTAGTGATTTGAATTCTATCTTCTCTCTCTCTGTCAAAAGTTGCCTGAAGCATTGTGGTAAAGTAGAAAGTGATTATGTAGGGTTATGATTAAGGTTCTAATTAATTCTAGTTCCACTGCTTTCCAGTTATGTGTGATCACAGGAAAATCACTTTGTATCCTGTTTTTTTCCCTCTGTTAAGTTGGAAAGAGCTGCCTCCCTTCTTACCAAGTTTTTATTGGAGTTAAATAAACTGAATTAAAAAAAAAAAGAAAACAGCACACAATTTTAAATTGCCTTAATTATAACATTAAATGATAGGCAGTTAAAGGAAATAAACTTGAATAACTTGATACATAATGATTCTAAAAAATAATTCATCTTAGATTTTTGAGAAGCTGTAAGGTAGTGAAAGATAGGATATTAGCAACTTTTAAAAAAAAATTATATGCTTAATGAACAAAACAAAGAAATTTTATCATAGGACAGCTATTTGAATGCTTAATTCTAGTTAGTAGATCCTGCCTAGTATTTACTTTTTAAGTATTCCCCATAATTTTTTTTACTTGACTTCAGATCTTTTGCCCAGTTTTTTGTTTGATTTCTTTGAAAACAGCTTTACCAAAACAGCCATGAAGTAGATTGTAAACTAGAGTGCTTTATATGATTTACAGAGTGTGTGATAGATGTATTTATTTCAGTTATTGAATGTTTTTTCATATGCACTCTGTTCTTTTCCTTTCTTAGAACATTATTTTAAAGAACCTTAAAGTTTCACACTGAAATATGGATAGAGTTTGGTTATTAATACCAAGAAGATATTCTTACTTCATTGCTGAGACTCTGAGTTGCAAACCTTTGTATTTGGAGTTGGATGAAATTAAGATAACCCTAAGGAATTTGAATTTTACAAAACTAATGTATTCATTCAATATTATGTTAATGTTCATGTTGAATCTGAATATGTTAATCAATTGTGGAGCACCAAATTTATTTCAGTATCTTACTACTGTTAGTGAAAAGAGATGTTCCTGCTTCTTAAATTGGTATCATTTTCCATTTGTTTATTTATTTTTGCAGTACTTGCTATTATGTTGGATTTTGGCCAATTTCCTTTCCTAAATGAAAAGATCAGTCTTACTGTATGTCCTTTTCTTTTATATAGAAGATGTACTTGGTCAATATACTCTGTATAGGTGGTGAAGAAGAAGAAAACCAACATGTTGATTGATTTTGGAACTATGTACAGGCATGCTAGGATTTAATATTTATATCATTAATTCTTCCTTTATCTTGGTGAGAGTACTAGTGACCCCATTTGACAAAAGAAAACATTGAAATTTAAAGATTATTAAACCAAAAATTGCCCTCATGAGGTAATCTTAACTTTTCCTGCCTTCCCTCATTTCTATCCTCTGGGATTATTTCATTCCTTCTTTCATTTAATTAATATAATTCCTCTTTGAGGAAGACGTTATTCTTGTTTTGCAGATGAAAAAAAGTATGACTGTACAATTTAAAGAATAAGAAAATGAAAACATGTAATATGTTAAAAAATAGAGCCCCATGGGATATAATTTTTTATATTGCTTAATTCTTAAGTATTAAACCAATCTTGCTTTTCTCATATAAATACATTTGATCATGATGAATGGTACTCTTGACAGATTGATCAAATCTGTCCAGAGTATTGGATTTGATTTACAGAAATGTTAAGAATTTTGCACCTACATTTATGGGAGATTTGTTTCACAATTTTCTTATAGTAGCTTTGGCTATAGTCAGAGTCATGATGACCTAATTTTAGAATGAATTGAAATGCCTTCAGTTTTCTGGATAAATATTTTAGAGTTGCTACTGTTTCTGTCTTAAAGGTTTGGTAGCATTTACCAATAAAGCCAGTTTACCTAGACATTTTTTTTTTTTGGTACTGGAGATTGAACTCAGGGGCACTCGACCACTGAGCCACATCCCCAGCCCTATTTTGTGTTTTATGTAGAGACAGGGTCTCACTGAGTTGCTTAGTGCCTCGCCCTTCCTGAGGCTGGCTTTGAACTCGCAATTCTCCTGTCTCAGCCTCCCTAAGTACTGGGATTACAGGCTTGCGCCACCACGCCCAGCTTACCTAGACATTTTTGTTTTGTTCTATGGGAAGGTTTTTAACTATAATTTCAACTTCTTATATAAATACAGAGTTATTCAGGTTATCTGTTTCTTCTTGAGTGAGCTTTTAGCAGATTGCCTGTCAAGAAATTTGTTCATCCAAGTTAAGTCTGTTGACTTAAAATTATGTATAACATGCCCTTATCATCTTTTTAATGTCTATCTGTAATTTTATCTCTTTTGTAATATTGGTAACTTTTGTCTCCTCCCCTTCCTCCTTCCTCCTTCCTTCTGCTCCTTTTTCCTCCCTCCCTCTCCCCCTTTTACCTGATTAGTTGGATAGTTCTTTATCACCTTTACCCATCTCAAATAAACAGCTTTTGCTTTCATTGACTTAATTTTTTAAAAATAGACTTTATTAGAGTAGTTTTAGGTTCAAAACAAAATTGACTGAAGAGTACAGTTCCTGTACATCCCCTGCCTCTCCCTACAATCGTCTTCATTAACATAAAGTTACATTGACAAGTTGTTATGCCCAAAGTTCATAGCTTACTTTAGGGATGACTTGAGTTTGTACAGTTTATACATTTTGACAAGTATATAATAATATGTATCTAATATTATAACACACAGCATAGTTTTGTAGCCCTAAAACTTCCCTCTTCCCAACCCCTGGCAATCACTAACTTTTTGTTACTATCTTCATAGTTTTGTCTTTTTCAAAATGTCGCATTGTTGGAATCATACAGAATGTGATCTTTTCAGAGTCATTTCTTCCACTTAATAGACATTTAAGATTCTTTTCTGTCCTTTCATGGCATAACTCATTTCTCCTTAACACTGAATTATATTCCATTGTCTGTATGTACCGCAGTTTATCTATCTATTCCCTACCAAAGGACATAAATTTTCAGCTCATTTGGGCCAATACCAAGGAACATGATTGCTGGATCATATGGTAAGGGTATAGTTTTGTAAGGACCTATCAAATTCTTCCCAAGAGACTTCCATTTTGCATTTTACCTTTCTCAAAAAGCCAGTTTTTTGGTTTCATTAACTTTTTTCTATTTTTTTTTTCTGGTTCTTTTTTTGTTTTAATTTCTACTCTTCTTTTTTTAAAAAATATTTTTGTTAGTTGTTGATGGATATTTATTTATATGTGATGCTGAGAATTGAACCCAGTGCCTCACACATGCTAAGGCAAGCGCTCTACCACTGAGCCCACAACCCCAGCCTTCTTTCTTCTATCTTGTCTTTCCTTTCCTCTTCTGTTTCTTCCCTTATCAAAGAGTAGGGTACACTTTACTTTCTACTTAGGTTTAACTTTCTCTTCTCTATCTAATTTCTTAAGGTAAAAGCTGGGGTAACTGATTTGAGGCCTTTTTTCCTAAGATTTAGATTTAGATGTGTGTCATTTTATTTGCAGATGTTTGGGGGTTTTAAAATGTCTTTCTGACTTTAACTTCTCATATACTTCCATTGTGATCAGAGAATATACTTTGTGTAATTTGAAATCCTTAATATTTATTGAAAATGGTTTTATCTATAAATAGTTAAGTGTATATCTTAGTGTTTTCATGTATACTTGAAAAGATGTACAGTATTTAGTCTATAAATGTTAATTAGATTAAGTTGGTTGCTGGTATTATTAAGTCTGATACTATCTCCTTACTAATTTTCTGTCTACTTATACTATCAATTATCAAGAAAGAATTGTTGAAATCTCATGACAATAGTTATAGATTTGTCTATTTCTCCTTGTAATTCTGTCAGTTTTCACTGTATTTCAAATTTGTTACTAGTTTAGAATGTTGAACGCTCTTAAAAAATTGATCCCTTTCTCATTATGAATGACTATCTTTGATAAAATTATTTGCTTTAATTGATATACTTTATCAGATATAGTTTATCTGATATTAACATGGGTTCTCTAGCTCTTGTTTGATTAATGTTAAATTAGTATGTCTTTCTAATTCTTTAACTTTTCATTAAAGTTTTTATATTTTAAAATATAAAAATTTTAAAAATATTTTTGTTTGTTGTCATGGTACTAGGATTGAACCAGGGGCCTTGTGCATGCTAGGCAAACATTCTACACCCCAGCCCTTTTTATTTTAGTTTTTATTTACTAAGTTGCCCAGGTTGGCCTTGAACTTGTGATTCTTCTGCCTCAGCCTCCTGAGTGGCTGGGATTGCAGGGATGTGCCACCATGCCCAACTTAAACTGGATTTCTTGTAGACATGATGTAGTTGGGTCTTGCTACACATGTAAACACAATCTGACAGAATCTCCATTTTAATCAGGCATTTATACTAATTACACTTAATTCATGATTATTGTTGTGGTTGGAATTATGTTTGGCCCATCTGTTCTTTTTGATTTTTACTTTTTTCCTATATTCTTTTGAATTGAGTGCCTTTTATGTTCCATTTTTTTCTCTATGGTTGTCTTATAAACTGTCTCTATCCTTTCTTTTCTAGTAGCTGCTCTAGGGAAACATTCTGCACCTTTAACTTACCATAGCATTCCTACAAGTAATATTATGCTACTTCACATATAAAGTATAAGATTAATCACAGTATAATTTTCATTTCCCTCATCCCATCCTTTGTGTAAATATTATTATACCTTTTTAAAATTTGTTAACATTTTTATGTAACCCAAATATTGTAGTATATTACAAATATGAACAAAGAAAACAAGTTTTTTTCAGCCTAACATAGCTCCTACCATGGTAAATATTATCATACCTTTTACTTATATTTGTTACAACATTGTAACCCATCGATTTTATTGTTGCTGTATTTGCTTTAACCCATTAGTTTTCTTTTAAATGTGTTAGAAATAAAAAGGAAACTATCTTTTATACTTATATACTTATTTATTCATTAGTAGTTTGTATCCCATGTTTTTGTCTAATATCATGTTTTCTTTCACCAAAAAAAGAGAGAAAGAGAAACAAGAAATTTTCTCAACATTTTTATTTACTGGTGACATTTTCTCAGCTTTTATTTGTCTGAAAAAGTATTCCATCAGCACTTTAGAAAGATATTTTTACTGGGTATTAAATTTTAGTGTGCCAGAAGTCTCTAGTACCACCTGCAAGTTTGGTAGCTGGCTAAGAGGACTCCCAGATCTCAGTATGTAGCTAAATTCATGGCTAGGATTTATTACAGTGAAAAAATACAGTGCCAAATTAGCAAAAGGGAATGGTTTATGTGCAAAGTCTGAAAGGAAACAAGGCATAAGCTTTCCAGGAGTCTTGTCCCAGGGGTATGCCAGACACATTTAATTATTCCAGCAATGGGAAGCTCTTGGAGACTCAGTCCCTGAGGGTGTTTTTTTGGGGGGGGGAGGGGGGGATGCTGGTCTGGGTAGTCCTCCTCTGCCTAGCATGTTCCAAGATACCAATTTCCTAAGGAAAGCAAATGTCCTGAATAACTATAGTCTTCGAATAAATACTTTAGGCATAGTAAGCCACCATTATTCGTTAGGAAATGTTAGAAATCTTTCTAAAATGCAAGCTCCCTGGGGCTGGGGATGTAACTCAGTTGGTAGAGTGCTTGCCTTGCATGCACAAGGCCCTGGGTTTGATCCCCAGCACCACTAAATAAATAAATAAACAAACAAACAAACAAATAAAATGCAAGCTCCCAGGGACCACCCAAGATCTAACTTGGTAGTTGGACTTTTCTAAGAATGACAGGCATGCTAGATTGCCTTGTTTTCTCCTTTTTTCACTTTAAAGACTTTATTTTGTTATTTTCTGATTTACGTAGGTTCCAAGGAGAAATCTGTGATGATTTTTTTTTAACACTGTAGGCAATGTACCCTTTTTCCTCTAGATGTTTTAAATTTTTTTCTTTCTCACTATTTTCAGCAGTTTATGATGTACCTTACTGTATGTGTGAATGTGTGTTTATGTTTAACCTACTTGGTATTATATGAATTTCTTGGAACTGTGGTCTCATAGTTTTCAACAGATTGAAATTACCTAAACCATTATTTTTTTCTAATATTGACCCATCCCTTTTACTTTCAAGTGTCCATGACAGATAGACTGCCAATACTGTCCTACATTCAGGTCACTGAGATTTCATTTGGGGAGTGATGTCTTCTTCCCTTCTCTGTCTCCATTTTTGGATCATTATATTCCTATATCTTCAGGCTTACTAACATTTTTATTTACAGTGGCTAATCTGCTATAAATACTACTCAGTGATATTTCTATTTTGCATATTGTGTTTAACATCAGAAGAAATTCTTTTTTCATATTTTTCTTTGTCTCCTCATTATATATTCTATTCTATTTGCTGAGTGAACATATTATGCTGTAGCTGTTTTAATGTCCTTATCTGCTAATTTAATTGTATTTATCATATCTGATTCTATTAATACTGACTTTTTCTAGTTCATTGATCACATTTTATTCCTTCTTCATAGGTCTGATAGTTTTTGATTTGCTCTTCATCACTGCAAATTTTATGCTTTTTCTCTATTTTGTTGTATTACTTTAGAGAATGTTGGAATCCTTTTCTGGTAGGGACTAAGTTATTGCAGATAAGTCATTCTTGCAAGACTTATTTTTAAGCAGTCTCAGGGCAAATCTAGAGTAGTCTTTACTTTCAACTAATTTTTTTTTTAATTTTTTAAATATTTTTTTTTTTTAGTTGTAGATGGACACAATGTATTTTTATTTTATTGCTTAGTATGTGGTGCTGAGGATCGAACCCAGGGCCTCACGCATGCGAGGCAAGCGCTCTACCACTGAGCTACAATCCCAGCCCTCAACTAATTTAATCTCCCTTTTAAATCATGGTCCGTCTGGCTACCCTGCTATTCAGGATGATCTCTCCACTTTGGGTAGTAGGACTTTTAACAATTCCTGGTCCTTTGTGAGCTTTGCCAAGTATTGATCTTACAGTTTCCTGATATTTTTCTTTCCTTAGAGGTTGATTTTGATTGTGCCCAGCCTCTGGGGTTTTCACCATCCACATATTTGAATTGTATTCAGCCAAAGATCTGATAGAAGCCTTATCCATTTTTTTGATTCCTTTCTTTGTGCAGATTTTTCTATTCAGATATTCAACCCCTCACCCTACCCCACATAAGATCTAGCCATTTTTGCCTCCTCAAACTCTTGATATATATCTTTTCTATTTACAATATTGCTTTGTTCTTATGAGGTTACTTTTCCCTGTGCCATTGTCTAGAAATTATCTCCAGGAGGAAAGCTAGAGGTCATTGTCATTTATTGTCCTTTTAAGGAAGGTAGCCTGGGACCATCATCATGATCACCTTGTGCTGCCTTTGTTCAGCTTCAGAAAATAATTGTTTCCTATATTTCCTCCAGTTTCTGGTTGTTCAGGCAGAAGAGTTTTTCCAGACTCGCTTTGTCCTTTGAAATCTTCCTATACCATTTCAAACTTTCCCATTTATGCTATAAACTTTTCCCTTTTCTAAAGTAACTTTTATTGTATATAATACGTGTGGAAATGTCAAATCTCTCCCTTTTTTTTTTCTTACTATATTTGGAAGATAGCCATGCATGATGAATGTAATCAGGATTTCAGACTTCAAATTCTGCTCAGGTGCTTTCTATAGCCACAAAATTTGCTATGCCTATGATGAGTTGTCTGTGTATCACTTGTGGATCTGGGCTCCTACTGGCAAATAGGTCACAGGGCACAAAATTTAAGAAGGTGCTCACTCTCAGCTGCCAATCCTATACTTGTACTACCTGGAGAGGCAGTGCCTCTTTAAATTTAATGCCCCAGGTGCCATGCTTGCTTCATTCTAGTCCAGGCTTTGCAGTGGATGTGTCGGACAAAGATCACTTTTATTACTTATGGCATTGGTCCCAAACTATGATTAACTAGATCACATATTTTCTTTAGAGTAAGCGTGAATCTTTTTCACCTTCATATTTAAGTTTTTTAAACTTATCTCCAAACATATATTTTCCTAGAGGTGTTGGAAATGGTGTAATATGTCAGTACCTCAGGATTGACTGAGAAATGGAAGAAAGAAAAGAGTATCTAAGGAAGCAAATACTATTCCACAAAGCCAAAGCTATGTGTACTGAAGCCTTGCCTATTATTAGATTAGGCTGTCCGCGCCCTAGAAATGAATGGCTATCCCCACCCAGGCCAGATTCTATTCCAGCTATTTGCCCAGTAGGCTTGTAGCCATATTGGCAGTTTCAGAGTTCTAAGTTACCCTGCACAGGTGAAATGACTCTAGATTTCTACCGAAAGGAACTTTAAAAATATATATATATTTTTTTTTTTTTAAATTTTATTTATTTATTTTAATCTCTTGCTGTGCTGGGTTTCTAACCCAGGGCCTCCCACATGGTAGGCAAGCACTCTTATCACTGAGCTCTGCTACTGAGCCCTATGGGGAATTTTAACTTGGGTAAGGGAGAAACATTTGGATCCTGATGGTGGAGAGAACAAAGGTTAATTTCAACATGAAATGTACTTCTCAAGGTCTTTTGGCTCTTGACTTACTTTTGGGTTTCTTTAGGGTGTTCATGTAGTTGAAATGTTAAATCTCTCCTCTTAGAATATTAAAGATGGACCAGGAATATGCCCACATGAAATGAGTCAAGGAGTCTTTTGTTTACCAAAACCTGAGCAAAATATTAGGGGAAAAATGCAAAAAGAATTTTTTTTTTTTTTTTTTTTTTTACTATTTTAGTCAAGAGTACCAGGATTATTCGGGTAGGGATCTAGATATGACTTCTATCTAAGAAGTGATTTTACCTGGAATGACCTGTTAAATATCTTTCTCTGGTGCTTGCAGTGATATTTGGTATCTGTTTGATAGTTGTAAAAGTTTAAAACATTGATCCTGTGTGTAGAAAGTAACCATTAATCTCATGTTTCTACTGCTTTGGATACTTAATTTTTTTATTTTATTCTTGGGCTTTTCTTTTTTTAAAAAATAAGACTATTAGCACGTTTGTACTATGTGCAAAGCATTTTTGTAGTAAATTGGAGTGTGAAAATCCCCAGATCTAAAGGAAGATCATAGTATAGTTAAGTGTTTGTACGCATATGCACTGATACCTTCCTTTAGTCATGGAGAGATAATATGTTGTGATAGAAAACAGTGGATTTGGATTTAAAATTTTTCAATTATGGTTCCAGTTGAACTATGTGTAACTTTGTGACCTTCAACAGACCATTAATGTCTTTAAGGTGCAATTTTTTTCCATCTGTAAAATATGTGGGAGGTGTGAGAGGATGTGATGATAATCTGCCTGCCTGCTGCACGTCATTGTGAAGATCACAATAAAGATGTGAAAGCACTTTGGAATATGTGTAAAGTACTATACACGTGTAAAAACAGTATTTATAGAAATATTTTGTTTCTGTTCAATCTAGTATTTTTTTATCTTGAACTGCCTAATATAGTTTCTCATTTAGATATTTTGTTTTTTTTTATCACTGATAATTTAGAAGAAGAAAAATGAAATATGTCTATGTTGAAAAATGAATGGAAAACATAACTGAAGTAGAGGATATGAAAAAATTTATATAATTGCCTCATTTTTTGTGTTAATAAAATTTGAAATTTATACTTATTTTCTTCTATTCCTAGACTAACAATATTTAACAGATTCTATGACATGTTGCATGTGGACTTTCCACCTTAGATTTTCTATAAAAATTTTTTTTTTTTTTTTGGTACTGGAAATAGAACTTAGGGGCACTCGACTACTGAGCCACATCCCCAGCCCTATTTTGTGTTTTATGTAGAGACAGGGTCTTACTGAGTGCCTCGCCATTGCTGAGGCTGGCTTTGAGAAAAATTATTTTTTAAAAAACAGTTTGGTTGTTACTTGTCTAAAATGTTTCTGGACTACTCTTCCTCTCCTAATTAGTGTGTATTCAGGAGAATGCAAACTAACTTAATATAGCCCTAGTATGAGTATAATTAGGAAGTTAAATTGTTCAGAACATAAATTGCAGTGATTGAAGTATAATTGAATAATGTCAAAGGCAACAAAATATTACAGACTATTCTCCCATGTTAGAATAGAAAATCCCTTTGGTTGGGTCAGTCATTCACTAAACAAATATTAATACAGTGCCTACTATTGCCAGGTATACAACAGTAAACAAAACAGACAAAATTCCTGCCTCTGTGGACTTACATTCTAGTGGAGAGAGACAGAAAATAAAAGGTAAAATACATAGTATATAAGATAGCAGTAAGTATTTGAGAGAAAAATTAAGGAGGGAAAAGGGATGGGGAGGTTTGGAAGGCATGGGGACATGGGGATTGAGTAGATGAGGCCTGAGAAAGTGGAATTTGACTTGAAGATCTAAGTGGAGATCCCAGAGCATGTCTCTTCTAAGGTGTAGTAAGTGTAGCAGCTCTTGGGAGCCGCTGTACCAGGGATGTTCCATGGTCAAGGAATATGGAGGAAGCCAGTGTGAGTAGTGTGAGATAAGAGGAGAGTTATAAACGAGGTCAGAGAAGTAATGGAACTTTGTAGGGACTTTGCCTTTTAATCTGAGAGAAGATGCCACCATTGGAGTATTTGGAGCAAAGTGGCCACATGATCTTTTTTTAAAGGATCACCATTGGTAAGAGAACTGAGGATTCAAGGCAGAAGGATTATTTAGGAGTCTCTTGGAATAATCCAGGTGAGCTGGTAGCAGTGGAAATGGTGAAAAATGGTGGATGCTGTTTTTAAAGTAAAGCCACTGGGTTTTACTGATGAATAAGAGATAAGGAGAGGGGAAAGAAAAAAAAAAGGCTAACCCAGGGTTTTTGGCCCGAACAACTGGAAGTTTTAGAGTTGCCATTTATTAAGAGGGGAAAGACTGTGAGAGAGGAGGAGGTTTTTGGTTGGTAGGATGGTAATGAAGTTAATCAGGGTTTAATTTTGAACATAAATACATATTAAATGTACAGTAAAAAATATTCAGTAGGGGGCTGGGATTGTGGCTCAGCGGTAGAGCGCTTGCCTTGCATGTGTGGGGCCCTGGGTTTGATCCTCAGCACCACATACAAACCAATAAAATAAAGACATTGTGTCCATCTACATAAAAAAAAAATATTCAGTAGGTAATTGGCTGTATTATGGACAATTATGGAGGGAGGACTAGGCTATTCACCTATCTATAAATAATTTTTGGATTCATCAGTTTGTAGATGATATCTAAAACCTTCAGTCTGGAGGAGACCACCCTGAGAGCAAATACAGATGGAAGAAAAAAGAGATCCATCCAAGGACTGAGCTCTAGAACAGTCACTCACTCTTTAGCGAGTAGAGAATGAGGAACTAGCAGAGGAAAATGAAAAAGATGAAAACCCAGAAATAAAACTAAAAATCAGTAAATAAGATACTATCAAACTATAAAGCTTCTGCACAGCAAAGGAAATAATTAAGACTGTGAAGAGAGATCCTACAGAATGGGAGAAGATCTTTGTCACCTGCTCCTCAGATGGGGTATTAATATCCATAATATATAAAGAACTCAAAAAACTTAACACCCAAAACAAAACAAAACAAATAACTCAACAAATGGGTAAAAGAACTAAACAGACACTTCTCAAAAGAATAAATCCAGATGGCCAAAAACATGAAAAAATGTTCAACATCTCTGGCAATTAGGGAAATGCAAATCAAAACCACATTGAGTTTTCATCTCACTATAGTCAAAATGACAGTTATTAAGAATGCAAATAATAATGAGTGTTGGTGAGGTTGTGGGGAAAAAGGCACGCTTGTACATTGTTGGGAGGACTGCAAATTAGTGCAACCACTCTGGAAAACGGTATGGAGATTCCTCAAAAAACTAAGAATGGAATCACCATATGACCCAGCTAACCCACTCCTTGGTATTTATCAAAAAAATCTAAAATCAGTATACTGTATGGATGCACCCAAATCGATTGGGTGCCATAAAGAAGAATTAAAGTATGTCATTTGCTGGTAAATGGATGGAACAGTTGACTACAATGCTAAGTGAAATAAGTCAGACCCAGAAAGTCAAAGGTAGACTGTTTTCTCTGATATGAGGAAGCTAGTCTAAATTAAAGAGAGAGAAAGAAAGAGGGAAGGGCAAAGAGAGCGAGAGGAAAGAATTGGGGGGATTCCATTAAAATAAAAGAAAGATCAAAGGGAGGGATAGGATAAGGGAAAAACAGTGGAATGAATCTGACCTAACTTTCCAATGTACATATATGAACTACAGTGAATCTCAGTATTATGTATATCCACAAAACACTCATTTAAAAAATAACAAATGTAAATAAATAGATCAGTAGAGTAGAAGAAAGGGGACAGGGGAAGGCTAAGAATAAGTACTGAGGACTGAATTGGAGCAAATTATATTTCATGCATTTATAATTGTGCCAAAATGAGTCCAAATATTATGTGTCACTAATATGAACCAATAAAAAATAAAATAAAAAGGCTATTATCTAAGAAGAAAGAGAAGAAAACCAATAGATCTGATGTTCTGGGAGCCACGTGTTTCAAGGACAGCATTACTGTTTGGGTCAACTACTGCTCATAAGTAAAGTAAAAGAGGAAGGCTGGTAGTGGGTTATTTTATTTAGCAATGTAGTAGACATTGGGCAAGTTTGGCAGATGTAGGGGGAAAGCCTGGTTGGTATGTGTTCAAGGGAAGACAATGGGAGACGTGGAGCTGGTGAATGAGTACAGACAATACCTTTGAGTTTTATTATTAAGGGGGAATTGTACACATGTGGTGTGTAGAGTTAAAGGGAGAGAGTCTTATTGTGTTTTAAATTTTTTTGGTTCTATATTTAATGGAATGGGAACGATACAGTACCAAGGGAATATTTGAGAATAGTAGAGAGAAATAATTACTGGAACAATTTCTTTGAATAGGTAAGAAGGAATTGGGGTCTAGTGCCCAGGTAGAAGAGTTAGCCCTACTCAGGTCTTATCATGGAACATGGACTGTTCATCCGTAGTGACATTATTTCATAACAAAATGCTGATCCGTAACGTAGTGTAGGTTGAGAGTTTGCTGCTGTCCGATATGGCTGAAGTCACATTATGTACATTAAGGTAGACCTCTTAGACTACCTGAAATGCTTGCACAGTTTTGAAGTTAAAAGATGACTTCTGTGCTTCAACCCTATTGCCCCACGTACCTTTCAAATGTATACTAGTAACCAGGCATCTGAAGCACATTATTACCTTTATGTACATGTCTCTATTACTAGATTGTCAATACCTTAATCCAACTTGTTACTTAACTATTATTTCCTTGAGTACAGTGTTTTTATTCATTACTATATGCCTGTTGATTAGTTAGCTATTGCTGTACAACAAATTACTTTAAAACCTAACAGCTCAAAAAAACACACTTTGTCTATCAGGAATCCAGGGGCAGCTTAAATGAGGTCTCTTACAAGGCTCCCATCAATATGTTGAATAGGCCTGCAGTGGCATCCAAAAGCTTGCTGTAGAAAGATCCACTTTTTAGTCCACTCAGGTTGTTGACAGGTTTCATTTCTTCTTAGGCTGTTGGTCAGAGGCCTCCCTTCAGCCCTTACCACATGGACCCATAGAGCACCTCATAGCAGAGTAGCTGACTTCATCAGAACAAGCAAGAGGAAAAGAAAGAATGCCAGCGTAGGGACTGCTGACAGGAAAGACATCACAGTCTTTATAACCTAATCACAGAAGTGACATCCCATCACTTTTGCCATATTTTATTCTTTATAAGCAAGTTACTAGGTCTAGCCCACACTCAAAAGATGGGATTACATAAGTATGTGAATACTAGGTGGGAGCATCTTTGAAGTCTGCCATTCAGTCCTCAAACCCTGGAACTATAAGATGCTTAACTTGTTGAGTGAATTAATCATTTTTTCAGACACCCTTGTTACTGGTAGCATAAGTTTGTAAGAGGGCTGGGCAAGGATAAGAATTCAGTTTGAGACTATCAAACAGTAATTTGCTACTTAGGGATTATTTGAGCTCATGTTCCTAGTTTTGTTAATAATTTCCTTTTATAAAATTGCTAATATTAATAAAAATTTTTAAAAAATTGTTTTATATCTTTAGGAGCTAAACAAGACCAGGAGTGCTATTAAAATTAGAATATATATATATAGTATATTTTAATAGGAATTCAAGAAATAGTTATATTTTTATAAAAGTTCAGCTTCCAGTCATTCCCAACATATATATCATTTTGACTTGGATGAAGATGGATGTAAAGATATATAAAAATCTCTGCAATTGAAGTATAGCTGAATTTGATACCTGGTATAAAATATTTTTCCTTGTAAAAATAATAATAGGCAGGAATAACCATTATACCATGGATTTCAAGGTTTTGTTTGGTTTGGTTTTTGGTTCTTGTTTATTTTTTTTTCTTTGCATAGTTGAAGCAATTCAGTCTTAAGAACTAAAGAATCTCATCCTAACTCATAATTTATTAGATATTAGAGATAACTTGTCCAACCTTACCTTTTTCCAGATGAAGAAATGGCTACCCAGAGAGGTATCCAAACTTGTTGATGACAGAGTTAGTGCCAGATCCCAAGCATCCTGATTTATTCAGTGCCCTGTACCATGCCAAATTGCCAGTAATAAGCCATATGAAATTGCTTAGAGATCTTTAAAAATGCTTATGATGTTTCATTTCGAAACAGCATGATTTAATTGACTTTGGATCCTGGGATTTTTAAGTGATCTTGAGGTGATTCTGGTGTACAACATGGTTTGGAACTTACCTCCACAGGAAACTACTATGCTTAAGGAACTGAAATCAAAAGGACAGACTTCTGTCTACTCTGATTCTGTAATCACATTTGGCTAGGTTTTTATCAGGGCAGAAAGAAAAATCTTTACATTGAGAAATAACCCACGATTTTTGTGGCATAGACGCTTTCTTAATAAAGGGATTTTTTTTTTCTTTTTTGCTGGTTTTGTGTTTTGCAAATAAGATGGCCTGCAACAAATTTCTTCTTAATCATGAATCGGGGAACAGTTCTTTGACACTGATCAGGCAGGGAGAATGTCTTCTGCCATCTGTGTTGTGGCATGATCTGCTGTTGTTTTAATTAGATAAAATTCTAATTACCGTTAAACAGATTGTTTATGGCATTGTTTTTTAATATTTTAGAATAAGTGTGTAAATATGAAGAGGCAAAAGAAATGGTTCCAGATTTAAAAACAAAAGCCTATTCCTTTGAAAGTAAGTTAAACAGAATTTGACACAGGACTTTTTAATAACATTTTTCTGTATATGTCCTTGGTACTGCATGCTGCAAGGAATGTGAAATTTGCGATTTGATTATAGCCATTCTGTGGCACTGTCATGTACTCTTTGGCATAGTGCTGATAAGACATTGTGACTAGAAAATACTAATTCATGATTGGTAAGTGACATTTTGTTCCTTTAAACAAGATCTTTTCTACATAATGTCAAATGTGAGAGTGTGAGTAGAAGAGTTAAGAATAGGTAATTATTATCAGGTTGAAGCATCTCAGAATTTTACATCTTTTATTTAAGCAGTGTCAGAGTTATGACAAGAAACTATATGTTTAGATTGCTAGAGTAGAGGTGGTAAAGGGTTATTAGTTTTTGTTGCTGCTATCAAAAATCACTATAAACTTAGCTTAAACAATAGCGTTGGTGGGTTTTTTTTTGTTTTGTTTTTTGTTTTTTATCCTAATAGTTCTGTAAGTCAGTTGGACAACATAGGTTTCACTGGGCTGAAATAAACCTTTCAGCAGGGCTATGTTCTTTCTGGTAGCTATAGGACAGGATCATTTTCCTTGATTATTCTAGTTTGGGGTAGAATTCAATTCCTTGTGGTTCCAGCACTGAGATCCCAGTTGCTTTACTGGCTATCAGAGGGCCTTCCCAGTACCCAGAGTGCAACCTCATTCCTTGGTTTGTGACCAGGCTTCCAGTATTTCCATTTTCCTTTTCACCCCTGACCCACTTTCTGTCTTCTTCTTCCCCATGAGTTGAAATTGGATTCACCTGAATAATACAGGGTACACGTCCCCATCTCCAGGTACTTGACCCTAATTACAACTGAAAGAGGTAAGGTAACCTAGGTAACCTAGGCTCCAAGGTATAAAGGCAGAGCATTATTGGAGGGCCATTAATATGCCTGTCAAAGGTGTGAGGAGGGGGATTGGTCACTGGAGTCAAGTACTAGTATTGACATAGCTGTTGAAAAACCCTCATTTATTCCACATATGATTTTTGAGTGATTTCTTCATTGCAGTAGAGCACTAGTGCTATCATTGTAAACAAGGCAAGACATGATTCCTGAACTTCATCTGCTTCTCTTAGTAAAAACTAAAGTGGAATTTTTTTGGATCCTCTAAGTATAGTATGTTGTCAGCAAATAATGATAGAAAGCTTCTAGAATTAATGAATTCAGCAAAGTAGCAGGATATAAAATCAACACCCATAAATCAAATGCATTTCTATACATCAGTGATGAATCCTCTGAAAGAGAAATTAGGAAAGCTACTCCATTCACAATAGCCTCAAAAAAAAAAAAAATTAAGATACTTGGGAATCAACCTAACAAGAGAGGTGAAAGACCTCTACAACAAAAACTACAGAACACTAAAGAAAGAAATTGAAGAAGACCTTAGAAGATGGAAAGATCTCCCATGCTCTTGGATAAGCAGAATCAGTATTGTCAAAATGGCCATACTACCCAAAGTGCTGTAGAGATTCAGTGCGATTCCAATTAAAATCTCAACATCATTCTTTATAGAAATAGAAAAAGCAATCATGAAATTCATTTGGAAAAATAAGAGACCCAGAATAGCCAAAGCAATCCTTAGCAAAAAGGGTGAAGCAGGAGGCATCACAATACCAGACCTTAAACTATACTACAAAGCTATAGTAACAAAAACAGCATTGGCACCAAAATAGACATGTAGACCAGTGGTACAGAATAGAAGACACAGAGACAAACCCACATAAATGCAGTTATCTCATGCTAGACAAAGACACCAAAAACATACATTGGAGAAAAGATAGCCTCTTCAACAAATAGTGCTGGGAAAACTGGAAATCCATATGCAGCAAAATGAAATTAAACCCCTTTCTCTCACTATGCACAAAACTTAAAGTGGATCAAGGACCTGGGGATTTGAAAAGAGACCCTACACCTAATGGAAGAAAATGTAGGTTCAAATCTTCATGTCGGATTAGGCCCTGACTTCCTTAATGACTCCTAAAGCACAAGAAATAAAACCAAGAATCAATAAATGTGATGACTTCAAACTAAATAGCTTCTTAGCAAAAGAAACAATCAATGAGGTGAAGAGAGAGCCTACATTTTGGGAGCTCTTTTTTACCACATGCACATCAGATAGAGCACTGATATCTAGGATACATAAAGAACTTAAAAAACTTAACACCAAAAAAATAACCCAGCTGGGCACAGTGGCACACGCCTGTAATCCCATCACTTTGGGAGGCTGAGACAGGAGAATTGCAAGTTCAAAGCCAGTCTCAGCAACTGTGTCCTCACAGCTAAGCAACTCAGTGAGACCCTGTCTCTACATAAAACACAAAATAGGGCTGGGGATGTGGCTCAGTGGTCAAGTACCTCTGAGTTCAATCCCTGGTACCAAAAAAAAAAGAAAAACAACCCAATCAATAAATGGGCTAAGGAACTGAATAGACACTTCTCAGAAGAAGAAATATAATTGATCAACAAATACATAAAAAAATGTTCATTTTTAGTAATTAGAGAAATGCAAATAAAAAAACTACTCTAAGATTTCATCTCACTCCAGTCAGACTGGCAATTATCAAGAATACAAGCAACAATAAGTGTTGGCAAGGATGTGGGGGAAAAGGCACACTCATACATTGCTGGTGGGACTGCAAATTGGTGCAGCCAATCTGGAAAGCAGTATGGAGACGTACTTGGAAAACTTGGAATGCAACCACTGTTTGACCCAGCTACTGCACTCCTTGGTCTATACCCTAAAGACTTAAAAACAGCATACTACAGTGATACGGCCATTGCAATGTTTATAGCAGCACAATTCACAATTGCTAAACTGTGGAAGCAACCTAGATGCCCTTCAATAGATGAATGGATAAAGAAACTATGGTATATATACACAATGGAATATTACTCAGCATTAAAAGAGAATAAAATCATGGCATTTGCAGGTAAATGGGTGGAATCGGAGAATATCATGCTAAGTGAAGTAAGCCAATCCCCAAAAATCAGTGGCCAAATGTTTTCTCTGATTAGTGGATGCTGACCCATAATGGGGGAGGGGATGGAATGCATGGGAGGAATGGAGGAACTTTGGATAGGGCAAAGAGGAAGGAGAGGAAGAGAGGGGGGATGGGGGTAGGAAAGATGGTGGAATGAGATGAACATTACCCTAGGTACATGTATGAAGGCACGAATGGTGTGACTCTACCTTGTGTACAACCAGAGAGATGAAAAATTGTGCTTCATATGTGTACTGTGAATTGAAATACATTCTGCTGTGTTAAAAAAAAAAGACTTGAAAGTGCTAAAGGCAACTCTACAAATACTATAATTTTATAAATTGACAAACTTGCTTTTGCCCCCTAGATTCAACAGCTAGAAAACAATTACCCAATTTTAAAAAAAAAAAAAAAACAGTTGCTTTTAACCAGTATTCACAATAGTGAAGAACTGCCAGCTCAGAAATAGATTAAAATAAACTTCTTAATTTAGCTTTTCTCTAGATAGACTTTTGAAATAATGGAAGAAGTTTACTATCTTGCTTACTATGCTTACTATTCTTAAAAGTTCTTCCTTCCTCCTATACAACTCCCTGTGTGCTTCCACTGTGTTGAGTGATTACTTTGTTATGATACGTTTATTTTATTTATTATTTATTTTTTTATGTAGTGCTGAGGATCAAACCCAGGGCCTTACCCACGCTAGGCAAGCACTCTATCGCTAAGCAACAACCCCAGCCCCAAGTGATCTACTTTTTATGGAAAAACTTTAAGATTCTTGACAATTGTTCAAAGATTTCTAAAGATAGTCTTAGTTTTCTCAATGATAGTCAAGGTTACAATTTTACATTATATACAGTTTTTGTTATCACTTTAGTAATGATGGATTGGAGTATGCATAGATATATAAGACTTAAAAATAACCTACAAAGTCATTAATTTCAAATTTGGCCAGCACAGAACTTTTAATCAAAACTATTAGTAAGTGGCTAAATATATTCCTAACATAAAAGTTTGGACTACAAAGTATAATGTTATATGGGGCCTTTAGAATGCCTTCATAATTACAACAAATACCAAACTTTCCATCTCAAATCCCTTCTTGATTCTTTAACAATTTAACATTAACTATACATAAATTCTTTTCATTCTCTTTGTAACTATAACAAGTAGCAAAACTTTTTTTTAAAAAATATTTTGTTTAGTTGTAGATGAACACAATATCTTTATTTATTTTATGTGGTGCTGAGGATCGAACCCAGTGCCTCACGTGTGTGAGGCAAGCGCTCAACCGCTGAGCCATAACCCCAGCCCCAAGTAGCAAAACTTTATTTCTAAAAGAACCTTTAGAATAATGGATGAAAAGTTAATTTGATTTGCTTAAGCAGAGGTGGCTCTTGTGTTGTTAGAATGTTATTAACTTGGGTGAAAGAAGGTGACAGCTACTTATATTTTGTACAGATAGGTGGTTTATGTACTGTAATGTTAAAATGTTATTAAGTATTGTTGATTTCTGGGGTTTTGTTTTGGTTTTTTTTTTTGGCTTTTGAGTTTTCTTTTTCTTCTTTTTTTTTGGCGGGTGGGGAGTATCAGGGATTGAACTCAGGGGCACCCAACCACTGAGCCACATCTCCAGCCCTATTTTGTGTTTTATGTAGAGACAGGGTCTCACTGAGTTGCTTAGCGCCTCGCCGTTGCTGAGGCTGGCTTTGAACTCGCGATTTTCCTGTCTCAGCCTCCCAAAGTGCTGGGATTACAGGCATGCGCCACCACATCTGGCTCTTTCTTCTTTTTCTTTTTCTTTTTCTTTTTCTTTCTCTTTCTTTTTTACTTTATTTATTTATTCCTTTTTTTGCATCTCAGTGTCTAGAAAGTGCAGCATTTTGTTGAATTTAGTTCATAGGTAAAAATTCTCAATAAATGGAACATTTGAAGAGAACTGGAAGTATATTGGTGAATGGTACAATAATAGTAACTGAGGTGACAGAAAGCTCACGAATTTTTGTTGTTTCTGCTCATTTTCCCCCTAGTTCTGACTAAAAAAAGTCATATGCTGAGCCGAAAGCATTTACTCAGTAATCTCAGCTCATTTTCCATCCTGCAGGCTTTTGGGGTCAGCCTTTCATTAATTGCCCTACATTATCTTTGAAAGCTGCTAGTTTGTCTCCCCGCACCCCTTTTTGTCTCTGGACTAAACATATTTAATTTATTTACCCATAGTAAACACGATAGCAGAGAATTTTGTCTTATTTTATTTGTTATGTCCCTAGTATATAAAACAGTGTCTAGCATATTATATTATCTCAATAAACTTTGTTAATTAACACATATTTGAATGCTTCTTACGTACCAGCTGTTATTGTAGGCACTAAAGGCAAAATAAGAACCTTGTTTCATGGAGCCTATGCCAAAAAAAGAAAAGAAAGGAAGAAAAACAATGACTGAAGTATTCTTGATTCTTTTGACAAGGGGAGCACAGGGGGGGGACCCTCATGTTTATAAACATTAAAATATAGGAGTTACTTAAATATATTCAGTGTCACAGAGAGACAGATGGAATTTACTAGTTTACTAAAAACTGTGGACAGGTACATTGTATCATTGGAAGTCAGACTTAGATTATTAAAACTGTATTTGGTAAATTGAACATCTCCTGAGAAAATTATATGAAGCCATAAGCATTACAGATTTGCAGTAGGTGCTCTTTTTAATGGAGGCTAAAACTAAACTGACTGTAGTGAACTATTATAGATAATAGCACAAATGGCTTCAGTTAGATATACTACTATACCAGATCTAAGTAATTTCCCCCCCAAATCTGTTTCTGGGGAAAACAAACCTAAATTCTTGAAGGAGACCATTTCACTTCTAATTGAATATAGTATTAAGAGAACAAAAGGCCTCCAGGAAAAAACGGTTCCTTACAGAGGCTTTTTGTCTTCTTTTGTCTTCTGTGTCTTCTTTTTGTCTTTAAGTTAGTACACTTGCAGGCTGGCTTTTTAAAAAGTGTTTAGAAAAGTTATTATCTTTGTACATAGATTTTTTAGAATTAATTACTATATACATAGGTTTTAAAGTTTTGTAATCACATGTACATACAGCATAATAGTGCTCTGGAACTTTATAGTATTACTATGTTAGTTGAGGTAGGATAAACTCTTTCAGAAGAATAGAATTACTTCTGAAGTATTATGTTTTCTTGTTTACATACTTGCTTCCCCTCATTCTACTTACTCAAATAAAGTAACTTTTTTTTCTAATAATAAAAATGGAGACAAATTTTTAGAATGCTGTCTATACATGGATGTATAATTAATCACACTCTCACTGCATTCTGTACCAACTCAATCATTATTCTTTAAAAAATATTTAATGAAAATATTTAATGTTACTAAACAGATGTCAGGATTTACTCTTCAATTAGTGGCATTATGGTTGTTGGCCAATTTAGAATCCTTTGCAGGTGACATGCTGCCTAGAGGAACTAACATTTAGGCTATTGATTCCCAATGATTTTATGTGTCAGGACTAAGCTAAGAAATTTTGTCACTTGCTCTGTCTTAAAAGTAGGCAGAATAAACAAGAGGACTTTTATAGACTGTAAAATCTAAATTAAATATCCTAGAAAAGCTTTGATGACTTAAAGAAAGGCTTTTTAATTATCAGAAAAAATATTTAAATGAACATGCACTGAAACTGGCTTTACTATGTACAGTTAATACATTTCAACAAGTATATAGAATTATTTAACCATCATCACCATCCATATGCAGAACAGTTCCATTAGCTCAAAAACTCTCTTTTGAGCTCTCCCTGTGTGGTCATACCCTCCCCTTGGTTCCCAATGCCTGGAAGCCACTCTTTATTTTTGCCTTTTCAGAAATGGTCATTAGATGGAATTATATAGTATGAAGCCATTTGAAACTCTTCCATATGCATTTACTCAGCATAATGCTATTTAGGATTAATGTAAGTTATTCTGTATATTCATATTTCATTCCTTTATTGTTGATGAGTAGTATTCAATCGTATGGATGTACCACAGTTTATTTGTTCATTAATTGAAGAACATTTGGAATGTGTCCAGTTTTTAACTATTCTGAATAGAGCTGCTATAAACATTTATGTACAGGCCTTTGTCTAAATATGAATTTTCTTTTCTCTTGGGTGAAAATAACATAGGGGTGGGATTGCTGGATCATGTGGTAAGTGTATATTTAACTTTGTAAGAGACTGATAACTTGTTTTCCAAAATGACTGCCAGCCAGATGTGACAGTGCACACTCGTAATCCCAGCTTTTCAGGAAGCTGAGGCAGAAGGCCTGCAAGTTTAAGGCCAGCCTGGGAAACTTAGTGAGACCCTATCTCAAATTTTTAAAAGGGCTGGGAAGTCACTCAGTGGAACAGTGTTTGAGCAGTGTGTGCAAGGCCCCGGATTCAGTTCCCAGTACTGCTAAATACATAAATAGATAACTACAGCATATTGTATCACCATCACCAATGAGTATTCTTGTTGTTCTGCATACTTGTCAGCACTTAATATGGTCATTCTTTTTAATTTTAGCCATTCTAATTGATTTTGTATTGCTATCTGATAATGTTTATAATTCACATTTTCCTAATACATCTTTTAATAGTTCTTTTTTTGTTCTACATACAGTATATCCTTTTTGGTGAAGAGTCTGTTCAAGACTTCTGCTCATTTTTCAATAATAACTAACTTTTTATTTTGGAGCAATTTTTAATTTATAGAATAGTTGTAAAGATAATACAAAGAGTTGCATTATATTCATCATACATCTTCTCATAAAGTTGATATTTTTATGAAACCCAAGGCATTTATCAAAAAGTAAGAAACCAACATTGGTACCTTAACATTTACCAAACTCCAAATAAACCCAGATTTCACCAGATTTCCCATTAGCCTCCTTTTGTTCTGGAATCCAAGCCAGGATTCCATGCTGCATTTGTCTTATCTCCTTAGTTATCAACAGTTTCTTAGTCTTTTCCTTGTTTTTCATGACCTTGATAGTTTCAAGTACTAGTCAGATATTTTGTAAAATGTCCCGCAATTTGCCTTTGTCAGATGTTTTTCTTATGATTAAACTCAAGTTACGGTTTTTAAAGAACAGTAGAACAGAAATAAAGTGCACTTCTCACATCTTTTCAGGGAGTATATGATAACAACATCACTTGGTAAGGTAATATTTGCCTGATTTCTCCACTTCATTTGTCTTTCCATATTCCGTCCTTTGGAAATGAGTTTCTAATTTCAGCCCACACTTAAGAGGTAGGATATTAAGTTTTATATTATGGGTAGAGTGTATCTACATACCTTATTAGTAATTCTGTAAGGAAACTTTTGTTCCTTCTCTTCCATTTATTTGTTTAGTCACTTATATCAATATGTGCACTTTTTACATTTATTTTATTCTAATACAAAGTCTCCCATTTATGATGACTTGACTTACAATTTTTTCAGCTTTACTGTGGTGCAGATGTATACCTATACAACTTTTCTGCCTTTCCACTTTCAATTTAAGTATGCAGCAAAATATACATGAGATACTTAACACTTCATTATAAAATACTAATAGCAATTTTTTTAATAGATACTTAACACTTCATTATAAAATAGTGGCTCAGTGGTAGACTGTTTGCCTAGCACGTGGAAGGCACTGGGTTTGATCCTCAGCACCACATAAAAATAAATAAATAAAAATAAAGGTGTGTCCATCTACAACTAAATATGTGTGTGTATGTGTGCTTATTTAAAAAATAAAATGGGCTTTGTGTTAGAAGATGTTGCCCAATTAAAGGCTAATGTAAGAGTTCTGAGCACATTTAAGGGAGGCTAGACTAAGCTAAGATGTTCAGTAGGTTAGTTGTATTAAATGCATTTTAACTTAGGATATTTTCAACATATGATAAGTTTGTAGGTATATAACCCTCATTGTAAGTCAAGGAGTATCTGTACTATGTTGCTTATTTTGTTAACATTCTTCCAGTGCTAGTCTCTGTATCACATTGAAATGTCCCCATTCTTGTCTTTTTTGCATACTTACTTGATTTCTGGCATTACAAAATAATACAGGCTGTTGTGTATTTTCTTGATGCTAAAACTACTAGAATCAACCATTTCTCCAAAGGTACTGAGATTCCTTGTATTGGAGAATTGTGTTAAGAAACCAATTTCTGGGTGCTGAGTATGCTTATTGCTATTGGAATATCACTGTTTCTAGACCTTCTCAGGAGACACAGCTGGGAGATATAGGTTTGTATGCTACCCCATATATCTAAACACATGTATAATTGTTTCCACCCATAGGTATTAAGTATTAAGTGGTATATATGTTAAGTTCACATTCATGTCTATGATTTAGAACCCAGTACCACAGCATTCATTCAAGGCTTCTCCACTTTGCTTATCTTATCTGTAACTTTCCTCTTGAACAGTGAGAACCTCAGCTTCTATCATCCATTTACTTATTTGTTCCATTCCAGTACAGTAAGTTCAGAATCTTTAACCAGTACCATGATGAGAAATAAATGTGCCCTAACCTCTTCAGTGAAGTTTTGTCATTAATTTATAATACAGTCAAAATTCATTGGTCAAAGACTGCAGTCTGTTTTGAAACTCCACCAACATCTCAGTTGACTTTTTTTTTTTTTTTTGGTAAGTTGATTTTTTAAAAATTTGCATTTATTAAAGTTCTGTCTTTGTGTTACACAGTTCTGTGGGTTTTAACAAATGCATAGGGTCATGTATCCACCACCACAGACCATACAAATTTCATCACACTAAAAATTCCCCAGTACATCCTCTTTTTAGTTGGTTGTTCCTCTGTCCTCCAACCCCGACAACCACTAATCTCTTTTCTTTTCCTATAGAATAACATATGAATGTAATCATATCTTGGTTTTCCTTCACATAGCAAAATGAATTTAAGGTTTATCCATGTTGTTGCATGAATCAAATAGTTCATTTCTTTTTATTCCTGTATAACATTCTGTTATATCAGTATACCACAGTTTACTTATTCACACATTGAAGAACATTTGGACTGCTTCTAGTTTTTGATGATTATGAATAAAGCTTCAGTAAGTATTTGTGTACAGATTTTTGGGTGAATATGTCATTAGTTCTCTTGAGTAAATAGCTAGAAATTCAGTTGCTGGGTAATGGGATAAGTGTGTCATTTAACTTTATAAGAAAATGCCAAGCAGTTTTTGAGAGGAGTTGTGCCATTTTTCATTCTCACGAGTAATGAATGAGAATTTCTATTGCTCTGTATCCTTGGCAGCCTTTGGTATTGCCAGGTTTTTGTTTTGTTTTTTTTAATTTTAGATATTCTAATCCATGAGCTCTTGCTCATACTTAAATTTTTTTCTTTCTTTAGAGTTTTGAGAGTTAATATGTTCTGGCAAGTTCTTTATTCTACGTGTGATTTAGAAATGTTCTCTCCCTGTCTATAGTTTATATTATCATAAGATACCTTTTCAAAGCAAATTTTTTTTATTTTAGTAAAGTCCATTCATTACTTTTTATTGTATGGATTGTGTGTATGCCTAGTTTCAGGTTACAAAGATTTTGTCATCTCTTTTTTTGTGTGTATGTGTGTTTGTTCCATTTTTTACATTTAGGTTTGTGATCTATTTTGAGTTAATTTTTGTGTAATATGAGAAGTTTAGGTCAAGTTTGCCTTTTCTCTTTGCATACAGAGATACTCAGTTGTTCCAACACCATTTGTTGAAAAGACTGTCCTTTATACCTTTGTCAAAAGTCAGTTGGGCCGGGTGCAGTGGCATATGCCTGTAATCCCAGTGGCTCGGGAGGCTGAGGCAGGAGGATCTCAAGTTCAAAGCCAGCCTCAGCAAAAGTGAGGCACTAAGCAACTCAGTGAGACCCTAAATAAATAAATAAATAAAATACAAAATAAAATCAAATACAAAATAGGGCTCAGTGGCCCAGTGCCCCTGAGTTCAGTCCCCAGTACCACGAAGGGGAAAAAAAAATCAGTTGGCCATGTTTATGTATATCTGTTTGTGGACATTCTACTCTGTTTCATTGATTGGTATGTCTGTACCATCACCAATACTACATTGTCTTGATAAGTAGATCGAGGCCTTCAAGTTAGACGGTATAATCCCTCTAATTTTATATTTCCTTTAAATTGTTTTGGCTACTCTAGTTCTTTTACTTTTCCGTGTTAATTTTAAAATTAGCTTCTCTATAACTGCAAAAAAAAACCCTGGAATTTTGATTGTAGTTATATTACTCTCTAGGCCAGTTTGGGGAAAATTAACCTCTTTTTATTGAATTGGGTTTTCTAGTCTTAATAAACACAGTATGTCCTTCCACATATTTGGTCTTCTTTGACTTATTTCATTAAGATTTTGTAGTTTTTAGCATATAGATCATGTGTATGTCTTATTATATCTATATCTGTATTTCATTTTAATAGAGCTATTTTGAATGGTATAATTTTAAAATTTGAGGGTTCCAATTGCTAACGTATAGAAATGTGGTTGATGTTGACCTTATGTTCTTTGGCCTCAGTAAACTCACTTATTAGTTCTAGGAGGTTGTGTGTGTGTTTGTATTCCTTGAAAATTTCTGTATAATATCATTTGCAAATAGTTGTCTTTCTTGCTTATTAATCTCTTTCTCTTTTGGTGCTGAGGGTTGAACCCAGGGCTTTATGCATGCAAGGCAAGCACTCCATCAACTGAGCTATATCCCCAGCCATTTCTTACCAATCTTATCAGTCTGGTGTTACTTCTTTTTAAAATACTTGGTCAGTTTAATGAAACCACATGGACCTGGTTGTTTCCTGTTTTGTTTTTTTTTTAAGGTTTTAACATACAGATTCCATTTATTCAATAGTTATGAAATGATGCAGCTTCCATTTAGTCAGTAGTTATGAAATTATGCAGCTTATATACTGAATGAGTATTTGTACTTTGTGATTTCAGGAAATTGGTTCATTTAATCTAAGTTGTTAAATTTGTGTTCATAGAATTGTTCATAGTACACCCTTGTTATCAAGTAAATGTTTGTGGAGTCTGCAATGAGATCTCCTCATTTTGTCTTTGTCAATCTTGCTAGAAAGACTGATATTGATCTTTTCAAAAAGCTAGATTTTGTTTTATCGATTTTTCTGTATTGTTTCACTCTTCTTAATTTCTTTGATTTTTTTCTTTTTATAATTTCATTCCTTCTGTTTGCTGGTGTTTAATTTGCTCCTCTTTTTCTTGTTGCTTAAAGTAGAAATGTAGGTTATTACTTTTGCCATTGTTTTTCTAATATAAATATTTTTAATGATATAAATTATCCACTAAATACTACTTTACATACATTCTTTCCATTGGTTGAATCTACCAATGCAGAACCTATAGATAGAGAGGGTAGACAGTATTACATACATATTATAGTATACATGTTATATTTATTTCACATTGAATTTTTTATACGTTTTCTTAAAATATTTTTACTTACACTAAACCTTCTTTTCCCTTGCTAGCATTTGAGTATAACAAAGTTCGAAAAACTCTTCATTTTTTTCCACAATCTCTTCTCTCTGTTGTTCAGATTGGATAACTTTTATCAGTAGTAAATTCCCAGATTTTTTTCCTTCTGTCATCTCCATTCTGTTGAGTTCACTTAGTAAATTTTTTATTTTGGTTATTGATATTTTTCAATTTCCAAGATTTCCATTAGATTCTTCTTTATATTTTTTTATTTCTTTCCTGAGTCTTCCTATCTTTCTACTTGTTTCAAAGAATATTTGCTCTTGCTTGTTGAAGCACTTTGTAATAATTACTTTAATATCTTCATATAATTCCAACATCCGTTCTTAGTGTTGGCATTTTTCACATGCAAGTTGAAATTTTCCTGCTTTTTCTTTTTTATGTATTCCTAGTAATTTTGGATTATATCCTGGACATTTAACTACACAATATGATATTTTGGATCTTGTTTAAATCCAGTGCAGATTGTTGATGTATTTGTTTTGTTTCGGGAGACAGTCAACCCAGTTAGGTTCTGACTGCAAGTTCCCCTTAGGGTTTTAGTAGCCTCCGTTGCTACTGTTGCCATAGCTGCCACACATGGATGGGCTGACAGAGTGGAGAGAAAAAGGGAAGAAAAAGATTTCCACACTTTCTTGTGAATGTTAGAAGACCATTTTCCCTCTCTTCCAGTCACAACTACAGGGCCTTTCCTGAAGCTTTCCTTTTGAGCTAATCAAATTCATGCTGGATTCAGAGAGGGTCAAAATGGTAACCTATCATTGCATCAGTAGTACTTTAAATTCTGATGTTCTTATATAATTTGCCTGCTACTATTTACTTTTTAGAGTTCTTAAATAGCTGCTCCAGGCATTCTATCCAGGTTTTGTAGCTATGTGCAATTGGAGAGACAGGTTAGAGTGTGATTACTCCATTTTATCTGCAATTGGAACCTGACTTAGAGGTTTCTAATTTTGTTTCTCTAGGAATTTATCAAGAAACAAGTTTTGATTCAACTATATTTTGAATTAAAGCCAGAAATGTACTAGAATTTAGATGCTTTCATTTGATTAAGGTAAGATTATTTAATAAAATATTATCATACCCTTTATATTTTCATGTGTGTTTTTTTTAACATATTTTAATTTCCCAGTCTAACTGGGGATTCTGACCTCAAAAAAAATTTTCATGGTTCCTTATTTAAATAGCTTGTAACAACTATCAGATGGAAGTGAAACATGATTTTATGTTCACTGAAAGTGTTATGTATTGAAAATCAAATCTTTTTTGCCTAGAGAAATAGTTAGCCCTGGCTACCTATTTTGTAAATAATGTTTTATTGGAGCATAGCCTACTCATTTATTATATACCATCTATGGCTACCTTAGCATTGCCATGGAAGAGTTCATTAGTTGCAATAGTTTCAATTTATATTTCACATGCCTAAAATCTGGCCCTTGAGGAAGGTTTGCTCTTGCCCTATAAGACTGAATCGGAGTATCTTACCGTACTGTGTAATTATGTATGAAATGATAACTGATTTTAGTTTTCAGTAAGGGTTGTCTTAACTAATTCGAAATTTGAATATGCATGTAAGAATGTATTATCTACACCAAGCCTAGCATCTTGAAGTGAAAAGCCTATACTATTTCTTAGAGAAGGTATTAGTTTTCTAGAATAATTGATTTTAAAAGTAAGACAATGCTGTGAGCAGTTACATGCCATGAGTTTATTTGTAACTAGAACTCTTTATTTTGTTTATATTCAAAAACAAAAGTTCATATGATAAAGGTCAGGCTTGTTTCTGTTCTGAAAATGTATTCACACAAATTAATTATATTTTATATTTTCTAGCAAATTTAAACAGAGCTGGTAATATTTTGATATTAATGATTATATACCTTTAATATCTGACCTAGTGTAAAATAAGTGGTTTACAGGAGTTTTCAAAATGAAAAATTGCAAGATTTTATATTACCATTTATAACTACATTAGTGGATAAAGTTGGAATTACATTTTCTCTGTGAGATTTAAATTGAATCACTTATATAGTTGGTCCTATATATCTATGAGTTCTGCTTTGGCAGATTCATCCAACCTTGAGTGAAAAACATACTCAAAAAAATTTTTACAAACTTAATTTTCATATGATTATTCCCAAAATAGAATAGTGTAACAACTACTAACATAGCATTTACATTGTAGTAGGTACTGTAAGTAATTTGAGATGATTTAGTGTGTGGGTAGATATGTGTTGGTTATATGCATATACTGTGCCACTTTATGAAAGGCACTTCATCATCCACACATTTTGGTATCCTTTGGTGGGGGGTGGCACTGAACTAATCCCGGCTGGATATTGAGGGTCGAGTGTACTTGTTTGTGATTCCTGAAATAGTAAGTATTTAACAACTTGAAATAGAAGAAGAAATTAAAATTTGAGCTTAGAAAGTCTATAAAATATTTACTATGTTTCTTAGGAATCTCAGCTAAAGAAAAAAAAGCATATTGTAAAAGTGTGCCATATAAAGTAGAATTTCTAACTTATGTCAAAGGAATTTCTCTGGGGCACTAAAATCAGGGGAGGGTATCTGGTTTTTTTGGTGGTTTTTGCTAGATTCCAGGTAATTTTTTGTTTTTAAAGTAAGTATCTGTAATCTTTATCTTGTAAAGAGCTATTTGATTTTAAAAACAGTCTCTTTTGGTTTTGCTTCTATATTGAGACAAGGTCTTTCTGTGTTGTCCAAGCTGGCCTTTGGACTCCCACATAAAGCAATTCTCCTGCCTCAGCCTCCCAAGTATAGCTGGTACCACAGCTGTGCACTACCAGGCCCAGCTGAAAAAGACTTCTTTTATATCATAAAAGCAGCTTATTTTATTCCTAACTTGAGATATATTTGGTTTGTTAATAGACTAGTATAAGGTATCTTTGTTTGCCTGTATTCTTATAAGGGCAAATTTAAAACTTTAAAAAGTTTACTTTTTATAAGGTGAAATCTAACAATTTGTTTGAAAGAAAAGAACACTTTGCATCTTTTTATACCATCATGTATTTCACATTTAAATCAGTATGGATTTAGAAATAGAGTGCTTATACATTTGAATTATGAAAGATGATAAAATTAAGTTGTAGAAGAGATGGGAATCTTGATGGCTTTTAATATGTTAATGAGGCATTTTATATTTAGCTGTGGTCTAAGCTGAATTGAGTTTGGAAAGTATCTATCTGATTTGTAGACTGAGACTTATGAATAAAATAATAAATTTATTATGAATAAATACATAAAATTTCCCTTTAAATATTATTAGAGAATACTTCTAAAATTTTTGCCTGTATCAGAATCATAGCTTAAAACATATTTTTTAAACTTTTCTGATTTATGTTTCAGTTGTACTTAAGAATAAAAGATGGGGAAATAAATCTACAGAAAACTTCACACTTTGATTTTTTTTTCTTCCTTAACCCTAGATTAGTCAGATTTTTGTAGGTTAGCATAAAATTTTTCATTTTAAAAATCAAATACTGATTAATTTCCAGTTTGACAGTATCATTAAAATAAAATTTGTGTTAAAGATAGGACAATATTTTTCTTTGAATTGAATATGCTGCTTGTGTTTTAGAGTATATGTGATCAGTTTGAAAATAAACCTCCAACGTTTATCCTCATAGGACATAATGTAAAACATCTTGTTTTAATTAACTATAATGGGGTTTTCTTATACCTTAAATAATTTTTTCCCAGATATGATCTTCGTACATTTTCTATCCCGTAAAATTGGTTTAGGAAAAATGATTTTATTCACTCAATTTGCTATTAAGAAAGGTATACATACATTTGAAAGAGAAGGATAAAGTCTGTGACTTACCTTTTTTCTTAAAACAACCTTTTATTTTGAAATAATTCTAAAACTTATTCTACAAATAAGTTTTAAAGATAGTACAAGAGAGTTTTTGTGTCTTATTCACTCAGCTTTCCTTAATGTTAACATCTTAAGTAACCATGAAACAGTAATCAAAACTGAAGAATCAGTATTGACTTACTAAACTACAGACAATGAGAATTTTACCAGTCATTCCGCTAATGTTCCGTGCTAGAATCTCTTGTTATATTTAGTTACTTACGTGCATATTCTCTTAGCTTCTTCCAGTCTCTGACAGTAGTTCCTTAGTCTTGTCTTTCATGACTTAAGTACTTTGTTTTCCATGTTATTTCATTTAACCCTTATATTTAACTTAAAAAATAGGTGTGATAATTCATGTTTTGCAAATAAAGAAAATATGCCCACAAGGTAACACAGCTAAGAGTGATAGAGTCAGAATTTGAACCTTTATCATCTGATCTATAACTCCATGTTCTTCTCCATTACACCCTATTACTTCTCTTAAGAAAAGTGATAAAAATTTCTCTAAGCTTTTAGCTTCTGGGGAGGAAACATGTAATTAGGTAAGACTGAGATTAACTCATCTTTATGTAATGTTTTTCTCATCTTTAAGAGTTTTTTTTTTTTAAACCTATTGTATATGTTTTCTGAGGAAACCACTGGCATAATACTTGAAGTGCTAGTCATATGGCTAAATAGTTTTCTCAAAAACAAAAATCATCTATGAATCAGAAATAATACACATCCACATTGCTGTTAGCAATAAAAGCATCTCAAAAATTCAACACGTGTTCAGTAACTTCTTGATAGTCTAATTAAACTCTTAAAAATTATACTTAGTATAATATTTGCAAAACAAACGTATTACTGCAAATAATGCTTTAAACTGTTTTGTCAATAAACTCATTTTATGATAGATCAATAAACTCCTTTTGTACAGTGATTAAACTGTCTTTATCTTAATGATATTTTTACCCTGTAGTAATTTTATATTGTGAAGATAAATGACTTTATGTGGGATTGTCAATTATAAGAGTTTTCTTAATATTTTTATAATATTAGTGGGCTTTTTGTATACTTATTGTAAATTTAGCCATGGACCAGGCATTAGTTATTTAATAACATTCTTGAATCAATAAATATAGGAAGTATTTCAAGTAGGATGAAAGTGTATGAAAAAGTTTCTCAGCTTATATATATAAGCAAACTATAGACTTTGTTTTAAAAGCAATAAATGTTAGTTGACATTTGGTAAGGAAAAAGTCCAACAATTCAGTACTTCCTTTGTAACATTCTAGGGTAATATATTACCAACATAGTATCGCAGTACTATGCTGGTAATATAAGAGCATTACTTGAGTATTTTATGTATTTTTTGGTGTTGCCGGTAGATTAATAAAGAAAGCACAGCCTTAGTATTCAAAAGAGTTATGTTTAAGTGTTAGTCAACCAAAGGTAATTGTGTGACTTTGAACGAGTCATTAAGCTCTAGATATTAATTTTTTTGTCCATAAGCAAAGTAGTTGGAGTGTGGTTTCTAAGATTATTTTCAACTTATTACTATTCTTTTGTTGTTGTTCTTCTAATTTTGTATTTTGATAAAAAAATACATATAACAAATTTTATTATTTTAAACATTTTTAAGCATAGTCCATTGGGTATTAAATGCATTCATGATGCTGTGCATCTGTGAAACACTGTACCTATTAAAAGTAACTGCCCAGTAACTTCCCGCTTCTCCTGGCAACCACTATTTTCTATCTCTCTCCATGATCTAAGTTCTTCATATAAGAATATAGGTCATAGAGTATTTGTATTTTTGTGACATTTTTATTTCATTTATACTGTCCTTAAGATTTTCCCATGTTATAGCATGTACCAGAATATTTTTCCTTTTAAAGGCTGAATAATAATAGTCTATTTTATGTATTTACCACATTTTGCTTATCCATTGAGCTGTTGATGTGGATTCCCATTCAGCTGTTGATGGATACATAAATTGCTTCCATGTTTTAGCTGTTGCAAGTAATGCTGTTATGAACATGGATGTACAAATATCTCTTTGAGATCCTATTTTCAATTCTTTTGGAAATATTTCAAGAAATGGAATTGTTAGATTATAGGGTAACTCTGTTTCTAATTTTCTGAGTGACCTCTATACTGTTTTCCGAAATGGCTATACCATTTTACATTCCAACCAACAGTGCATAGTTTCCAGTTTCTTTTTTTTTTTTTTTTTGGTACTGGAGATTGAACTCAGGGGCACTCGACCACCGAGCCACATCCCCAGCCTTATTTTGTCTTTTATGTAGAGACAGGGTCTCACTGAGTTACTTAGCACCTAGCCATCGCTGAGGCTGGCTTTGAACTCGCGATTCTCCTGTCTCAGCCTCCCTAAATGCTGGGATTACAGGCTTGTGCCAAGTTTCCAGTTTCTTGACATCCTCACCAAGACCTGTTTGTTTGTTTGCTTGTTTGGGTTTGGATGGGCATTATAATGGTGTGAGGTATGTCACTGTAGTTTCAATTTGCATTTTCTTGATGAATAATGATGATGTGCATCTTTTCATGTGTTTTTTGAACATTTGTTTATCTTTTTTGGAGAAATGTCTGTTCAAGTCCTTTGCCCATTTTTGAATCAAGCTGTTTTATATTGTGGTTGTTGTTGAGTTTTAGAGTTCTTTTTACATTCTGGATATTAATCCCTTGTCAATATATAATTTGCAAATATCTTCTCTTCTGTGGAATATGTTTTTACTCTGTTGTTGTTATCTTTTGATGCACAACATTTTAACATTTTCATCAAGTCTAGTTTTTCTTTTGTTACCTGTGCCTTTGGTGTCACGTCCAATAAATTTTTGCCAAATCGGTTTTGAAGCCTTTCTCTGTTTTCTTCTAATATTTATAGTTTGGCCTTTACATTTAGGTCTTTGAGTTAATTTTTGTGTATGACATTCAGAAAGGTCATTATTCATTATTTTGTAGGTATTCAGTTTTCCTTTCACCATTTGTTCAAAAGACTATTCTTTCCTGAGTGGTCATGACACCCTCATCAAAAATCATTTCATCATATTTTCAAGAGCTTATTTCTGGGTTATGTATTCCACTGGTCTCTGTCTACCTTTATGATAGTACAGTGCTTTTATGATTACTATACGTTTTGAAATCAGAAAGTGGAAGTTCCCCAGCTTTTTTCTCATCATCAAGATTGTTTTGACTATTTGAGGTCCCTTGAGATTCCATGTAGATTTTATGGTGGGTTTTTAATATTTCTGTGGGAAAAAACACCATGAGGATTTTGGTAGGGACTACATTGAATCTGTAGATTGCTTTATGTAGTACTGACTTTTTTTTACAGTATTGTGTCTTCCAATCCATAAATATTGGATACATTTCCATTTATGTTTTTCAAAATTTGTTCAACAGTGTTTTGTAGTTTTCATTTTACAAGTCTTTCACCTTCTTCATTTAGTTAATTCCTGAGTATTTTATTTCTTTTTGTTGCTATAGAAAATGGAATTTTTTGGTCATTTCCTTTCCAGCTTGTTCATTGTTAGTATATAGAGATATAACTGATTTTTGTTTGATGACTGTGTATCCTGCTTCTTTGCTGAATTCATAGTTGATTTTTATAGTGAAATTTTAAATTCCCTTTTCATTTTCTTTTGTGTATGTTTTATGTCTATTTTTGTTGTGGTTACCATGGTGATCACATTTAATATCCAAGGTTATAACACTCTAGTTTAAATTTATGCTAGTTTAACTTTAGTAACAAAAACTATGCTCTTCTTTAGTTCTTTCTCCGCACTTGTCAGTTTGTCTTACATTACATCAGTACACATCATGTGCTCCCAAATAGGAACTTAGTTAAATGCAGTAGTCTCTTAAGTTGTATAGAAAACAAAAAATGGAGTTACAAACCATTGTTAAAGTAATAATAACTTTTATACTTGCACATGTATTTACCTTTATTGAGATCTTTATTTCTTCATACAGCTTTAATTTAT
>CM053401.1:101327326-101444916 GCA_028644305.1 Xerus rutilus
CTCACGCTTGTAATCCCAGCACTTTGGGAGGCTGAGACAGGAGAATCGCGAGTTCAAAGCCAGCCTCAGCAATGGCGAGGCTGCTAAGCAACTCAGTGAGACCCTGTCTCTACATAAAACACAAAATAGGGCTGGGGATGTGGCTCAGGGGTTGAGTGCCCCTGAGTTCAATCCCTGGTACCAAAAAAAAAAAAAAAAAGAATTTCCTGCAGTGCAGATATAGCCATGACAAACTCAGCTTTTGTTTGCCTGGGAATGCCTTAAAGTCTTCTTCTCTATTAAAGGACAGTTTTGCTGGATATAGAATTCTTGGTTGACAGAATTTTTTTCTTCTAGCACTTTTAATATATCAGCCCACTGCCTCTAGCATCCAGTTTCTGATGAGAAATCAGATGATAATCTTTCTCTTACATGTAAAGAGTCACTTCTCCCTTGCTGCTTTCAAGAGTTGCTCTCTCTTCTGTCTTTCAACAGTTTGATTATAATGAGTCTGGGAATAGGTCTCTAAATTCACCCTACTTGAGTTTGTTGAGCTTCTTGGATGTTTCTATTCATATCTTTCTTCAAACTTGGGAGGTTTTGGGCCACAATATCTTCAAATAATCTCTCTGCCCCCTTTTCTGTCTTGTTTCCTGAAAGTTCCTCATTGATACATTGGTCCACTTGATGGTGTCCCATAGGTCCCTTAGGCTCTGTTTTTTTTTTTTTTTTTTTTTTGGTCAGTACTGGGAATTGAATACAGGAGCTCTTAACCACAAAGCTATACCCCCAGTCCCATTTTTACGGGTCTTGGTAAGTTATTGAGGCTGGCCTCAAACTTTTGATCTTTCTGCCTCAGCCTCCCAAGTCATTGGGATTACAGGTATGTATCACTGTGCCTAGCCTCTGTTTATTTTTCATCAATCTTTTTGTTTGTTTGTTCCTTAGACTCAGTGCTTACCCTGACTGGAGAGGGTTCTGCTCTGAAAACTTAATCACCTCTTAAATGCTATCACATTCTATACTAAATTCAACACACACACATGCACATGTGTGTGTATGTGGATATGTTAGGAGGTGAGTAAGTCTTGAGGGAAGAGCCCTCTTGAGTGGAATTAGTGACCTTAGAAAAGGGTTAGAGGGATGCAGCTCTAGACACTTTGCCCTTGCACCATGTTAGGATACAGTGTTCAAAGCTATTTAAAATGGCCAAACACATAGAAGTAGAAGGGTGGCTGGCAAGGGCTGGTAGAAAAGAGAAATGGGTGTTCCTGTTCAGTGGGTATAAAGTTTCAGTTGTATAATGATGATGAAAGACCTCTAAAGATCTACTGTGCTACATTGTGCTTATAGTTAACAAATACTGTTACCCTTAAAAATTTTAGAGAGTAAAAATAATAATTTCAAAAATCCATTTGTTCATTCATACTTGCTATAAATAATATTTTCAATTTTTAAGGAATATGTGATATATCCATTAGTAAAGATTAAGCATGCAAGATAAATATATTCATAACAAATCTGAAAAATTCAATACTCAACCATGTAAAATTCTCAGTATCCTGCATTCAATAAAAATAATATATGCAAAAAAGCAAGAAAATATGATCCTTAGCCAGGACAAAAACCAACCAATAAGAGAGATGAAAATGATACATGATGGAATTAGCAGACAAAGACATTAAAGGAGATATTATAAATATACACCCTATGTTCATGAGAGTAGAGGAAAACATGAACATACAAAGAGAGAAGGGGAAGTTATTTATAAAAAGAGAGACACCCAAATAGAACTTCTATAGATGAAAAATACAGTATCTGCAATGAAAAATGTAGTATCTAAGTTGAAATTAACAGCAGTTTAGATACTGTAGGAGAAAAAGATAAGTTAAAATCTGAAGACATAGCAGTGGCATCTGTCCAAAATGAAACACCAAGAGAAAAAATACTTGAAAGAAAAGAAGAGTTTTGGGACATTATCAAGCAGTTCAATACAGATTTTAGAAAATCACATTGTAGAAACCTGTGGCAAAGAAAGAAAATCTTAAAAGCAACCAGAGAAAAAAATAACACCTTTTATAACAGATGAACAAATATATAAAAGTTATTTCAAATTTCTTGTTGAAAATATGCATGCCAAAAGACAGTGAGCTCTGATTCAACCTAGAACTCTTGCCTGGCAAAAAAAGATCATTCCAAAATATAAAGACTTTTTTGGATAAACAGCAAGTAAGAGAATTTGTAACCCAACAGAACTGCACTACAGAAAAAAAAAATGCTAAAAATTGTTAAAAAATGAAATGATATCAGATAAAAATTTATTTGCATTTGCAGAAAGGAATAAAGAGAACTAGGAATAGTAAATATGTGAATAGATATAAAAACCTTTTCCCTTCATTGAAGAATCTGTTTAAAAGATATTTTTTTAAACATATTTTTTAGTTATAGATGGACACAATTTTTTTTTTAATTTATTTTATTGCTTTGTATGTGGTGCCGAGGATCAAACCCAGGGCCTCACGCATGCGAGGCAAGCGCTCTACCACTAAGCTACAATCCCAGCCCTGGACAAAGGATCTTGATTTGTCAGTTTGTGCAATGAACTGGTATGACTGCATGGGAGGTAGGGGGAACACATTCACATGCCCATTTTTATTTGTCATGAAAATAGAAGCCATTGAGTTGTACTTTTACTCTGCCCATTGTCTTAAGGATTTCAAGTATATTTTTAAAAAATTGATGCATTGCTTTCTAGTGTTCATTGTTGCAGAGATTGAGATCCTTTGTATTTCCTAAACTAGCTACTACTTCTTTTTATAGGGAAAAAATAGTGTAGTGTTCAGGATAGCAAAGTAGCATTTGAGGGGGCAATTAATATTCATAGAATTTTTTCAAATGTATGGCAGGAATAATTAAACCACCTCAATTATTAAAGATTATAGAATATCCATATTGGGTATTTTAGGATCGTTTCCTGATTTCTTGGAAAGGTTGATAGGTATACTGGCTTAGAATTCCTTGAGCTATCTTAAGGAGTTCCTTACAGAAAATTATATTAAGGTTAGCATATTTAACTTTTAGGTATTCTATAACTGCCAGGAGTTAATAGTGTAAGGTATATGAATAACACTTACATGAGTCCATATGGTCTCCTAAAGTCTTGAAGCTTGGCCTTCTTTGTCCCATCTTGTAACTAAGGTGGAAATATGAAAAAGCAAAATTTCATAGATTTTATTTATTTTTATTTTATAAACAAAGTCTTCTTGCTTCATCCCTGCATTTAGGCTGTGTAAATTTATACCAAGAAACTAAAAGAAGAAAAAATGAATTAAATATTAAGTCAAGAAATAGAATCAATAACACATTTGAACAGTCTCCCCCTTCAATGGTAAAAGAATGGAAAATAGTGGTGTCACATCTTCAAAGTCGGTATATGTTGTTAAACTTTTTTTTTAATACTTATTTTTTAGTTGTAGGTGGACAGAATAACTTTATTTTATTTTTATGTGATGCTGAGGATCGAACCCAGTGCCTCACACGTGCTAGGCGAGCACACTACCACTGAGCCATAGCCCCAGACCCCTTAAACTTCTTTTTAAATTCATTCTCCTTCCTTGAGATAGAGTTTGGGCACTAAGAAATAAGAACAGTCTTGATCCTTATTAAAAAATATTTATAGGGTATGATAAGAATCTCAGTTGACATCCCAGATTCTATTGGATTGTCGGGAAGCTGCTTTGTGGCAGGCTTAACAGAGAGGAAAGATTTGTAAATTGTCTTCATTTCTTGTTTCTTAATTATTGTTTACTACATTTTGAAACGTTAAGTTTATGGAATGTGATAATTTGTTATTTTCTTTTATTTTTGTGGTTCTGGGGATCAAATCCAAGGCCTCTTGCATGCTGCTTACACACTCTACCACTGAGCTCCATCACCAACCCAAATAATAATTTAAATTTCTGTCTAAAAGGAGCAGTTTTTAAAAACATGAATGCAGTTAGTAAGCTATATGAACATGGTAGAGCTTGTTATAGGAAGAAAACACATTCATGTATAGATATGATATACATATGTATGAGGGGTAAAGAATTTCAATTTGGGGAGGGGCAATCAAAGATGCAATTTTCTTTTTGCCAAATATTACAAAGGTAAAAATTCAAGTTTTACCTTTGTAAATAATCATTCTACTAAGATCTTACTGAGGTTGTTTATATAAATGTCAGTGAAACTTGGTTTTAGCCTTTAGATGATGTATAGTTATGTATAGAAAATATATTTCTATACATTAAGAAATACTCTTGGGTAATATTTTGTTTCTGCTTCAGCTATATTATTAGCTTAGGTAAATGGAATTTCTGTATTATAATTTGCATTAACCTCAAAATTTAAAACCAACAGAAAATATACCCTTTGCTCAGCATGTAGTAAGGTCTTAAGTAGGAGGTAAATGAAAATTCCTACAGGGCTGAAGTTAATTTAGTAACCTTCCTATTTGTTTAGAAAATTGTACGTCTGGGAAATCTTAGCTTAAATCTTATTTAATTAATATTTATTGCTGATAAAATTTAGTTTCTGGCCAACATATTATTCTGTGGAAGGGCAGATCTTATTTGTTTCTTGATTACTATCTTATCAACTTTTATGAGATAATAAAAATTACAGAAGCTTAGAGAAAGGTAGTCTTTTCAGGGGAACTTGTACTTTTTTTTTCAGATGAGTCATTTGGGAAAATGTTGACATACTTATATGTTTAGTAAATATTCTATTAATTGAGCAAATATAGATGAAGATTGCTCCCTTTTTTTTTTAATCTTTATTTTATTTTTATGTGGTGCTGAGGATTGAACCCAGTGCCTCATGCATGCTGGGCGAGCTTGCTATCACTGCGCCATAATCCCAGCCCCAGATTGCTCCCTTTTTATTGGCTTAAAAAAGTGACATAATTTCATCCATTAACATTTGTTTTTTGCCTACTGTGAATGCCTATTATATGGCAGGCACTAAAGTGTTTATTTCATCTTGCAACTACTTTATGAAGTAAACGGTATTATCTCAGATTTACAGATCAGGAAATTGAGTTTTGGAAAGATTATCTAATTTATCCAAGATTGTCCAGTTTACCACAATTTGAATTTAGATCTCAGATTCTAAAGCTAGATTTGACCTATTTAATTATTTTCTCTGATATTGTCATAGCATTTATAACTCAAAAAATATGGAAATGCATTTATTCTAGATTAATTTTATCAGTTGTCTTAAAAGTCATATTTATCAAGAGATAATTTACATATAATAAGATATAACCCCCACTGATGAGTTCTAACAGTGCATAGTCATTTAACCACTACTATGATGATCAAAATCTAGAATGTTTTCATTAACCCCCCAAAGACCTCATGCTCCTTTATAGTTACTTCGTCCCAGCCACCAGCAGTTAACTTTTGTCATTATGATTTTGCTTTTTCCAGAATGTCACATAAATGAAATCATATAGTCAATATCCTTTTTTATCTGACTTCTGAGAAAAGTGTTTTTGAGAGTCATCTGTGTTGTCACAGATATTAATACTAGTTTATAACTGAGTTGTATTCCACTTCATGGATGAACCACCATTTATTTATCCAGTTGGCATTTGGTGGACATGTGGGTTGTTCCCAATTTAGGGATTATTATAAATAGTTATAACTGTTCATAACCTCTTTAGTTTTAGATTTTCTGTGTTAGTATGGCACTCTCTTGAATGACTAGCTACAAATTCCTTGGTCTTAAATAATCTAAAATATAATATAACTCATTGAAGACTCTGAGCCCTCAGAACTTGAGGATGAAGAATTTGTTGACCATTTTCAAAATTGAGAGAGTAATGTATGACATTTGGGGAACGCATACACACACACTCACAACGTAGCATGTTCTAGTAGTAGAAATATAAGTGATAGAAAATGAAGTACAGCGAAAGGTAATGTAATGTATGGCAAACACTAGATTAAGAGTTTAAAAATTGCGTTCTAGGCCTGCAATCTGGTTTTAGTTTCCAGCTGTATCTTTTATTAGACTTTGGACAGATGCAACTTTGAACAAATTAACTTCTCTGAAAGAAAAATGGAACCCACATTGCCACATTCTTTAGATATATGCATTGTCTTATATAGTCCTCAAAACACCTCTGAGGCACCTAATAGGTAGATAGTACTAGTCCTTATTAACTAGTGAGGAAAGTGATTCTGTTTAGGAACTGCTTTCTTCCTTATGTATATTATTCCGTATGTATATTATTTTGCATGACTAAGACTCTGTGTCTTATGATTTTTAAAATCACTGTAAACAAGCTTCTTGATGAACCTTGTCATTCTTATTTTGCAGGATGGCACCAAACTTGATAAAAGATGTTTCATAAAAGCTTATTGCCAACAGCTATTCTATAGAATTTCTCAGGATAGCTGTACCAATTTATATTGTAAAGTCCCCTTGTGCATAAGCCATGCAAAGTAAATACATCATTAGGTTCTTTTTCTTGGCTTTCTTAATGAGTGAAGAAGTCTTCCACAGCTACAGAAGCCTGAGACTCCTTTCTCAACTGATTTATTTACATAGCATATGCTTAGTTTGACACATTGCTTAGAAGCAAGCAGAGAGCTTTTTTCATTAAGTACTATACAGCACTTCAAAGAACATTTTAGCTATACTGTAATTGTTAAGCTTTTCTAGATACAAAGCAAATCTGTGCTCTTTTAAAAGAATTGTTTTTTCTGTCGTAGTTCTTTATATTATTGCTGCTGGAGAAAATGAAGTTGAAAACATTTAGAAGTTCTTTTCATAAGAAGAGTTTAGTTTCAGAACTTAATGCATAATGCTAGTAGTTTGCTTCTGCACAAACCAAAGGCAAATAATTCTGCTCTTATTTAGTTAGTGAGAGAATATATAATGATTTGGAATAATATGATGTGGTCTGATGTAAATAACTTACACCTTGAAGCCAGATAGAAGTCAGTTTAAGTCCTATGTGTTCCCTAATAATTTTTCTTAAGCAGAGTTAAAAACTACTGTTTTCTTCAACTCTCTGCTGGTAATAACAATAGCACATTCTTAGGATTTGATTTCAATGGTTTAAAGTATGTAATAGCACTTGGCATGTGGTAAAACTACTCATAAAATGTTTCCTTTTTCTGTAATTCCCCTCTCTAAAAAGGAACAACTTCCTTTTACATTCAGATCAGTTTTTCTTAACTTAAATGTGTCTTTTGAAGGTTTGAGAATAGATGAGACAGCAGGATTGACCTCCCTGTGCAGGGCTGATGATAATTTCTAGCCCAAACTGTGAATTATGGGAAGATTAGGTTGCCTTACACAATACAGTAAATTTGAGAATATATGTAACTACACACTGTACTAGATATGTGAAATAAGGCCCATTTCAACTTACTACTTATGGGGTCCCTACAATGGAAAAGATTGTGGTAGGCACTGATAGAGGGGAAACTATATATAAAAAAAAATGTCCTGCATCTTTAAGGAGCTTAACCTAGAGAAGAACACTAACAGATTCCTGATGATTTTAAACCACATTTTGAGAATTTGTGTAATTGAGATATGAGTAAAGGGGCTATGTGGAGCGAGAGTGATGAATTTGTATACTGAGAAGGACTTTCTGCTACTGGGCTAGTTTCCTTCCAGTATTCATTTTCTCCTTCTTCATAATAGAACCCTGAATTTTCATTTGATGCATTGCTCTCTGGAACAAAAGGTATTTCCCATTCTCCCTTTAAACTGGAGGTGGCCAGATAACTGAGATTTGTCTAATGAAATATCTGAAGTGTTGTGTGAAGCTTCAAGAGTCTCATTAAAGTGAATTGGTTCCAGTGAGACATGTTCTTTTGCCCTTGTGCCTTTCTGGGATACCATATAGACAGACACAAAGCTGAGACTTCAGAAGGTTTCTTGGGTTGTAGGTTGATATTAAAAAAAAAAAAGTGCCCATGTCCTTGACGAGCCTATAGCTACATCTAAAGTTCCAGACTACCTACTTCTGAGTTTTCTGAGTGAAAAATAGCAATGGCTAGAACATATAATAGTTTATTTTTGATATATGTATCTAGTAGCAAAACCTAGCCCTCACAGATTCAGGTAGCATTGTGGGTGGGCACAAGCATCTGACTCTTTCTCTCTCACTCTACCTTTGTTACCCTTGAAACAACTACGAATATATCTAAAAGTTGTATGCTAGCAGCAAGAACATGAGAAAGTAAGTATTCATGTACCTAAAATACAGAAATGTCAAGAAATCCCAAACAGACATAATCTAGATGTTCACAGTAAAAGGAACTAGAACTCTAAAGAATGGCTGTTTCATCTTTGGCAGGAAGTGTAATGAACCCAGAATGTCTTGTCATACAAGATAGCAGGAAAGCTTTCAGAAACCAGTTGGGTTATATCAAATGACTTAGAGGACAACTTAAAGAGATTCACATTGGCTAAAGATAGGATAATTTGAACATTAAAAAGCAATTAGCAGTAGATTGAAATACATCAAATATGTTAAAAATCTGTGAGTATATGTGTTACTGTTTTTAAAAAACTTGTTATTTTTGGAAGTTATTAAGGAGCCAATTCATTATTTTAAAAATTGGTAAAGGAAAGATTCAGTCATTAATTCTGTATTTCCTGTACAACTATGTGATCTCAGGGTAACCATGCAGTTGATAAGGGCAAGGTTTTCTTTCCAAAGTATTCCAACTAATATGTTAGGAAGGACTGATGGAACTATTAGATGAATAGAGAACTTCATAATGACTGGATTGGGCTAGTGACACTTGAAGACAGGGATTAATCATAACATCACAAAAAGAGACAAGTGGACATTATATACTTCTGGTGAAATTCATGCCTCTCTCATGAAATATTCTTGCTGAAAAGAATATTTTCTTTGCTTTTATCAAACCTCTAGACCTATCTTTTGGCTTACAGGAAATACTGGCAGGATGGAATATAAGATTCTGCAACCATGAAGAAAGAGAAATGTAGCACTTAATACAGGCCAAAAGCATGCACTCTTTTTTTTTTTAATTTTTTTTTTTTTAGTTGTAGATGAACACAATACCTTTATTTATTTTATGTGGTGCTGAGAATCGAACCCAGTGCCTCACACATGCGAGGCAAGCTCTCAACCACTGAGCCACAACCCCGGCCCCCAAAAGCATGCACTCTTGATATAAACATTTACTTCAGTATTAGGAATTTTAGAAAGCATTTTTTATTTGTCGGTTTAAAAATTTGTGGAGTCTGCTGGGCATGATGGCACACATCTGTAATCCCAGCTACTCAGGAAGCTAAGGCTGAAGAATCTACAAGTTCAGGGCCAGCCTTGGTAACTTAGTGAGACCCTGTCTCAAAAGAAAACAAAAAGGGCTAAGAATGTAGCTTGGTGGTAGAGTGCTTGCCTAAAATACCCAAGGCCCTGCGTTCAACCCCCAGTACCACAAAAAATAAAAATAAAAAATAAATGAGAGCCGGGCTTGGTGGTGTATGCCTATAATCCTGGTGGCTTGGGAGGCTGAGGCAGGAGGATCACAAGTTCAAGGCCAGCCTCAGCAACAGTAAGGTACTGAACAACTCAGTGAGACACTGTCTCTAAAGAATATACAAAATAGGGCTAGAGATGGGACTCAGTGGTCAAGTGCCCCTAGAGTTCAATCCTAAGCACCAAAAATAAAAATAAAAAATAAATAAATAAGTGAGAAATGGAGTCCATGGGATGAGATGTGAAAAATGAATTCCCAAGACAGTGGTCTGGGATAAAAGGGGAAAAGCTAGCTAATGGAAAGGCATTAAGTTAAAAGAGTATTAGATTGAAAAAAAATAAGGGACAATAAGAAGAAAACTAAAAAATACAGTATTCAAAAAGGAAACAATAGAATAGAAATTGAATATGCAGTATCTAAACTAAAATGTGCACCAGAAGCAAATTCATGGTATGGATACAAGTTTGAGAAATTTCCCTAAAATTCAGAGGAAAAGGAGAGAGGAGATGAAATTAAAAATGAAGAAAAGTATGGTAGACATAAAGAACAAAGAGATCCAATGTATAGAATTTATATTCTGGAAGAGACAACTAATTGAACAGGAACAATTTTTAAACACTGGAGGAAAAAACTAAGATGAAGGGTGACCTGAACCTGAAATTCAAACAGGCTTGTTGCCAAACAACAGGAACATTTAATGAAAAGAGACTGACAAGCCTATCCTGGGGAAATTTTGTTCTTTTCCTTGTTCAAATAGTGATTATCATCATCAGGCAACCAGGCAGGGAGAAAAACAAGTTAATTACAGGGAAGGTAAGGCAGACTGACCTTAGATTGTTCTTACAATTAAATTGTATTTTACCACTGTGAACTATTGACTCAAAGTCAGAATACAGCTTTGCCTAAAATAGGACCTCTTAATGTCTGAGTTCAATTCATTATCTGGCAAACTGTTATAAGTTATCTTCTGGAGGAGGAACATTCCGTTTTTGAAGTATAGTGTTTGTGTATCTGCCCCAAATACTTTATGACACATTAGAGCACAGGCTTTAAGAGTCAGACTAATAAGCTTGAGTTCAGACCCCTTCTCAATACTATTTATGTGAATCATCAAATAATGTGACCTCAGTCAATTACTTAACATCATAAACTTCAGATTCATCGTCTGTAAAAGGGAGAAAACACAAAAAGTTGGTTTTTTTTTAAATTATATTTAAGTTCTCGTTTGTCCCTATTCTGTTTAGTGAATCTTTTTAAGTTAGAGCTATTGCTGAATATCTAACCAATTCACTGTATAATGTAAATTTTGGTCTAACAAACAGTAAACAGCAGCAAATTACAGATCTGTTTTAAAGAGTTGGCTAAGACATAACATCTCAGTTACGTTTGTTTATTTGGATTTTGATTTCCAAATACCTAAATATGGTAGAAAATGCAAAGTTGCCTAACAAAGTCATCTAGTTCAGATGGCTGCTTAAAAAAAAATTGCATATTTAACAATGTTCTATCATCCAACAAATCTTTAGTGAAGGCCTCCCTTGAGCCAGGCACATTTCTAAGCACTGGAGATGCAGCAGTTACCAGGAGAAGCAAAATCCCAGCCCTTGTGGAACTTAAATTCTAGTGGATCAGAGATGGGTAATAATCTAAGTATGTAATATATCAAACTGAGTAAGGACCTTGAGAATGATGGGGTGAAATCTGCCATTTTAGATAAAGAAGTCAGGGAAGGCATTTCTGATAAATTGATATTTAAGCAGTGACCTGAATAAAGTAAGAGAGCAAGCCAAATGGGTATCTGGGGAAATAAAGTGCCAGGCAGAGGGAATGGCAGGTATAGTGGCAGGTGCTGATTGGTAGTATGCAGTGACTGTCAGTCTTCTATGAAGTCTACCTTGAATCTTTCCTGAATACCTTAAAAAGAGAGAGTTCAGGACTTCCTCCTATTTTTCATAGCACATTCTGCATAACTTTTTTTTACAGCTTTTATAGCATTATTATATTTATTTAGGGGCATGGATAGACCCTTACCTGCTACGAAGTAAATGCTGAAAGATGATGATTGAACCAGTCTGTTTGGTTATTTTCTGAACAATTATTCTTGCCTTCTGTTTTCTCAATAGCAAGGAATTTAAAATATATCAGTTTTTAGATATGTAAATAAGAAAAAATAATGAGCAGGCAAGCCTTGATCTCTCTTATTCAGGGAAGCCAATAACAAATTTATTTAAATAAATTCTTTTAAAAACTTACTAAAAGATTATTCCTTACTGAAATACGGCGTTCATATTTTGAAAACTCATGGTGATATCCACAGTTCCTGATGTTTACTGAATTACTCTTAATAGTTCCTTGAAATGTTCAGTTAGAAAAATGAGTCTGAAAAGGTATCACAGAAAAGTTCTTTGAATGGCAAATTATATCAGTTTGCTCTCCCAAAAGAAAACTAAGAAATTATATTTTACTGTCCCTAATTTTTGCCATGCCCACAAAGAAATTGTTCCAGTTATTTTATGATGCTTACCAAGTGTTATTTTCTGTTTTGGATCTCCAAAGTTACTAAAACCAATTTTTTAAAAATATTTTTTTAGTTGTTGATGGATTTTTATTTTATTTATTTATTATTTGTATGTGGTGCTGAGGCTCGAACCCAGTGCCTCACGCATGCTAGGCAAGCGCTCTACCACTGAGCTACAGCTACAGCTCCTAAAACCAATTTTTGCTTAAAGAAATTAATCTATAGGGTCTGTAGTAGGTGAGATTTCAAGTTTTTTGATTTTATGGGATTTTGGGGGTTTTTTAATCTTTTTTTTAAAAAAAGATTAATCTGGTTCACAGATACGGCAAAAGCTTTAAAATAAGTAGGAATCTTATCACCACTCATCAGAAAACTCTGGTTACTAACTTCAAAAGTTGCTATTATTTATCTCTAGCAGAATGTCCATGCAATCTACTTTGTGAAATTTGAAAGTATCTGTGGTCAGTTTTCTATAATTTGGCAACATTATAATAAAATTTTGAACTTACCTTTGTTTAGGTAAGTCTGTTTGGTGGTGAATACTGCATGTCAACAGGGATTCTCCATCCTCCATTCACCTCCCTATCATTCTCCCTCCATGAAAGTGCCTGTTTTGAAAACTAAGTATTTCTAGACATTTTAAACTTAAAGTTTACATTTCTTTCAATATTTTAGCAAAATTGAATTTGCCCTTGGTAATTTTGCATTTTTGTGATTAAAAACTCAATAAATGTGACATATAAATTTAGAAAATAAGAACTTATCTATGCATTATTTACTCAAGTGAGATCGTACTAAATGTGTTGTTTGGTAAACTCTTTGTTTATCTTAGTATCTTTCCTTCGTCTCCAGTCTATTGTCAGAGTCCCCAGGCTAGGACCAAGTTTCACATCTGGTGATTATATCCTTAAGTGTCTTTGAAAAAATAAAATATAATCCAGTCTCCTTTTATATATTCTTAATTTACTCAAGGAGGCAAAGCCTGCTATCCCACAGGATGTCTCACCTTCCAGATGGTTTTGGTTACTTCTTCATTTAATTCCTCTATTCCTTCTATTTCCTGTTAACTAGAAATTAAATCTTAAGATCTGAGAGAACCAAGTTAAATCAAGAGCCACAATGTCTGTATAAGTCCCCATTAATTAAACCAAAATTAACCACTGAATTGGAGTAATGTGCTGATCCCTTCATGGTAGAGTTTCATCTTTTTCTCCATTCAACTAGAAAATGTGTTTGGTATTACTCACGTACTATAAATCTTTAAGTCATAGCAAGCATATACCTGAATGCAACACTTGGTTGAATCAGTAATTTCATGAAGGTTTGCATAAGTTATTTTTCTGATTTTTTTTCCTTTGACATTATTGTCTTCTATAAAATAGATTACTTTATTGACTGGGGCTATTGGTTTGTTCTGAAATACAGTTGCTCCTGCAGAGGCAAGACAAATAAATAAATTCTGTTACTTAATTACCAGTATTCACTAGCTAAGATTACCTAAGTTTTGTCTGGTCTTGTCAAATATTTTTGTAGAAGGAGTATTATTGGTTAAGTGTATTTCAGTCAGTTTCAGGCATTTATCTCAGAGTTTTAACAATAGGGATAGGAACCTCCCAGGCTGAGTCCTGTGTTTTTTTTTTGTTATGCCTCCATATTTATAAATTATGGAGATGCTTAAACATAAAGTATAAGCTGTGTATGATGGCACATGCCTGTTATCCCAGTGACTCAGGAGTCATGAGGCAAGAGGATAACAAGTTTGAGGCCGGCCTCTGCAACTTAGCCAGACCCTGTCTCAAAAAACAAAAAAGGTCTGGGAGTGGAGCTCAGTGGTAGAAAGCCCCTGGTAAAATTCCCAGTTACACACACACAACACAAAAAGTATATGAAATAATATAGTGAACCTCAATATACTTGTCAGTCAGATTTAGCAGTTACTAACATTTTTCCAACTTTATTCTATCCCTTACTGCTTTTTTGATCCCTGGATTATGACTTCATTGGTATTTGAATGTTTCTTTGTTTTCTGGCATGACAAGGTGTCCCAGCCCCACACCTAGAATCACCCATTTCTCATAAGAAGCCCCAGTTGCTTTTAGTAAGGAATGATATCATCTACAAATATCAGCATAAGGGTTGCAGAAAGTTTTTAAATATTGATTTTTCTTTATAAAGTTATCCTTGTTCTGTACACAAAGTTACTCTCATCTGAGTAGTGGAAGAAGGGTACTTCTCAAATATGGAACAAAAAACTTTATATTTCTATTTTAATTGGTCAAAATGTTAATAGGCATAGCCAATAATACATTATTTAAATATTGACACATTAGTGATTTTTGTAGGGGATTTTTTTTTAAACATTTATTTTTTAGTTGTAGGCGGACAGAATATCTTTATTTTATTTTTATGTGGTGCTGACGATCGAACCCAGTGCCTCACGCATGCCAGGTGAGCACGCTACCACTGAGCCACAACCCCAGCCCTTGTAAGGGATTTTTAAAAGTAAATACCATTTAGCATTATCGGTTTGCCTTCTACAGTATCCTCACTTTGTAAATATATGACATTTGAAGGTTTGCTTGTACTGCACTTTGGTTTTTTAGCATTTAACACATTTTCTCATCTAATAATACAAATGATAAAATATATTACAGATTGAATATCCCTAATCTAAAAATTTGAAATCCTGGGACAAGAGATGTAGCTCCGTGGTAGAGTGCCGGCCTAGCAAGCACAAGGCCTGAATTCAACCCCCAGCACTGGGAAGGAAAAAGAAAAAGAAGAAAAAAAGAAGTCCTAAATGCTCCAAAATACAAAATTTTGAACACTGACACGATGCCTCAAGTGGAAATTCCATACCATGAAACTGTTTAATGCACAAAATTATTTAAAATATTGTATAAAATTACTTTCAGGCTTTGTGTATAAGGTAAATATTAAACATAAATGAATTTTGTTCTTATATTTGGGTCCCATCCTCAAGATAATCTTATTGTATTTATGCAGATATCCCAAAACCTACAGAAGTCCTACATACATCCTGGCCCAAGCATTTTGGGTACTTAACCTGGATTGAGTTTTCAACTTTTAAAATCTGTTTATGATTTTCAATTCAAACCAAACCGTAATTTTTGCTTCCTTTCCCTCCTGATATCTCACTGAAATAAAAATCTACAGAAATGAGAAATAAAGAAAACAAGAATAATAAATAGGAAGACTACCAAAGGGTGATAGTTGGACAGATTACTGGACCTTTGAGCACCAGAAGACCCAACTGTACCCTCTCTTTGCCTCCGTGTACCTTTTCCATCCCTGCAGTTGGACTATAGATGGCTAGCATGAATCCCAGGTAAAACACCAGGCAGATTTTCTTTAGAGAAATTAGGAAAGACTAAGGCTTCTAAAGAGCGTGTTATGTCCCCAGAGTAAAAAAGAAAAATCCATCTTCAGTCTGGCATTTAGGTCTGCTGTTCTCCCACCTGATCCCCCTAGAGGAGCACTGTTGTCAGCTTTGTGCCCAGCCCATACAGACCTCTGTCCCTTTATCACTCTAAGGAGAACAATCTGGCAAGAAAAACAAAAAACAAAAACAGACTATCTTCACAATAAGAGACGAAACCTATGTTGACTAATGAGTCATTCTATTGTAAATATGAATGAGTAACCAAAGATCACCAGGCATGTGAAGAAAGCTAATGGCATGAAAAAGAGACTAAATAACCAGAAAAATTGCCAATGGAGAAAATAGAAGTAATCATAGAGAACTTTAGTTTTAAAGAAAAACTTATAATATACTCGGAGATCCAAGAAGATTGGTCATCCAATAAACAAGAATGAAAGGGCACAGATCTTCAAATTGAAAGGGCTCTGCAAATGCAGAAGTAGAGAATCAAACATCATACCATGGCATATCCTCTCAAAACTGCAGAATTCCCAGGATAAACTGATTCAAAAGAAATGATATACGTAGTGACAGTTAAAAGACTAAAACCTCTCATGAATAAGCCTTAATGTTTTAGGCAGGCGCAGTGGCGCACGCCCATAAATCCCAGCACTTTGAGAGGCTGAGACAGGAGAATTGCAGGTTCAAAGCCAGCCTCTGCAATGGTGAGGCGCTAAGCAACTCAGACCCTGTTTCTAAATAAAACACACAATAGGGCTGGGGATGTGGCTCAGTGGTTGAGTACCCCTGAGTTCAATCCCCAGTACCCACCCCCCAAAAAACTCTTAATCTTTTAAAATAGTTAAGTATTGCCTACAGCATTTTGAAAGAAAATAATATGCAACCAAGGAATTTGTATCCTGCCAAAATATTAATTAAGAGTGAGAATAGGGGAAAGTTGTTTTCAGACATTCAGTGGCTCAGTGTTCACCTTCTCTTGGAATTAAATGAGTGAAGTACATATTCACTGTCAGCTTTCTTAAGAAACAAAGTTGGCATTTAATTTTTCATTAAACATTTCCATTAAAACTCATTGTGGCTCAGTGGCAGAGCGCTTGCCTCACATGTGGGAGGCACTGGGTTCAATCCTCAGCACCGCATATAAATAAATAAATAAATAAAGGTCAATCAACAACTAAAAAAAAAAATTTTAAAAAAAACTCATTGCTGCTAAAAAGATTTATTGTAGGAAAAATGCAAAGAAGGGTTTATAAGCAATAAAATAAATAGTTGTGGATTCATACCATACAATAAATTACAGAGCGACTGACAAATATCAGTCTGCCTCCTGGCTCCCCTCTCAGCAGGCTGAGATGTTCCTTATGTTGCACATTTAACTAACACAATTTCTTATGTTTCCCAGTGACCCCTGCATTGTGATCTTGACTGACTGGTACAGCATATGGCCAGCAGGGCCAACAGTATCAAATTCTCCCATCAGGACTGCAGTGACTTCATCTTGCTTAAATTTAAAAGCATCATTCTGACCACTGTGTTGAGAATAGACTTGGGGTGGAGTAGCATGGCAGGGGTAGAAGCAGAGACCAGTTTGGATGTCACTGAAGTATTCCAGGTGAAAAATGACAGCAGCTCTGACATGGTGGTAATAGTGGAATTGGTGAAAAGATGTCAGATTTTTGATATAATTTGAAGGTAGAGCCAGTAGGATTTCCTGACTGGATATGGAGTGAACAAGAGAGGAGTCAAAGTTTTTGGTTTAAGCAGTAGGAAAAGAAGAATAGATTGAGGGAAAAGAGTAGAGGTTAAGTTTTGCGAGCTGCTTTTCAGAATTCTATTTGACCTCAGTAAAGATACCAATTACTTGAATATATGTACCTGCAGTTCCAAAGAAAGATCTGACCTAAATATATAACTTGGGGATAGTCATCGTAGAAATTGTATTTAAAAGCATGAGATTGGGTGGGATCACTTAGGGGCTAATAGAGATAAAGAAGTCTGAGGCCTGGGACCCTAAGGCTCTCTAACATTTAAAGGATCAGGGAGGTAAAAAGGAAGCCTCCAGTAAGACTAAGGAAAAGCAACCCATGTGGGATATAAGGAGAACCAAGAAAGAATGGTGCCTTAGAAACCATGGGAAGAAAGTGTTTCAAGAAGGAAAAGTTACTGACTTTTCTGCTACTGAGAGGTCAAAGTAGGATGAGCACCAAAACTTCACTGTTAGGTCTGGCAACATGGATATCAGTGTTTTCCTTGTAAAGATCTGTTGTTTTTTTCAGACAGCCACTAAAATATTAGGACATAAGTACTAGAATTGTTTGGTCTTGGCTACTCAAAAAATGGAACTGTAAGATGTTTCTATTGGCTTGGTAATTTTGAAAAATAACCAAGAAACCAAGGGAACAGACTAAGAAAATTTGGGTATTTCTGCTTTAGAGGATTATGCTAACTTAGCATTTCACCAAAGAGGAAGTACCTCTTAACTCTTATTTGTCCCTGCTGCAAAATTTGAGTTAGTAATTTTAAATCTCATCAGATTACTTGCATTTAATAATCCTAATGTTGTTAAACATTTTTAAAATGAATAAAACATCCTATGAAATAACAATAATAACATCTTTGCATACATTTTTGTTCTTGCTTCCATAGGTATGGTCTGAATATGCGTTGCTTGGCAGCTCGGGTCAACTATAAGACTTTGATTATCATCTGTGCACTCTTCACTTTGGTTACAGTACTTTTGTGGAATAAGTGTTCCAGTGACAAAACGATCCAGTTTCCACGGCACTTGAGTAGTGGCTTCAGAGTGGATGGATTAGAGAAAAGAGCAGCAGCATCTGAGAGTAACCACTATGTGAACCACATGGCCAAACAACAGTCTGAGGAGGCGTTCCCTCAGGAGCAGCAGAAAGCACCCCCTGTCGTTGGGGGCTTCAATAGCAATGGGGGAAGCAAGGTGTTAGGGCTCAAATATGAAGAAATTGACTGTCTCATAAATGATGAACACACAATTAAAGGGAGGCGAGAGGGAAATGAAGTCTTTCTGCCATTCACTTGGGTAGAAAAATACTTTGATGTTTATGGAAAGGTGGTTCAGTATGATGGCTATGATCGGTTTGAATTCTCTCATAGCTATTCCAAAGTCTATGCACAGAGAGCCCCTTATCACCCTGATGGTGTATTTATGTCCTTTGAAGGCTACAATGTGGAAGTCCGAGACAGAGTCAAGTGCATAAGTGGGGTTGAAGGTTGGTATCTGTCTGCTCCACTTGCATTTTTCTAGCCTGATTGTTGAGAACTAAGAAACTGTAGATGTTAATTATGCAGCACACACATAACTTAATATCAAAAGACCTTTCATTGTTCTATCTTAGCAAGAAGTAACAGGTTAAATCTGAACCTTGGGCAGCATTCTAGATGATATGATTTAAGGACTGCAATATCATTATACCTGAATAGATAGAACTATTCCATTAACCTTCCTCAGAATCTAAGATTCTCAACAGTGAGGTCAAAGCATGGCATTTCCAAAAATTTTACTTTAAAAATATGCCGTTATCACCCTGTGAGAGAAGGTAAGAAAGGGAGAGAGATCATCCCCTGGACCCTTCAATTTCCCAATGCTGTCCTGTTACCTGATTAGACATGTGTCATCTCTGGAAGGATGTTTCAAGTCCTCAGCATAAGAGAGTACACAAACACTGAACTTACACCAAACTCCTGTAGTCTATCCATGCTTTCATTGTCTTTAGGAACCTGACACAGTTGTTGTTCCTAAGGAGTTATTAGTACATTTTGGAATTTGCTTTGCAACCTATGAATTGACAAGAAAGAAATTAAATTTGACTTTAAAGTATATCATTTGAACAGAGGAAACAATTTTGAGCTTGGTTCAGGTTTTATTTCACTTTCCTTATTTGGTTATAAAGTGATTTTAATATTAATTTTAACTTTAATATTAAACTTTCATGGGGCTGTGGTTGTAGCTCAGTGGTAGAGCACTTGCCTAGCATGTATGAGTGTATGAAGCACTGAGTTCAATCCTCAGCACCACATGAAAATAAGTGAATAAAATAAAGATCCATCTACGACTAAAAAACTCAGTTTAAAAAAATTAAACTTTCATATTAATTTATTAAAATAGTGTTGAAACAACTTTTAACTTAGTGTATATTTTTGCTTTGAAAAGAAGTTTATGCTTACCACATAACTCTGTGGATGTCTTCAGACTCCCTCAGCCATTGTCTCTGAAGTTAGTGGTATACATCAAATTGGAAATTGGAGGCTACATATTCTGCATATTCTGATGCAGGTGTTTTCCTTTGTTTTTACTATCTATATTATATTTTTTTTGTACTGTGTATTAAACCCAGGGGCGCCTAACCACTGAGTTCTTTTTTTTTTTTTTTTTTTTTTTTGAGACAGGGTCTCACCAAGTTGCTTAGAGCCTTGCTAAATTCTGAGGCTGGTTTTAAACTTGCAATCCTCCTGCCTCAGCCTCTTGAGTGAGTCCCTGGGATTACAGATGTGTTCCATTGCATCTGCCTGGTTTTTCAGATAATATTAGAAGGAGGAAGGGAACAAATTTACCTATACTCTATTCTTACTACCCACAAATAATCATTACCATTTTTGTAAATTTCCTGGAGATCTTTGTATTTACACATAAACTTTAACATAGTTTTAATGATACTTATAATTCAGGAAAATAATAGTTTGTTATAGACTTCAAAGATATCCATGGCCAAACCAGTAGATGCTTAGATTCTAAAGAGAAAGTAAAAACCACCCATAACCACTCATCTGTTGTTGTGGATATACATTTTTTAAACAAATTGGGAACATACTGCATAGTCAATTTTTTATACTGCTTTTTCAATTTATTACAATTATAGTATTTCCCCTTATAATTAAATATTTATTGGACATTTCAATGACTAATATTCCATAGTAAGAACATTTCATGATATATGTAATGTCTGAGACTCTTCTCTTTAGTTGGGATACTTAGATCATTTCCAAATTTTCTGCTGTTGTAAGTACTATTTCACAGACATTCATTGTTAATTTTTATTTGTTATTTTAATTATATACTCAGAGTTGCATATTCCTTCTGGAAAATATAATTAACTGCATGTCAAATTAAACTCCTGATATGTTTTGTCAAACAGTTTTCCAAAAAGTAGGCCCTGCTCATGTTTCCAGTAGCATAATAAGAGGGTACTCTTGTCTCAATTCTATCATGGAACATTGTTTTTAATCTATTATTTAAACAAAAAGGCTTTATAGTTTTCTTCCTTTAACAACTAAAGAGCTCAAGTATCTTTTTCCTGTGCTTCTAAGCATGTTTTCATGTACTTTCCCCCTTTTTCTAATGCAATTAGTAGTGTTTTAAATAGGTCTTTATGTGAACTTTGTATTTATTATACACTAAAAGTAGCAATATTTTGTTGCATTTATTACAAATATTTTATTTGATTTGATTGTCCTTTAATTTTACTTATGATTTATTAGTTTTAGAAGATTTTAGTTCTGTTTACTAAAATTATAAATTTCTTTGAACTTTTGTGATGACTTCATTTTATACTTAGAAGAACATTTGCTATACCTTAATTTCATTTGTGTTTTCTTTAATAATTTTATAGTTTTGTTGTTTTTCTTTTTTAGTTTTGTTGTTGTTTTGTTTTGTTTTTGTTTTGTAGTGCTAGGGACCAAACTCAAGGCCTCAAACATGATGAGCAAGTGCTCTATACTATTCTAAAGTATACCACTCTCAGCCTCTCATTTAACTTTTTAGTCCAGCTAAATGATTTTTATTTTGGCAAATGGTGCAAGTCAGGTACTAATTTTAGATTTTCCCCCCAACATCTTTCAAATGATCCCTTTTCCTGATTCATGAATGCAGTCTTTATTATTATACTAAATTCTTATGAATACTCTGGAGGACGTTGCTATCCTACTATTCTGTTTCATTGAGAAGTCTCAGTTTTTATACCAGTTATACATTAGTATAGCTATCACTCATCTTTAATGAGCTTATATAAACCTACCTTTTAGTAAGTGATAATTCTGATAATTCTAATTTCAGGGGATCTATCTTTTGAAAAGAGGATACACATGTTAAAAAGCTTATTTATATTCTTAGTCTCTTACCCTGTACAGTCCCTGTATTAGTCCATCTTTTGCTGCTATGATGAAATACCTAAGGCTGGGTACTTTCTAAAGAAGAGAGATTTATTTAGGTCTCAGTTTTGGAGGCCAAAACTCAAAACAGCATGATGTTGGTTTTGGCCAGGTCCCCCTTGGCCATGTCACATCATGAATGGCATCATGGAGCACCTGTGACAACAAGAGACCAAGTGGTGACAGAGGAAGCCAGAGCATGGGAGGGGCCAGGCTTACTCTTTTATAAGAACCCTCTCATGAAAACTAACCAGAGTCCCATAAGCAGTACATTAATTCTGAGGGCACCACCTTCAGTGACCTAATTATTTCCCACTAGGACCTACTTTTTTGTTGTTGTGGTGGTGGTGGTGCTGCTGCTGAGAACTGAACCCAGGGCCTCATCCAAGTGAGGCAAGCACTCTACCAACTGAGCTATATCCCCAGCCCTAGGTCCTACTTCTTAAAGATTCTGTCACCTCCCACATTCACAAAACAGGATCAGGTTTCCAACACATGAACCTTTTAGGGGATATGCTTATGCCATACTGAATTAGCAGTCATTAATTCCTTAAACATTATTTTGAAACTCCATTAAAACACATGCAGTTATATAGATTCCCTGTCTCTGTTATGCCCATCAGATGTTTGTTAATTCATTTTAGAACTACAGTATTCTGTGCAATGTAGTATTGTGGTTCCCATGAACAAAATTTCTGAAATACTAATACCAAACATTTAAAAAGTTTTGCTTAAAATTTTACAAGAAATTTGTTAATGAATTATCTCAAGAATCAATGGTCAAATATAGAACTTTAATTCAATTTTTAAAAACACTCCTTAGAAATTAAATTTTAGCAGGAAGGATATGAAAAAGAATTTGAAGCACTTGTTTTGTATCTTACGTTGCCTAGTCATAACTGTCTTTTTAAGCAAGTACTTGAACCATCAGGTGACATACTTAGTTCTTAGACCGCACCTTGACATTGGAGGGAGAGATGAGGAAGTAGAAAGCACGATAGTTGAGTACAAATGTTAAAATTTCAGTTTTAATATTTAGAGTAAAATCTTGGTGATATCTACGTGCTTCTAAATTGTACAAAATTTGAATGTACGAAAGACAATTGTAAAACATGGTCTGTAGCAAAAGTAAGACACTTTGAAAGAATCCTTAAAAGGTAATTAATAATGTTAAATTGCTCTCTCAACAAATAATAAGAGTGAATGAATATTTTATCTGGTTAATTTTGTGCTAATTTTCTAGTAATTATGAAAGCAGTATAATAATGAAGCTGGAAAGTTGCTCATAACCCTAAAACATTCCCCAGAAGTAAAATCCGGAGGAGTGGCATTCAGAATAGGCTTACAATTGTCTGGATGTGAGTATTCATTTTGTTTCTCTTTTTATAGGCGTGCCATTATCTACACAATGGGGACCTCAAGGCTATTTTTACCCAATCCAGATTGCACAGTATGGGTTAAGTCATTACAGCAAGAATCTAACCGAGAAACCCCCTCACATAGAGGTGTATGAAACAGCAGAAGACAGGGACAGAAACAGCAAACCTAATGACTGGACTGTGCCAAAGGGCTGCTTTATGGCCAGTGTGGCTGATAAATCTAGATTCACCAATGTTAAACAGTTTATTGCTCCAGGTAAGTTATGTACTATATGTGTCTGCTAATTTTATGTTGATTCATAGTACATGGTACTCCTTTAAAATTTTAATATGGGTTTTAAAAACATATTGGCAGACCCTTAATATTCCATAAGTAAATAAACAAATGGTGTCACCCAAGTGAAATCTCTAAAGAAAGAACAGCTTTAAAAAAAATCAAGGTTATTGCTGGGTATGGTGGTACACACCTGTGATTTCAGCAACTTGGGTGGCTGAGACAACCGGATCACAACTTAGCAAGACCCTGTCTCAAAGTAACAATAAAAAGGGCTAGGAATGAAACTCAGTGATAGAGCACTACTGAGTTCAATTCCCAGTACCAGGAGGGAAAAAAAGGGGGTTATAAAAAGGAGTATTTACTATGTGAAAAGCTAAGCTATAGACTGAAAACTTCCAGATTATGGGACTGGGGATGTAGCTCAGTGGTATCTTGCCTAGCATGCCTTGGTTTATTTCAGTATTTCAGTACAGTTTATATAGTTTATTTGTGCTTTATATTATTTTACAGTTTTTCCTGCACCAAGGTAGAAATTGTTTTATGGAAAGACCTATGCTTTCCTTTGCATATGTTTTACCATTATCTTTTTATTTTTTCAAGAAAATGTAGCATTACCAGTAGACATGCTCCCTTATTGAGTTTTGTTAATGTACTAAATTATCTCAAACTTCATATAAAACCATTTTCATTAATAAAATCACTTACAAAATCAAATTAGCTTTATGCAACATTTCTCCTTTTACTAAGACAGTCTCATTAATTAGGATGTAATGTATTTTTCTGCACTAATCAATATCCATGAGAATTAATGACTCCATTACTTAAAAAGACAATGAAATAATCTCAGCACCTCTGGCTTAATTCTCTATGGGGAATTGTCAAGATCAGAACAACCCCCTCCCGCCAGCCTTGCAGTCAGTAAATAAAAAGAGACGAAAAGTTTTAAGACTCTTCTATATTCTCTCCTTGTCCTTTATTGATGACTGTGTAATTCATAGACCTTGAAAGCCACAATATAAATCTACTCGTTCTAGATGGCCCTAAGTAATGGATTTATGAGTGCTTAATGCAGTGCAAATAATGGATGACCTTTAGTTTTTATTCTGTGACTAGAACTTCTTTTCTTCCAAGGTACTCTGTGATATTCCAGTACATGGAGCATCTTTGCTTATTATTAAATAGGCTTGGCTGGATGAGAAGTTACAGGAAAATATTTAACAATGTTTAGCTTGGGTTATTGCAGTGGGGAAGTGTTACTAAGCAAAAGAACATTGAGCTTTGGGTGCACCCAAGGAGCTTAGTTTTACGTTCCTTAATAATGTGGTCTAGATTAGGGTAGAAAATAGCAACCCTTGTTTTGATCTCCTCAAATGTCTGGGAGTTTTTCTTAAAACAATCTTCTGAACTCTATTCTATTTAGAGCAGCAGATTTTTTTCATTGTGCACTTTTAGGTTCCTTGGGAAATACAGAAGATATGTTCTCACATCCTACATGAGGGATCTTCGTTTTAGCCCTTTATTCTGTGGGCTCAAGATAAACCACTTCCTAAGGTAGCTATAAGCATGGAGGAAAGATCTCTGTCTGTGACAGCTACTCTGCCAGGGGGACACACCTACTCAGAGTTGGCATTTCCTGTTGGTTAAGTGTGCTAGTTGGGAGTGGGATGCAGGTTTTGATATCCTGCATATCAAAAGTATGTAGCGTCAGGCTGGGATTGTAGCTCAGTGGTAGAGCACTTGCCTTGCATGTATGAGGCACTGGGTTCGATCCTCAGCACCACATAAAAATAAATAAATAAGGATATTGTGTTCATCTACAACTAAAAAAAATATTTTAAAAAAAAAAGTATGTGGGCTGGGATTGTAGCTCAGCGGTAGAGCGCTTGCCTCGCATGCGTGAGGCCCTGGGTTCGATCCTCAGCACTACATACAAACCAATAAAATAAAGACATTGTGTCCATCTACAACTAAAAAAATATTTAAAAAAAAAAAAAAAAAAAAAAAAAAAAAGTATGTAGCATCCTCACATACCACAAGTCTGTGAGAGGGAATGAGTTGAGTTACATGAGAGTTATTACTCAGCAGAACAGGATAAGAGAGTCAAAGAGGTGTGAGAGATGAGGCTTTTTAGAAGAAACGGAGTTCATAGGAGATAAATTCAGAGAATCACTGTTGAGGAGAAATTTAGACTGGTACCTTATATGCCTAAGTGAGGTGAGGCTTTGGAAGACCAGGAGCTGACTGTGTTGGCCTTTTATTTTTACTTTTTGTACCTTGAATTTTTATGTCTGAAATGGAACAAAATCATCTAGAGTAAACAACCATTATATGAGTCTGCGACATATTTTTTATCATTTTATTTGTTGAATAATGTTTTCCTAACTTTAAAATTGAACAAATTTAAACTTTATGCCTGTTATATTAAGTTAGTTTTCCCTTTCCCAAAACACTCTTGTTTTATTTCTAGGATCTCACTTTCCCCTTCTATCTCCGTAGTCATTCTTCTTTAGGCTTCTTGTGAGCTTCTCTTCTGTCTTGATCAGGATTCTTCTCAGTGTTCTTCAAGGTTCTAAGTATAGCCTATTCTCACTGAATATAGGAAAACTGTTGATTAAATGAATGAATGATAACTGCTTAAATTCTATATGAAAACATTGATTTTTCCATCTTAGGCATAATTGACAAAATTGATTATATTTAGGGCATTATATTTAGGGACAGTGTGATGCTTTGATATACATTTATCTTGAGAATTTATTGCCACAGTCAAGTTAGTTAGCACACCCATCACCTCACATAGTTACCTTTTTTGTGCACATGTGATAGTGAGAACATCAAAGATCTCTCCCAGCACTTTAAGTATACGATACAGTATTATTATCTATAGTCACCATACTGTACATTAGGTGCTGAGAACTTACCCATCTTAGAACTGAAAGCTTAGGTCCTTTGACCAACATCTCTCCATTTCCTCCACCTCCCAACCCCCAACAACCACCATTGTACAATCTGAGTTCAGCTTTCTTAGATCCATATATATAAGTATCATCTTTCCCTGACTTAACTTCACTAGCATTATTCCCTCAAAAGTTCATCTGTGTTGTTGCAAATGGCAGCATTTCTCTTTTTTTATGATTGAATGATATTCTACCATACATATCACATTATCCTCTCATCCATCACTGCACATTTAGGTTATTTCCATGTCTTGGCTGTTATGAATAATCCTGCAGTGAGCATGGGAGTTCAGATATCTCTAAGATACTGATTTAATTTTCTTTGGGTATGTACCCAGAAGTGGAATTGCTGGCTCATATGGTAGTTCTATTTTTAATTTTTTGAGGAACCTCAGTAGCCAGTTTATATTCCCATCCAGAGTGCACAGGAGTTCCCTTTTCTCCATATCCTCACCAATACTTTGTTAGCTTTTGTCTTTTTGATGATAGCCTTCCAACAAGTGTGAGGTGATATTTCATTATGGTTCTAATTCACATTTCCCTGATGATTAGGGATGTTGAGCACCTTTTCACATACCTTTTGGCCATTAGTATATCTTCTTTGGAAAGATGTTTATTCAGATCCCTTGCCTGTTTTTTAATTGATTATTTAATTTTTTCTATTGAATTATGTAAGTTTCTTATGTATTATAGATATATTTTAGTATGTTTAACCCCTTATCAGATACGTTTTACAAATATTTTCTCCCATTCTATAGGCCACCTTTTCATTTTGTTGACTGATCCCTTTGCTGTGGAAAAATGTTGTAGTTTGATATAGTCCCACATGTTTACTTTTGCTTCTATTGCCTGTGCTTTTAGTATCAAACCCCCCAAAAAATCATTGACATGATTATTTTAAAATGTTTATTATCCTTTGTTTTCTAAAGTATGTACATGTACCCCATATATCAAAAATAAAGCTACAGTAACTCCTAGGAATGACTTCTCAGAAAGAATAGGGGTCATAGATTTCAAACAATAGAAAAATCAGACCTTTCTACTAGTACATATGAAGCAAGAGTCTTCAGATGGCGTATTTCCAGGAGCTTTCAGAACCATCACACTTGCTACCATTCAGATCCTCCTGAGTGATGGTGGCAGGTTATTTAACCTCCTATGTAGGTCTATAAAATAGGAATTAAAAGACTTGTTTCATAGAATTGTTGTGAAGGATATAGTTGTTGGTTATTTAATTTAAATTAAGGATTGTTCTCCATCACTACTCCTGTATGACTCAGTAACTCCCTCTGCTGGTGTGAACATTTTAGGAAAATTAATAATGAATTTTTTTCAAAGCTCATATCCCATGACATTCATTCCTAAATTCTTTGGACTGATCTGGTATATTAAGACATAATAAGGTGAATTATTTAATCATATGATTTCATTACATTTTGATAAATAAATTGAGAATTAGAACAGAATTCTGGGAGGAAATGGATTCTTCAGTTTCCTCTCATTTGTACTTCTAAAGATGGGTCATTGTTATCCAGTTTGACCAGAACAGATGTCAGAGTTAATAATAACTCTGAGACGTTACCCTAAGAATGAAAAAATAAGAAGCACTCAGGATAGTCTGCTCTACAGAATGTAATTTAATCTTGAGTGATTCATAAGTCAGTTTAGAACCCAGCAGTGTTTCAGGGATATTGTGCTGAGCTTCAGACTCCAGTTCACTCTGGAAGCAGGAAAATGCTAGTTAGGAGAGAAAGTACATGTTGATATTGTGCCAGATAAAATAGATTTTTACTCTATTAAAGGTTACTTGTAAAATCAGCTTTTTTGAATGTCACTTAAAGCTTTATTTAATACAAAAGTCTATCATGATGTTCTCTTTTTGTATGCCTTTTTTCCCACATTTTTTGTTGGTGCATTGTAGTCATACATAGTGGTGGGATTTGTTGTTACCTATTTGTATGTGCACACAATTCAATAATATGATTTGGCCATTATCACTCCCCAGCACCTACTCACTCCCTCCTTCCCCTCCTTCCTCGCCTTGGACAGTGTCCTCTCTCTTGATACAGCTTCCATAATTGTTCCATTAAAATGAAGTAATTAAGAACCTTGGGCCACATGTGTCCATACTGATAGGGTGCAGTGTTGCAAATTAAATGATCAGCTGAACATGCTGGGACTCTCCAAGCTGTTTATATCATGTACACTGTCATAAGTTCATATTTTTAATCTTTACTTCCAGTGACATGCTAACAATTTCCTCAAAGACTTCCCAAAGCAGAGATCTGATTTTATGATCGTGTCTAAAAGAAACAACCTTTCCATTGGTATTCTGAGGATGCCATTTCCAACAGCATTTGTCTTACAGTCTTTGAACTTGAGTCCAAACCTGGATTCTGGTCCCTGCTCTACCACTAATTAGCTTTCATCCTTGAGCAAATTCTTATTTAACCTTAAAAAACCTGCATATCTTTATCTCTAAAATGGAAATAATTCCATCTTTAACAGCATCAGAAAATAATTTTAAGGATCAAATGAGAGAATAATACATGTGGAAATTTAAGCTTTATAAAGATCATTTTATTAATATTTTCCTTAATGTTTTAAAATTTGTACTGCATGTATTTTTTTATTGTTTTTACTGCTGCTGTTTGTTTTTAATATGCTCAGTTTCTTTTCCTGGTAGATATAGCTGCAGAATATATGAACAGAGCAGTATTCAGAAAGTTATCTATCTGAGAATTCACCATCATTAGACTATAACTATGCAAGAGAAATTTTGTTTAATAATTTGTCAGATGAAACAACTTTTACTATTTTGTTATCATATGATAGTGATAGTAATCACTATCATTCTTACTGCATTACAAGCCATTGTCTCTTTTTAAATTCTCACAGTTACTCTGCAAAGTAAAATAATAACTATTTAACAATGAAGAAATTGAGGCTGAAAGAGGTGTATTTTGCTTTCTCAAAGCTAGTGGAAGAGGAGAAAGTTATGCTGCTTTCTCACACACACATTCCTACTTTTTCTCTTATACATGAATGAGCCCATTGCTCAACTTTGGGTAATTCTATTCTCAACTCCAGAGAATATCAAAAACAAACTTACCCTTTTCATCATTAAGGACATGTACTGTGAAGCCAGATTATATAACAATACTTTGTACCTTGGGCACATTATGTAACTTGTGTATGTCTCAGTTCTTCATCCATAAAGTTGGAGCAATACTAGTACCTCTTGTAATTAAGAAGATTAAATGAGTTAATATATATCAAGTACTTAGAACATAGTAAACATATTAAATATTAATTAGATTAGAAATTGAAAACTTGTATATGGCTATTCTTTCTAGAACTTCTAACCTTTCTTTTGAAATATATGCTGAGCTAGCTTTTGGCTATTTTTTTTTTGCAGAATGGGTATTCTAGAATAGTCATTGATTACTGATAGCTGGCACTAGATCTAGAAAAGACAATTTGAAAATACATACCCTCGTCACTTGCTCTGAATACTTTAAAGGCCAAAGGTCTAAGCTTTGGCCCAGTGCTTAGAAGCTACCATGAACTCACCAATTCTGTCATTTGTTTATGGTTAATTTAGTAAAAAATATACGTCAATAATTATAGGATACACAAAATGTCCAGGTCTTAATTTTGTAATATCAATGGTTATCAAAGATAAATTGCAATTACATTTCAAATACAAAAGTGCTTTTATACTAACAGTCTTTGTTGGTATTTTTCCCTCTACAGAGACCAGTGAAGGTGTGTCCCTGCAACTGGGAAACACAAAAGATTTTATTATTTCATTTGACCTCAAGTTCTTGACAAATGGGAGTGTGTCCGTGGTTCTAGAGACTACGGAAAAGAATCAGCTCTTCACTGTACATTATGTCTCAAATACCCAACTAATTGCTTTTAAAGAAAGAGACATATACTATGGCATTGGGCCCAGAACTTCATGGAGCACAGTTACCAGGGACCTGGTCACTGACCTCAGGAAAGGAGTGGGTCTCTCCAACACAAAAGCTGTCAAGCCAACCAAAATCATGCCCAAAAAGGTGGTTAGGTTGATTGCAAAAGGGAAGGGATTCCTTGACAACATTACCATCTCCACCACAGCCCACATGGCTGCATTCTTCGCTGCTAGCGATTGGCTGGTTAGGAATCAGGATGAGAAAGGTGGCTGGCCAATTATGGTGACGCGTAAGCTAGGGGAAGGGTTTAAGTCTTTAGAGCCAGGGTGGTATTCTGCCATGGCCCAAGGGCAAGCCATTTCTACATTAGTCAGGGCCTATCTGTTAACAAAGGACCACATATTCCTCAATTCAGCTTTAAGGGCAACAGCCCCTTACAAGTTTTTGTCAGAGCAGCATGGAGTTAAAGCTGTGTTTATGAATAAACATGACTGGTATGAAGAATATCCAACCACTCCTAGCTCTTTCGTTTTAAATGGCTTTATGTATTCTTTAATTGGGCTGTATGACTTAAAAGAAACTGCAGGGGAAAAACTGGGGAAAGAAGCAAGGTCCTTGTATGAGCGTGGCATGGAATCCCTTAAAGCCATGCTGCCCTTGTATGATACTGGCTCAGGAACCATCTATGACCTCCGTCACTTCATGCTCGGCATCGCTCCCAACCTGGCCCGCTGGGACTATCATACCACTCACATCAATCAGCTGCAGCTACTCAGTACCATTGATGAATCCCCGATCTTCAAAGAATTTGTGAAGAGGTGGAAAAGCTACCTTAAAGGTAGCAGGGCAAAGCACAACTAGAGCTCAACCAAAATCACATTCCAGCCTCTTCTGAACCCAGAAACTATGGGCTCTGTCTCAGCAGAGCACAGGCACATTTTAAAAGGTTGTGTACTAGGTTTTTGTGGGTTAGAGCAAAGTGATAAGTGATCCTTAAAACCTGTCCTCTGAAATAATTGCATTCCATGGGTTGGGTGTTTAAAATGTAGGAGACATTTAGAGCAGAGAGTTTAGTCAGCCAAACCAAGATGTTTATCTTAGCCTTGCTCAACACTTCGTGCAGCCGCTCAGATAGTCCAGTCTTGCTCAGCGTGGGAAAAATTGGGGTAAGTAGCTATTACTGGCTAGCTGCCTAGCACTTACCTGGAAACTTGGTATGGAACTCTTTTAAAATGTGATTATTTATATTTATATTGAAAGCAGACTTTTCAAAAAATTATGTGCTGTAATACAGTAAAAAATGTACTTGTAGCCTGGATAGTGGACTGTGTTCAACTTTTTAAAAAGGTGTTTCTTTTCTATAGATTCATTTCTTGGGGGTGAATGAACATTAGTTGCATTTGTTCAATTTGTTATATATGGAGAATATTTTGAATTATGGTTTTCTTGAAATATGTAAATTAAATACACAACCCGTGTTCAGGCTTCACAGTTATATAATGTAAGCACAACTAAAATGAAACTTGTTGACTGCACAAGAAATTACAAAAATGTTATCTGTTTTGTAAAACTTGATCTACAATCAGTAAAAGTTCGATAATCAGTCTATCCCTCCCTCAGCCCCGAACATGATGGTTTCTTTTTTGTCACTATCTGGAATCATGTATTTCATTTCCGACTACATTTGGGGAGTTTAGTTCATGGGGAGGGGGGCATTTGGGGAGATGTTACATGGAATATTTATTACAAACCTAAATTTGGAAAGGGACTAGTAATTTTAAGCCTACTATCACTTCCTTTTAGGATTTTTCCCCCCTTTAAGGAAAAGTTCTAGGTTAAATATTACATACATGAATCAGAGTAAAGTTTTTTTCCTGCCTAGATCATTTTTGATTATCATTTTTCAAACCATTGATTCTGTCATTGTTCTTCCTTTGAAATTTAATTTTAAATTGTTCCAGCTGTTAAATAAAAGAAATGCTACTGTGTTTGCTGCCCATGTTTAATCAGAGCTTTATTTAGGTTGTGTCATACCAAACCTCACATAAATAGGTTTCATAGTCCTTGGACCCTGGGCAATGTCTGCTACAGGGCTTCAGATGTTAGGTTAAAGGAAAAGGGATTGATTTCGCTCTGGTTTTTGTTTTCGGGTATGATAATGCACCAAATCAATACTATAACCTACAGTTTGGAAATATGAGACCCCACACTTTCAAGGGACTGACAGACAATGCAGTTTATCTGTGACCTCTGTGAGATACACATCTAAGAGCCAGATGGATTACCTGCCTACACACTATATGTTAATTAATTCAACCTACCAACCATTGCTTAGAAACTGGGAAACATGTATGTGGAGACACACACACACACACACACACCCCATAACAGCACCTAAGGGAGCAGGAGTCAAGAAGGTAGAGCCCTACACTGAAGATTATCAAACTGGCCATAGAAAAATAAGCTTAAACTCCTGATTTTTATGACCACAACTCTTAATTTTGCCCACAGCAATAGTTGTGGGTTATTAGGCTTTTCCTCAGCTTTTAACCTTTGTAGTTCTTATGCATTAGATGGCTCAGCAGTGTCTAAACATATAAAATGTTTTATTGTCTTGGTAGTGAAAATGAAGACGCCCTCTTTTTTTGTTTTCAATGCCAATACTCAAACTTTCTCCCATCTGAGAACCTTTACTTCATTGTATTTGTTACTACTTAGAATGGTTCAGACTTCTGCTTTGTGTTTGCACACTGGTCTTCAGATTAGGGGAATCAGTGAAAACAATATGGTACTGCTTCTGTGACAAATATCAGTGCCTTAACAATATGGCCGTTCTTTTCCACTGAAGAAGGAAAGATTTTTTGATCCAGAAATGGCATTGCTAGTTCACTGCTGTTGATTTTACACTTCCTGCCTTCCACATTGCAGCAGCAACTTGATTGGTTCTGTGATCCCAGAATTATCTAAGAGGATGAGTTGACACCCATAGCAGCATTCTCAGTACAGACCCATCAATGCTTGTCAAACTTCAGGATGCCTCAGGATCACTTGGGAGCTTATTGAAAATGTAGATCCCAGATACTCTAAATCTGCCTGTGAAGCATGATAATCTGCATGTTTAACAAGCATTCAGGTGATTGTGATGCAGGAGAGCTGGGGCATGCGTGGAGGGACGCTGCCTGGGATCCTCCACTGCATTTTCTCTACAAACTATGGCGTTCGGGGGTTTAAAATCATGTAAAATGTTTTCTTAGTTTAGACAGAATAGGGAGGATATTTTAAAGTGTTGATTTGTTTCTTTAGATTTCTCTTCATTTTGAAATCATAGGTTTATTTTTGGTTTTGTTTTCCACTTACCTTGATTTAGTGCTGACGTTAAATCTATTGCCACTTCAGTTGTAAAACAAGCCAAAAGTTTCTGGACAAAGGTCAAGTTTGACCTGTTAGGAGTTATTGTACATAAACACTTCATTGAAGAACCATCCAGTGTACATGAACAAAAGCAAAAATGACACACAAGCACAACTCTCTAGATGTGGCAGTCCTTTTCCTTTGTTAGTATGCAAACTTTCACTGAAAGCTGCTATTTTCATCCTCCTTGTGATTGTTTTTCTTGTTTCTCCACCATTGTACATGTGGATTATATACCATGTGTTAAATATGCAATAAAGTGTTTACTGGATGCCCTTCTGAAGGGTAGTCCTTTGTAAAGCTGTACAGACTTTGCAGTTTAAGCACAATGTGCACATGTTAGTTTTATATACAGCAAAACTTGATTTTTTGCAGATGGAAAGGTATTTTGTTTCTCTACAAAGTAAATCGATTGTTTGTGCTTAATGGAAAGCTGCTTTATAAAATTGTAAAATAAAGTTTGTATCTTACAAGGAATACACCTGGATATTTCTCTTTCTTCTCTGATTATCCTAAAACTATTTGAGCCTCGCAAGCTGATTTCTGACCATCGTTTCCTTTTCAGCATGTAGCATCTAGTCAGGCTGAGATAGACTAGATGATAAGGATAGCTACAAAGGAGACATGCAGGAATAAAAGAGGGGCTATGATTGAAATTCCATGATTGAAAGTCCACTTTAATGGATTAAAAATTCAGGCTTAGAAGTCACTTCACTTACTTGATCACACACAGAACTATTAAATCAATTATTAGTCTTATCTATAGGTACACTGATGTAAGTACTGTGTTCAGAAAGCAAAACACATCAAAAACAGGAAACAGATAACCCCTCCATCCCAGTAGTGGTCAACATGTCCTCTTACCAGCACAAAGCAAAACTAAAAACGCCCTTGCAGAGCACATCCCTACACTACTGGTCTTCCACACATAAACATGCCTAGCTAAGATGTAGCTAGCCTGCGTCTCCCCAACCCCTGCACGCTACCCTGTCTCAAAGTATATACTACTTCCTTTCTCTCAATAAAATCAATCTGTGCCTCGCTTAACTCATCCTCAGATTCCTTTCTACAACAACATGGAGTACCCTTATGGTCTGAGTTGAAGTCCACCTCCCATTTCAAGGACCTCCTCAGGACCCCCATCCTGATGACAAGGCAACAAGTGTGGTTCATAAGGACTACTAAGTCTGTCTCACAAAGCCGGGAACAAAAAGTGTAGCACCTGGGCTTTAAGGAGTGCTAGTCTGCGGGGGTGCAAAGCCCATAAGACTGTCAGAAATAAAATGCTAGGCTGTGCAGTCAGTCAGTTGCTCATTCAGGCTAGTAACAGATGTAGATTCATTTGAGAGTTTTGTACTTCCTGTATTTTCTGTACTTTCCTCTTTAGAGCATTATTTAATGTTTCCTCTCTTAGAAAATAGTGATTTAGGATCCCCAATACATATGAAACCAGTCTATGACTTCATGTTACGTTTCATTGCATCTATTTTGTTTTTTAAGCATCTGTACAATTTTTATCACGGAATTCCCATTGACCACCCAGCTTTTCTCAGATGATGGATGCAATAGATTTTGACAGGCTGCTAATCAGCATTCTCTCCAGCTGTTCCTTCTCTACCATCCTCAGTTGGAAAATAGTCATAAGGTTGCAAACAGTCTTGGGCTGGGTGGGTCTTGGCTACACTTGCTTTGATTTTGTGATTTGTAGCAAAAGTGTTAATACAAATAGGAGTTTTAGTACATGCTGTTTTAGTACACTAAACATCTCCTGTTTGTTTCCCCATTGCCGCTGATAGGGGGCTAGGCCCTCCAGACTGCAGGAGACTGAATCTGTAGTCTGATAAGCGTTCTTTTCTTGCCTCCTTATCCACAGGACTGACAACTGCTATGCCAGTCTCTTCCCTAGGAATCCAAAATTGGGATGGGTTTAAAAAAAAAAAAAAAGCAACCGAAGCAGATATATAGTGAAAAGGAAAGATGAAAACCAGAATCTTGGCAATGCTTCAGGCCCTGGTTCCAGTGCATTTTGGAGGCAAGTTGAATTCCACTCAGGTGCCACGGAGTAACACAGTCTCCTTAGGATGAATTCACTGTATGTGCTTAAGTCGACTGAATTAGGTTTCTGTTACTTCCAACAATTGAGCCCTAATTAATAATAGTGTATTATTGAGAACAATATGGTGTAAATTCTGCCTTTTCCTCCAATCTGGTCCATTGTATTCCTTTGCTAGGTCTGCTGTAATCCAATACCCACAGATGAAGTCGGCTTAAACAAGATATTTATTTTCTCACAATTTTGGAGACTGGCAGTCTAACATCAGGATGTTGGCAGAGTTGGTTTCCTCCAAGGCCACTTCTCCTTGGCTTCCAGGTGGCTGTCTTTTTGCTATGTCCTCACAGGTTGTCCCTTTGTGTTGTCTGCATCCTTATCTCTTCTTGTGACTCTAGTCGTATTGGATTAGGAACTATTCGTATGACCTCATTTTACCTTAATCACCGCTTTCAAGACCCTGTCTTCACATACAGTCACACTCTGGGCGGTCAGGACTTCAGCCTCTGAAGTTGTTGGGAGTCCAGGGACAGTTGAGCCCATAACAGCCACACTTGACGCTAAGTACACAGACACTAGACTGCAGGGTTGCTATTAAATTTGATGATAACTAACAAAAGCCAAAATGCAGAGCTATTCAGAACATAAATTGAGTAGAAATTTACATTTGGAGCACAGGAGACTGGACACCCTGGCTCTGCCATTGAAGAATCAAGAATTTCTTCTTTTACCCCACGGGCCTCATAGACATCAATCTCAATTTTTTTCCCCTAAACTACAAAAGGCGACCACTAAATGTAAATAGTGATGTTTAAGAATGCACCAATATAAGCTGTTAGACTTTTATTTTTCTTCCCTTCTTGCCATTTTCATTAGCCTATTTTAAATATAAAAGTCTCAGGTGCCGGGGGAGAGAAAAGTAGATACGGAGTATGAAAATTGCAAGTTGTGAGATTTTGTTTAATGACAATTTTTTAGTCCTAAGCTTGTATTATTATAACTGTTAAAATAGTCAACATATAGGAATAAAATATTGATTTTCATCCTACCAGCTCATTAAGCATGTCACATTGAAAATGGATGTGAATTTAAATGTTGTATTGGTGATGAATTTGTTTGCTGCTCAATTTCTGGTAAAAAGAGATACATTTACCATCTGGTAAAAATGACTGATAGCTTGCATATGTATCCTGCATTTCCTGAATGTTAAATAGCAGCCACAGTGTAATTTCCCTAATCCTTTTTCCAGGAGTAGAAAGATTTTGTGAAATGACAGGACTGCAAAGCAAGCCACTGAGAAGCAGGCGCAGAGAGAACAACAGAAAAGGAAGAAAAAAGTCCTGCAAAGGATGAGAAACAGAATAGCCTACTACCTGGTGTTCGGCACACAATTTAGATAGGACGCAATAGCGACTGGAAGCTCACTGCACCTCAGTTTCTTGTCCGGAGGAGGTGGGCCTGCCTGGGACTTTGCTTTATTCTTAGCACCTTGCGAAATCACAGAGATAAGAATGGCTGCTGCGTTTCAGTTCAGAAAACCAAGTGTTCTCACCTCTTTGGGGACTAGAGAAGGAAGTCAATCCCGGGAGTGGAATGAAGCTGAGGTCTTGTTTATAAGCAAACACCTGGCAGGGATGCATGATTTTGATTTAGTGCCTGGTATCCTGTTATTTCCTTTTTAACACCTGGTGAAATTAAATCTCTGGAATTTAGTTGAATACAGTGGGAGACCTCAAACGAATCCCCAAATCCCATCAATCACATGGCAGAGGTATCTGGAGGAGAATGTCTTATCTTCACTCTGCAGGCAACAGGCATTATGTCCATGAGGGACATCCACCAGAAGGAAATTGCCTGGACAACTTCTTGTGAGTTCAAATAAATATTCAGAGGTCTTAGTGTCTGCAATCACTGATTCTGGATTTTTGTTTGTTTTGCGCTTTTTTTTTTTTAATCTGTGTTGACTAATTATTGATGCTTTTCTACCAACAGCAAAGATGGGAAGATCCTCCTTGCCAGAGTCAATTGTCAGTATCAGGAACTGAGTTCACAACTGACCGTCTGGAGTGCCCTTCTCTCTGGCAGCTTTGAGTAGCTTATCCTTTCCAAAATCAAACACAAAGCAATGGTAACACTAGCAGCTAAAGTGTATGAACGTCCACCACGGGTCAGGCTCTTGCAAAAAGGATTCCACATGCATTCTTCCTGCTCCTTTTGACAATCTTTGCAAGAAATATTGTGTGCACTTCATAGATGAAAAAAACAAACCGAAGAAGAAGTTAATTTGCCAGAGATCATCAGTCTTTTGACAAGCAAAGCAGGTCTTGAGCCCAGATATATCTGATTCAGTTTCTACATTCTAAACCATCATTTCTAGACAATAACCATGATCCACCGTCTCCTGGCTCCCTTTTGGTATCATGCACAGGAGGCTCAACCAGACACAGATCTTAGCTCCAGTGCTCTCCCATGTTTGTCAGATGAGGCAATTTGCCCATTTCATCTGTGAACTCTATGAGATCTCCTAAAATTGGGGTTTGCCTCACTAATGATTAGAAGAATCCAGAAGCAGAGGCAGAAAACTGAAGTCTCCTTGGTGTGTACCCCCCATTTCTTCAACTTCCATTTACATTAGGTTTTGGATGACCCAACACTAAGCCCCTCTGTAGCCCCTCTCCCACTGTGTGTTGACTTCCCCTAATGGACTTTCGAAAAAGCTATATACAGGAAGATGTGAGTGTTTTTTAATAGATGAGGATACACACACAAGTAAAGGCACAGGTTTTCTGGAATGGTTACCAGGCACTGTACTGGCTACAAGGGATGAAGGATAAGACTGAGTCCCTGCCCTCCATAAGTTCATAAAATAACAGATGAGAGAGGTATACATTTTTTATTCTTTGCTATTAGAAACAAAATGTGTTTAAGCCAGGTGCAGCAGCATGCACCTTTATCCCAGCTACTCAGGAGGCTGAGGCAGGAGGATTGAGAGTTTGAGGCCAGTCTGGGCAACATAACAAAAACCATCTCAAAAAAACAAAACAAAACAAAATGCTTAAAAATGACAATTTCCAAGTTAATAGTTTGATTTAATGAGATTCCAAAGAATCTTCCTACATTATACTTTTTAGAATTTTTTCATTTTCTTTGATCCTCAGAGTGGTCCTCAGACACTGAGTGACGGTCTCCTTTCAGTGGAGGAGCAGGAGCTCAGGCACGCGGAAGCTGTGCGGGATCAGCATGCCTGTGACAGCTGAACTGAAACCTAGGGCTCTGGACTGGCCATCTAATCCTCTTCATCGTGGTGCCATCACATCTATGGGAGTCTGGAGAGGGGGAACACTACAGCAGGGCTTCATCTTAACTCTGAGCTTATCATGCTGGCCCCTGGCTTGGTATGGAAGGGGTGTGGAAGAGGGACACTTCTGTTTCTGTTCCTCTTAGTTATCAGTTCTTTATCTCATGACATCTGAGCTCTCACCAGCAAATAACAAGAAAGCAACCCCAGGAAGTCATGTGAGGATCTGTCCACGTGTTGCCTGGTTTTGCCATGTTTAAAACTGAATTTTATTTAAAGAAAGCACATTTTAAGAGGGGAAAATACTCAATGACTTCGTGAAGTCATAAAGAAAGATTTTTGATTTTGTTCCCAAGGTAAAACAAAGTAGTCCACTGGGTGACTCCATGAGTTTTGTTCCACAGCCATGAGGACAGTAGCATGACAAAGGATCCTCTGGCCACTGCTCGCCAGCTGTGGGACGTGGGGCCAGTTAAATCACGTCCCCTTACTCAGAGGCTCCCTGGCTGTGTGGACAGGGATTATAGGGGCAGGAGTGGAAGCAGGAAGCTGAGCAAGGAGACTGTGGCTGCACCCAGGGGAGGTGGAGGGCACCCCGGATGGAGGAGGGAGGCAAGGTGGGGAGCTGAGGTGGAACCAAGGGACCAACATTGTGCAGCTGATACACTGGCCTGGCGGGGTGAGAGACAAGGAATGAAGGTCAAGTGTTGGGCATGGGTAACAGAAGGGCCACTGGCTGAGGTGGGAAGCCCGGAACCTCCTTCTCACATGCACCCTCCAAGGACGGCATCCCCTCCTGGGTGAAAGGGCAGTGGCTGTTCCAGGGGTATTTGAGGGTATGTGTGTGCATGTGACACTGCAGAGGCGACTTCATTTCCCACCAGGATTTCCACTCCTGCTCCCTGCAAGCCTGTGTCCCTGCACCCAGAGGAGTTGCCATGTACAAATGTCAGGTGCTGAAAACTCTCCAGTGACTTCCCACCGACTGAAAACAGAATCCCGACTCCTCGTCTGACCTGCGCAGTGCTCAGTGAGCTGCCCTTGCTGCCCAGCCTCATTCTCACCCTCTCGCTCATCCCTTCCTGGGTTCTTCTGCTCTGACCTTCTCCAGATGGTAAGTTATAGTTCTCAGGAACCTTCATTCCTTCTGCCTGGAACTGTTTCTTGTGTTTTCATTGGACTGGCTGTTTCTCCTCACTCAGTCCTCAGCTCCAGTGTCAGCAACTTGGTGAGGACTTCTTGGTCACCTACATAGGGTGGCCTTCCTGGGGCTCATCATGTGCCTCTCTTTATGGACTTGTTCACCTGCGGGTTCTCCCTGCATGGCCTCTCCAGCCACTGCCATGGAACCTCCTTGAGTGTGAAGCTTGGCTCCCCAGCTCAGCCTATCCCCAGCACCCAGTGCAAAGCCGGCCACAGAGTGTGGACTCAGTAAATATTGGGTAGTTGGCTGCAGGAATGAGTGGACAAAGCTCCCAAAGGAGGCAGAGGTAGCTGGGACTAGCTTGCTCCTCCAACACCAACACATAGTCCTTTCCGTTCTGTAGCATCTGCATCACCCAGCGCTTGTTGGAAGGGATGAATCTCAGACTCCATTTCAGACCTACTGAGTCTGAATCTGTGTTCAGCAGGATTGCTAGGTAACTGGTACCCACATTCATGTTCAAGAAGCACTTCTTAGTGCACTGATTCCCAAGCTTGCCTGCACATTGGAATCACCTGGGGAGTTTTAAAATACAAGCTGCCAGTCCTGTTCCCCCAGTGACTCTAGTTTAATCTGTTCTCTCTCTCTTTTTCTTTTGGCAATACTGAGAATTGAATCCAAGGACAGTATACCACAGAGCTACATCCCAATCCTTATTTATCTATTTTTATTTTGAGACAGGGTCTTGCTAAGTTACCCAGCCTGGTCTTGAACTTGTGATCCTCCTGCCTCAGGCTCCTGAGTAGCTGGGATTACAGACAAGCACAACCAGGCTGGTTTAACCTGTTCTTGATATGACCAGACTGCCTGCTGGTTCTCATGTAAGCCAGACTGAGAATAGGCTGGTATCCAGTATCGTGTTTCCTGCTGGGAAGTAGTGTTTGAAGTTGTGCCTCGTGGATCTACTCCACGAGTTGGGGTCCTGAGAGACGAAAAGGGGTCTTCAGGGAAGACGAAGTGGGGTCTCACGGGACGAGGTTTGGGGTGACGGTCTGCAGAGTCACTCCACCCAGACTCCAGGGATAGATAAGACTGCTCTGCGGGAGCGCAGAACCCATTTAATCCAGGAAGTACAGAAGCTTATATAGGGTCCTCGGACCAATCATGGCCCTGAGGTTACAACCAATGAGGCACGCTCTGCTGGGCATGCAGTTTATCAGCATAGAAGGGGAAAGGAGGGAAGCGAGGGGCTGAAGGTATGGGGAGTGCTCCTACAGGGAAGCAGCAAAGCACGAGGACTGGCCAAGGGTAAGGCTTGATGGGGTATGTGGAGAAGAAGGGGGAATGAACCATGTCCTCCTGCCCTGGGGCTCAGCAGTGGGAAGGGCACTTATTTGCTCTTTATTAGTTACATGTGGCCACCTTTCTGTTGGTTCCTAAGGTGCTCTGGGCCATTTTCCTTCCTTCAAGGGATTCTCTGAAGGGAAGCCTGTCTCTCCCATTGGACTAGGACACCACCCATGGTACAGGCTAAACCCCAGGAGACCAGGACTGCCCCAAAGCTGCTCATTCTATCTCCTCAAAATAAATCCGTTCCCCAGAGCTCACAGCACAGCCCTCTCTGATGAGTGTTCAGCCAGAGCTATGGGTCAGGGTGGACCTCTTGAAGGTGTGTGCCACCTTCAAGAAAGCCAGAGCTCTGCCCAGGGCTATGGGCACAGTTGCCATGGGCAGGAGCTGTAGGGAGGAAGGAGCTGTAGGGAGGAAATGTTAGCAGAAGAAAGGAAGAAGCCAGGAAAATCACACTCCGCTCTGGTTTTGTCAATGCCTGTGCTGAAATCACTCAGGAAAAATGTCGTAGTTGTCGTTGGGTTTCAAAGACAAGGAAAGGGCTTGGGTCCGAAGATAGCAGTCCTGACCCTCCCTACCTCCCTACCTCCATTCCTGCATCCCCTTGTCACAGACCCCTCCTCAAAGTTACCCTTCATCCTTGCCTTTCCCCTCCCCACCAGCAAGCTACCTCCTGAACCAGACTCAGCCCTTGGGCTCAACCAGTGTTCCCAGCTAAGATGCAAACGACTGTTTTCATCCTCTGCACACCTGGTCCTCTCCAGAGTGATTTGCTGGGAGGCAAGCAGTGGGCCCTGGGGCCAGGGGGAGAAGAGAGGAAGAGGCCGGCATGGTGGCTTCCCTGGCTGACTCTCGCCTCCAAGCTGCTATTTTTCTCTCGCTCTCTGGTTTCTTGTCCTCCAAAGCCACCTCTTAATGGATGGAAAGATCATTAATGGAAGGCTTCCTATCTGGTTCACGAAGTTATGCGCTTTGCATGGCTGCCTCAAATCAGTGTGCCCAGCCCTCCACTGACAGCCACAGCGCCTCCCTGTGCTGAAGTGGGTCTCATATCGTGTGGATTTATTAAAATTACTCATCAAATTAAAACAGATGGAAAGGAAAACATGACTAGAACTCAGCCCTGGGTCTCTGCTGACCAAACAAGATTTCTCTAGAGCCCTGCAGAGACCTCTCCACCAGGTAGGCCTCTTTTTGAAGGGAGGGCAAGATCCTCTGCAGATCTCTGTGCAAGCCAGAGACTCTAACCAGGAGAATGTCAGAGAATTTTAGATCCTCTTCAAGGCTGTAGTGTCTTTGCCCACAATTGTTGGGCTTCTAGATACTTATAATTTCATCCAAAATTTGGAAAGGGCCTTTAAACCAAAATTTTAAAAGATCACAAAATGCATATTTAGACTAGATTTAACTCATGGGTAAGCTATATGTTGTTTAGAATTTTCTAGGTATTTATACCTGCCCTTACCTTTCAATTAATAATATTTACCTATTATTTGTCTATTCCAATTTTTTTTAATAGTAGGTATTGAACTCAGGGGTACTTAACTGCTAAACCGTATCCGTAGCCTTTTTTGTTCTGTTTTTATTTTGAGACAGGGTCTCACTAAGTTGCTTTCTGGCCTCACTAATTTGCTGAGGCTGGCTTCAAACTTGTGATCCTCCTGCCTCAGCCTCCCAAGTTGCTGGGATTACAGGAGTGTGCCACCACACCTGGCTGATTCCAATCATTTCTGCAGGAGCCTGAGTCTATTTCTCCTTACTTTTACTTGACAAGAGTTCTCTCAAAGCTTTCCCTCCATGCTATTGCAATTCTTCCAGGGGGCTGCTCAGCTCCAGGTTCAAATTCAACAGTACTTCTTTCTACGAAGCCGCCCTGATAGCTCCACATACACAGCTGGACATGCACCTCTCTATCCTTCAGTTCCTAACTGGATGTTCTGCAGGAGCCCTACAATCTTTTGGTGACAGTTACTACCTTAGTCCTCTCTGACTTGATTGTCAACACCCATCCCTAAGCCAGTAGCTCTCAATTGGGGGATATTTTGCCCCAGGGGACATTTGGGAATATCTAGTGCCGTTTTTGATGGTCACAGTTTGGACGGAGTGGGTAGAGGCCAGGGGTGTTGCTATACTCTCTATGGTGCACAGGACAACCCCCCCACCCTGAAAAATTATCCAGTTCAAACTTCATTAGTGCTGGAGTCGAGGAGCCATCCTGAGCTGCCCTGCTAAGCCCCCTGAGGGGGCTATGTCTTGGTTAATTCTGTGCTGGGCTCCCAGGGCCTAGGAAAGGGTGTGGCATGCAGAACGCCCTCCACACTAGCATGTGGGTGGGTTTAACATTGGGGCTACAGAGAATGACCCTGTCTCTACACACCAAAGAGCTCAGCACTGACGCAGAGAGGCCAGCCATGCACACTGGCTCTCCTTCACACAGAGGACGGAGAGACTGCAGGTGGGTCAGCTCTACAATGGGCTCTGTAGGTTCCTGAAGGTTGATTGTTTTAAGGGGCCCTTTTAGATTGTGAACACAGAATGTAGCCAGGGCTGCTTGGGGCGGAAGATTCAAAGTGAAGAGAAACACACATGGAAACTCAGGCCTTGGGAGAATAGACTTGACTGGTCGTGCCAGGAGGGCTGGGCTGGGGCCACCACTTTGGTAAGAAGAAGATGCAGGTGTGGTGCTGTCCTTTTCTTCCCAGCCCACCCCAAGCTCATTCAGACTTTTCTTCCTACACTTGACCTGGGTCCCTACCAGGGCCAACTTAGCCATTAACCAGAGTTCTTAGGGCCCACACTACTTTTTTTGTAGTCCTTGAAAAATGTTTTAATTTCTTTTAAAATCAGAAGAGAAAAGAATACAATAATAATGAGTATAAAGTAATATTAACCAGGCACGGTGGCACATACCTGTGGTCCCAGCTACTTGGGAGGCTGAGGGCAGGAGGATCACTTGAGCCCAGAAGTTGGAGGCCAGCTGAGCAACATAGTAAGACCCTGTCTCAAAAAAAAAAATTTAAAATGATGATGATGATGATGAATCCAGCCGGGATTAGCACATGATATAAGCTTCACTGTTTTTATGGTGAATGGGGGCCAGAGCACGGCTGCCCCGTCACACTTTTAATCCCCTCTACTCTCAAGCACTGTTCCCACTCAGGAGCAGCTGGCCTGGTTTCTCGATGGAAACCTCACAGAGAACCCACTGGAGCCTTTTAAGTACAAACATGTAACTCAGAAGTACTCTGACTTTGATGAATTTTCTTTGGAAAAGGGTTTTCCAGAATGGACTCTATTTAAGTCAATTTAATTCTTTGATCAATTTCCTATAAAGCTTAGTTAAGTTAATTTCCAATTTTTCTTTTTCATTTTCAATTGACTGAAAACATTTTCACTGGGACCAATTCTTTTTTGCTTAAATTTTATATCAGGACTTTGGTTTATAGATCAAATTTCTGTCAATATCAAAATTCACCCATGATAGTTTCCGCCATGATGAGTTTTCTCTTGTGGACTTTATTTCTACCAAGTCCATTTTCTGGGGTCAAATTTTGTGCTATTTATTCAAGGATATTGGATTCTTTACTGAGTTCTAATAGATAACAACCTATCTAATTTAGCTGTTGGTTTTATCACGCATCAGATGAAAGACTTTAGGCTTTGCAGCTATTTCTGAGCTTACACCATGAAATCATGGCTGTATCTCCAAGGCACAGGGAGGGTGATGTGGGAGGTGGGCGGAGCAGAAGGGAGTTTTGCAGATCCTTAAGTTGTTGAGTGCACACAGGAGGTCAGTGTCCTAGGGAGTGAGAGGGCAATCAAGTGGCAGCATTAGAATGTCACTTTCTGTTCCAGCTCATCTTTGTGTATGAAGTCTAATGTCCTGGGTCACTTGACGACCCTTGGGTCAGCTGTGGGTAAGGAGGACTCCTATGACATGAAACACAGCTACCTACACCTACACCTCCCCAAAGTGGAGCAAGCTAGTATTCCTCAGAGAGTAGGGAGGTACCAGGCGTGGTGGCACATGCCTGTAATCCCAGCTACTGGGGACACTCAGGCAGGAGGCTGGAAAGTTCGAGGTGAGCCTGGGCAACTTAGTAAGACACTGTCTTAAAGTGAAAAGGGCTAGGAGTAGAGCTCAGTGGTAGAGCACTTGCCTAGCATACATGAGGTCGTAGGCTCAATCCCCAGCACGGCAGGTGTGGGAGGAGGAGTACAAATGGAGACTGGCTTACCATATGTCTAAATATTTAGCTCCAGCAATCCCACTACTGGATATGTACCCAACGAAAATATATATTAAAGACACATCTACATTTCCGTGAATGGATATATACACATTGGTACATATACACAATGAGATACTATTCAGCCAAAAACAAAGAATGAGATTCTGTCATTTGTGACATGGATGAACCTGAAGGACATTTATTGTTCCATGAAATAAGCCAGGTACTTAAAAACAAATACCACATGATCTCCCTCATATGTGGACTCTAAAAATGTTGCTCTCCTAGATAGTAGAATACAATGGTGGTTATTATATGCTGGGTGGTTGGGGGGAGGTTAGAAGATGTTGGCTGAAGGACACAAACTTTCAGATAGGCAGGAACAACACTTCAAGAGATATATTGTTGCCAGACATGATGGCCTACACCTGTAATTCCAGCTACTCCCGAGGCTGAGGCAGAAGGATCCCAAATTTGAAGTCTGCCTGGGCAATTTAGTGAGACCCTGTCTCAAAATAAAATATAAAAGGACTGGAGATGCAGCTCAGCCAGACCCTAGGTTCAAGCTCCCTTATGGAGGATAGGGAGAGATAGTGACTATAGTTAATACTTTATATTCTAGAAAAATGCCAAGAGAGTAGATATAAAGTGTTCACACCACAAAAATAACTATGCAAGGTAAAGCATATGCTAATTAGCTAAATTTAGTCATCTCACAATGTACATATATTTCAAAACATCATGCTGTACACATTAAATACAATTTTATCTGCCAATGGAAAAATTAAATTAAAAATTAAGTATTTAAAAGCTATTAATTGGGCTGGGGCTGTAGCTCAGTGGTAGAGAATTTGCCTCACATGTGTGAGGCACTGGGTTCAATCCTCAACACCATATAAAAATAAATACATAAAAAGATACTGTGTCCATTTGAAAATAAATAAATAAATGCTATTAATCTTGCTCACAATTTCTGAAAAGAAAAATGTTGTCTCTTCCTACCTTGGCAAATACACTGAGTGATAATATAGAAAAATAGCTGTTTTGCATGTGGCTGAGAACTGGGTTCGCTTTGTTTTCTTGTTGTAGGTACTGGGGCCTGAACCCAGGGCCTCAGGCATGCAAGGCAGGTGCTCTACCACTGAGCCACACCCAGCCCTTGTTTTATTTTTTGAGCTGGAGTCTCATCATATTGTCCTGGCTGTCCTTGGAACTCTTGGGCTTAAGTGATTCTCCTGCCTCAGCCTCCTGAGTGGCTGAGACTATAGGTGTGTACCACCATGCAGGATGAGAACTGGTTTTTATTTATTTTTTGGCTTTTATTTTTTATGATTGAAAGTAAAATATCAGTGATGACTGAATTTAATCATTACTTCATATGTCTGAGTGTTGTGATAATGAGCTAGGGATATCTGAATGAACAGCAAGATAAAAACACGTTTGAAAAATTAATAAGATAAAAACACATTTCATAAAATTTGTTTCTCTTTATTTGAGCAAAATTACTACTTATGTTGTAATGCTAACTTTTTTTTACAAAAACTGATTTACTAGCAGTAGTGCAAAGTAAGATGATCTTTCTTGAGTCATTGTTCTTAGACAGTTTTTTTTATCAAATTAAATTTTCTGAGACAACTGCCACTGGAATTACCAGTATATTCCTTGAAGGAGTACTTAGATTCAGAAATAAGCCATAAATTTTACGTATGATGTTCAAACAGTGTAAAGAGATTATATATGATTACTAGCCATTATCACAAAAAATTACATAATATTTAAATTTTCCATATCCTTTTCTATCACTTAGAATTTTCAGTATCTCTTGAGGCACTGCTGACCTCAGCGTTACTTATTCAGAGCGTCTACCCATGAAATGTTTGTTGCTGGTCTGTGATATGAGAGTGAGATTATGAAAGATTGGGTCCCTACACACACTGTTCAATTCTTTTATACCAGACTTTCTCAATGAAGGAAGTATTGTGTTGATTTATGTCCTTAATTAGCATTAAGAATTCATTTAGCATCTTAAACTCTTCCACTTTTTTTTTTTGTTGTTGTTCATGTGTTTGTGTGTGTGTGTGTGTGAGTGAGTGATACTGGGGGATTGAACCTAAGGACATTCTACCTCTGAGCTACACATCCCTAGTCCTTTTTATTTTGAGACAGAATCTTGCTAAGTTGCTGAGGCTGGCCTCAGACTTGCCATCCTTCTGCCTCAGCCTCCCAAATAGCTGGGATTACAGGTGTGTACTAGCATGGCCAGCTTCTTCCACATTTTTCAATGCTGGGACATTATAAAGAAAACAAAAATTTCCAGTATTTTGTTCATTTAATCAAATTTCTCTTCAATTGAGAGTCCTCCTTGATCTATAATGGCCAGAAAACAATCTCTAAAACTGGGACTATCTAAATATGAATCTTAGCTGGGTGTGGTGGTGCACGCCTGTAATCCCAGCATTTTGGGAGGCTGAGACAGGAGAATTGCAAGTTCAAAGCCAGCCTCAGCAACGGCAAGGCGCTAAGCAACTCAGTGAGACCCTGCCTCTAAATAAATACAACATAGGGCTGGAGATGTGGCTCAGTGGTTGAGTACCCCTGAGTTCAATATTCAGTACCAAAAACTAAAAACTAAAAATAAAATAAATATGAATCTTCTTTAGTATTCATGTATTTTATTTCTTTTTTCTAATTTCCTTACATCTTATTTCTCACATATTTTATATGCTTTTCTTGTATATTTTATATGCATACTCCTGATTTATTAAAAATTTTTCTCTAAACATTTAAAAATATTTTCAATTATTTAGACAATGACATAACCAAGTTATCTGTTTTTTAAAATAATATCATGCTGACATTATTAATGGCAAGCAATAGTTCATAGTAAATAAAAATAAACATGGATAGCACAAAATGATAAAAACAACTCCCTCGTCTGTCAAAGACTGAGACTTGCTCTTTATATGAGGACTCTCCAAACTCATCTCACATTTCAGGCTGTGTCCGTGTTACAGCTGATGGCTCTCAGAGACCTGTCCTGACAGTCTCATCACCTCTGTGAATGGCTGTGAGGTCAGACTTGATGTGGTTTTCATCAGGATGCTCTTTCTTGGCACAGATCCAGAAAATATCATATGTGCGGGTTGAACTGTCCGAAGCAGGCCATTGTACCATGCACAAAGACACATTGCCCAATACAAACTGATACAGCCCAGAGAGTGCATCTGGGGCCAAAATTCTGGCTCATGTGCTTTTTTTCTTTACAGTAATATATTAGTATCATCATCATTGGCTTACCTTGACAATTTAAAAAAATCAGTACCTACAACAAAGCTATATATTCAGCTTGTCATTTAAATCGAAACCTTTTTCCCCCCTGTGGTGCTAGGGATTGAACCCATAGCCTTGGGCATGCAAGGCAGGTACTCTCTCCACCAAGCTACATCTCCAGCCCCTAAATTGGAACCTTACTTTTCATACAGGGTGTAAAACCAATGAAGTACTTCTAAATTTTGACTTTGTTTTCTTTTTGTTGTCCAAAACTCCCATAATATGTTAGTCATTCAATGTGGTTTTTGTTCCTGATACAATCTGACCAACCTGAATAATATAAAAACTTTTTCAGAATTCTTATAATTTCTTCTCTCACTTTTTATCCATCAAATTAATAATCTCATTTTAAATTCTACCTCCTAGATATTATTTGCTTTGTTTTCAAAAAATCCAAATAAATCTTACATGTTTGGCTATATTAGTATCAAAATTTACAGTTATTTTTACCAAGCTTAGACCATGCTAGTTTGTTTTCTATTTATATTATGCCATTAGTTCCTCCCTCACCCCAATTAAAATATGCTTCAATATAGGCACAAAATTTCATCCTATCAATGTTCCCTCTCCTTGTTTATTTATCTTTATCAAATTATCCATGGATGACTATTTATTTAATCCCTCTTTCCATTTTAATAATAGTATATTTGTGCTTTGAGGGTCCAGGTGAAATGTTCAGTTTTGTTCTTGACAGTTTTTAAAATTTTAAGCAGACCATCTCTTTCAAGACTTTATATTTTTCTTCTCAGCCTTTTTCTTCTGAGTTCCACTTTCATACTATTCTTTTTTGTCATGACCTCTATTTGCATTCATTCTCAATCACCCAAAGAATTAAAAAATACAGTTCACCATACTCAGAGTATAACATTTGAATACATTTTCATCATAGAAATGTAAATTAAGTCGTTTGTAAAAATTAACTTTTCTGAAAATGTATGCAAACAATAGTTTCATTTTCGCTAAAATGTTAAAAATTGTCTATTAAATGGAAAAGGCAAAATACATATTTTAAGTAATGAATAGCAAAACTTAAAATTATTTAAATCTGGGATCCCAGTTTAACTTTTTGATATTCTAGTTAAATCTTATTAAATACTTCATAAAAATAAAACCACCTGTGAGTCTAACATTCAGTGCCCATTTAGTCGGCATGTAAGAAATGGTATCAAGTCTCCTTTCTGAAACCTTTCCTGATTCTGGATTCGTCATGTTTGCTGAAAACGCTAACTGCTAATATTTGTCAAGCGCCTATTACTTGTCCTAATAGCCTAATGAAGTAGGAGGGGTTATTCGGGTTATTTTTCAGGATGGGAAAACCAAGAAACTAAGGGCTCCCTGGGGTGCCCTCTACTATGTGTAGGCAGCAGCACCTGGATTTGAACCAGGCTTTTCTGACCAATATCCTGAGTCCCTCCATAGCAAAACACACTGGGCAGGGCCCCAGACTGCCTTTTGGGCGGATGGGTTGCCCCCAAACCAGGGTTTTCAGGCCTGTCACAGCAGTTACTTCTGGCTCCTTGAGGACTTGAGGCCTGAGTCCTACACCAGAGAGCTGGAGTCTCTGGAAGACTTCGGGTGGGGACCAGAGCTGGCTTCCAGACACCTCGCTGTCTGGCCTGTGCGCGGGCGCCACCTGCAGGGCACTAGGGGCCCGAGCAAGCCGCTGGCTCAGAGGGAACCTCTTCTGTCTCATCACAGTCCCTCCGGCGGGGCAAGCCCTTTTCACCGTAGATAAACCCCGCCTAGGACAACCTCACACATTTTTTTTAAATAGCCCGTTTTTTAAGGTTTCCAGAGGTACAGTTCTCCGAAAATGCATTGAGAGGTCCAGTCCCATTCAAGTCAACCCAGCACCCCGGCCCAGGCCTCCAGTCCAGACCCATTTCTTTGCCTTAGGAAAACTCAACGTGTTAGCGTGCGCATGCATCTCCAAGAACTTATTACCTTGTCACACTCAATAGCCCTTGCGGTGAGCCAACCAAGTCGGGATTGTCATTACCGTTTCTCAGATGAGGAAACTGAAGACGAGGGGGGATGCGCGGTGTTCCAGAGTGTCAGGACCAGCTGGAAACATAGTGGACACCTCCAGATCCCAAGCCTAGGGATATCGCCAAACCTTGTCGCCTTTTGAAGGCAAGTTGGGGTTCCGTGTCGATCCTGGGTATTCGGTGCTGCGACTGCATAAGCATCCGCCCCAGGTTGCACACTCGGGTCCTTTGTATCAGTGCATCAACGATTAGGTATCTCTTCTCAAAACAAAACAAAAACAAGGACTTCATATACCCCACACCTTATATAAAAATGAATCACAATCCTAAATATAAACCTATGAATCTTCTAGAAGATACTGAAGATACTATTAGTGACCTTGGGTTAGGCAAAGAGTTTTTAGATACCAAAGGCATAATCTGTAAAAGCAAAATTGTTGAATTAGACTTCATCAATATTAAAAACACTTGCCCTACAGAAGAAGCTAAAAATGAGACGTAATCCATAGGCTGGGAGAGAATATTTACAAAACGTATTTGACAAAGGACTTACATATCAAAGACTCAACAATCTAGCTTTTTAAGTGGGCAAAAGATTTGAACAAATACTTCATTAAAGAGGAAATGCAAATGACTAATCAGTCCATGAAAAGGACTTCATTAGTCTTAGGGTAATGTAAATGATAACCACAAGGAAACAACCTAGGTACTCAGAAATTAGGAATTAGTTAAATAAATTATGATGCATTTGTGCAAAAATATATCATCCATCCTTCAAAAATTACATTTGGTACTTCAGAAAACATGAAAAAATACTTATGTAAAATTAAGTAAATAAAATGAATTAAGTAAAAAAAAAGATTTACAGATTTAAACTTGAAGGGAAACTGCATGTATATATTATACATATGTATTAAATAAACATTGAATTACATTAAAGTATAAACAGGGCTCATTTCAGGCTGGCGGTGTAGCTCAGTGGTACAGTGCTTTTGTAGCATGTGATGCTGAGTCTCATCCCCAGGACTGTGGGTATACACACAGTCACACACACACACACACACACACACACTCTCTCTCTCTCTCTCTCTCTCTCTCTTTCCTAAATACTTTCAAACATATACTACTTTTAGAAAGTATTTAACTAAGTCAAAAGAGGTGGAAAGTGGATGTATGTCTGAGCCCTTATCATTCAGTTATTCATTCTGAGTTGCCACCCAGAACCCCCAACAAGGGATGTTACATGCTTAAGTTTCCCTCCCACAGCACTCAGCTCTTGGTCAGCTGACTGCCCTTCCTTCTGGAACACCCTCTTTCTCTGGGTGTCCCCTAGCTCTCCATCTCTTCCTGTAACAGTTGTCCCTTTACTTTCTGAATATAGCCCTTATTGCTTTAAGGTTTATCTTTTCTTCCCCTAGTTAACTGCCCTTGATCTCACCCACTACAGGAAGGAGATGCCTGCTGAGGATCTGGGAAGTGAATACCTGCCAAATTAACAAGTGAATCCTAATGTTTCATCAGGGTGCCCTGGGACCCCTACCAGAGCACAGAGCACGCCTGGAATGTAACCCACCGCCCCCCCAATAAAGAGAGTCACAGCCTTTGGGACAGGAGTGTTTCTCCTTTGCTAGCAAAGCAATAAACCTTCTTTTTCCTTTTTCTCGAAACCGTACCCTCATTATTAAATTGGCATTGATTGACATTGGGGACAGGGACCGAGCTTTCGGTTACATTCCTTTGCTGACACTCCTGCTGACCATCTCCTATGGTGGAGGTTCTTGAGGACTCTTTTCACCTGCCTTTTCTTCCTGATCCTCACTGTCCCTGTGAGATGTCATTCATTTCTATGGCATCAGCAAGGGCACCCACAACTGTCTGGCTGGATCCTTCTCAAGCTCCCCAGCCTTGCTCATATACCCATTCATGCTACAGGTGTTTATTGGGTTTCTGTGGCCAGTCACCCCTCCAGGGCCCAGAGACCCAGCAGGAACTATGACCACAAAGGACCTGCTTTCAGGGACCTGCCTTTCTAACAGGCATAAACGGACAGGTTAACTTCAGAGCCTGCATTTTAACAAAATCCTTACAACAGGTGAATGCATGTTAATGTTTGAGACCGGCTGCTCCACACCAGTGATCCCCAGCCAGAGGCTCAGCACCTCTTAGGAGCTTGTTAGAAGTGCAACTTCTCAGCCCCAACCTTCAGACTTATTGCATCAAAAACTGTGTGTATTGCAAAACTGTGGAAGCAACCCAGATGTCCTTCAATAGATGAATGGATAAAGAAACTGTGGTATATATACACAATGGAATATTATTCAGCAATAAAAGAGAATAAAATTACGGCATTTGCAGGCAAATGGATGGAATTGGAAAGCATTATGCTAAGTGAAGTAAACCAATCCCAAAAAACCAAATGCCGAATGTTCTCTCTGATTAGTGGATGCTGATGAATAAGGGAGGTGGGAAGGGGAAACATAAGAGAAATAGAGGAACACTGGACGCGACATGGGGGAGGCGGGGGGCAGGAAAGGGGAATGGGTATAGTAAAGATGGTTGATTGAGATCATCATCACTACCCTTGGTGCATGTATGAAGACACAATTGGTGTGACTTTATCTGGTTTGCAACCAGAGAAATGGAAAAACTGAGCTCTATATATGTGCTATGACTTGAAATGCAACTAAATAAACTAATAAAAAAAAAACAACTCTGTGTGTGGGGCCCAGCATCTCTGTTTAATAAGCCCTCCGGGGGACTCTGCCATTGTCTAGAAAAGAGCCCCTCAAGGTTAAGGACCACATCTCATTTAATTTGATATTTGTGTTCATTTCCTATTGTTCTATCACAAAATACCACAAACTTAGTGACTCACGACAACGTATTTGCTTACAGTTGTGGAGGCCAAACTTTGAAATCTGTTTCACTGGGCTAAATCTGGGCGTCTGCAGCACCATGTTCCTCTTGGAGGCTCCAGGGAAGGGTGTGTTTGCTGGCCTTTCCCAGCCCCCAAAGGCTGCTCACCTCCCTTGGCTGGGGCTGCATCCCCCTCATCTCTACTTCCATCATCACGTTTCTTGTTCTCTGACCCTCCTGCCCTCTTAAGAACAAGGATTCTTATGATTACATGGGTCCTATCCTAATCATCCAAGATAATTTGCCCATATCAAGACCCTTAAGCTTAATCTCATCTTAATCTCATCTGCAACATCTTTTTTGGGGAGGAGGGTAACCTGGGAGAACTCAGGGATACTTGACTACTGACCCACATCCCCAGCCCTATTTTGCATTTTATGTAGAGACAGGGTCTCACTGAGTTGCTTAGCACCTCCCTTTTGCTGAGGCTGGCTTTGAACTCGCGATCCTCCTTCCTCAGCCTCCCAAGCCTGTAACATCTGTTTTACTGCTTAAGGTAATATGTTCATTCACAGGATATGGGGAGTTGGATGTGGACATCCATGGAGAGGGGGTCATTATACATCCTACCCACAGTATTTATGATAGGGCTATAGCCTGATAAACCCATCATAATTTGAAAATATAAGTCAAAGGTGCATTTGATAGGCTTCACTTGTAAATGTAATACACTTTTAACACGCTTAGCCGCACACTGTAGAGGAGCTGTCATTTCTCATGGTAGCGTGGTGGTGTGGCTTACTCGGAACTGTGGCTGCTTGCCTCTGTCTAGCATTTCAAGAAAGTATGTTCCATATATCACTAGCCTGGGAAAAAAATCAAAAGTCAAGATGTGAAGCACAGTTTCTACTGAATGGACATCACTTCTGCACCATTATATTGTCAAAAATTGTTAAGTTGAACCATCTTAAATGTGGGACATCTATGTTCCCAGCTTTTAGCACAATGTCTGTCACAGAGCAGATACTCAAGAAGAATCTGCAGAAAGAATGGGTGAGGAAGGAAATGAAGGAGATAAGGGGCCAGATGAAGCTTTGCTTTCCGCCCTGGTACCTCTGAGCATGTGACCTGGTGTGGAGGTCATGAGACCTCCAAGCTTCCCCAGCACTTTGCTTCTTGGATTAAACTGCACTGGTGTGGCATGTAGTAGGCAGATGAGGCTCAACACAGAGGTTCTGCCAGCCAGAATCCAGGTCTCAGCAGGCACTAGGGCAGCCAGGCTAGCAATCTCAAGGTCAAGGTCAGTGGCAAGGGGAACACTGGGCTGCCAGCTGGTGAGTTTGGTATCACAGGTCACTGAGAGAACATGGATGTTGGGCTCAAGTCCAAACTCAGCCATTTTCCAAGTGCATGAGCTTGAACAAACTACTTAACCACTGAGCCTCCTGCCTTACCTGGTTGTGTGGGAATAAGCATGAAGTTCTTGGCCCTGGCCTGATGAGGGCAGAGATGCTCCTGCTGGTGGAGAGAGCTGAGTGGGGAGCTGACAGGGGCAGGGAGGGGCTGACTTAGGCTCTGGGCTCCCTCCCCATCAACCCCTGCCCTGAGGCCCACTGGCCTCCAACTCTGACAGGCCTGGCTGTGAATTCAGCTTTAGGATTTAAGTGTCCTTTCTCTGTATGATTTTCCGGCTTCCTTTACTCCTTCATTGCAGGGGACTGAGCTCACAGAAGACAGGAGTTATTTGGGACCTTCCTTCAGACCTGGGGGGTGGGGGCAGAAAATGCTCAGGATGTGGATGAGGAAACTTGGGTTTTGGCACCTCTAGCCTCTCTGGCCCTTTGAGCCTCTATTTCCCATCCACAAGCAGGGATATGCAATCTGTGACACTGTGTGTTTGGCCTTTGGTGGCCTTTGGTGGCCAGGACATGCCAGGGAGGTGAAGGGGTGTGCACGTGGGGGAAGCAGGGGTAATACAGCATGGGAATGGCAGAGGTTCTGGTTGGAGTCTTCTGATCCCAAAGTTTTGATATGAACCTGAGATTCTTGTCGTTAGACTCCAGAATAGTATGATAAAGACATTAATGTTCTGTAATTAAGTATGCCAGCTTGGGGCTAAATTAAATATTTACACAGCCCTTGATTATCTTTTCCTTGTCTTTAGCAACTCCCTTCCCGTGCTAAAATATTTAGCAGGGATTTCAGAAGTATTCTCAAACGTGGCTGTGGCTGAGAAAGTTACTGAATGCTGAGGAAGTTCACGGCCACTGCTGTCAGCAGAATCCCAGGGGCGGCTGCTTTATTTGGAGGCCAGGATAAACAACATGGTTCGATCAGCTTGGTCAGATCAGCATCTTAGAAGAAAGACATTATGCTTGGATCCCCGCCCCTCTCTCCTCCCTCCCTCCCTCCCTCCCCTTCTACCCCCTGTAGGACAGGTGTGAGACAGGCAGGAATTTTCTAGGGTAAGTGTCAGAAACCATCTTCAAAATAGTTGCACAAAAATTTTTGAGAGGAAGTAACCCCAGCAGGGCAGGTAGCAACTGAAGCAAACTCAGCCTTTAATTCATGGAGTGACCACAGGCAAGTCACTTGCCCTTTTAAGATCTTAGTGTTCCTAGAATAGCTAATGTGTGTTTACGGTCCCTTCTGGTTTAATGTATTCCAATATATGAAATGCACTAGAAGTACTCAGCATTTGCCAAAAGAAAACTGGGCAAAAAGCCTCCTCCTTACACTGTTTAAATAATCATCATTTTTATGTTAAGGCTACCTGTGGAAGCCTCCAGCTTGATTGGGTAGGCGGAACAGGAGTCCTGTTTTGAACATTAGCTATAGGATTTATGATGTTGCCATAAACCTCAGAGAAGACACGTTCCAAGAAAAAGTGTATATAAATTTGATTTTTGAAAATCTCTATATACCTGTTGACTACTGGGAGAAGCAGTGCAGCCCCAAAAGTGACAGCACAGACGTTAGACCCATCTTGATATGAGTGCCAGCTGTGTGACCTTATATCAGCCATGGTCTCGGCTTTCCAATCTGTGAAATGGGTTAATGGTACGTGTGGGGCTGGGTGAGCCCTCAGTGAGATACTGAGCCTGTAAAGCTCTCAGCACCTGCAGTAAAGGGTCTGGAACTGACTGGTATCACTTCAAACTTCTTGTTACAGCAGAGCCTCCCCTTCCCCGAACGTATACAGCTAGACGTCCAGGGCTGAGCAGACTGAGCTTGTCACAGGGTTCCTGGGGTACCCTGAGGAACCCCAAGCTGTCCCATAGCTAGGCAGGCCAGGCTCCAGGAGGCAGCGCCATGGAACACTGCCAGCTCCTGATAGCTCCAGAGCATGTGGGGACCGAATGGAGAAAGGCCCCAGGGGCCTTTCCTGGGAACACAACTTTGGAAGGTCCACACCCAGACTGGAAGAGAGCTCAAACCTAGTGCCAGCCACCTCCTCTGTGAGTTCAGAACCTGTCCAGTCCTATTTCTAGAAGCATCCATGCCCATCCAGCCTGCTCCTGAGGAGGCTCCAAAAAACACTGTGTCCTCCCTCTCCTTTCCCCACCATGGGGAGAAGATGCTGGAACAGCAGGGAGAAGGCCCTCACCCCTACTGAGACCACGGGGGGGGGGGGGGGGGGCTCTGAGCTGAGCTCAGCCTTGTACTCAGCACATTGGCTACCTCTGCGAGTGTCCCCATCTGACCCCGCAGACATTCTTACTAAGGAAGAAAACCATGTCTAGCGAATATGAGGCTCGGGGCCTGAGTTACTTGCAAGCTCTTCACCAACACTGTCAGTGTCCTCTGTGCCCCTCAAGGAGCACACGCTTGGCAAGAGGGCCAGTGGTGCGTGAAGGGCTGTGTGTGGAGGGGTCATCTACCGGTGGTGGTTTCAGGGCCCACCCCTGCCTGTAAAATTCTTCTGTCCTTTGGGCCTGAAGCTTTGGATTCTTTCAAATGCAAAAATCACACAAAGGGGCTGGGATTGTGGCTCAGTGTGAGTGCTTGCCTCACATGCGTCGGGCACTGGGTTCAATTCTCAGCACCACATAAATAAATAAAGGTATTGTATCCATCTACAATTAAAAATAAAATTAAAAAAAACCACAGAGAGGCAGCCCTGTGAGCACCTGTGCCCACCTGAGAGGTGAATTAAAGGGTCTTCCCTGGACACAGGACAAATAACACCTTATTATTATTATTATTATTTGCTCATATGGAATATTGATTGCACAAACAATATTATAAGAATACCAGAAATTTAAACAAACCTACAATTCTGAAATCTATTAAGTGAGCATTTTGATTTTCTTTCTCTTTCTTTTTTAAACCCAATTCCCTCCTAGCTCACGTACATGCAGAGATACAACTTTTTCACAGCTGGGCTCTGATCCAGTGCAATTTTGCAGTCAACACCACATCATCAGCGCTCCGCCATGTGCCAGCCGTCTTCATAATTGGCTTTTAAAATGGGCGTGCTGTTGTTTACCAGTGCTGGAGAGCTGGACATTTAAGTTGCTTCAAGTTTCCTGCTATTAGATACACACTTCTGGCTTTTTCTTTTTTGAGGATTATTTGCTTAAGCTATCTTCTCAGGTACAGTGCTGCTGGGGGAGAGGTGGTGAAAACTTTCCCAGTTCTTGAAAGACAGCTGAGCACAGGGGTTTTCCTGAAGCTTGCAAACAGCTGGCACCTGAGGCCTGAGAGTGAGCTGGGGGTCAAGAGAGGAGTCTCTGGGTTCACCTGGGCCGCTTGAAGTTTTGCCTGTAGCAGTCCTGAAAGGTCTAGTCCTAAACGACAGGCATTGGCTTCCCGCTGGGAAAGGCAGGAGAAGCAGCCCAGAGGGAGCCACCACGGCCTCGGTCCTACCCCACAGCTCCAGGGATTGACTAAAGCCTCAGCATCTACAGTGATCACAGCTCAGGCACTGGAGAAGACACCCAGAGGAGCGGCAAGCAACCGGCCATTCTGATGTAGGTCAGACAGTAAGTGCAATTGCAATTGCTGCTGGGAAAAATCCACTCACCATCACTGCTCTCTGGAGCCAGCAGAGGCGCCATGCACTCTGCATTGTGTGCTGTGTGCTGGATTCAACCCAGAGTACTGTGGGGAAAGACCATGAGGTGGCAGCCAGGGCTTCTGGCTGTCCAAGAATCAAGCAGGCTGAGGAAGACTGCCTGGGGGAGGGTGTCCACTGTGGATGCACATCTGAATTCCTTCAGACAGCTATAGGGAGTTGGGGGAGCTCCAGGGATTTGGGTTGCACTGGTGTTTGATGCTAATATCTAGCTGGGGCTGAGAACCACTGGACTGGATGTTATATTTTCTTGTTAGGGAATCCCATGGTTGGACTGACTGTGTCCCTCGGTGGTCCGTGTGTTGGAAGCTTGGTCCTCACTGTGGAAGTGTTTAGGAGGTGGAGCCTAGTGCACAATAATTAGATTGCTGCCCTCTGAAGGGATTAATGTAGTTTTCCTGGGGCCCTGGTCAGTTCCAAAGAGTGTTGTTATCAAGACTGTGCCTGATCCTTGAGTTGCCTTCTGGCTTCTTGCCTTGCCACGTGATCTCTAGCAGGTGCTCCTGCCATTGTGATGTCACTCTCCCTGAAGCACTCCCCAGGGGTTGGGTTGGTGGAGCCGCCCAATGTTGGACTTTCAGCCTCCAAAACTGTGAACTAAGTACATCTCTTTTCTTTATAAAGTATCCAACCTTCAGTAGTTTGTTAGAGGAATGGGGGAAAAAAAGTTAATTCAGGGTATTTCAGGGTATTTTTGGATACAGGGACAGGGACCCTCTTAGGCTATTAAGAGAAAACAGAGGTTACTGTGCAGAGTGTAGGGGAGGGTGAGTTAAACTCCCTTCACAGTCTCTATAAACACTTACCCCCAAGCCACACAAAATGAGCATTCCACCTAAATAAAACAGGGGCTTCTGTGCTAATGTAGCTTTCAGCCCAGGACCCTGTATCTCCCCTGCAGTCAGGAGGCTTCATGAGAGGAACTATGGGCCATTGGGTGCTGTAAACACTCTCTGACCTAGGAAGCTGGGCCCCCAAAATGTGGATACTGGCTCCGAGGAGGCCCCATGGCACAGAGGAGACCTGGGGCTTCCTGAGATAATGGATATTTGGTTCTCACCCTGGGGAGGTAAGGACCAGATCCCTAGCCAAGGGGGTCACCCCTCCCTTCTGATTCCTCCCTGTAACACACTCCTTAAAGGGCCAGCCTTCCACTCTCCACCTCCCTCAATTCTGCTGAGCACAGGATCTATGCCTGGAGAGGTATGCCAGACTGGTGTCCCTACCACAGGGGTTTGCCTTCGTCTGTGCTCTCTGAATGGAAGTGAAACTTGTCGCTCCCTGGAGAGGAGCTGTCAGGAGCTGGGCCTCATAAGACAGGAAGGGGCACAGGATGAGCAGAGACAATGGTCGCCTCCTCTGAGCCCGTTTTTCACAGGGACCGGGCCATGGAAAGCCGTTGGTGGAAAAGGCACAGAGGGTGCTGTTGAAACAGCTGTGGTCAGACCACAAGGTGAAGGAAAGGACATCAAAAGAAGCAAGTCCCCAACTCAGTCCCCAGCAAGGTCCCCAAGTGGCTTTTGTCTTTTTACTCCTACATAACACAACCAGATGGGAGAAGATGTCCTGGGAGGCTCCATCCAGGCAGCCAAAGCAAGCAGGTGAGAAACAGGGTGAATGAAAGGAGGCGTCTGGCCCTGCTGCACCACTAGGTGCCACCAGTAGGAGGGAAGTCACTGCAAGGATTGAATCGTGTCCCCCAAAAGAAAATGTCAGTCCTAACCTCCATGATCTGTGACTGTGACCTAATTGGGGAAAAGCGGTCTTTGCAGATCTAATGCATTTGAGGATCTTGAGAAGGGATTTCCTGGACCCAAAGATTGGTGTCCTTATATGAAGAGGAGAGGATATGGAAATACATGGAGAAGACCGAGAAGACAGGGGCAGGGATTAGAGAGATGCCACCAAAGCCCAGAGATGCCCAGAGTGAAGGACAAGCCTCAGAGGAAGTGGGCCCCAAGGATACGTTGGGGACTTCTGGCCTCCAGGACTGTGAGAGAGTTAATGCCAGCTGTTGGAAGCCACCGCGTTCATGGTTAACTCTTGACAACAGCCCTAGGGAACAAATACCAGCCCTCGCCTAGACTCATGGCAGGAGGGCAACTTCCTGAGGCGTTCTCATAAACCATGGCCTCTCCCTTAACAGTCATTTCTTCCTCTCTAAGAAGAGGCTTCAATGGATGAATGGATAAACTGTGGTATATATACACACAATGGAATATTACTTGGCCTTAAAGAAGAATGAAATTATGGTATTTGCTGGTAAATGGATGGAACTGGAGAATATCAAGCTAAGTGAAATAAGCCAATCCCAAAAAAACAAAGGCCGAATGTTCTCTCTGATTTGTGGAAGCTAACCCCAAACAAGGGAGGGTGGGGAGGGGAATAATAGAAATCCTTTGGACTAGGCAAAAGGAAATGAAGGGAAGGGAGTGGGGAGGGGAATAGGAAAGACAGTAGAATTTGACTGGTCATAATTTTCCTAGCCTTGTATTTGTATGCACACCAGGGTAACTCCACATCGTGTATGACCATAAGAGTGGGAACTGAAATAGAATAGGTCTTACTCTATGTATGTATATTCTGCCAAAATACATTCTACAGTCATGTATAACTAAAAATTTTTAAAAAAAGAGGCTGACATTTCCAGCCTGATGAGGTCATAGGGAATGGCACTGTCAGCAGGGCAGCCTGTTGGTATGGTCGCCCTAGTTGTTCTAGGTCTAATGCTGTGGGGCAAGACCCAGCGAGTCCCAGCACCTCTCCAGGCCTCAGTGTTCTTATCTGGAAAGCAGGATCCTGCTCTGACGGCCCCATTACAGAGGAAGAAAGAGAAGGAAGTGGACTTCTGGTTGGGTGCAAGAGACTGAAAACACCACGAGGAACTTGAGTCTTGGCATTAGTGAGGATGGTCTCTTTTGCACTGTCGCTGCTGGCAGATGAGGCCTTTTGAACAAGCACAGGAGGACAGGCCATCTGGGCCCACCCGAGGAGTGCTCAACTCACTGAAGAGCAGGTGCACGTTGGGGGCATCGAGGAACATGTACAAAGAGATGGAGCTTCTGAGCTGGTGCATCCTGAACGCACAGGCAAAGAAAGGATGGGAGATCCTAAGCCACCTGGGTGGGAGGGGTGCATTCTCCCCCCAAAAGGTTTTTTTTAGTTATGTGGTGAAGATTATCAGGGAAATCGACATTTATGACTACAGCTCTCCTTCCTTCCCACCCTCCCTGGGCCTCTCTGACCATTGCAGATCCACCCCTCCCTCAAGCCCATGTGGGAGCTGTTGCCACAGTGAGACAGACACACGGTGCCCAGTTTGGTGTGGGTCAGTTCCACAAACATTCACTGAGGCCGCTGGGAAACAGCATAATTCCACATATTACATTTGCTCAGTGCTCTGCCAAATGTATTCTGTGGTCATCACAGTAACCCCCAAAGGGAAGTTATTATCCCCCATGTGCCATAGATAAAGAAACTGAGGGTCAGAGAAGACAAATAACTTGGCAAGGCCATTTACGTACAGGTTGTTTGACGCCTGGTGCTCTTCCTCTGTCACCTTACTGCCTTCCTGACAGGTCACCTGCTGTCTCATTAGGTATTTTGGGAACTTTGTGTCTCTCCATGGATATCTTGTGATGGAATCTCCCTAACTGGTGTGGGTTCCATACATTCCTAGGAATACAGCTCTCAGCCTGGCTTTCCAGGTTTGTGTAGCTCCCTCCTTCCAGATTCTGCATGTCCCTTCATCAACTTCCCCTGCTGTACAAGGTTCCCAATGCTACACCTCAGTCTGGTCTCTTCTTCCTGCTGGAACTTTCTCTACCTGCTGTCCCTGTCCCCGTACTTCTTAGGGCTCAGACCTCCTTGGACAGCACAGGAGGCTCAAAGCCAGCACGGTTCTGAGGTTCTCAAGTCAAGTTCCAACTCCGCCACTAATTTCCTATGACTGAGTGACCTTGAACAGGTCACCCCTCTACTGTGGGCCTCTGTTGCCTCAATATGATAGGGTGAGTTGAGCCCAGTGCCCTCCTAATTCCTCTCCATGTGTTCCCAGTCCCTTTCCCTGCTCCCTTGCTCCTCCTTCTCCTGCTCTGAACTTCCTGAGTCATCCTCAGCACCCTCTCCCCACTCTGTCATGTTTAATCATTCAGCTAGACTCTAAGCTAAGAGCAGACAGAGATGGTGTCTGTGGTACCTACCCATGGAGTGCTCAGCCAGCATATGCTGATGGATGGTCAGTAAGGCACTGGCCACCTCCACTGGGGTTGAGTCTCTTTGTCTACCCTCTTGAGTTTCCCCAAGGGGCACACAAAGGTGTACCAGCAATAGGCAGGTCTCTGGGTGAGGCACTGTGCATCTGTTAACCGTGGCTACTGGTGGGGTGTAGCCGGTGCCTGTGCATGTCACCTCTTCTGCAGGAAGAGCAATAAGTTCGAGGAAAGGCTTTGCCTCTGAGAAGACACCTCATGGTTTTGCCTGGGGCATGGAAGGTGGTGGCAGCACACACCCTTTGCTTTCTCCCTTCGAAGGGCTTCTTATGTAATGTCTCACTGAGTTTCCCCAACAGCCCTGGGAAGGCAAAGCAGGGATTCTGCATCCCCATTTTGTAGAAGGCCACACCTAATTCCGCACAGAGCTGAATTCCACTTTCCCTGTGCCCAAGTCATCCTTGTAGAGCTGCTGGTTCCTTCGGCCTCAGTCAGTTTTCCTTTAAGAACTGAGAGGACCAACATGCTGCCCAGCACATACACTCTGTACAGCCACAGCAAACCTAATAAAGCAAGGTGTTCAACACCATGATTCAGGATTCATCAACAGCACCTCAGAGATAATCCACTGCAGCCCACTCAATGTGAATGAGGAAACTCAGGCCCAGAAGGGGCCCCATACTTGCCTAAGGTCACAGAGTTAAATGGAGGCCAGAGCCCAGGTATCTGGACTCCCAGTCCTGTGCTCTTGTCTCTGCACACTCTGCAGACAGGGCAGGGCAGAGGGGATGCAGAGAGGCAGGGCCAAGGTGTCTACCTCTTACCTCCAGTAGCTGAGTACTTTGTCCTAAAGGTGGGTCTTCTGAGTTCTTCTAGCAGGGTGGGTGGGGCAGGAACCAGCTGCTACTTGTTCTTTCAGCACCTGCACATAACCAGAGTCTAGGGCCTGGGCCTAATGTTTCTTTTTTGTCCTCTGTGTCCCTTCATTTCTTATCACTGTGACCACTGGCTGGCAGAGGCCCAGGCCCAGCACCTTGACTGGCAAGGACCTACCACCGCAGGTACTCCAGACAGCAGAGAAGAACTGATGGCAGATGTGTACTCTAGAGCAACCAGGAGCCTCTCCCACCAGCGCAGAGGACTGTGTGGCGGGTAGGGGGGCTGCGGGTTGCAGTTGTTTTCTGGACTTCCCTGTGCTTCACCCACCCCATGCATTTTTCTGAGTGGCAGGTTCCCGGGCCCTGCTCTCCTTCTGGACTCCCAGCCCTTAGCCACTGGGGCGGGGTTGGATGCGGAGTATGGGCCACAGGGTTACAGGGTGCGAGAGAGCCTTTGCGACCCCTACGTGACTCTGCAGCAGAGTTTTGGTTGTACTTGAGGCTGGGACAGGAAGAAGAGAACTTTAGAAGGTGACGGGGACCAGGGTCCTTGGCACGCGGCGAGGCGCAGGCCGGGCTGGGGAGGGTGCCCTGCACCGCCCTCGGCTCCTCCCCCGGCCTCCCCGTCCCGCCCGCGCCTGAGTCGGGGCGGGACCCAGGCGGGAGGCTCGCCGACCTGCCCGCCAGGTGCACTTCGGAGTCCCGGGGCCGCGGCGGCCCGGGAGGACTGTCCCATCTCCCGCTCGCCTGTGCCACGTCCCTGCGCCCTGTCTACTCGACGTCAGTGACCCTCAGGACCCAGGTAACCGAGGGCTGGACGCCCCGCCAGTGCCGCTCCCCGGGTCCCGCTCCGGTGCGGCCTCAAGTGTGCACTTTCTTGCTGCTCCCGCTCTGAGAGCCAAGGTGGCAACCGTGAGGTCGCAGCTTGTAAAGTTTGGCTGTGCGGAGGTGGCGGAGCAGCCACTTGCACTGCGTACCCGGAGCGCGTGTGAAGGCGGGCGGCCGCTGCCCCTGCGGAAGGCTCGCCGCGGAAATCGGTTGGTTTTGGTCTTCTCACTTTTGCTCTCTCGGAGGACTGGGCAGTGGGCAATTTCTTAAAAGATGTTTATTTTTGTGCTTTCACCTCCTCCAGATATGCTGTGAGCCTGGGCTGGGTGGCATAGAGTGAGGGGCGCCCCTGGGAACCCTATTCAAGGGCATGCCCACCACTGGGAGCTCCTGCCTTCCCCTGGCTGCAGTCCGGACTGGGCATCATTGACCCACCGCAGCACTTCCCAAGCACCTGTAAGATGAGGCCAGGGGAGGGGATGAACCGCAGCCAGGCGCACGCAGCTTGCCCGCCCACTGACTCCTGTGGATGTGACCAGAGTGGACTTCCTCTCACTTAGTTGGGAAAGGGCTCAGCTCTGCGTGGGAAGGGGGAAGGCTGCCACTTCCACCAGAGCCAGAGAGGAGATGGGAAGGCTCAGTGAATCCGAGACCACGAGACCACGCTGATTTCGATTTACCCCCACAACAAACTAGTGAGGCAGTAGGTGTTGGCCCGTTGACAGATGAGGGGAAAATGAGACTCAAAGAGGCCAAGTTATTTGCACAGGGAAAGTGGTGGGCCACAGCCTTCTAGAGCCAGATGATCACTTCTGCATTTTTGCGGTTTGTTTCTCCCTCACTCCCTTGAGGTTCTTCCTGTGGACAAGGAGAGGGCACCTCCAAGCAGAAGCTCCAAGAGTGAGCTGGCTCCTTGCTAAGCTCTGAGAACTGCAGGAGGTCCCGCTTTGTTCCCTGGGGTCGCCATAGCACCGCACAGCGGAAGGTGCTCTACCAGAAAGGCATAAGTTAACCTGAAAGAGTTCTTTTGAATCTAACATACCTCTATCATACCCCTGCCCTTGGTAAACAGAAAGGTGCTCACCAACACCCCGAGATCCCTTGACATCCTCCCCTCACTTTTTTCTTTTCGAACAACTTCTTTTTTAAACCAGTGAATATATCCATAATACCTTGTAATGCCTAGAAAATGGACTTTTCATTTCCTCTCAGTCCACCTCTTGTCAGGCCAAGAAGAGGTGGGGGGAGGGGTGCAGGGTTAAATGCCCAGCAGGGCAGTACCCTGGGCTGGAGGCAGAGAGATTTTTTTCCTGTCTGGTGGAATTCTTGCCCATCCCTCTGGATATTTAATTTGGGAACATGAATCTTTATTGCCTCCTTCCTTTCTTTACTCCCCCATGAGGATGCCATGGATTGGGGAAGAATTTGTTTTTCTTGCCTCATTTTCCTCTTGTGCAAAACGGGGACAATAGAATCTGCATGGTTTTATGAGAGAGTGAGAGGTCTAAAGGGCTCTGTATGTTGCAAAGCACATCTTAGAGTGACTCTTCCTGTGTGTGTGTGTGTGTGTGTTAGTGTAAGCCTGGCTCCCAGGTGGGCTATATGTCTCCTGTAAGCAGTAGCCATGCATCTTGTTGTCCCTCAGACAGGACGCCTTACTCTGAGAACAGCAGGTTTGCAAGAAGTATTTATTGATCAAAATCTCTACGAGAAAAGAAATCGCTAAAAATCAAGAAAAAAGGGTAGTTTTGTATCTTCTCTCTCCTTCCCAGTGTAAGACAGGGACATCCTACCATACAGGGGATGGTCCACGGGAGGGGTTGAAGAAACCCTGTGGGTGGAAGTGGTCAATGTCTTCATCTAAGGACAGTGGGGAAGGCAGAGGGAGAGATGTAGAAGACTCTTGATGGCAGTGCCCAGAAATTGCCATGCTACCCTAAAAGAAATTCTTCACTCAGACAGGACCTCTGAGGCCCTGCCTGGGACTCTGGGACCCTTGGATGGGGACCTTGGAAGATCTACACTGCTGAGCAGGCCCTGTGTCTGCCTGTGGCCTAAGGAAAGACCAGAACACTTTGGGCCCCCCACCCACTACCTGAGAGGAGTCCCTGCAATTGATTGGCCCTGCCCAGCTTCCTACTGCCGCTCTCAGCTCTCAACAAGGACCCAGCAGAGTGAGAACTTTAGACCTTTAGACCTCGCAGAGTGTACGAGCTGGAACGAGGCTTCGCAGCCGGTCCCTCCACGCCTCTCTGCTTTCTTTTCCACAGCACATCTCACATTCTATGTATTTCACTTCTTTATCTTGGGTGTCATCTGTCCTGCCTGTTAGAATACTGGCTCATGCGGGCACCGCTTCCTGTCTGTTCTGTTCGTTGCTCTGTCCCTGGGGTCAGGGCAGTGCCTGATGTGTGGGAGGTATTCAGTTATTACATGTTGAATAAATGGGTACATCCGCTGGCCTTCCTCAGAGTCCAGATGGGGAGATGGAGGCCCAGGGGTGAGGGTGACTGCCAAAGCAGGGCGGGAGCTGTTCCTAACTGGACTAGAGTTAGTTCAGAGCTGGATCTGTGTTTCCTGCTCCAGGTTGTTAGGGTTGTAAGAGTCTCCTGGGCAGCTGCTTCCAGAGTCACCTGGAGGGGAAGCTTCTAGACTGAGCAGATGGCCACCACAGGGGGTGGGGCTGCGGTTAGAGAGTTCCAGGGAGGAAGGGTCCCCAAAAGACTTCCATCCTCAAAAGAACGCTGCTCTCCACAGGGAGCCAGTCCCTCTGCCAGTGAGTCAGTCCTTGGGGAAAACAGTGCCCTGGCCAGGAAGCCTGTTCAGATTCCCCAGGGCACTGAGAACCAGAGGGATCAAAGCCAGGCTCTCGCTGCCCTGGGGAGGGTGGAGGTCCAGATGACTGGGCTAGGGATAGCACACCAGAAGTGCAGAAGCCAGGAAAAGGCCCTGAGGCCTCCCCTAGGGAAGGGGTAAGAGACCCTGGATGCCAGGGTGACACACACCCCTCCTGGAGGAAGCAGCTCCTATGCAGGCCCTTGTGATGGAACATGGCAAGTGTGGGCTTTTTGCCCTAGTCCTGCCATTGGCCCAAATATCTTTTCCCATTGTCCTTTGTGGTTTGCCAAAATAATAGAATGCTCTTGCTGAGTCTTGGAATTGGGAGAGGGACTCCAGAATTGGGGCCTTGAAGGATGTGTGGGAATTTTCCAGCTTGTTGGGAAAATTGGGGAGGAGGAGTTCTGAGCAGGCAAGGAAACAGTGATAAGATTAAGAAGAAATGACTTGTACTGGTGCCTTCTCCTGTGTCTGAGGCCACTGAGGTCTCTCCACCATGCCCCTCCACCATCCTTCCCCCAGTCATCCTCCATGGGGTCCCTTCTCCTGGAGAAAGGGAGGCCCTGACCTGAAAGCATAGCTTCATGCATTCCTGCACCCTGCCTTTTCCTTATCATCATCCTCACTACCAGTTGGGTGGCTTTCGGTCACTGTGAATGGAAAAGTACGCCTGTTGTGACATGATGTGAGTCAGTCATTCATAAATAATGGGGCTGCACCGTCTGATCTGGTGCCTGAGGTCTGGCCCACAGTAGGAGTCACAGTGTTTGCTCCCTGGCGAAAGGACAAGGAGAACTCTAAACGTTTTAGGAAATCATGCAGGACAGCAGGGAAGAGCCATCAGAAGCAAGAGAAATATCATCTTTTTTTTTTTTTTTTGGTACAGGGGATTGAACCCAGGGGTGCTTAACCACTGAGCCACATCTACAGCTCCTTTTGTATTTTATTTAGAGACAGGGTCTCATTGAGTTGCTTAGGGCCTCGCTAAGTTGCAGAGGCTGGCTTTGAATGCTTGATCCTCCTGTCTCAGACTCCCAAGATGCTGGGGTTACAGGTGTGCACCACCACGCCCCCCCGAGAAATATCATCTTAGACATCTGGGAAGAAAGATAGTGGCCCCCTTAAGCAGTGATCCAAGACTTAATTCCCACCATCCCCTGTTCTCCAAGCTGGGTTGTACTTTAGAGTGTTTCCCTCTGTTCTGGCCTTGAACCTTGACAAGACCACCCCCTGAGGCCCTGGAGCTGAGTTTTGCCTGTCTCTGACAGGGGCACTTTGCATGGATATACCTTGGCCCCTTAAAATACTCCTCCTCTTTGATTAATTTGGAACCTTGTGGCCAAAGTGACCTTGATGGGACTCTTGGAGCCTAACAGAGGCACAGAGCCTCTGTGGCTTCTAGATCCCAGGGTCCCCAATTCAGGCACACCCCAGGTGTGGATGCCAGGTGTGGATGCCAGTAGGTCTGGGTCCTAACTCTGACACTGTTCAACTCCCAGTGGGACTTTGGTAGTGTCACTTTCTGAGCCTCAGTTTCCTTATCTGTAAGATACAGCTTAGCCAGGTGTGGTGGCACACATCTATAATCCTAGTGGCTCAGGAGGCTGAACTAAGAGGATCACAAATTCAAGGCCAGCCTGGGCAGCTTCATGAGACCTTATTTCAAAAGAGAAAAAGAGCTGGGGTGTAGCTTAGTGGTAGAGCACCCCTGGGTTCATTCTCTGGTACTACCTCCCAACAAAGATGCTCTGATTCAATTGGAGTCCTCAGGCTCAGCATTATTGTCATGGTGGACCAGATAATTCTTAATGGTGGGAGCGGGGGGAAGTGGGGACTGTCCTGTGCCTTTTTGGCAAAGCATGTTTAGCAGAGATATTTAGCAGCATCCTTGTCCTTTACCTGCTGGATGCCAGAGCATCCCTGCCCTTTCCCTTCTTGACAACCAATGTCCTCTGGGGGCAGCAGCATATCTGGCTGAGACCCACTAGGTTAGATGATCCCTGAAGAGCCTCCTGACATTGCCTCCAAGACAGAGGGGACAATTTGTGAGTCTGGACTGTTCAGTGGGTGGGGGTCTGAGGACTTAGGGATGGAAATTTGTGGAGAGAAGGGACATGCCTGGCCTGGGGGACCTCATGCTGAGAGCCAAGGCCAAGTTGTCCTTGCCTTCCAGACCTTGGCTTACATAAGAAGGTGGGGGTAGCGCGTCAGGCCTGTGGTCTGGGCCCTCCCACTGAGGTCAGGGCAGCATGGTGACCAATCATGTGTTCATGGCCAGGACTCAGCTGCTCCCTGCTTGTCCCTGTCGCCTTACCCTAGGAGGGGACACAGGAAGTGACTCAGCCCTCCAGCTAACAAAGGCAGGAGAGGATGGAGCCTGGTGTTAGAAGCAAGGGTACCCAGCCTGCACTGAGCTACCCCTGGTTTTATTTTGTTTATGCCTCCCAAGCTAGCTGTTTATTAACTGGGTCCACAGATTCCCCCTTCTGACCTTGTTGCTTAATGGAAGGGCAGATTTGTCTTGGTGGGTGGGGATGGGGGATGGGGATTGCTGATGAATCTTTGCAGTCACTGCTCTTATCTGGGATAATATTTGCCCAGAAATGATTGGTTTGGGCTGTTCATTTTTACAGCCTCATGGAAGAACCTCTGCTCTAGACTGTGGGCTAGATGCTGGGAGGGGACCGTGGAGGAGACCCAGTCCCTGGCTGTGCACAGACCAGGATGTCAGTCTGTGATTGCGGTGCCCTGGTGTGCAGAGGAGGGCAGGCAGGCTGGGAGTGGGTGTGCTGTAGGGCAGGGGGTGGGAGTGAGGCAGGCACAGGTCAGGGGAGGGGGTGGGGGGCACTGGGCAGATTCACAGGAGGGCGGGTGGTGTTTTGTTTTTGTTTTGTTTGCCTTTTTGTTATTGGGGTAAAATACATGAAACATAAAAATGTATCATTTTGGTCCTTGTAAAAAGGCCACATCCCCAGCCCTATTTTATGTTTTATGTAGAGACAGGGTCTCACTGAGTTGCTTAGTGCCTCGCCGTTGCTGAGGCTGGCTTTGAACTTGCGATTCTCCTGTCTCAGCCTCCCAAAGTGCTGGGATTATAGGTGTGCACCACTGCACATGGCTATAGTTCTTCGGTTTCTTGAATGCCTCCATACTTTTGGGGTAGAGGTGTTTGACCTTGGTTTTAAGGACGATTGTGAGCTCTCTGGGCATCTAAGAGGAACGATGGGAAGGCGAGATCTAAACCATAGCATGAAATGAGTGAGGCAGAGGTTTTGTGCTTGGGCCGCAGAGGCTTGCAGGAGATGAGGCTACAGCAGGTGCCAAGGTTGAAAAACCCTGCCTACACAGGCTGGGGGACTTGGGCTCTGCTCCATGGACAAGGAGAAACATTGACGGAGATTTAGAGCAGGAAGTGATACAGGCTGATTGTCTTAGAAGGAGGAAGCTGGGAGTGATGTGCCAGGTGGATTGGGAAGGCAGGAAGCTGGAGGCAAGAAGGCCAGGGGGCAGAAAATGGGCAACTGTGGAGCCCAACATGGGGGGGTGGAGCAAGCGGGTCTGAAAGTCTGCATGAGGGTGCCAGGGTGGTGTGGCAGCCGGCTCGATGGTGAAGCCCCTGCCTGAACACACCTGTGGGAGGCTCAGGAGTTGGAGAGGATGGGGAGGAGATCAGCTTGGGCAGGATGACTTTAAGGGACACTTGGAACCTGAGGGGAGATGAACTGAGACAAGGGTTTGTCTAGTGGGTCAGGGTCAAGGCCAGGGAAAGGACTGCCATTGGGTGTCACATAGGGCCCAGCTGAGTTGGAGGCCAGAATGAGGTGGCCTCTGCTGGATGTGACTCAGTCCCTGCCCAGGGTACATCCTGCCCATCCACACACTCTCATTGCCAAGCTTGAGGCTCTCAAGCTTGAGGCTGGGTCCTGGGGGTACAGATAACGAGATAAACCTAGGTGGTGACTTTAATTCATGTATTCATCACATAAAGCTCAGAGAATGGGACTTGTCCAGTTTCTTTGCACAGTTAAAAATTTAATTGTGATAGGTGGTGTGCAGGAGAAATGGAGTATGTCATGAGTGGGTCACAAGGTGTGACCACTGGAGGCAGGGTGTCTCAACCTTGGCTCTGGTGACATTTAGGGTGAGATAGTTCTTTGTTGTAGGGGACGTTCCTGCACATTGTAAGATGTTTGGCAACATCACACACACATTCCCCGGCCCCAAAAGTTTCTCCACACATTGTCCCCTAGGGAGCGAAATTGCCCCCAGTTGAGGTCCATCAGTCCAAGGGGCCAGGAAAGCCTCCCTTGAGGAAGTCATGTTAATCTGAATGCTAGAAGACAGATAAGGATTAATCAAAGAAAAGCAGGGTGGAGAGTGAATGTGTTGGTCAGCATTCTGTCACTGACGAAAATAATATCTTACCCCTGAGGTCATGAACTTACAAAAAGGAAGGATCTGTGTTGGCTCACAGTCTTATAGGCTCTAGTCCACTGTCAGTTGGCACTGTTGCCTTTGGGCCTGTGACGGGGCAGCACATCATGGTGGGAACTGGGTGGTAGAGCAAGCTGCTCACCTCATAGGGACAGGGAAGCAGAGAGGGAGAATGGGGAGGGATCAGTGTTCAATATTTCCTTCCAAGGCATCTCCCCATATGACCAGATGACTTTCAACTAAGTGCTGCATCCAAGCCATAGCACTAGAGGAGAATGTCCAAGGCACAGGTTATAGTATGTGCAAAGGCCCTGAGGTATAGCAGAGGGAAAGGAGATAGAGAGTGAGGAAGCTGGGGTAGCAGATGAAGGCTTCAATCAAACAAGCAGTGATGAAAGTGGGTGCAAGTGGATGCATTCTAGCGATATTCAAGAAGGGTCACAGTTAGTTAGGTTTTGAAGACTGAAAGGGCTTGGGCATGACAAGGAAACCTCCCAGGTGTGGAGAATGAAACTGGCTGGACGCTGGCCAGTTCTGTGTTGGTTGGAGATACCTGGGGGGCATGGAGCAGGGTCCTGAGCTCAGAAGAGGTATCCCTGGATGGAGATACACACTGGGAGTTGCCTGCATACAGATTAGGAGGGAAGCCACAGGGTGGATGGCAGAGCCCAGCGAGAGAGTCTGGATCTCCCAGAGGGCTGGCAGAGAGGCCCAAGGGGATGCCACTGAGCCCTGTGTGGAGTAGGAGGGAGTCAGACCAGGACTGGGGAGCAGCCACCCACTGGCAGGGGGCTGCGGTGGGCGAAAGACAGCTGTAGACAGTTTCCCCAAAATGTTGTCATTAGGGCTGCGGAGGGAGCATGCAGAAGCCAGAAAAGGCAGTGGGTTAGAGGTTTTGTTTTGTTTTAGTCTTATTTGTTTTGCATCCCCCCACACCTTTTTAAGAAAACAAATGTACAGCATTCAGAATTCTAAGATTATGAAACAATCTCCCTATGAAGGGTTTCATCCCCCACACCCTTGACCTCACGTATCCCTCCCTCCTTACAGGCAACTCTGCCAGTTTCGTGTGTGTATGGGGGTGAATGTGTCTGTTGATTCTTTCCCCCAGGTGGTGGCACACTGTGTGCATCCTCTGTCCCCAGGTTCTGTCTTCCCACTTCATTGTCTCACTTGAGATTCCCCTCCCCTGCCATCTGTGCAGAAAGAGCTTTTCTTTCTTGTTCCTAGCTATGTAAGGTGCCAGTACATGGGTCACAATGTTTAACTCATCTCCTGGATACTGGACATGGAGGCTGTTTTGAGTCCTTGGCCTCCACAAATGATGTCCCAGAGAATACACCATTTACAAATGTAGGTGGGTTTATGTGCGATGGAGTCCCAGAGATAGAGTCGCTGGGTCAGAGGGGAGGTGCACCTGTGTGTTGGAGGCTGTAGGTAATTTGGCACCCACAGACTTTTTGAGAACACATACTCCCAGCAAAAAACAAGGCTGCTCATTCTCCACACCCTCCAGCATAGAGTGTTATCAAACTTACTGGCATTTACCGATCTGGAAAACAAAAAAAAAGAGTTTCTTGATATAATTTTAACTTGCGTTTTTCTTACTATAATAAGATGAATGTGTCAGAGCTACAAGAACTGTTTGTCTTTCCTTTTCTGTGAAACAGTCTATTCATGTTTTACACATTTTCTGTTGTTGACCTCTCTCCCTCCCTCTTTCTCTGTGTGTGTATATGTGTATGTATCTCTTTCTCTCTCTCACACACACACATACACCTACATACACTCAGTACAGGGGATTAAATTAAACCCAAGCCTTCTGCACATGCTAGGCATATACTCTACCACCAAACTACATCCACAGCCCTCTCTGAGGATCTTCCTGCTGGGATCACAGGTGAATGCCCCATGCCCAGTTTGATCTTTTTTTTTTTATTGAGTTGAAAGAAATCTTTATGTATCAGGAAAACTAGTCTTTTGTCTGGAATCTAAATTGCACATCCCCCAAATCCCATTTGGTCAAGGAGTTCTTTTTGCTATTACTGCAAATTTTTAAGAATTATTAATGCTGATGGGAGGTGAGGGGGGAGTCTCTGGCACGGAGGTTCCTGAGGAGGTAGTGGGGTACGTAGCAGAACAGGAGCAGGGGTGGTCTTTGGGCAGGAGGGTAAATACCTTGGCAGAAAGGAGGGAGGAGGGCGCTGTGGCCTGGACTTTGGTGGCTGCAACGGAGGGACTGAGGTAGCTGAGTGAACCCCAGGAAGGCGCTGTTAGTGAGGTGTGGAAGGTCAGGGGCGGGGACTTGACCCTGTCAGCAGGAGAGGGCTTGATTGATGGGCCTTGGAGTTGGAGCTGGAAGAGGGAAGTGATTACAGATGTTTGGCCTCTGTTAATCACAGGGCCAAGTTGATTCATCTGCCCTGCCCTCCCCAGCCCAGGCTCATCTTTCTTTCATACATCAACCACTATTTTCTGGCTCTTCTTCACCCAGGTGCATGTACCAAACACCCAGGGATGGCCTCTATGTCCAAAGCCCGCTGGCTTTTAACTAACCAATTTTAAACTAGACGATCCTGAACTGTCCCCGCCTGCCTGGCCTTTCCCGTGGAAGCCCCCATCAGGGCTCTGGCCCAGGCCTTCCTCCCCGTTGCTCCTGTTTCCACCTCCTGACCACGGAAGACGTTCTCCTCCTGTCCCTCGTGGTGTTGTCATTGAACCCAGGGCCTCACACAGGAAGACAGTCTTCCCTCAGTGGTCTTGCCTCTCTGTGTGGTACCTCAGATTAATGCCTTAAGTTACAGTCCTGGGGTTACAACAGTGGAGACCACGGAGGACTTTGGGACGGGGGAGTGTGCGGGTCAGTGCTATGAGTGGTTGAATAAGCCAGCGGGCAATGGGATCTGAAGAATGGAGACGAGGAGAGGCCTTGGGGGGGAATGGCCAGGGCAGTGGGAGGCACTGGGAGGGTGCGAGCGCCTGTGTGAGTGTACACGCATGCGTGTTGTGTGTTGGGTGCTGCACAGTGGTCAGAGCTGGGAGGATGGAGGGAAATATGTGGTGAGGACATTAATCTGATGGCATGGGAGGACGGTGGCAGTGATAGGCCAAACATACAGGGCACGCCCCGTAAATGCATTGTGAAAGCAGGTGTTTTTATTCCCCCAGATAAGTTGACTTAGTGTTGACTCCCACTGGGGAATGCAGGGTGGGGCCGGGCAGCAGCTCACGCTGCAGGACCAACAGGTTGACAGGTGGGCCGGCCTCTGACAGGGCCAACCCCTTCCTGCTAGTACAGTAACCCCCTTGCCCTCTACCTTGCTGGTACCATTCACAGAGTCCCATAGCCGATGCTCTCCACCACTGCCTCACTTCCTCAACCCCAGGAGGCACCCCCTCCCTCCCACCTGGCTCAATGGCACAGGTGTTTCTCCTCCTGTCTGAAGTGAGCCTCCACCATCTTGGCCTTCACCTCCCCATGAAGGCTGCTCCTCCCTCTGCAAACCTCCCTACCTCAGGATCAGGTGTCCATACCTGTCCACTGGTTCTGATCTTCCAGGGGCAATTTGAGGAAAGAATTCTTAAAGACCAAAATGTCTCCAAAACATGAAGAACTGGGGAATAATGGTACCATGATTGGCAGTGGCATTGCTACTGGGGGCTGGGAGCTTGGTTCACACTCCTCAAATCACACCAGATCTTTGTTGTGGAGGTTCCTACTGTGATAATGCTGACCTAGGTCACAGTCCTATGCACTGTAAGACCCTAAATCCACTGGAGTCTGCAAACGCATGCACCCATTTGAGAGCTGCTTATATTACCTGGTGATTACCCAAAGAGTTATTTAGCTTCTTGAGACGGGGATTTGTGGGGAGGTAGTTTCCATTCCGCAAGCACTTACCTAATTCTTAAGTGACTGGACATGATGCTGGGGGTCATAAGTGTTCCATTCTTGGGGATGATTGTCTCATATCCTGCAGAGAGATCACATAGCAATTCACTGCTGTGCTGTACAATCCCAGCTGTCAATGCAGAGAATAAAGGGAACCCCGATGGGCTGTGGTTGATGAAGACTTCTGGAAAGAAGTACTCGAGCAGAAGTGGGTCTGGGGAAGGTAGTATAGGAGGAAGAAGAGAAAAGGAAGTCCAGGAGGAGGCTCCTGAATCTGGCATTCTGCACCCCAGGTGTCCCCAGCGGAGGTTAAGCATCAGACCTCAGGGGCAGCCATGGTTATTGGTCACCCCTGAGGCGACAGGGGAGCCTGCTGGGAGGGAACAGACAGGTGGCAGTGGAGGTCTTGTGCTGGGGGCCTCTGCCAACCAGGGACTATGAGTGCTGCCTACCTCTGCCAGCCTGGGAGCCTGGGGCGCCAAGCTGGATGGACTGGACTCAGGATCTGCATTTTTCTGAGGGACAGGTTCATTCATAGCTGCTTGTTTCCAAAGTCTCCTGTACCTGTCTGAATGGCAGGGACCAACTGTGATTCCCAGATTGGAGCTCAGTAATGCCTGTCACCTGGACTCTTTCTTGGTGTAAGGTATAAACAGCAAAGAGTGAGCTTTGAAGAAGAGTTCCAAGAAGAGAGGGCTTCAGTGTTTGACATGGGGGACATCAATAGTTCATTTCTTCCTTCCTTCTTTTCTTTTCTTTTTTTTTTTTGAGGAGGAAAAGCTTATCGGGGGACTCACGGTAGGCAGCAGGCTGCATTCCTTTAAGCTCAAGATGAGGCTGAACATCATTACGGAAGAGTGTGGTGGAGGGAAGCAGCTTATGTGGTGATCAGAAAGCAGAGAGCAGTAGTTTATTTCTTTTTTTTTTTAATAAAATATTTTTTAGTTGTAGATGGACACAATATCTTTATTTTATTTATTTATTTTTATGTGATGCTGAGGATCGAACCCAGTGCCTCACGCATGGGAGGCAAGCACTCTACCACTGAGCTACAATCCCAACCCAGTAGTTTATTTCTTGAATGTTTTTGTCCACATCCTCTCTAGAACCTGGCTAATCTTTTTGTTTTTAATTGTAAATGAGAAAAGAGTGTGCCCTTGTGTGTATGTGTGAAGGAGGGTGGAGTATCTGGCTTAGCCTTGCAATCTTCACCTTGGTCCCCAGGACGGTTCCTGGAACTCGGTTGCTGGAGTGCTACTGAACAGAACCGGGGCTTTCTAGACTTACCCTGTGGCCCCCTTGTGTTCGATCCCTGGGCCCAGGATCACACACCGCAAGCTGATCATAGGATAAGTGCAAAGGCCCCAGTTGTGTTAGGCTACAACCTAGAAGCAGTGTTCCAGCAACTTCCCTTCTGGAAGTGCCATTCTTACCTTTCATGTGTTCAGACCAGTCCTCCTCCATGACCCGTCTTGGCTCACATCCCCAGGATTTCCCTGAGGGCCCATAAAGAGCAGAGGAGGTGCCCGAGCTGCATGCAGGTCCAGTGGCCAGGCTCCTGCGGCTGGCAGCCTCTGGCTGGGCTCCAGCAGGCCTGGTACTGTGAACACCTTCCATTGTCCCAAGTCCTCAGACTTGACTTTCAAAGGGAAAACACCTGATAAGGCGGCTGTCATTCAGTGAGAGGCTGTGCTCCACTCCTGGGTTCGTGGTACCAGTGGCCTACTGGGTGAGGAGGACGATGCTGACCAGGTCCCCGGGGGGTTGGATGATGCCTACCCCAGGTGAGCACCTGGGGGTGCTCATTCCTGCCTCCAGTGTTGCTCACCAAGAGCCTGCCAATACTGGTGCTCTTTTTATTTGATATTTTATTTCATTTTGGATTAACATGTTAATTGCACATATCAGTGGGGTTCAGTGTGATCTGAACATGTGATCCACACATGCACATAGGGTGTACTTATCAAATCCAGCCTCCCTTACTCCCCCACCTGTTCTCCCCAGCTTCTAGTGATCACTGTTCTGCATTCAGATCACTGTTGTACATGCTTAGCTTCCAAGTGAGGGACAGCATGCCGTGTTTGTCTGCATCTGGCTTATTTCACTCAATGTGGTTGAGGTCCATGCATGTCATAAAGGATGGGACTGCATTCTTCTTCACAGCTGGATGTGCATATACACCATTGTGTATGTACATCACATTTTCTTTTATCCCCTCGTCCATTGATGGCACCCAGGTTGATGCCATAGCCACTGTGAAGAGAGGGCCCTGTATTGGTAAGTGCTCTTAGGCCACCGAGGAGGAGCAGAGCAGCATTGCCATCTGCATTTGCTCATACTGGGATGAGGAGATGGAGACACACGAAGGTCAGCTCACGCAGGGTCCCTTTGGGCTTCCCAGGAACAGCTCAACTCAGACTTGAACCAGGTCTTTGGAATCCTTGGCCTGTGCCTTTTGCCCCACAGCCCATTGAGGATGAGCCTAACACAGTTGGCTTCTCTGTCCCTCACTCCTCCCTTCCTGCTCTAATTTGTCCCCCTGAAATTCTAGCTGCTGCCAGTTATTGGGTAAATGAATTCACTTTGCCCAGGGATGATGGGTTGGGCCTGGAAGAGTTTTAGCCAGGCACAGTGGTGCATGCCTGTAATCTCAGCTATTCCAGAGGCTGAGAGTGAAGGATCACAAGTTCAAGACCAGCTCAGACAACTTATTAAGACTTTGTCTCAAAAAAAAAAAAAAAAAATTAAATGGGTTAAGAATGTAGTTCAGTGGCAGTATGCTCCTGCACCCAATTCCTAGTGGAGAAAAAGAAAGTGTTTTCTCTAATAATCTTATAATCTTAATAATTATCACAATACTTTCCCCTTCCAAAGTATTAGCATGTTTCTTGGGCCCTTCCTTAAAGGCCCAAAGAAATGAATCTCTAATAATGATATTGCTAGTCTTGGTGTCCAGGAGGCCACCCTGGACTCATGCTATAGAAGGGACAACATTTCTGCCTCCTTACCCAGATGCCTGCCCAAGGTGACATTCCAGAGTCAAGAAATGCAAGGACCTATCACCAAGCATATCTCCACCTTGGCGGTGCCCCCTATTTCACGTACCCACAGCACTCTGGGAGGCACTAGGGAGCCATCTGTTTGGAGAAATCATGCAAGTGATGTTTTTCTTCTCATTTTCCATCTAGAGGACCAGCTTCCCCCCATTCAACAAAGTGAATCATTTTCCACAGTGGATGGTGACCGTTGAGGCTTTGAGGACAGGAAGGCATGGCCTGAGTTTAGGGACAGTTGCAGTGAGAACCCTCTTCACCTACTTCAGTGTCACCAATTCACAGCTGCTTTCTCCCGTTGGGCCCTCTTGGGTTTGGGTTGACCCCCCCATCCCAGTGCGCACGCGCACGCACATAACCAGCCTGCTGCCTCAGAGGTGATCCTGTCTGCAAAGGACCAGGGAAGGTGGGAGTAACTGTTCACACCTCCCTGAGCTGGCAGCACGTTCTTGAGGGCTGATTTAGAGGGGTCCATTATTCTCATTCTTCCCGAGTTTTTGAGTGATGCATTTTGCCTCAGCCTTAAAAAAAAATGTGCTTAATGTAGAATAATGACCTTGTGTCGCCTTTCCACCACCGGGGCTCTTAATCCATTGCTGCATTCAAATATTGTGAAGTGTGTTACTTATAACATTGAGTTAACAGAAAAAATACCATCCGTCCTAGTGAGAAGGAAGGAGAATAAATCTTCCGATCTATCTTGTAGCCAGGGGCAGGCCAGAGAAGGCAGGGTCTCAGGCATAGCATGGTTAGAGCAGCAGTTGCTCTACTGTGTACCAAGTGCTTATTGAACACCTACTGTGCACCAAGACTTCCATACTGCTCTGACCAATGTGCAGACACATCAAAGAGGCAGTTACTCTGGGGATTATGAAAGTGTTCACTCAGAGGGATGTCGTGGAAATTAAATGGCGTGTAAAGGGCCCACAGGGGCTTAGGTAGATGAAGTGCTGAATGACTGTGATTTCAAACCAACATCACCATCTCCATTTTATAGAGGAGGAGAGAGGGACACAGAGAGGCTTCAGGACACAGCCAGGTGGAGCTGACTCCAGCACACAAAGGCCACATCACCAGTGAGAATGGTCTATGTGATGGGGAGAGTAGGTGCATCCTCCAGGGCTCCCTGACCTAAGCTCCTCATGGGTTGTGGGGCTGTGTGTAAGCCATGCCCTTTCCCATCTGGCCCTGGTCCTTCTCTGACCCCCAGGGCCCTCTAGTCTCAGTTGAGGCTCTGAGCATGTGCCAGTCCCCTTCCCCCAGTTTATGTGACCTTCTTCCCTCTGCCAGTCCACACTTCCCTGGCTCGTCGGCTGCCCTGACCATTTCCCCCTCACCTGTGAGATGCATTCTTTGGGTAATAACTATGTGGAATGGTTTATGGCCAATTTTATTGGTTAACAACCTCCCACCCCAGTCCAGCGGGTGAAGCTCAGTGTTAATGATTGCTGAGGAGAGCGGCTCACCCAGGCAAATCATCCCAGAAGGGAGGTGCAGCCGCTTCCTGGGCTTCGCTCAGGAGCCTCTGGTCTGGAGTTGGAATGTGCCTAGAGCTGCTGCTTCTTGGCCTCTGTTTGCACATATTCCAGCATACACTCACATAGTGTGTGCACACGCGCGTGCACACACACACACGCACACACTGTGCTGAACTCCCTTTTCTTGTCTCTGAACCCAGGGCCAGCAGGTCTCCTTGCTGGCTGCCTATCAGCTTCCTCCCCACTCTGGTCCTTAACTGTCCCAGGGAACACAGCTCTCTTTTCTGCTAAAGCAAGTCCTCACTTTCTTTTGGGACTCCTGAGCCGCCCCTGACCGCCACACCTCCTTGCTCTGAGTGCCTTCTCTGAAGGCCCTGAGCCCCTGGACAGGTCTCCTCCTTGCACAACTAAGTGTGGGCTCTGTACTTAACTTGAAAAACCCAGCAGTGAATGAGGCAGAAGCCCTGCCACCCGGAAGGGGACAGACCTGCTCCAGGAGCACCACCCAGCCTGAGGTACTTCAGGAGTCAGAGGAGGAGAGAGGTCTAGAGGCTGATGAAGGGGGAAGTGGACGTTTCCAGGCAGCGGAGGAAGTGGGCATCTGGAAGCACCTGGGGCAGTGTAGAAAGGACAAGCGTCTGTGGATGCATGGCATCAGAGTGTCACCTGAGGAATGTCCAGCTGGCTGTGCCAGGAGGCAGTTTCCCCTTGAAGTCTGTCTCTCCTGCTCTGGTTGCTCCTCCAGTTTATAGGATGTGCCTGTCTCCTCTGCAAGAAGGGACTCTGCTAGGGCAGCCATGATCGCTGTACCCTGCCCAACCGGGACACTGCACTGGGCATGAGCTTGCTGAGGAGCTGCAGAGGTGAGTGTGAGATGCACCTCCTTCAGGACCTGCCATCATGCTGGCTCACCTGCCGTGGCCCTTATTCATTTGGTACCATCCTGAGCTCCTTGAGCTTCTGCCCTCTTTGTCTCCCAATAGATTCAAAATCTGGTGAAGTGATGGAGCCCAGAGGCTCAGGATTCTGTGTCCCCCTGGCCACAAGTAGAATCACCATTGGAGCTTCATAACAGTCCACTTGGACTCCAATTCAGAAGGCCTGAGATAGAAGATAGACCAGCTAGGGAAGGACCTGGATTATTAGGTTGCACGGTTGGGCTTGGGGCTGTTGGCTAGGGTGGGTGTCCAGGCCCAGTCTCCACCCTAACTTCAGCCTCCTCCACCCCCCTACCCTGGGCCAGGATCTGAACCTCAAACTGCACCTGGGGAGCTCAGAGCCCAGGGAGCAGGGACAGTGCTGGAGCTAAAGTTTACCTCTCAGACGTTCCTCTCTGGGGTCTCCATTCTGCCCTCAGGGGCCACACAGCCCCTCTGAGCTCCCAGCTCGCTGCCTCTGGATATGTGAAGGCACCATCCTGGCCCCAAGTCTCCCTCCTTTCCTTCCACTGTGTCCTGGGCTGGCTCCTGCAGGCTGCTGCCTTATCTCTGTCCAAGTTTCTGATCAGATTAGCAGCTTGAGAAGGAGTGGAGGCAGCACGTGCCTTCCCTGGTGGCCTGAGGGGACATCAGCCACAGTCACCTTCCTTGGCTCTTTCACAGACTCAGAGGAGGAGCCTGCCTGCTGAACCTGCCCCAGAAGGCCAACTGAGCAGATAGATAAAGCCCAGAAGAGTCCACCCAGGTTGGCACTGGGCACCCTGGTTCTATTCTATAGGGCTCAGCACAGTCTGGCCCTTGGTAGGCTCTACTTCTCTTAATTTGGACTCACAAGCTCAGTGGTCCTAACTAACTGTACTGCATAGTCACCTGGGCCCCACCTCTGCTCACCAGATGCTCTGAGGCCCTAAGTTACCTGAGCTGGGCTGGGACAGGCATCAGTATTTTAAAAAATTCCCCAGGTGGTCCTGATGCACATCCAGAGCTGAGATTCTTGGCACCCACCCTTCTATCTGGGACAATGGGTGCATGTATCCATTACCCACTGTAGTGAAAAAACCAGGACTGTTCACATGTCTGTCACAAAATGCAATAATAAATATTTGTATTTTACAGAATATTATTAAATATTTGGGTTTGTTAATAATATTTTTATTTCAAAATGAGAAACACCAAACCTAAATATTTAATAATTTGAAATACAAAACTAAGTAAATGTAAACTTACAAAAATATACATTATGGTTCTGGTCTGTTTGTTAGTGGATAAAACAAACGAAAAGGAGCTCTCCAAAACCAAAGTCTACATACTTCACAAACACAAAGTTTAGTCATAAAACCTTGAAGAGGAGATATTATTTGATCCCTCTTAAAACAGAAGAACGTTGGCAGTATCATTATGTCACAAGTATGATTTTTTTTCTAGAAAAATTTCTAGAAAATTCTCTTTCAGGAAAAGATTTTCCTGACTCTACTTTAGTTGGGGAATGGTGAGTACGTATATTTGTGTGATATCCTCCAATGTTTTTCACTGACGAGGCCCTTGGCTTTTCTTCAGGCACTGCTGTCTTTTATTTATAAGGAGCCATAGCTTTTGTTTCCAAAGCATTTCCAGTTTGTCTTTGAGTTCTTCAGTTTTATCTGGTTCAGATGGAGATTCTGATGCAATGTTTCCTGTGTTAGTTTCAAAACTGTCGTGTTGAGATTCCACATGCCAGGAAAGGGCGTGACTAATAATTTCGTTTACTGCTGTCTTGCTTCGTCTATCTGCTGCCACGGGGCCTCCCAGCAGGCCTCAAGACACCTTCCCCATGTCAGGTTGGTTTTTTTGACACTGTTAGTCTCCCCTTTCCAAAGCATACACACACACCCTGAGACATGAGGATGATAAACTTCCAAGCCTGGCTTCACCAATGACCCACTCATGGCCCACCTGGTCTCATCTCCACCCTTACTCAGGCCCCTGGATCGTGGTGAGATTATGCTGGAGCCCATCCAAGGCATCCTGTCAGTTCATCTGCAATTACTTCAGTAAGCATCTCTAAATGCAGAGGGTCCAGTAACATGTGTAACCATAGTACTATTACTGCATCTTAACAACTGATAATTCTTTCCCATTGTAAAATATCCAGCGTTTGAATTTTTACAATCATCTCGTACATTTTTTTACACATTTTTTATTGGTGCATTAGAGTTGTCTGTAACAGTGGGATTCGCTGTCACATATTTGTACATGGACACAATGTAACAATATAATTTGAGCAATATCATTCTCTTGTATTTCCCCTTTCCTTCCCCATCTCCCTCCCCCTGGTTTCTTTCCTATACTCTACAGATCTACCTTTGATTTTTATGAGCCTCCCCTCTTCCTTTTTCCTCTCTAACTTTCACATAGGAGAGAAAACATGCGATAAATGGTGCTGGGAAAACTGCTTATCCTATTTAGAAGAATGAGGCTAGACCCTTGTCTCTCCCCCTACGCAAAAATCAAATCAAAATGGATCAAAGGCCTAGGGATTAGACCAGAAACTGTGCAACTCCTAAAAGAAAACATAGGGTCAACACTTGGGCTTTAGACACAGGCAACGACTTTCTCAATAAGAGCCGGAGAGCTCAGGAAATAATGCCAAGAGTTAATAAATGGGATGGCATCACATTAAAAAGCTTCTGCACAGCAAATGAAACAATTAGGAATGTGAAAAGAGGACTTCCAGCAAGGGAGAAAATCTTTACTAGCTACTTTTCTCACAGAGGATTGATATCCAGCATATATAAAGAACTCAGACTTTTTTTTTTAATACTTGAATTGTTTAAAATCTCAGATTTTTAGGGGGTTGAACCTAGGAGTACTTTACCACTGAGCCACATCCCTGTCCTTATACTTTTTTATTTTTAGACAGAGTCTTACTAAGTTGCTGAGGGTCTTACCAAGTGGCTGAGACTGGCCCCAAACTCCAGGTCCTCCTGCTTCAGCCTCCCTAGTTGTTGAAATTATATGTGTATTGCCACCGTGCCCAGCTGAGATTTCAGATGTTTAAAAATTCGGAAATAAAAGCCTCACAGCAAGCAAAGTATACAGTTTTGGCACTAAAGTGTAGAATTCATGAAGGCGGTATGGGAAGCACTGGGTGGAAGATGCTAGACAATGTGGTCAGACCCTGCTCTAGGCTTCTGACTGCAGTGGGCAGCAGCAGTCATTCAGCAAATGGTCATCCACTGAGTGGTAACTGTGCCTGGCCCTGGCCTGGGCATCACAGATGGCAATGAATGATAGATTCAGTGTGTTTGACTGAGGGAAAACAGAACCCTGACATTTAACTGTGAAGTATTGCATATGGAATGACATAGACCCTTCCCATAGAACCCATAGGAGAGAGTGGAAGCTAATTTTACTGTATTTTATCCCATGATCATTGCAGATTTTATGCTGAAATTTTTTGCGGAAAAGATATGGGATGGGGGCTGGGATTATGGCGCAGTGGTAGCGTGCTCACCTAGCACGCATAAGGCACTGGGTTCCATCCTCAGCACCACATAAAAATAAAATAAAGATATTCTGTCACCTACAACTAAAAAATAAACACTTTAAAAAAAATATGGGGTGCAACCATTATGTGAAGCTGTTTATTTTTTTACATTTTGCCAGTATTACTTAAAAATAATTTATTACTCACTTGTATTTAGTGCAAGATTAGGATGCATGGGATACTTGTGAGTATGTGTTGCATTGAATAGTCCAAATCAATGCACGCCATTTCTTCCTGACACTTTAGCGAACATTTTTCTGGTCTAAAAAATAAAAGTTAAACATTAGTTGTTATCGATTTGTGCATTACAAGTTGAAATACTCACTTGAGAAAATTTGCTATGGTGTTGTGAAGTGGGGACATGCAAATTTAATCTACCCTGAAGAATTAAAATCATCTTACTACAATGATACGTGTATACCCATGTTTATAGCCAAACTATGGAACCAGCCTAAGTGTCCCTCGACGATGAATGGATAAAGAAAATGTGGTATATATACACAATGGAGTTTTATTCAGCCATAAAGAAAAATGAAATTTTGGCATTTGCAGGAAAATGGAGGGAACTAGAGACCATCTTTTTAAGCAAAATAAGTCAAACTTAGAAGGTTAAGCGTCCTATGTTTTCTCTTACATGCAGAAGCTAGAGAGGAAAAAGGCAGATCTCCTAAAAATGAAGGGAGATCAGAGAGGAAAGGTACCAAGGGGTGGAGGAAGAGAAGGAGGGAAATGCTGGGGAGTGATATTGGCCAAATTATATTGTTATATTGTGTGCATGTATGAATATGTAACAGCAAATATAATCTACAACCATAATGCAACAATAAAAATGGAAAAAAATTAATCTTCTGTGTCTGAAGATTCTGCACCACTATCATTGGTTTCACCGTCAGCACCACCCAAATAAAATGTGCTTGCCATTCATCCTGCAGTGCTCTAAACACACCATGCAAGATGACTTTTGGAAATACGCTGACAATGCGCATGTGCTGAGAGTTCTAGACTCTTGCTCCCTCACAGTGTGTGAAAAGACAAATGTGCATCCATATGCCTCTGGTGAATACATTGCTACTCTGTTTACCTTTTTAGCTGCGTGAGGAACAGAACTCTACCATGTGGCAATTCCTCCATGAAAGGTTATAAACCAATGTTTGGACTGAAACAAGTGTGATGGTTATGTGGTAAAATATGATACTCTAGAAAGCATTGTGGAGCAACTGATATTTGCATTTAGCCTCGAGGAATGGGTAGAATTTCATTCAGGGGAGAAGGTGGAGGAAGAGATGTCTCAGCTGGACAAAGAGCAAGCACAAAAGCCTAGAGGTGGAAAGCTCCTGCTGTGTCTGGGACTGAGGTGAGGGACAGAGTGTGGGTGTGTGGCAATATTGGTAGGAGCTGAGGCTGGGGCTCAGTGCACTGTGGAGGGCCTGAGAATATGCTAAGGAGTGGAGTCTTCTAGGACTACTGGAGGGGACTACATAATTTTCTCAAAAGACCATGAAGTCTGGACCATGAGAAAGGAGAGAACCTTCAGGAACAACAAGGGCTTTAGGACTCAGAGAGTCCTGAAGCCCTGCCTGCACTAGACCATGGATCCCATGGGGTTGGATGCATGCCTACCCTGGATCTCCAGGGACGACACAGTGGCTGGATCACAGCAAGTACTCCATGTGAGTTTAGGGACTGAGATCCTTTCCACTGTGTGCCTCTCCTGCCCTCCTCCACCTTCACTCATGGTGATGACTGAGGCAAAGCTGAGGCCTTCAGTGCCAGGAAATGTGGCTTTTCCAAATGCATGACATTAGGCTTTAGTATTCAGGCCCCACTAACCTGAATGGGGGACCTTCAAGGCCGGTGTTGCCCCTGGGCCGCAGGCAAGATGAGCACACATGACCTTCCAGTGGGGGTATGAGGGCATGCCAACCTTCCCTGCCCCTGGGTTGTTGGCTTCCAAGACTGGCTAAGGGTGAAGTACTCATTCATTTATTTCCTTTTAATAGCATTGTTGCTTTGGAAAACAATCACCACCACGTGCCTATGGTGGGCCAATTCTGGTGTTGGAACAAAGTGGAAAGAAAGGAGTAGAGCAAACCCCTAGATTTGCTGGCCTCACTCTGTCTAGAGAGACCCACAGTGAACACTTTGGGAAACAGCCCTCCCAACATTTTTCTGTCCATAAATACAGGCAGTTAAGCATAGCACAGTTTTTCATGGATGGTACTATATAAGATCTACACTGTTCCCCAACCTGCTTTGTTTTTTAATTTAATAACTTGTCATGACAAGTTTCCTGTCAGTTACCCAGATCTATAACATTTTTAGTAGCCACACAGTGCACATTTGCATGGATGGACCATATTCACCCAGCCAGCTTTGGATTGTTTCCAGTTTTTCTCTGCAGTGTGCCAAGGAATCATTCAGCTTTTTCGAGATGTGCAATAATCACCTGGTGGTAAATATTTAGAATAGCTGAAATAGCTGGCAAAAAAAAAAAAAAAAACAGGAAAGAAAAGAAAAAGAAAGAAAGGTAGGTTGAGTTCCCTCCTGGAGTCCTAAAGCCCAGCTGGGAGGTCACCATGGCAACCTCCCCGCCAGCCTCTTTCATGGAGTGCCCGCCCTCTGAGTAGCGACAGCACCAGGCAGGGAGGCGGCTCAGAGCACGGGAAGCAGTATGTTTTCAGGCAGTTTTATGAACCCAGGGCTAAAGAACAGCAGAGAGTATTACCGTGGGTTGGGGTGGTGTGGGGTGCGATGGTGATAAGAGCCACCTTTCATCAATCGCTTGTTATCTGACAGATACCATGGTTTTTATCTCCACAGGAGACACTGATACTTTTATTATCCTCTTTCAAGTAATGAGGAAATCAGGGATTAGGTCGCTGTCTGAGGGCACACAGTAAATGATGGAGTCAGTGTGTCAAGCTGGCCTGCATTCACTCCTCAGAATTCCCCTAAACACCCGACCCAGGGTCACCAGTGTCTCTCCCACCGCCTCTGGAAGACCTGTCAACCCAGGCTCCCTAGTGCATCTGTTTCCACTGCAGTTATTTGGGGCATACACTGTCTTCCTCTGGCCTCTGGCCTGCAGGCTCCACTGGCCAGCTGCCGCTGCATACCCTACACTACCTGCTTGCTGAACTGTGGAGAATTCTCCAAGTTGCATACAATCGTCCCCAGTCATCTACAGGGGATGTGTTTCAAGACTCCCAGAGGATGCCTGAAACTGTGGATGGTACCAAACCTATACAAACTGTTTTTTTTTTCCTTCCTAGTACATATATACCTATAATAAATTTTAATTTATAAAATTAGGCACAGTAAGAGATTTACAATAACAAATACTAAAATAGAACAATTATAACAATATGCTATAATAAAGGTTTTGTGAATGTGGTCTCTTTCTATCAAAAGATCCAAGATGAATATTAATATTTTCAGACTAATATTGGCCATGGGTTCCCCAGACTGCAGATAACCAGGGATGCTTATACTCTGTCTCTACCCCCAGGCCTTTGCTCTTGCTGTGCTCTTAGCTCTCCTGCTGTGGCTGCTGCATGTTTGCACTTCACCTGCTCAAGAAGTCTTTCCTGACTCCCAAGTGTGATGTTCCTCCTTTGTGTTCCCCAAAAGCATCTGGTTCTAGGTTCTACTTGCCATTAGCTGTGCCATGTGGCAATTATTAGTGGCAATCTACATTAGCCTGTGAGCTCTTAGGGGATGGAGCTGCGGTATCACTTCTCAATCCTGGTAAAGCCTCGGGCAGACAGTAGGCATTCAGTGGCCGAGTGCTGAATGAATAAGCAGTTGTGCATATTCCCATCAGAGGAGGAGACACAGGGACTGAATTAACCCCAGCCCACCAGGAGCCACTCCCAGAATCCCTGCCTCACCTGTATGTTCCTAGGCATTGCCCACAACACCTGTGCCCCAGCCTCCACCTGCCTTAAGCCTGGTCTCCCCCCTCCTCCCACCACAGTTTCCGCTCATGCCAAGACAGGGAAACGGAGGTCCTAAGCAATCCTTGTGCCCTCACCTCCACCCCAACTTTGTGTTACCCCATCGGGCCCATGAACTTGACTTTTTCTCAGCCCTTGGGGTCTCCTCAGTGCACCTTGGGCTTTGAAAGTCACTTGTCTCTGTCTCCCAAATTTATCTGAAACCTCAACTTGTTCAAGTGTAGTCCTATTTATTTATTATTTATTTATTTATACCAGGGATTGAACCCAAGGTCACCCAACCATGGAGCCATATCCTCAGCCTTTTTTATATTTTATTTAGGGACAGAGTATTGCTAAATTGCTTAGGGGCTCACTAAGTCGTGGAGGCTCTGGCTTTAAACTTGCAGTCTTCCTGCCTCAGCCTCTCGAGCTGCTGGGATTACAGGTGTGTGCCACCGTGCCCAGCAGTCCCATATTTTAAAATTGCAGATCTGTGCAAATCAAACTCACTTTGTCTGGAAGGTGGCTGGGTCCTTCTCATTTCGTACATTGGTATTCTTTCCCTTCCAGCGGGAAATGGTGGTCTGGACCCAGTGTGCTCTGGAGGCCTTGACTGGGTTGCCAAGTCTCTCTCCTTGTGACCAGACACTTGACTTTTATCACTGGGGCCCCAGGCATGAGCTCTGGCCAAGCCTAGCGAGAGTGGTGAGCGGGTGGGGAGGCCCAGCAGATCCTGGTGTGATGATGGAGCAGAAGCTGTAGATCTTCAGGTTTGGGAGTCCAGGTTTCTATGTGAGGACCCTTAATTTTTAAAGGTAGGCTCAGGATGTTCTTATACATTTTTCTTTTTCTTTCTTTTTTTTTTTTGTGTGGTGCTGAAGATTTTACACTATTTTTTTTCCTAACAGATTTGATTTATACAGAGCAGTTTTAAGTTTAAGAAAAATTGTACAGTGCCTACAGAACTTCCACATGTTCCTCCTCTCTCCTCCTCCAGCTCCCTCCATTATCAACATTTTGTGATAGTGTGGTATGTTTGTTAAAATTGATGAATCAATCCTGATACATTATTAACTAATGTCCACTGTTCACATTAGGGTTCACTGTGTGTTGTGCCTTCTATGGGCTTTGACAAATGCATAACATCATGTAGCCACAATTACATTTCAGTGCTGGTAATTTTAAAACACGTAGGAGCCAGAAGTCTCTGCTTTCCACACTTTGATCTCACCGTTTCCCTCCTTTTCACTGTTTTCTACCCTATCCTTTGTCTAGCTCCTCTCCCTTCTCTCTGATCCTTAGAGCTTTCTGTCCCTGCAAAAGGACAGGGCGCGGTGGCACACACCTGTAATCCCAGCACTTAGGGAGGCTGAGACAGGAGAATCACGAGTTCAAAGCCAGCCTCAGCAACAGCGAGGTGCTAAGCAACTCAGTGAGACCCTGTCTCTACATAAAACACAAACTAGGGCTGGGGATGTGGCTCAGTGGTTGAGTGCCCCTGAGTTCAATCCCTGGTACCAAAAAAAAAAAAAAAAAAAGAAATGTCTCACCTCCCTGCCAGCCTCCAGCCTCCTGGAGGCACCTGGAGGTGTGACTTACAAGTCTGTCTCCCTAGCACCTATGCCGGGCCTCTACTGCTCTGGAGGTTCCCTGCACCTTTTGGGACTGTGGCTCCAGGTCAGTGTTTTGGGTGTAGTTGACAGGGTGCACGTGGCAAGGGCCAATCTCAAGTGGCAGTGGCTGTAGAGAGGAAGGGGTGTCCCAGCAAGTACAGTTTTTGAGCTGAGGACAACTCAGCTCTGGGCATGAGGATACTTGAATTAGGAGGAGTTGGGGGCAGGGATCTTCAGGGACAAAGGAAGGAGCTGCTCATAGACTGCACATGCTGAATCTCAGAGTTCCCTGGCCCAGGCCCTTCCCTCCCCCATGAGAATACTTAGGCCCCAGTGCTGGGAGCAGGACCCACTGTGGCAGAACAAGATTCAAAACACTGTGTTCTCCTACAACCTGTTCAGAGGCGACAGCTCTGCTGCCTCCTGATGAATGGTCTGTGAAGGGGAATGCTTAGTGTGAGACCTGCGTCTAACACCCCAAGCAGGACAGAGAGAGGGCCCAGGGTGTGTCTGGCAACCTGTGTGCTGACAGACCTGGGGCTTGAAGGACAGGACAGGGTGGAGGCAGGGCTCCTTCTGGAAGGGAGAGCAGAGGGCAAACCAGTAAGGCTGGGGAAGCATTTGAGAAGGAAAATAAAACTTTTTCCTGGTGCAGCTGCTTCCCTGCTTCTCCCAACATGAAAGTGCCCCTGTCAGATGCTTGCACCTGACTTGGGGTCCATGCCCACAGAGCATCTGACCGGGTCACTGCTTAGTGTCTCCATTGTTCTGCAGGGAGCTTCCTAGGGCCAAAACTGTGGTTGTACCCCTTGTCCCCAACTATCAGCACAGTGCCTGGCACAGGGCAGTTCACCCCATAGATGAGTGGATGAATGGATGGACAAGAGCCTCGAATAGAACAGTCAATGAGTTTTTATTGAGTTTCTTGTATAAAGATAGACCCAGACTCTGTCTTCAAGTAGTCTAAATTGTGGCTACAAAAATGACCAACCTGAAAGACTCAGAGAGTGATAAATGGTCAAGCCAGTAATAATAATGCCCAATACCGAGTGGCTTGCTGCTGGCCACACTGTAGGCAGGGAACTGTGCCTTCATTGTTTCTATTAGTTCTCATGGTGTTTGTGTGGTGGGAATGGAGACCAAGACTGAGAAAGGGAAGCAGCATGTTCAAGGGCTTCAGCTGGTGAGTGGAGACCTTGAGCCTGGAATCCAGATCTGTGTGCCCCCGAAGCCTGACCCCACCTGCCACTGCAGCTGGCGGCTCAATGGGGAAAGAGGGAAGGTGTCCCTCCTGGAGGAGGCCTGCTGGGGCTTGCCTGAAGGGGTGCCAGAGAAAAGGACAGTTGGAGGACATTTGAGGCTTGGGGACAGGTCTGAAACCTGGCTGAGTGGAAAGACTCCCAGAGAGAGCTGCAGGGAGAGGTTGTGGGTGGCCATGGCCTCAGCCTGGGCTCCCCCTGGGAGGCTCACAGTGATGATGTGTTGGCAGTGCCCAGAGAGAGCTGGGACTACAGGTGAGAACTAAGCCCAGGTCTTCCAGGCGTGGACATTCCTGTAGCAGAGGGCAAGGCTGGCGCAGCCTGCAGAGCAGGCCTGTCCCTGGAAGAGAGAGCCCCTGCGAGCTGGTGGGGCCAGTTTCCAGGGTGGGGCAGGGCAGGAACAGGTTTCTGGTAGGGAACCCTGCCCTCATTTACCAACTGGTACACAGGACTGCTGGAGCTGGTGCCTCCTGTCCTGGTTGGGGATTCTTCTGGGTGCCAAGGTATCTGGAGCTGGCTTAATCCTGTTCATCAGGTACTGCATTAGGTTGAGGGTCCTGAGCCTTCCTTGGTTCACAGGTACCACTGAAAATTTGATGAAAGCCATGGCCCTGTCCCTAGTGACACACACGTTCACATAATTTTACCTATAATTGGGTGGACTTCTGAGGCCCATTCATGGATTTTCATGGACCTCAGGTCACACACCTCCATCCTAGGAGCTGCTGCGGCTGATGGCCCCCTTCCCTGAATCTGCTCTGTTGATTCCAGCAACAGCACAAGCTGTTGTGCTGTTGGTAGTTCTACCAGCACTTCTGAAGCATTTTGTAGGTAATATGTTCACATCTGGTATCTCATTTTAGCTTCCCACAGGCCTGACCAGGTAGGTTAAGACTATGTCCTATCTCACTGATGACAAAGATGAAAGTCAGGCGGAGTTACTCAGCCTAGGAGATGGCAGAGGGGAGGCCTGACCTTGACTACCCTAGGTCTCAAGCCACATGGGCTTCCCTCCTGTCCCACTTCTGCAGAACGTTCTCCAAGTTCAGGCCATCCAGGATTGCTTATTAGACTAGACCAGGAGAATTAAGAGGGGTTTCTTGTGCAGCCATTTATTCGCCGGGATCTGGCAGCCCCTGCCCCACAAACTCTTAGACATACCATGGCAAGTGTGACTCTAGATGAAAAAAAAAAAAAATTGGCTCTCTATAACCAGTATAGATAACCTGTGTCATAATTCACCTTTTCAAGTGTGAGAGTGTCACAAGTTTTAAATTTTGATCATATGTATTTTTAAGGTAAAACAGGGATCTGCAGGATTTTTGACTGTGGCTTTCTGTAAGAAATATCTTTGGCCATAACGCACAATATGTGTAACATACATACACATATCACAAAGTACAACTTTTCTTGATGCAACGTACTGATATTTTCTGTTATTTTCCACACTATTCTATTATTAAATGCCAGTCGTGGCTCTGTAAATTGATTTTGTGATCTGTTGACAGATCCTGACCTGCAGTTTGGACAGCACGCTGTGAAGAGACTTAATAATTATAGTTTGAGTGCATAGCTGTTTGTACATTTGCTGAGGTGGGCGTTGGACCCTAGCCAGAGCCAGGCTGGAGGTCAGGTGTGGACCCTCGCCGCCCCTAGCTCACTGTCTGTCCTGTGAGCTATTTCTTTTCTGTCTTCAGTGGTGTCTGCTGTTGGCTTGGGCAGGGTGGGGTTGCTGGTCTTTCAGGCTCTATCATACATCTCTGCATGTTCCTGTTGTTAGTTACGGACCTCTTTAATCTTGACTTTGCCGGCCTCTTGCTGAGTGACTCAGACAAGTCATTTCCTATCTGGAATCTTCGTCAATAAAATAGGAAGAAGGGAAGATTAAACTAGTCCGTGTTTCCTGATGTGGGAAGGTTTTTGCAACAGCAGAATGTATGTGCTATATATTTTTTTGCGGGAAGATTTGGAGAATATACATTCTTGTATTAAAACAACCATAGGTAAATTATGGGGCAGACTACAAAATTCATGTGCTTTTTAAAAAAGATTCTTTTTCTTATTGTGGTAAAATTTTTCATTTTAACCATTTGGAAGGGTGCATTCAACAGTGCTAAATACACTCATTGTGTGGTCGTTGCATTCTCAAGGTTCACCCAAGTTGTACATTTGTCAGAATTTCATTCCTTTTTTAAAAAGCTGAGTGATACTCCCTGGATGTCTACACCACTTGTTTATCCATTCGTCTGCTGATGGACACTTGAGTCCACCTTTGAGCTATTGTGACTAGTGCTGCTATGGTATCAGTTGACAAATATCAGTGTGAACCCCCCCTCACTTCTTCTGGGTGTATATCTATAGAGGATGTTGCTAATTTAGTTGGTAATTCTAAGTTCAAGTATTTGATGAGTTGCCTCACTGTTGCCCCTAGTGGTCGAGTGGTTTTACATTCCCACCAGCAGTGCATCGACATTTTAATTTCTCTGTATCCTTGCCAAGACATATCCTTCCTGTTTCTTGTTTTATAACAGCCATCCTAATGGGTAGGGAGTGCTCTCTCGGCTTGGTTTTGAATTGCGTGTCCCTGATGTCTAGTAATGCCAGCATCTTTTCATGTGCTTATTGGCCCTTTGCATATCTTTGGGGAAATATCTATTCAAGGTTTTTTGTTCATTTTATTGTTGTTGTTTTTTGCTTTTGAGATGGGGTTGCCCAGGTTGGTCTCCATCCAGTGGACCCAAGTGATCCTCCTGCTTCAGCTTTCCAAGAAGGTGGGCCTGCAGGCACGGGCCACTGCACCTGGCTTTCCTGCTTAGTTTTGAACTGGGCTGTTTGGGTTTCTTTCTTTTTCTTTTTGGCTGACTTGTAGGAATTCTTTATATATCCTGACATTAATCTTTTATCAGACGTACAATTTGCAGATCTCCTGTTCTGTGGATTGTCTTCACTCTTCTCTTTTGGTATTGCGGATTGAACCAAGAGGCACTTTACCAATGAGCTACTCCCTAGTCCTTTTTAAAATTTTATTTTGAGACAGGGTCTCGCTTAGTTGCTGAGGCTGGCCTTGAACTTGCAATCCTTCTGCCTCAGCCTCCCAAGTTCCTGGGTGTCTTTTCACTCTCTTTTTTTTTTTTTTTAAATATTTTTTTAGTTGTTGATGGATCTTTATTTTATTCATTTATTATTTATATGTGGTGCTGAGGATCGAACCCAGGGCCTCACGCATGCTAGGCAAGCGCTCTACCACTGAGCTACAGCCCCAGCCCCTTTTCACTCTCTTGATGGTATCATTTGATGCACAAATTCTAAATTTTGATCATAAGTATTTTTAAGGTAAAATAGGGATCGGCAGGCAGCTTGGGGCTCTGCTCCTACACTGTGTCTCTATAGTCCTCCCCAGGGTACATACAGTGCAGCCCTGTTGTGGTGTTGAGCACCTTGTAAGCATCCTTCTGCATGGTTTGGGGCAGAGTCTGCCTCCTCCTCCTGTGCTCTCTGCTGTTTTCTGTTAACCTGAAGGAGAACTAGACAGGAAGAGAGAGAGGGCTAGCAAGTGATGGCCACCAGAGCTTGCCTGAGTGAGAACAGCCCTTCTCCTCCCACTCACTCTTCTCCTGGAGCTACCATGCTGAGCCTCCTCAGCAGAGGCTGAAGAGGCTGGCCTCCTCATGCCACACCTGAGAGGCTGGGCCCTGCTGGGCCCAGACAGCCTGCAGCACTCTCTAGTGCCCTCCTAGACTGAGTGACCTCCGAGTCTGCAGAAAGGAGGCGCTGGCTTCCATCTCCAGACATCCCCCGCTCCCTGCCTTGCCATAGAAACTGAAGTCTCTCTTATGTTGCTTCTTGGATCAAATGTGCGGCCTCTGTTCTGAAGGACCCCGTAACAAAATCAGGCATTGAGCAGTGGTTTGACCTGGATGGCCTCTCAGGAGCTTTCTGATCTTACATTCCTGTTATTCTAAAAGCAGGCATGGAGAAATCCCTGTGAAATAGCAGCCTTTGCCTTTACGATGCTATACTATGAATTGAGTATTTTGTTTTCCAACATAATATTTTTAAGAAAAAAAGGAAGTGGTGTTACAGTGAAATCTACCCAGAGTTTGAGTGTTTAGTGTCGCTGTCTTTTTATTTTGAATAGTGGGCTGTTTGGGGAAGATGCTGTGACAACCTGATACTTCCCAGCCAACTGCTCTTGGGATCGTTTTGGAATCCTTTCAGAACGCCCCTGACACAATCCATTGGGGTGAAGGCGGCGGTGCAGGGGCATGGAGGCACAGTCATGTATCTCAGATAGAGACTTATTCTCAGGAATGTGATCTTCCAGTTGCAGGTGTCAGTTTTGCCACGAAGGAGACTTTGACGACCCCTTTAAAGAGCCAAGTAACAAGTGTGGAGAGTCATACTATGCGCCAACCTAGGCTGCTCGCTGGTCTCAAGCACTACATCATCTATCAGAACATGCACTTTTTTTACCTAATGTTTTAACAGCTGTGAAATCAAGACTAATGTGCAATCAGTGGTATCTCATGATTATAATTGGCAGTACTTTTTCTGCGTTTCTGGTACACAGGAGTGGCCGTGTGGCTTCCTGCTGGTAGTGTCTAAAATTCATTGAAATACCATCTTGGGCTCAGTCAGTATTTGGAGGTGCATGGGAACTAGAGGACCCCTGATCTTGGCACCCAGTGGCACAGCACTGTGAGAGGCCTGGGCTGGGCTCCTGCTGTCTGTGTCTATGCTAGTGAGCAGGCACAACCGGATATAACGAACAACCCAGCAGCCCATCCAGCTGCCTGCCCTTTCGGAGACTCTCACATGCACCTTGCTTGAAAGCTCCCAAGGCTGAGTCAACAGTTGTCAGCTTTGGCTGAGCTTCTGGTTGGATTCCGGCCACCAAATCCTCCCTAGAGGGCTCATTCAGAGGAGCAGCCTCCCTGGCGTCTACTGTAACTGACTCTGCTTGTGCACAAGGGAGGGCACCTGGACAGCTTCTCACTAATTCACACATCTCTAATCACACTCGTTTCTCCAGTGAAACAGCATTCTCAGTGCTAAGAAGCAAACTCTATGGCATAGACCAAAAATAGCCCCAGTGGATCTAAAACTGTGCTTTCTTTCAAATACTAACTAACCACTACCCCAGGGTGGGAGGTTAAAGCTAACATCTTCCATCAGACTCCATGTGAAGTATTTAAAAGCAAATTGCAGCCAATATAATAATAGCAAATGAATAGTTACAATTTGGAATTTATTTTTCAGCAGCAAGCATTAAGTATAGCTTCAAATCATGAATTTTTCAAACAACTGCAGGGGTAGAAGGTAGGAACCCTTTAATCACCCATCGTAAGGATCGCAGTCAACATCCTGGAACAAAAGACAAGTTAGCAAGAGAAACCATTAACAAATATGTTTAATCAAAGTTTTGTGTGATACAGGAGTCTTCAGGACCCAGAGACAAATTCCACCAGAGACATATTCCACCCAGAGAACTTCAAGACCCAGAGACAAATTCCACCTCTTGGTATCTTTGCTTGCCCTTGAATCTAAACCCAGGGGAAATTGTGTTTGTGTGTGTGTGTGTGTGTGTGTGTGTGTTTGATAATGGGGATAGAACCCAGGAGTGCTTAACCATTGAGATATATCCCCAGCCCTTTTTTTGTATTTTATTTAGAGAAAGGGTCTCACCGAGTTGCTTAGGGCCTCACTAAATTGCTGAAGCTGGTCTTTGAACTTGCGATCCTCCTGCCTCAGCCTCCTGAGCCACTGGGATTACAGGCATGTGCCATCACATCCAGTAAAACTGTGTTGTTATGCTTAGATTTGATGAAGAATGGACAGTCATGCACAAATGTGATTGGACATAGAAGTCAATGGTAATAGACTGGGGTAGGGGAGGGGTACCAGCAAGTCCAGTCTATTCAGACTCTTCTAGATATCTCTGTGTAACCAGCCTTCCTCTCAGATGTGGGGCAGGATTCTTCTGGAATAGGTCTTAAAAGAAGAAAGACTTAGGTTATACAGCTTGCTTTAGAGGAGAGAGGCTCTAGTTTATACAACCCACCTCTAGGAAGAGGAAGTCTGCTTTCCCTGACTTGCTTCAGAGGAAAAAGGAGTGAGAGACAGGAGGGCAGAGGCAGGTCAGAGAGCCCTTGCTTCAGAGGCCTCCCAGCCTCCAGTTCAAGGGACTCAGCAGCACCGAGCTGCCAGGCTTTCAAGTGTTGTTTCTTGAGCCCCAGCACAATGCAGAAGGAAGTAAGAATATTTTGCCCTTGAACTGTGATGCAAAAAAAGTGCCTAGAGCTACAAAGAAGATACTCTTGTTAAAAGTGCATATGAGGCTGGGATTGTAGCTCAGCGGTAGAGCGCTTGCCTCACATGCGTGAGGCCCTGGGTTCGATCCTCAGCACCACATACAAAGCAATAAAATAAAGACATTGTGTCCATCTACAACTAAAAAATAAAAAAATTTTTAAAAAGTGCATATGAAGATTTGGAATACACTATTTCTATGAAATATGACTCAAAAACCTTTCATGTGTTGCATTTCTAGTTACAGATTCTTATATATGTGCACAACTGAATGAATAAATTAATGTTATAAAGAGCCAATTTGGGGGCTGAGGTTGTGGCTCAGTGGTAGAATACTTGCCTTGCATGTACGAAGCCCTGGGTTCGATTCTCAGCACCATGTAAAACTAAATAAATAAAACAAAAGTATTGTGTCCATCTACAACTAAAAAAAAATTTTTAAAAAAAGAGCCAGTTTGATGGTTCACTTGCATTCCTAGAGGTTACACAGTTTTGGACCCTGTCATTGGGAAAATAGCCCATCAGCTTATATTTGTCCATCTTATATGTCAAGATATTTGGTATGTTATAAGGTTTTCCAATTGTGTCCTTCTGAGCCTGCCCCAGGTTAAAGTTTCCCAGGGGGGGAGCTGCAAGGAATGAGAGAAATGAGGCAGCCAAGCATGAATTCCACCTCTTGCTAACTTTGTTTGCTCTTGAATGTAAGAATCCTAACTTGACACCTCCTGATGGTGGTGTGGCTTTTTTTTTAAGGTTATTTCAGGAGAATTCAGCATGTCCTTGTGAATTTACTACAATACCTACCCCCATTTTGTTTTTAGTAATTTTAAAACATTGCAAAGCTATGGAATCCTCTTTTAAATGAAGTCTTCCATGGAATCCCAACATAGTGCTGAAATATTAGCCGAGCTTTCCCTCATCTTAGAAGATTTTTGTTTTTTTTTTTGTACTGGGGATTGAACTCGGGGGCACTCGACCACTGAGCCACATCCCCAGCCCTATTTTGTGTTTTATGTAGAGACAGGGTCTCACTGAGTTGCTTAGCGCCTCACTGTTGCTGAGGCTGGCTTTGAGCTTGCAATCCTCCTTTCTCAGCCTTCCTAAGTGCTGGGATTATAGGCTTGAGCCACTGCGCCCGGCTGAAGACTTTTGGTTTTATTCAGGCTTGTTTCTAGGTCTCTGCAGAAAGGGACCACAAACTACTCTGAGGTGGTAAATGGTGGAAATTACACTCTGAGTTTTATGGTGTTGGTGGAATGAAGAGCTTGGCTCATGATGGAGAAGGCTGAAAAGACCAGCGAGCTTACTCTGTGTTTCCTTATACCTGAAAGGTTTTCAGTAGGCACAGCAGGTGAACCATGGTCATGGTGCAACTTGCTGTGAAGGGCCATAAGTGTCTTATGGCTCTAAACAAACATAGAGGTTACATTTTAGATGCCAAAGAACAATGTATTAGTAGGAGAGGCCTCATTCCTTCAAATGGTAGAACAACAACCCCCCAAAATTCCCCCACTTTTGAGAGAGAAGAGTCTAGTCTAGTCTTATCTGAGTGTCTTACCCTAATTGGCACAGAGGTTCATTGCTCAGTTCCTAGATTAGAAACATCACTGTAAACATTCTGTAATTTCCATCTTGTCTCAGTAGCAGGGAGAAATCAAGTCTTTGTGTCTTGTGCTAGGACTTAATGCTCTTTGATCAAAGCCAGTTCTCTTCTTAAAAGAAAATGTATGCCTCTTATATTGTCTTTCTCAAAGGGTGGGCTTATATTACTGTTTTCACTACGATCCAGAAAACAAGTGCACATCTTCTGGTTAGAGCAGGGACAGCAGTGACCTTTCTCTTTCTCCTAGCCACCAGTATAACCTCCATCTCCCCAAAAGTAGCCCCTGGGTGTCTTAGTCTGTTCAGGCTGCTATAACAAAACGCCAGAATAGGTGGCTTATAAACCACAGAAATTTACTTCTCATAGTTCTGGAGGCTGGGAAGACCCACTCCGTCTGTCTCTGGTTCATAGACTCTGTCTTCTCAGTATCTTCATATGGCAGTAGTAGGTCATGGCACATGACCTCTCAGGGACCTTTTTGGTAAGGGTATGAAGGAGGGTTCTGCCCTCTGGCCTAGTTGCACCCTGAAGCCCTAATTCCGAATATCATCACATGGGGATTAGGTTTTAATATCTGAATCTGGAGGGAAGATAAACATTTATTCTATAATACTGGGGCATAACCTAAGGCCTGTAGAAGGCAGTTCCAAAGTCTCTGGTCTCTCAGGTCTCTGCAGTGTATTGTGCTCAGCTCAAATGGCACCACCCCTTGACTCCCTCCACAGACCTTCAGGCAAACCAGAGATCAAATCCCAAACATCAGAACCCAGCTTTACCCCCTGCCAGCTCTGTGATCTGGGCAGATCCCCTAACCTTTCAATGCTTTAGTTTTACTGTATTTAAAATATGAAATTAATTTTCCTGTCTGAAAATTAATAATAACAATCAGTGTTTGTTGGACCCTTCTTTATGGCAGCCTTTTCCATGGGTCATCTCTTCTAATCATAACAGCAGCCCTATGAGAAAGCACTGCTGTTATTTCCATTTTGCAGGTGAGAAGACTGAGGCACAGGGCGTTAAGTGACTTCCTAAGGGTTGTGCAGGAAATAGCAGAGCAGTCTCTGCACCTGGTGGACAGAATGCAGTGCCAGGACCCCTGCTGCTCTGCCCAGCCTCCAGGAGGCTGTGGTTAGGATGAATGAGAGGAGACTCTGCACTCTGGACTGGTGGAGAGTGGGTGAGAGTCCCCTCCTCCTCAGGGTGACCTGTGCTAGTTAGTTGGATGTTGTGATGGCTAATTTGAGGGGTTAACTTGACTGGATTAAATAATAGCTAGGGAACTGGTAAGGTACTATTTCTGGTGTGTCTGGGAGGGTGTTTCCAGAGGACATTGTTGGTGTGTGAGTGGATGCGCTGAATGGGAAAAATTCACTCCCCATCTTCCGGGGACCTAGAGAGAATGAAAAGACAGGAAAGGTGAAATCTCTCACTCCCTCCCTGCCCCACATCCCTTTCCCTTCCACCCCCAGGTCAGGACATCTGCCTTCTGCTGCCCTTGGATGTCAGAATTCCAAGTTCTCTGACTTTGGACTCCTGCACTTACTGAACAACCCCCAGGATTCTCAGGCTTTTGGCCTTGGATTGAGAGTTACACTGTTGGCTTCCCTGGCTCTGAGGCTTTTGGACTTGGACTGAGCCATACAACCAGCATCCCAGGGTCTCCAGGCTATAATCAGCCCGTCATGGGGCTTCTCAGCCTCCGTAATTGTGTGAGCCAGTTCTCCCAACAAATCCCCTCCCATGGATCTCTATCTGTATATCCTACTGGTTCTTTCTCTCCAAAGAACCCCAACTAATACAGATGTGTATCTGGTTTTTATTCATTTCTTGGTAAAAGGACTATCTCACGCATCTTTCCTTTCCCTGTGTGATGAAGGAATGGCATGATATGGGGGATCCTATTCCCCTGTTCCGTGTGGCACAAACCAATACAGTTTTTCTGTTAGCTAAGTTGTCAGCCTTTCCTAAGGTTGCTGCAGTCTGCAGAGAATAGACACTATTCATTAGCCCCCTACTTTCACTCTGCACGTGAGTAAAATGCGGCAGTGACTGAATGAAGAGAGGAATGGATCCTGTGCTTCTTTGGAACACCCTCATTTCTGCGCAGCTGCTGGGTCATCTTACCTAGATGATGCGTGCTGCAAGAGCAAGGACGGGGTCTTTTTCTCGCCTGTGAAATTGAGTCAAGACCCAGGAGAAATAAGGGGTGCTGAAGGCAGGCTGGGGCACCCTAGCTTTTGTGTCCATTATCGTCCAGGGGGTTTTGGGTGAGCTTGAGCTTCCCCTGGTCTGGGGTCCTGCTACTGGGTGGATGACGGCTGCATCTGAGAGCGAGAGGCTTGGTGAGGCAGACACAGAGAAGCCAGGTGTGCCACACCCCACTCAGATGTCGGTGTGGTTTGCTGGTATGGCGTCAACTTTTATCTTTTAACTTGGGTAAAAAGTACTTGAACTTCAAATAATTATTTTCTTTATTATTCTGTAATTTTTGAAATATCGCAGAACTATTTTATTGTTATAAAATACATATAACATAAAATTTACCATTTTAAGAGTACAGTTCAGTCGCATTAAGTGCATTCAGCTGTTTTAGAACCATCACTACCATCCATCTCCAGAATTCTCCCCTCATCTCAGAGAAACTCCAAACCCTTTGAACACCAGCTCCCCACCTCCCCTGCCCCATCCGGATCCCGGCAGCCTCTGACCTGCTTCCTGTTCCTATGGATGGGACTCCTCTAGGTAGCTGTGTGAGTGGATTTGTATCAGATTTGCTCTTGTCACTGGTTCTCTTCACTTAGCATAAGGTCTTCAGGGTCCATCCGTGTGACGGTGTGTGTCAGAATTTCCTCCTCTTTAGGTTAAAAGCTATTTCATGGTCTATCTACACTTCGGTTGTTTCTCCACTCATGGGCTGGAAGCCTCGTCATTGCTTCCACCTGTTGCCTGTTGTGAATAATCAGTATTTTAAAGAATGAAGCAGATTTATAACCGTGAAACAGAAACATTGTATTTTGCTACAGAGCTCCAGATAATAAAGACAACCTAAAGAAAAATAAGAAGCAAAAGGAAACAAACCACAAAAACTAAAAGCACTTTAGGTTCAAAGAATGAGCTGCATTGCTTCATTAAATAATCATTTGCTGATTATCTGCTGCAGGACCAGGGTTTCCAATCAGCCATGGGAGGATCCTTCCCAGGGGGCACCTGCGCCCTGGGGAGCTCACTTTGACTACAGGTCCAATGTGGCTGGTGCCTCTGGGTCTCCAGGCCTTCAGAGTCAGGAAAAGGAGCCCTCTGGTCGATGGGGACAAGAGGATGACCCTAAAGAGGCAGTAGACTTGGGACCTGTAATGATGGGATGGAGGAGATATTGACTGGTAAATTCCTACTTGTGTTTTTTCTGTTTCTTGGGCCTGTATTGACAGCTTTGGATTTTCTCTAGTTCACATTACTTATTGCTGCTGAACTGTCTTAATCCTGCATTTAAGCAACCTTGTTACTTACTCTCTGTTGCTCTGTCTCTAACAAGCGCCTTGGATTTATCTGCCTGGCCTGGTTCTTCTGTGTGTCTAGGGCGACCAAGACAAGATCTTCTGAAGGAGCCTTCTGAAGTCAGCCTTCTGAAGGAGCCACTTCTGTTTTCATCATCTAGGGCACAGTTCCTCATTCTCTCCTGTGCATGATTGATGGAAGCTGGAGATCCCACTGTCTGCCCAGGGGCACCCTATGGTGGAGTGGAGAGTGTGTGGCCCCAGCCCTCCACAGCTGTGCAACTCTGGGGAAGTTACTCCACTCCTCTGATCCTCACATATAACATGAGGGGATTGGATGGCCTCTCAGGCTCTTTCCTGCTCCCCAATTTTCTGACCACTGCCTTACTTTATCCAGGCTGGGATAACACAACACATTACGCTGGATAATCTGTAAACAACAGAAATTTCTTGCTCATAGTTCTGGATTCTGGAAAGTCCAAGATCAAGATGTCGGCAGATTTGGTGTCTGGCGAGGGACTGGTTCTCAGATGTACCTTCTCTCTGTGTCCTCACATGATGGAAGTGGCTGGCAAGCTCCCCTGAGCCTCTTTTTTAAAAAATAATTCTCGTGTTTAATGACATAAGAATATGATTTCTGAATACTGTTAAATTTTTAAAAATCAGATTACCAAAGTTATGTATTTTTATACATTTTTAAAGCTTTTTTAAAGTTCTTTTTAGATATACATGACACTAGAATGTATTTTGACATATTGTACATACATGGAGTATAACTTCCCATTCTTGTGGTTGTGCGCGATGTGGAGTTTCACTGGTTGTGTATTCATACATGAACACAGGAAAGTTACGTCCCATTCATTCTACTGCCTTTCCCATTTCCATCCCCACTCCATTCCCTTCACTTCCCTTTGTCTAATCCAATGAGCTTCTATCTTCTTATGAGTTAGCATCTGCATATTAGAGAGAACATTTGGCCTTTGATTTTTTGGGATTGGCTTATTTCACTTAGCATGATATTCTCCAATTTCATCCATTTACCAGCAGATGTCATAATTTCATTCTTCTTTATGGCTAAGTAATATTCCATTGTGTATATGTGCCACATTTTCTTTATCCATTCATCTGTTGAAGGGTGCCCAGGTTGGTTCCATAGCTTAGCTATTGTGAATTGAGCTGCTATGAACATTGATGTGGCTGTGTCACTGTAATATGCTGATTTTAAGTCCTTTGGGTGTATACCGAGGAGTGAAATAACTGGGTCCAATGATGGTTCCATTTCAGGTTTTCTGAGGAATCTCCATACTGCTTTACTGAGTGGTTGCACTAATTTCCTTGTGCCTCTTTTATAAGAGACTGATCCCATTCATGAGAGTGGAGGCCTCATGACCTAATCGCACCCTGAAGTCCCTACTTCTTCACATCCCACTGAGGAGTGGTTAGGTGTCAGCACATGGATTTTGGAGGACAAGACATTGAGAGCACAGCTCTTTCCTATTAGGATCAGTGGCCTCCCTCCAGCACTTGTGGAGGGAAGGACTTGGCAGTCTGAAATCTTTGCTCTCATTGCTTTTAAGAAATTGCACGCCGGGCGCAGTGGCACATGCCTGTAATCCCAGCACTTAGGGAGGCTGAGACAGGAGAATCGCTTGTTCAAAGCCAGCCCCAGCAATGGCGAGGCGCTAAGCAACTCAGTGAGACCCTGTCTCTACATAAAACACAAAATAGGGCTGGGGATGTGGCTCAGTGGTCGAGTGCCCCTGAGTTCAATCTCTGGTACCAAAAAAAAAAGAAATTTTCATCTTGTTGCCACCACTAGCAAGTGCCCATTCAGTAGCTGCATGATCCAGCTGGAGTTAGGTGGACACTGACTCAATTTTTCCATGCTTTCCCCTTTCAGGAAGCAGCTGGGGACCCCATGTCAGACATGTCAGAACTTTGAGTCCTGAGGAGAGGCAGGGGCTGTCCCCCACCGGCCTGGCCAAACTGACATCAAGATGCTGAGCCTGAAGCTCCCCAGGCTGTTCAGCATAGACCAGGTACCCCAGGTATGTGCTCTGCTCCTTCCAATGGTAGAGGTCCAGGGTGTGACCAGGGCTTGGCCTCCTCCACAGGGGGACTGTGTGTCTTCAACTAATCTGCTCTGCACAGCCCCTTCTCTTCAAGGGTCCCCTCTGTGAGAAATAAGCACCTCCTGCTTCCCCCACATACCCCAAACCTGGAAATGGAAGCAGTCCCCAAACTGTTGAAGTCTAACCCTTCCCTGAGATATATGTGTGTCATCCAGAAGCAAAATGGTCAAGGTTAGAGTCAGGTAACAAGAGGAAGGCGGCAGCAGCTGGATGGGCAGGAGTATTTTTAAAGGATCCTCCTGTGGGTGCTTGAGAGCAGGCTAGGGGAGCAGTCACCTTAGTGTGGCTTTGCTGTCATCCTATCTCTTTCAGGAAGCCCAGGCCCTGGGCTGGGGCAATGGGTAGAGCTGCTGATGGGCCTAGCACCACCTTTCCATGGGCTCTTGGGCCTGGGAAGCCATCCTGATGATCTGTTTTCATAAGACAGGAGAATCGCAAGTTCAAAGCCAGCCTCAGCAACGGCGAGGCTCTAAACAACTCAGTGAGACCCTGTCTCTACATAAAACACAAGATAGGGCTGGGGATGTGGCTTAGTGGTTGAGTGCCCCTGAGTTCAATCTCCAGTACCCAAAAAAAAAGGAAAGCAAAGAAAACCTGAGCGGCACCCCCATTTCAGTGTCAAATTTCCTTCCTCTTGGACTGGAGAAGAGGCACTGTTATTTCATGGTGGGAAGGTTCATCTGGAGGATGTCACGGAGGACACGGGCCCCTTTCACTCAGCTGATCACCAAGTGCTTCAGCCATCCCCTGAAAAGTAATTCTTAAACGAACGCAGCATCAGGAGTGGAAGATGGAGAAGAAGCACGTGCCAGGCCCTGACCCTGGGAGCATGGGAAGCCAGGTGAATCCAAGAAGATGGCACTGGGTGCAACCAGAGCCATTTGGTGAGAGGAGAGGAGGTCGGAATGGTGGCAGGTAACAGGTAAACTCAAAAGGAGCCGTTCTGAGACGCTGCCTCTCCTGCTGGGATCTACCCACAGAGCATTAATGACTGGGAAGGCAGTGTGGCTCTTTGATTTATTCACTTGTGACATTTTTATGGACTTTTTACTATGTGCAAAATGTGCTCCCCAGATTCAGAGAACAATCTGAGGGATCAGGGAAGGCTCTGAGAAGAGAGTGCTCTTTGAGATGAGTTTGAGGAGTGCACAGGAGTTGGGAGGTGGGGAGAGATCCAGGCAGAAGGAAAGACCTGGAGGCAGGAGTCATGGGGCAAGGCTGGGAGCGGGTGGGGATGGTGGGTATCTGCTGGCTGGCTCCCTGGGTGTTTTGGTCAGGATTGGTTTGGTGTGCATCCCCACTGAAGAAATGAAGAAGGGAGAGTGGTATCGATGGGTCCCCCAGGTAGCCTGCTGGGATCCCAGCTGGATGGAGATTTGGAAGATTGGGGCTGCAGAGACAGAGGTTGACGACAAGCATGTCCTCCACCCAGTTCATAAATGATGGGGTGACGTTTTCCCTCTTAGGGAAATGACACAAGTTAGAGGCAGAGAAGCCATGTCACACCTTGTTTCTCTCGTTTGCTTCAAAACTTTCTTGGGTTCTAGCATCCACTATTGGGCTTCCCAGCATCATGCCTGGGGTTCATGAAGCCACAGAGAAAACAGTGCCTTTGCCGGCCACCTGCCTGGGAATTTCACTTGAGGATTTGGGGAAAAGGCTGTTTTTTTTGTTTTGCTTTTAATTAAAACAGATGCCAAAACATTGAGGATAAAAGGAGAAATTTGCATGAACAGCTAACACAGGAGACTTTATACAAATGTCACCTTACTTTTGGTGGGCTCTGTGGGTTCCAACACTTGGTTTGCAGAGTGTCCTCAGGCAAAATGCTCAATCTCTATCCCTCAGTCTCTGGGTCTGTAAGATGGGAGTGACGACAGCATCTGCCTCCTAGGATTGTGGTTGGGATTAAGTAAGATAACCCATTCCGAGTGCCTGGCATATGGCCTGAGAAAGCACATTCAGGCCACTACACATCAGTAATGTCCATTGTTATTATTGTGGTCAACTCTCCTCCCCCTCCAGGGCACTTTGAGAGGTAGAACTTATTGCCAAAGGACTTTGAAAAGCCCTGCCCCAAATTTGGTTCTTCTCTCCCTCACCTTCTGTTCTTCCTTCTGGATTCCTTCTTCAATGCAGGCTTCCTTCCCTGAGCTCCTCGGTGGTAGGCTGAGCCTCTGTAGGCTGCCCTCTGAGGCTGCCTCTCCTTTTGCATATGAATGGCTGTGTGGTCTTGGCCACTGCCCCACCTCCCTAGGCCTCATCCATTAGCAGGAGGAGGTGCCCACCTCAGCAGCAGCACCTCCTGGAACATACCTAGCCAGGAGATTGTTCACAGCAAGGTGCAGTTTCTCTCTTCTCTTAGAAGGTGAGATTTGTATATAAGCCTCAATTTTTAGTCTTCCTTGCACTTCAGAAGTAGACCTGGGTACATTTGGGGGTTATTAAAGATTTGAACAAACATCTTAAGGAATGGAATAAATATCCAGGTATTGATTCCTATACAGGCTTAATTCAGAGACAGAGGATTGCGGTCTAGATTGCAAGTTCATTTGCAGTCTTATATGGAACTTTGCTAGGAAACAAGAGCATTTTGTGTCAAAGTGAGAATCTTTTATTAACTACAGCCTAGACCCATCAGCAGACATCCCATAGTCTCCAGAAGCCTTCTTAATAGACACATGGTTACTCTAGCCTGGAATTTCTCCAAGTGAGTGCTTGGATCACTAACATCAGGATCATCTGGGAGGTCATGACGGCCGTCAGGATGGCAAGCATCTTTGTATTGTTCTTGACTTAACCAAAAGGAATGCTTTCCACATTCTACCACGTTATATAATATTTGTGTATGTGTCACTAATCTTTATTAGATTAAGGATAGTCTTAATATTCCTAGTGTTCCAGGATTTTTCCCTTTAATTATAAATTTTACAAAACTCTCTTTTCTATTAGTATATCTTTTGAGACAATCATATATGACTCATTGAGTTGTTGATATCATGAACTACATGGATGGATTCACCAAGGGTAAACCAATTTTTGCTTCTGATTTTAAATATAGCTGGGTTATGATATAATGTCTTTTTAATCTATTGCTGGAATCAGCTAATATTTTGTTTAGGATCCTTAAATCTATTTATGAGTTGGAGCATAGTTTTTTCCTTGTTACAGTTGGCCTATAATTTTTCCTTCTTTTTCAGTCCTTGCCTGGATTTGGGATTCAAGGTATACTAACTAAAAGAGTTGGAGATTGTTGCCTATTTATTCCAGGGGAAAAATCGTGTACTATTAGAATTATACATTCCTGAGTGGTTGGTAAAACTATCTGGGCAGGGCCATCATATTGCCCAACTCCAAGGAAGCACCATTTACTTCCTTTTTTCTTTTTTCCTTTTTCCTTGAGGTGCTGGGTGTGGAACCTGGGGCCTCATGCATGTTAGGCAGGTGCTGTGTCACCAAGCTGCACTCCCAGCCCTACCACTTACCTTGATCTACATGTAAGGCAGTTTCTGGAGTTGGGCAGGGAACAGCCTGGTCCTATAGCTTAATTTTCTCTGAAGGTTTTGTATTGTTTTCAAATAATAGCTATGTTGAGATATAATTTATGTATCATAAAATTCACCCTTTGAAGGTGTATAATGCAGGGCTGGGGCTGTAGCTCAGTGGTAGAGCATTTGCTTAGCACATGTGAGGCACTGGGATCAATCCTCAGCACCACATATAAATAAGATAAAAGTCCATTGACAACTAAACAAATATTTTTTAAAAAAGAAAGATATAATGGAGTGCATTATAGTATGTGGACACACAAGGGTACCTTGCACAAAACCATCACCAAGATCAGTTTTGGAACATTTTCATCACCACAAAAAGAACCCACCCATTAGCAGCTGTTTTCCACTCCTCTCCCTCCTTGGCCCTGGCAACCACTAATCTGCTTTCTATCTGGGTAGATTTTCCTATTCATGGTATTTGATGCAAATCAGACAATCTGCAACCTTTTCTGACTGCTTTCTTTCTTTTAGTATAAGGGTTTCAAGGTTCATCCGAACTTGAGCATGTATCAGTACTTCATTTGCTCTTGTGGCTGAATAATATTCTATTAACTATTGCCAGTTTATCCACTTGTCAGTTGATGGACACTTGAGTTATTTCTATTTTGGGCTATTATAAATAATGCTGCTAAGAACATCCAGGTACAAGTTGTGGGGTGAACATGTTTTCCTTTCTCTTTTTATGTGCCTAGGAGTGGAAATGCTGTATCATATAGTAATTCCTGCTTCCAAGTGTGGGAAGTGGTTTTGTTGTTTTGTTTTTGGTGCTGGGGAATGAACCCATGGCATTGCACATACCAGGCAAGTGCTCTACCACTGAGCTATATCCTCAGCCCTGCATAGAATTTTTATGTTACTGTTTTAATCTAATTGATTATGTTCTGATTATATTAATCCTTGAAATTTCTTCAGGCTAGCTTCATGGCTGACGTAGTAGTACATGATTGATTTTCATAAATCTTCTAAGTGTGCCTTAATATAATAGCTTCTAGTTATTGGGAGCAGTATTCTGTTTATGTCCTTAAGATTCTTTTTTTTTTTTTTTCTGTACAGGGGATTGAACCTAGGGCCTTTCACACTGAGCTATATCCCTAGCCCTTTTAAAAAATGTTTTTATTTTGAGAAAGAGTCTTGCTGAGATGCCCAGGCTGACCTTAGACTTGTGATCCTCTTGTCTCAGCCACCTGAGTAGCTGGCCTATAGGTGTGCACTACCGTGCCTGGCTCAAGATCAAATATGTTTTACATTTTTACTAATTTCACTTTGATCTATCCATCCATAAGTTAAAGTCTTCCTCCATGTTGGCAGACTGGTGAATTGTTCATCACAGGTAAGTTAATTTTTGCTTTTTCTATGTTGAGCCTTACTGTATCTTCCTGGTGAAGTGAAGTTCCTATTATGTTATAGTGACTTTCCTTATATCTAGCACTGCTGTGTGTCTTAGAATCCATCTGATATTTATATAACAACTCCAGTTTTGTTATTAAAATATCTTTTGTTTGGTTTATCTCTTTCCTTCGATTGACTTTTTTAAAAAACAATGCATTTCAACTCACAGTACACATACGGAGCACAATTTTTCATTTATCTGGTTGTAAACAAGGTAGAGTCACACCGTTCATGTCTTCATACATATACCTAGGGTAGTGATGTCTATCTCATTGCACCATCTTTCCTACCCCCATACCCTCTTCCTTTCTCTCCCTCCCCTCATCCAAAGTTCTTCCATTTCTCCCATGCTCTCCACCCCCACCCCCATTATGGATCAGCATCCACTAATCAGAGAAAACATTCGGCCTTTGGGTTTTTGGGATTGGCTTACTTCACTTAGCATGATATTCTCTGATTCCATGCATTTACCTGCAAATGCCATGATTTTATCCCCTTTTAATGCTGAGTAATATTCCATTGTGTATTTATACCACAATTTCTTTATCCATTCATCTATTGAAAAGGGCATCTAGGTTGCTTCCACAGTTTAGCAATTGTGAATGGTGCTGCTATAAACATTGAAGTGGCTGTGTTACTGTAGTATGCTGTTTTTATGTCTTTAGGGTATAGACTGAGGAGTGGGATAGCTGGGTCAAATGGTGTTTCCATTCCAAGTTTTCTAAGGAATCTCCATACTGCTTTCCAGAGTGGTTGCACCAATTTGCAGTCCCACCAGCAATGTTTGAGTGTGCTTTTTCCCTCACAACCTCACCAACACATATTGTTGTTTGTATTCTTGATAACTGCCATTCTGACTGGCGTGAGATGAAATCTTAGGGTAGTTTTGATTTGCATTTCTCTAATTACTAGAGATGTTGAACATTTTTTCATATGTTTGTTGATCAGTTGTATATCTTCTTTTGAGAAGTGTCTGTTCAGCTCCTTAGCCCATTTACTGATTGGGATGTTTGTTTTTTTGGTGATAAGTTTTTTGAGTTCTTTATTTATACTGGAGATCAGTGCTCTATCTGACGTGTGTGTGGCAAAAATTTGCTCCTAAAATGTAGACTCGCTCTTTACTTCATTGATTGTTTCTTTTGCTGAGAAGAAGCTTTTTAGTTTGAAGCCATCCCATTTATTGATTCTTGATTTTATTTCTTGTGCTTTAGGAGTCTTGTTAAGGAAGTTGGGGCCTAAAATCTGACATGATGATTTGGGCCTACTTTTTCTTCTATTAGGTGTATTATCTCTGGTCTAATTCCTAGGTCCTTGATCCACTTTGACTTGAGTTTTGTGCATGGGAGAGATAGGGGTTTAGTTTCATTTTGCTGCATATGGATTTCCAGTTTTCCCAGCACCATTTGTTGAAGAGACTATCTTTTCTCCAATGTATGTTTTTGGCACCTCTGTCTAGTATGAGATAGCTGTATTTATGTGGGTTTGTCTCTGTGTCTTCTATTCTGTACCATTGGTCTACATGTCTATTTTGGTGCCAATACCATGTCGTTTTTGATACTATAGCTTTGTAGTATAATTTAAGGTCTGGTATTGTGATGCCTAATCCTTCCCTGTGATTATATTTTAATTGTGTCTTGTTGAATTTTCAGTTTGGTAATATTTGTCTTTTAACTAGAGTTTAGTCTGTTTGTATTATTTATATATTTGCATTTATTTCAGTTGTCTTGTGTGAATTTATTTGTCCTGTTTTCTCTGTTTGTACCTTCTTCCTTGTTTGTGTAGATTGAGTTTTACATTATTTACTTTTTTTCCCCTTTCTTTTTTTATACCTGGAATTGAACCCAGAGCACTTAATTGGCTGAGACAATTCTCCAGCCCTTTTTAAATTTTTTTTTTGAGATAAGATCTTGCTAAGTTGCTTAAAGCCTTGCTAAATTGCTGAGGCTGGCCTCAAACTTGTGATCCTCCTGCCTCAGTCTCCTATGTCACCCAGTTTCTTTCATTTTTTTTCCTTTTCACATTCTATTTTTTCTCTCTCTTTGATAATTAATATGTCAGAAATAGGCTTTATGTCTATTAGTTTAGTTTAAACTATTAGTTTAATAGTTCAACTATTTTAACATGAATTGCTATAGGAGGTAGGAAGGGGTAAGGCATGCTGAGGTTAAAATTTACACCAGATGCCATGGTGATAACATAGCAAAGATTTATTTCAGTTCACATCGCTAGAGTAATTAATGTAACTGAGACTGAAGGACCCATGTGGATGGAAGATCCACTGTCTCCTAGCTGTACCATCTGGCACATGTGGCCTCCTACGTCCCTACAGAAGGGGAGGAGAGAGCTCTCTTAAGTTGGTTTCCCCAGAAATAGACTCTCAGATAAAGATTCATCTGTAGAAGCGTCGCTGGGGACTATCTTGGGAACAATGCCTATAAAGAAGCAAGGGTAGAAGAAGGTACATCAGAGGCCTCTACCTATCACATGAGGGCACCTGAGTGGGGCTGGCCTTGCAGAGTTGGTGCCCTACCACTGAGCTACACCTTAAGCCCTTTTAAAAAAATTGAAACAGAGTCTTGCTAAGCTTCTCAGGCTGGCCTTGAACTTGCAATCTTCCTGTTACCATCTAGGGGTGCTGGGTTCATTGTCTCCGTTCAACAAAGAATTGAAGAACAGGACACAGTGATAGCAATCGAGAAGTAGGTTTATTGAAAAGAGAGATACAGAGGCAGACTACTCCAAAGAGAACGGGCCCCAGAACTGGGAGTCCGGTGGGGAAGTTTTGGCCTGTTCTTTTTATAGTCTCTACAGTTTCCTCCTTTCCTTATCTCTTCCCCTGTTCATGCACCCCTCACTGTTATTGATTGGTGCCTCCTCTGTCCACTGTCTGTTTTAGTATTTCCATTGGGTCCCCCACTTAGGAGCAGGAGTACAGAACTGTTTGTCTGATTGGGTCCCCCGCTTGTGTCCACCAGCACTTTTGTCATCCAGGAAGCTGACCTCATCAAAAGACCCTCTCCATGCTCCTTTGTTCTGGCCCTACCCCGACCTTCTTGCCTGCCATCTTGCCCTGGCTGCCTAAGCTCTTCTGTATCTCCCTCAATCCTGCTTCAGCTTTCCAAGTAGATGAAATTATAGGTATGCACTGTAATTGCCCAGCTCAATGTCTTTTTAATTTTATTTTCTTAGCAATTAGATAAATGCCAATTTATTTACTTTTCTCTTTCCACGCTTTTTTTTTATTGGCACATTATAGTTGTGCTTTATATGTGTTGTTACATATTCACACATGCACACAGTATAATAATATAATTTGGCCAATATCACTCTCCAGCACTTCTTTCCTCCCTCCCTTCTTCCCACCCCTTGGAACCTTTCCTCTACTGATCTCCCTTCATTTTTAGGAAATCTGCCCCCACCTTTGTTTTCCTTTTTCCTCCATAGCTTCCGCATATGAGAGAAAACATATGACCCTTAACCTTCTGAGTTTGACTTATTTCGCATAACGTGATGGTCTCTAGTTCCCTCCATTTTCCTGCAAATGCCATAATTTCATTTTTCTTTATGGATGAATAAAAACTCCATTGTATATATATATCACATTTTCTTTATCCATTCATCTATAGTCTGGGTCTATAGTTTGGCTGTTGTGAATTGTGCTGCTATGAACATGGATATGCATGTATCATTGCAGTAAGATGACTTGAATTCTTCAGAGTAAATACTGAGATGTGGTGTACCTGGGTCATATGGTGATTCCATGCCTAGTCTTTTGAGGAATCTCCATACTGACTTCCATGGTATTTGTACAAATTTACAATCCCACCAACAGTGTCAAGTTTTGTTTTTTCTCCACACACTCTCCAGCATTTGTTATTATTTGTATTCTTGATGACTACCATTCTGACTGGTGTGCGATAAAATTTCAGTGTAGTTTTGATGTGCATTTCCCTAATTGCTAATAATGTTAAACATTTTTTTGCATATTTGTTGGTCATTTGCTGTGCGGAAGCTTTTTAATTTGATGCTGTCCCATTTATTAACTCTTGGCATTATTACCCAAGCTTTATGGGTCCTATTGGGAGAGTCATTGTCTGCGCTTAAAAGCTGAGTGTTGACCCTATGTTCTCTTCTAGGGGTTAATCAATTTCTGGTCTAATTCTGAAGTGATCCATTTTGAGTTGATTTTTGTGCAGGGTGAGAGATAAGTGTCTGGTTTCATTCTCCTACATATGGATAACCTGTTGTCCCAGTTGTTAAACAGGCTGTCTTTACTCCTATGTATGTTTTAGGCACATTTGTCAAGAATCAGATGCCTGCTGATGTGTGGGTTTGTCTCTGTGCCTTCTATTTCGCATCATTGGTCTGTGTGTCTGTTTTTATTGCCAGTACTTATTATTACAGCTCTGTAGTATAATTCAAGTGAGGCATTGTGATGCCTCCAGCATTGCTTTTTTGACTTAAAATTGCTTTGACTATTCTGGGTCTTTTATTCTTCCAAACGTAAGGACTGTTTTTTTCTAGTTCTGTGAAGAATCTCTTTGGTATTTTGATGGAGATTGTATCTATATTTGCTTTGGGTAGTAAGGCCATTTTAACAATATTAATTCTGCCTACCCATGAACATGGGAGCTCTTTCCATCTTATGAGGTCTTCTTCAATTTCTTTCTTCAGTGTTCTGTAGTTTTCAAAGTAGTGGTCTTTAACCTTTTTGGTTAGATTTATTCTTAGGTATTTTTGTTTTTTTTTTTTTTTTTTTTTTGGTACTGGGGATTGAACTCAGGGGCACTCGACCACTGAGCCACATCCCCAGCCCTATTTTGTGTTTTATGTAGAGACAGGGTCTCACTGAGTTGCTTAGCACCTCGCCATTGCTGAGGCTGGCTTTGAACTCGCGATTCTCCTGTGTCAGCCTCCCTAAGTGCTGGGATTACAGGCTTGAGCCACCGCGCCCGGCTTTGTTTTGTTTTTTGAGGCTATTGTGAATGGAATTGTTTTCCTAATTTCTTTCTCAATAGATTCTTCGTTGGTATATAGGAAAAATACTAATTTTTGTATGTTGATTTTGTAACTTGTCACTTGGGCAAATTTGCTTATTAGCTCTAGCAATCTTTTGGTGGAGTTTTTTTGGATCTTTTAGGTATAGGATTGTATCATCTGCAAACAGTGATAATTTGACTTCTTGCTTTCCTATTTTTTTTATATCTTTATTTTATTTATTTTTATGTGGTGCTGAGGATCGAACCCAGTAACTCACGCATGTGAGGTAAGCGCTCTACCACTGAGCCACAGCCCTAGCCCTTGCTTTCCTATTTTTATCTCTTTTATTTCCTTCTCTTGCCTAATTGCTGTGGCTAGAATTTCTAGAACTATATTAAATAGGAATGTTGAGAGTGGACATCCTTGTCGTGTCTCAAATTTTAAAGGAAATGCTTTCAGTTCTTCCCCATTTACTATGAGGTTGTCTTGGGTTTCTCAGAGATAGCCTTTATGATGTTGGGGTAGGTTCCTCTTCTATCCCTAGATTCTTTAGTGTTTTTATCATGAATGAGTGCTGAATTTTCTTAAAGGCCTTCTACTAAGTGATTTTTGTCAATTTTTTAAAATTTCTGAAAGTTTTATTAGATTCTTTTCAAATCTGTTTATTTCCTGTTCTTTTATTATTTCTTTCTTATTGATTGATTGATTGATTGATTGGTGCTGGGAATTGAACCCAGGGGCACTTGACCACTGAGCCACATCTCCAGCCCTATTTGTATTTTATGTAGAAACAGGGTCTCACTGAGTTGCTTAAGGCCTTGCTTTTGCTGAGGCTGGCCTTGAACTCACCATTCTCCTGCCTCAGCCTCCCGAGCTACTGGGATTACATGCATGCACCACAACGCCCAGCCTTCCTGTTCATATTTTTAAGGTGTTTCTTTAAACATATTGAACATAGTTATATATTTCAGGGTGGTGTTCTCTGAGCTCCATTTCTGCCATCCACTGTTTCTACTGCTTTTTGCTCCTGGTGTTCTCTTTCCATGTATGCATGCTTGTATTAAAGTAGCAATCCTTCCGAGAGGCTTTGTACTCACTTTTGTAACTTACCTGAGGGAACTGCATAACTTTGACCTCTTCCTAGTTACAACTCTATATTTTCCATTTGCAATTTCTTGGACCACAGAACCATATGAAGACTGGCTGATGGTTCCAAATTATTGGGATTTTTCTCTTTAATTTTGTTTTTCCAGTAACTTTCTTTGTTGTTCCATTATGACTGATTTAATTTATTTCATTCACTTTTCTTTAGAATCCTAGCTTTATCAACCAGGTATCCTAGATTAGACTCCCTGCCTTTGGTAGGCCTTGGGTTTCATCTCTTTTTGGCAAAGTCTGACAGCAAAAACTCTGGTGGTGAAAGTGTCTTATCTCCCAGGTTTCCTGGTTTTCCTTTGTTTGGGGGGAGGGGAATTTTGTGCCCTCTGACTGATACATTTATCTGGTGCACAATGGAAATATTGTCCAGCATATTAATTGTTTCAGTCAGAAGGTTTCTTCCTTATGTTTTCATCATCATTCTGCCAGAAGCAGAGTCTCCCAGTCATTCTTCTAGGTCCTTCCTTCGTCACCCTGAGTCCAGCAATCTCTTCTTTTTTTGAAAATTTCTATGACACTTGGCATTGCCATGAAATATTTTGAGTCATCCCTGGTTCTACTGGATGGATGCAGTGAAATACGCACAGGTTTTGCACAGTAGTTTGTATCTTGGTTCTGCTATTTATTATGGACTTTGAAACTTCTTTTCATTGAGCTTCAGTTTTCTCATCTGTGAAATGGGTTGTTATCATGAGCGGCGTAATTAATAATTACTCGGAGGCGGATTGTCTTTAAATGCAAGTGTATATATATTTTTTTTCACAGTATCTTCTAAGAGTTTATAAACTATATATTTTCTGTGGCTACACAGACCTGAATGGCTTAGTATTTTTTTTTCATATTAAACACCTTTATATGCACTTTCAGTGAACAGTATATATATATATATATATTTTTAAATATTTTTTAGTTGTAGATGGGCACAATGTATTTTTATGTTATTGCTTTGTATGTGGTGCTGAGGATCAAACCCAGGGCCTCACGCATGCGGGGCAAGCGCTCTACCACTGAGCTACAATCCCAGCCCATATATATATTTTTTAATCAACCATCTTTACTATACCCATTCCCCTTTCCTGCCCCCCGCCTCCCCCATGTCGCGTCCAGTGTTCCTCTATTTCTCTTATGTTTCCCATTCCCACCTCCCTTATTCATCAGCATCCACTAATCAGAGAGACCATTTGGCATTTGGTTTTTTGGGATTGGCTTACTTCACTA
>CM053401.1:101445016-101472760 GCA_028644305.1 Xerus rutilus
ATTCTCTTTTATTGCTGAATAATATTCCATTGTGTATATGTACCACAGTTTCTTTATCCATTCATCTATTGAAGGACATCTGGGTTGCTTCCACAGTTTTGCAATTGTGAATTGTGCTGCTATAAACATTGAAGTGGCTGCTTTACTGTAGTGTGCTGTTTTTAAGTCTTTAGGATATAGGCCAAGGAGTGGGATAGCTTGCAAGTGTATATTTAATCACAACAATCATCAAATATAATCAACTAATGCAAAAAGTGTTGGGTGTGCTGGAGCATTCAATGTGCACTAACTAAACAGTACAAGTAATTCACATAATCCCAGGGCAACCACAAGCCCCCAAATACCTCCGGTGCCACGTGGCTTCTCTTAGCCAAAGATCAGATGTTGTCTTTGGTGGTTCTCTTCAGCTGACTGCTGGATGTCAGAGAATGGTGGAGTTGATCCAGGGATGGACAGCAAAGCGGCCAGTCTCACTGATGTCCTTGGAGCAAAACCTCCAATGTGGCAGGACAAGCAGTTTAAATGCAGTTCCAAGTTGGTGGTATAAGCTGGTGATTGGTCACACCCAGTAAAAGCCAATGTCCATTGGTTATGTCCAGTGAGATAGTGTAATTGCAACTGGGCATGTTCTTTGCACATGTGCATGGAGCTGTGCTTCCTATCAATTGTAGCCAGTCACTGCTAAGTATGCCTATGGTTAGGTGCCCCTTACAGCCCCTTATTGATTGCAAGCAGGCATGACTAAGCATGTCAATGGCTGCTGTTCCTTATGGCCAGCAACTTAGTGAGTCCCCAGCATGTCCAGGCATGTCTATGGCATATGCTCCATACAGTTGCCCATCCCTACCTTGCCATGATCTCATAGCATTCAAATGAAACTACACTTACACTTGACATGTGCTGAGTTGAATCAGGAGAACAGATACAGGCCACAGACCATGGGTCTAAATACTTAAAAGTTGGGGCTGGGATTGTGGCGCAGCGGTAGCGTGCTCGCCTAGCACGCGTGAGGCACTGGGTTCGATCCTCAGCACCACATAAAAATAAAAAAATAAAGATATTCTGTCCACCTACAACTAAAAAATAAATATTAAAAAAAAATAATAAAATAAAATAAATACTTAAAAGTTACAGAAGAAGCTAGTAAACAGTTATGTAAGATGGCTCTATTCTGCCTTGACAGATATGCCCTCATAATCACAAGAAAAAATGTAAAGCTCTAATTTTTTTGCAGTAAAACATCAAAGACAACTGAATTTAATTGTTATTGTACATATCTGGATGTTATGTTGATGGATCAGTGATGTTTGAAAGAGCAATAAAACAAAAAATACATAATTCCTAAATTATTACACTTATTTCATAAAATTAATTTTTCTTAGCTTTCAAAATTATGAGTTATAGTGTTAGAATCAACATTATCAGATGATTTGCATTCTGTTGACAATGTTGCCAAATTAGACCATTGTTCTTGAGTCATTGTAGTTCTTAGATAAGAAATGGAGAAATTAATTCAATTGGGAGAAACTGCTGCTGAGTTTCTGCTTAGTTCTACTGAGGTAGAACAACGGGAATTACCAAAAGAAATCCTCAAACCACATTTAGAATCAGAAATGGACCAGAAATCTTACATATCAAGTTTAAACATCGCAATTAGGCTGCATATGATAATCATATTAAGCAAAAGATTATTAACTATTTTCATTTCACATGTCACCATTTCATATTGCTATTTTTACTCTCTCAAATAAATATTTAGATTAATATAGCCCTTATTTGATTACTTTGATAAGAAAAAAGACATAAAGAAAATAGAAGATAGGATTTTTCTCTGTCAAATCTACAATTTCCAGAAAAGTGATCTGGATAGAAATTAATCCCAGGATTATCTGTATGTGACTCTTCTCTTTCTTAGTTTACAGATATTTTTGTTTACTTTTTGAATTTTATTTTATTGGAATGTTGCCTTTATTGTATATTTCATACATGGCTATTTGGTCTTGAAAAATCCAATACACACTTAAAATAATAAATAGGTATTTTTAAAAATATTTTTTAGTTGTAGATGGACACAATATCTTTATTTTATTTATAATATTTTTTTATGTGGTGCTAAGGATTGAACCCAGTGCCTCACACATGCAAGGCCAGCACTCTACCACTGAGCTACAATCCCAGCCCCATAAATAGGTATTTTTAATCCTTTTAAAAGTAAAATAATCAAACCTAGATTTTTTTGTAGGCTTTTGATAGCAGCATTCCATGACAGATATCAGATAAGGCTAGACATTGGAGCTCAGTGGCAGATCACTTGCCCAGCATGCAAGAGGCCCTGAGTTTGATCTCCAGCACCAAAAAGAGATAATTTATTGTCTTACAGTTCTGTAGATCACAGGTCTGACGTGGGTCTCACTGGGCTAAAATCATGATGATGATGGAGGCTGCAGGAGACACTCATCTTTTCTAGCTTCCAGAGGTTGTGCCTTCCTCAGCTTATGGGCCCCTCCCTCCATTTTTTTTTTTTTTTTTTGGTACTGGGGATTGAACTCAGGGGCACTCAACCACTGAGCCACATCCCCAGCCCTATTTTGTGTTTTATGTAGAGACAGGTTGCTTAGCACCTCACCATTGCTGAGGCTGGCTTTGAACTCGCGATTCTCCTGTCTCAGCCTCCCTAAGTGCTGGGATTACAGGCTTGAGCCACCGCGCCTGGCTCCTCCCTCCATTTTCAAAGCCAACAGAGTTGCATCTCTCTGATCTGCCCTCTGCCTGCAAACAGCTCAGCAGCTTCCCCACTGGTCTCTAACTATTCCTTGTGTTGGCTTTTCATGCCCACATCTTGTGTTCACCTTGCACCTCTAACTTTGGGGGAACTTTCCCTCCTGTGAAGAACTGGATACTGGGAAGGGAGGTGACAGCAAAATGCCAAGGCAGGAGCAGGCTTGGAACCAGAGGCAGCCGCACAGAAACGCTGGCTTAGGGAATGTTGCCCAACCTCAGCACTTGTGTTCATCTTCTCGGACTGCCATGACAAGATCCCACAGACTGAGTGGTTTCAACTGCAGAAAGTTATTTTATCACAGTTCTGGGTGCTTGAAGTTCAAGATCAAGGTCTCGGCAGGGTTGGTTTCTTCTGAGACCTCCGAGGTTTGCCCTCTTGCTGCCTCTTCACAGGTCTCCTTCTGTAAGCATGCTCTCGGTGCTTCTCTGTGAGTTCAGATTTCCTCTTAGGAGAGACACCGGCCAGAGTGGATCAGGACCCACCCTAATGCACTTGCTTTCCTGAGTCACCTCACGAAAGACCTTATCACCAAATACAGTTACATCTGAGGTACTTCAGGGTTAGGACTTCAACAAACGAATTTGAGGAGGACACAGATCAGCCCAGAACAACACTTTAAAGAAGAAACCAGCCAACTGCGATGGAACACTCCTGTAATCCCAACAGTTTGGGAGACTGAGGCAGGAAGAGTGGAAGTTTGAGACCAACTCAGGCAATTTAGCCAGACTCTGTCTGTCTCAAAATTTGAAAATGGGCTGAGGATGTGACTCAGTGATAGAGCATTTTACCTAGTGTGCATGAGGTTCTGGGTTCAATTTCCAGTAGCACCATGAAGGAGGAGGGGGAGGAGGAGGAAGAGGCTCAGAGAAGTACATTACAGTCCCAAATCATGCCACAGGTCAAGGGATGATATTTCCATCTCTCAACAGAGCCCTTCTTAGCAGCAGCAGAGTGATAATGCACAAGAGACCAGGGCAATGGAGTCTGATAATTATATTTTTAGCTTTAATTTCACTGGTTCTGGGAACTTAGATAAATGCCCTAAGCTTCTAAGGTCTCAGTTCCTTTTTCTGAAAAATGATGACAATAAAAGCCTTCTCCTTGGCCAGGCATGGTGGCGCACGCCTGTAATCCCAACAGCTCTAGAGGCTTAGGAAGGAGGATCGCAAGTTCAAAGCCAGCCTCAGCAAAAGTGACGTGCTAAGCAACTTAGCAAGACTCTGTCTCTAAAGAAATACACAATAGTGCTGAGGATGTGGCTCAGTGGTTGAGTGTCCCTGCGTTCAATCCCTGTTACCAAAAAAAAAAAAAAGGAAAAGGCTTTTCCTTAAAAGGTGTTTGTAAGAATTTGATGAGATTTGGGCAGGAAATGCAGAGTACTTTCTGAAAGTGCTGCCTCCTTCCCCATTCCACTCTGCACCTTTCTTTTTTCCTGCTCTCAAAATCTGCTCTTATTTGCCACTTGCCAGAAATGCTCAGTTATTTTCCCCAGGTTATTTTCAGTTCAATAGCTAAAAAAATCAAATGGCTTAAAAGCTTAAAACTGTCGTGGTGGGATTTCAGGCATAAGCTAGCAAGTAGCAGGTGGGGCGCTTGGCATGCTGGGAGCCTTCTCCAATGCTGTGCCTGTGGCAGGCTCTAAAAGGGAACACTCACTGATGTGCTCTTCCACCCCAAGTGCCTGGGGGTTCTCACTTCTAAATAATAGGCTGTGCATGATTTGATTTTATTTCACTCTAAATTGCCCTGCCTGCAACCAGGGATGCAAAGTGGAGTTCTACAAATCAATTCCGCTGTGCAAATAAGCAGGTGCCTGCTGACTTGGGGGTGCCTAGAAATGAAGCCAGGCTTCAGAGTGTCGAGGCAATGATTGTAATTTGCCTTTGGGGTCAAACTGGATTTGGAATACAGAACCGTTTTCAAGTGTTTCATTTGCCATCTTGATATACATGGCGCGTGTTCTATGAAGATCTACTCCGTGCAGAGCACTTCACTGAGGCCAGCGTGGCAAGAGGGGGAGACTAGTCTCTTTTCCTGGGCTCAAAGTTGTTCAGAGCAGGAGAGGGCCTAAGCACTAGCAATCTGGTTCAGTAAACAGAGGCTGGGGAGAGCAGGGACAGGCGGGGCTTCTCATTCTAAGTTGGAATTTCTGTGCCCATAGGAGCTCCCTTTCATCATTCAGCTGCTATTGTTTTACAGATGTTGCTTCAAACCCTGCCCCTGTTGCATGTTTGGTGTTGACCTGGCCCATCCATGTTTGGGGTCAGAATGGCAAGTTGGATAGAGGCAGGTTCTTTTTTTTTTTTTTTTTTTCAGTTGTGGTTGGACACAATATCTTTATTTATTTTTATGTGGTGCTGAGGATCGAACTCAGTGCCTCATGCATGCGGCAAGCGCTCTACCACTGAGCTACAATCCCAGCCCGAGGCAGATTCTTTTAATCTGTGCCCAACCCTGATTTTGGTAGCAAAATATCCTCCCCATGTCAGGCACCAGATTCCTAAATGTGGCCATGTTGTTCAGCCCAGCTGTTCCCCTCTGACTTTTGAGTAGGCCAGCTTTTGACAGCCAGAATGCCAGGAGCCACAGAGAGGAGAGGAGTCACACACTGAGTCACCCTGAGCAGAATGTGGGTAGTCTCTTCCTCCACCTCCCACTCAGCTGCTGCCCACAGTGGCTGTCACCCTGGTAGTTCTCCTATAGCCCCACCCTCATAGGGCCAAGGCTTTGCAGTTTTCACTCTCACTAGCCCCTGGTCACAAAATCCCTTCCTGAACAAGACGACAATGATTCTTGGCTTGGCCAAAATTTAGTCAGGCTTCTGAGCCTTCTCTCAGGCCTGTCTGTGTATTCTTTGTAAAATTCAGCTTTAGCAAAAGAATGCTGATAAGTCAGCACAACCAGAAGGCCCCCATCTTTGATAGCTGATCACTGTTCATACCTGTCCAGGTTCCTCTTCCTCCACCAGGCCCCAGGCAAGGTCTGATCACACTGGCTTTTCTTCAGTAAGAATCCTGTTGGATCAGTTGAGTCAGATCCCTTAATTCTTGCTTAGCTGTTTTTTATCCACTGACCTTACCCTGCTCCTTGGCTGTAAATTCTCACTTAACCGTGCTGTGTTCCATGTTGAGACCTTTCTCTCTCCCCTTCTGCTAGGCTGTTGCAGAGGTCTTACACCTAGTGCAATGGTCCTGAATGGTCTTTCTTGCTGTGCTTTAGTATTATTGAATAACTTTTTTAAAATGAGGATCTCCTTAATTACTTCATGTGAAGGAGTGAATAATTAATAATAATTGTTCCTTTCTAGAGTCTTTGCATTTTAATAAGCAAACTGATGCTTTAGTTCACTTAATTTTTTTTAATAAGCAGCTGATGCTTTAGTTCACTTAATTTTTTTTTTTTTAATAAGCAGCTGATGCTTTAGTTCACTTAATTTTTTTTTTCTAAGGAAGAAAGAAACTTGGAAAGTGGAATGCTAGAACAAGTGAGAAGCTTCTGGGAGCCATATTTTCTGCCGGGGGAGGGCTTTCCAAATGCCACCATGCAGGCTCATTCTCCTCCATGTGCATCAAAGGCTGAAGGCTGGTGGCCCATTTGCCCCCTTGTCATTGGCCCTGGAGGGGTGGGAAACTGCAAATCAAGATTCTTGCTGCCCACTAGAAGAGTCGCCACTGTAATCCAGGGATATCAACAGAATTGAGTGGTGAACGAAAAACCAAAATGAATCACTTTACTTAGCCAAGACCCAAACCTAATCCATTGCTTCATGGGGCCATGAGCCAACTGCATTATCTTTTTTAAAACAATTTTTTTATCCTAATTAGGTGTATATGACAGCAGAATGCATTTTGATTCATTGTACAGAAATGCAGCACAACTTTTCATTTTCCTGGTTGTACATGATGTAGGGTTGCACCATATGTGCAGTCACACATGTACCTAGGGCAATGATGGCCATCTCATTCCACCATCTTTCCTGCCCCCATGCTTTATCCTTTTCCCTCCCTCTCATTTACCTAATCCAAAGTTCCTCCATTCTTCTCATGCCCTACCCCATTATGGATCAGCATCCACTTATTAGAAAGAACATTTGGGGGCTGAGGTTGTGGCTCAGTGGTAGAGCACTTGCCTCGCATGTGGGAGGCACTGGGTTCGATCCTCAGCACCACATATAAACAAATGAATAAATAAAGGTCAATCAACAACTAAAAAATTTAAAAAAAAAAAAAAAAAAAAAAGAAAGAACATTTGGCCTTTGGTTTTTTGGGATTGGCTTACTTCCCTTGGCATGATATTCTCCAATTCCATCCATGTACTTGCAAATGCCATAATTTTATTCTCTTTTAATGCTGAGTAATATTCCGTTGTGTATATATACCACAGTTTCTCTATCCATTCATCTATTGAGGGGCATCTAAGTTGCTTCCACAGTTTAGCAATTGTGAATTGTGCTGCTATAAACATTGAAGTGGCTCAACTGCATTATCTTCTCTCCCTGTTGACCAATTTTACCCAGAATAAAACTAAGAGGTCCACAAAGCTTAGAGCTACTGCTGGAAGGGAACGTGTTCACCTTCTAGCCAGTGCCTTCCCACTGTACAGGTGAGGACTCTGAGATCCCAAAAGCTGTGGCCCAACCCAAAGACACATGGCACCTTGGGGACTCAAATCTGACTCTGCTCTGGTAGCCCCTCACTTTATTTACTGTCCTGAGGGAATTTCAAGAGCCAGCACCAGCTGGACCTCATATGGAGTGTGTGCTGGGGTGGAACCCAGTCTTCATGGGTGCTACGTGTTTGCTCTACCACAGAGCTTGACCCCAGCCTGTCCTATTTTTAAATGGAGGCCTCTCCCAATGAAGAAGTTGGTGACCCAATTGAGAGATGGGGTGGTGTTGGAGTTTCTCACCTTCACCTCCTCCTGTAGTTGAAAAAGCAAAAGGGAAACTGTAAAATGCGTCCTGACCTGACTTACATCACGATGACTAATATTATCATTGTTATCGATTGCTTCAGTCAAGCCACTAGTTTATCATTTACCTTTCAAAGTTATGTGAACATTCATCTAAATTAGGGGCTCTGCACTGGAGGAGATGTTGCCCACGGGGGACATTAGGCCATATCTTGAGACATTTTTTGGTTATCCTAACTTGGTGGGGGTGGGAGTGAGCACAGTGAGAACCACTAGCACCCAGTAGATAGAGACCATGTATATTGCTAGATGATTGCCTAGGCCAGCCCCTGCCCTCCCCCCCAGGAACTGTCTGACCCAAAATATCAGTGGAAACCTTGGTCTCAGTCAACACAAAGGAGTGAGGGGTTGTCTTAATCTTAATCTTATTACCTCCACAAATCAAACTCTTCATTTTTCTTTATTTGGTCCAGCCTTTGCTCCACCGTGCATACTTACACTTCCGTAGTTCTTACAGTCATGGCGTGTGTTCAATTCATATTCCACTTTTCATCACTTACTGCATCCAGAGCTGTTTTTTCCCTCTTGTATCACTGTCCTCTCGGTTACTGTTTTTAATGGATGTAATACAATACCTGAGGTGGGCTGACCCGTTCACGTTTCTGATTGGGGTGTTTGGAGGGACTTGCCAAGTGAGCTGCCTGGGCTGAGGTGGCTCTGTGGGCCCTGCTGTGACCAGCCTCCTCTTCCCACAGTGCAGGCGTCGGCATCATAGTCCTCATCATCAATAGCCTTTATGAAGCGCTTTGTGACTATCCGTTGGCACGGGGGTATCTTCTGTAGAGATCTCCACCAGCCCCTGACATCTGGGGCATGTTGGCTCAGACAGGTAGCATATATGTTAGCCAACCACAAAGACCGGGCTGTAGGCCCCAGGCAGAAGGTGCAAAAACGGATTCCTAGGCAACATTCATGCCAAGAGTAAGTGCAACTGGGAAGGCAGATAGGCTGGATTCCCAAGGAGAGTCTGGCTCTTGGCTTCTCTCTTCTAGCTGGCTGGAGACTTCTTGAAGGATATGGGATTCTACAAGCTCCTAGGAGGGAAAGAGGGAGAGAGGATAGCAATTTGACAGGTCAGGGGATTGTTAAAGTGTCCCAGGCTAACAGTGCACAGACTAGGACAAAATGTGATGTCCACCAGAAATGCTCCTCTGGAGACCTTCAGGCTGCCTTTTCTCACCTCATGCTCTTTGTCATCCCTCTGCAGGTGTTCCATGAGCGGGGCATCCTCTTTGGCTACCGGCATCCACAGAGCTCTGCCACAGCCTGTGTCCTCAGCCTTTTCCAAATGACCAATGAGACCCTCAACATCTGGACTCACTTGCTGCCCTTCTGGTATCTTCCAGTGCCCTTGACCCCCCCGTCTCATCCAGGGTCCCTGAGGATTAGGGCTGTTTTGAAACACAGTCGAGATTTGGAGGGTTGGGATTTGGAGATTACTCCACGGGTGCAGGTGACCATGTGGCAGAAGGAGGGAAGCTGGGCACTCCATGGAATGGCTGGATTCTGGGGGCCACTCTGGCTCCCAGGCCCTTCCTTGATTTGATAGTATTTATCTTCATCCCCTTTAGTCCTGGCAGCTTTGCTGGTCTTTGGGAAGCCCTGGTTAAAATGTCACTAGCTCGAGCAAGTCACTTAATCTCTCGTTTTCCACCTGCAGAGCAGTCGCAATGTCTGTACCTTTTTCAGGGTTGCAGGGAGGACTGGGAAAAAATGGTTAAAGGCATCAGGCACAGAGCACCAGACTCATAATTGTTCTGGAACCTCAGCAATGGGGAAGCCCTTGGTCAGGCAGCACTCTAATAGAGTCAGCTAAGAGCAAGGCTCTGTAAAGCGTAAACCCAGGAGTGGGAAGGGCCTTGCTGAGAAAGGTGGGCCCCAGACCAACTTCACATATCTCATGTATGAGTTCACCCAGAGGCAGGGTCACAGCATAGACCATAGTGCTGTCAGCCCCCAGTGTCTGCAGTAGATTGCTTCAGGACCCCTGCTGATACCAAAGTCTGTGAATGGATGCTCCCTTATATAAAATAGCATAGTATTTTCCTTTTCCCTACACACTTCCTTCCGTATACTTTAAATCTTCTTATAATACCTAATACATTGTGTATGCTCTGTACATAGTATGGTATGCTGTTTAGGGAATAATGACAAAAAAAAAATCTGCATGCTCAATGCAGTCACATGTTTCCTCTCCCTGGATATTTCTGATTCATAGTAGTTGAATCCCAGGATGCAGAACAACAAATAGTGAGGCTTGACTGTATGTCAGAGCAGGGAGGACCACATAAGTCATTCAGGTCACTGTCCCACTCAGACCACTATCAGCTGATAGATGCAACCAGAGAAGGGGTGGCTTCTTTACATTGCATAGCAGAGTTGAGGCACAGGCGGGTCCTGGAACCCCCAGACTCCGTGAGAGAGTCAGAGAGCCCCCAGAGTGTGTTGAGTGGAGATAGGCCTTGCTTACATAAAAAGCCCACATGCTAATAAATTGTAGCATTGCAAAAGGGAATTAAGTTAGGTTCTCCCTTCAGGCCCTCATTCTCCTCCCTGCAGCTGCCTGTTTCTTGTGCATCCTCCTGAGCTCCTCTAGGGAGCCTGAGCAACCGTGACTTGTGTGTCCCCAACCTCTACATCTTTCTTCCACCCCTCTCCTGCTATCTCCTTTGGAGGTCTCACTGGACCGGAGTCTCTAGGGTTTCAGAATGAGAGTTCTGTTTTGTGGATGAACCACTGCTGATATCAGCTGTTTTGAGATTTGATACCACTACAAAGTGCCCGTCCTTGCTTGTGGTCTTGAAGACTTGCTAGCCATTTTACAGCTGAGCCAACCTGGCTGAGCTAACCCACTGCGTACCGCTGCCCTTCCCTGTGCCAGGCTCCCAGAGACATCCCCACTGAGCAACACAGACCAGCCGGAAGGGCTTGGGAAAGCCTGTGTCCAAATGCCTTAAGGAAATGGAATGATGAAATGATCTTGAGGTGATGGATATGTTTTGACAAAGAGCAAATAGCTTAAGCTTTACTTCTGTTGGGGCAGGATGGAAGTGTAGCCAGAGAGTTTAGGGATACTTCTGCAGTTCCTGGTAAACATGCTCTGTAGAGTCTCCATCTTTAGGAGTTAGTGGGAAACAGAGCCTGCTCTCCACGAGAGATGTGTGAAAGTGAGGGGCTGTGCTGGTGGGACCCCATGTATGGGCTGCAGGTTAGGCAGCTCTGATGCAGGACTGTGCCCTATATCTGAACTTTCTAGCACTAGGAATTGCCATGGGAGGTGGTAAGCCTCCCGTACTTGGAGGCGTGCAAACCGAGGCTGGAGAATCACTGGGACAAGATGCCATGAAAGAAATGCCATCACCTTGTGGTGGGGGTAGATTGGATTAGATCAACCTACAAAGGCTCTCTTCTTACCCCACCTGCCCATTCCCAACTTATTGCTTCTTAAGTCAAAAAAGGCCCCTTCCACCCTCTCCAGCACATGGCGCTTCATCAAAGTGGACTCACAGGGATTGGTCATCCTAGGAGAATGGAAAGCAGAGGAGTGGAGTTTAGAGGTTCCCAGCCACAGAGCTTGAGGCATCCATGCTGTGTTCCAGGTTCTTTGTATGGAGGTTTGTGACAGCACTGTATATGACAGACATCCAGAATGACACCTACTCATGGCCTCTGCTCGTGTACATGTGCACCAGCTGCGTGTACCCTCTCGCATCCAGCTGCGCGCACACCTTCAGCTGTATGTCCAAGAATGCCCGGCACATCTGCTACTTCCTGGACTATGGCGCCGTCAACCTCTTCAGCCTGGGTATGTGAGTCATCTCCCCTGAGACCCAGCCTTTTGCCCCTTCCCCTGTGGGCAGGGTTACCATGAGGCTTTGATGGGTGTGTAGGAGTCACAGGAATGCCAGGACCTGTCCAGGCTCCTGATGAGGGTTTTGTAGGAAACGTTCTCATCATGCTTCTGTGGGATAAATGCTCTCTCTGCGGCCTACTTCAGACTCCCAACAAGAGGTCCCCAACATCCCTTTGTTTTTCTTTGACACCGGGGAGGAGATGCACACAGGCACACACCACTACATAGTAATTCCACCACACAAATACAGTAGATGCACGCATTGAGAACTTAAGACTTTTTTTAGTATGACTTACTTAATTGTAAACTTATGTAAACTTGATCTTTGATGGTGGCTGGGCTAACAGTCAGCTTGCAAGACTCTGAAACTTTCACAATCAGCTCTTACCGGCCAGGACAGGCAGAATCCAGCACCTCAGGGCTGGCCTCTGTCATGACTGGTAGAGAATAAGAGTGGAGTTCACAAAGTGAACCTCCTTTATCCTGAGTCTTAGAGGTGTTAAAGACCTGTTCAAAGTGCCACAGGAACAGAGCTGGGAACCTGGTGGAGAAGTTGGCGTGGATGTCCCCAACTTCATCTTTAACTCCTGCCTGCTCTTCTCTCCTCTACTTATGGCATCCTTCATCCCCCAGGACCCTGGTTCTAGCCTCTTTGTCCCTCCTGGTCCTGCTCTAGGTGTGAAAGCCAGTTGCAGTCTTCCCTTTCATGAGAGTTTGTCCACGAGGAGGCTAGAGGTGATTAAGTGACCACCTTCCCTGCCACTCCTCAGGGCTCTGCTGTCCAGTTCCCACCATTCACCAACACAGGTTGCCAAGGCCCCAACCTTGTGCTTATTGTCAGGGTGCACACAGGCTCTGTGGCCATCTCTCCTGGGTTGTCACCAGCCTTTGGCACAGGGGCCCCTCCTGCATCACCCCTCCCTTTCCTCCCCCACCCTCCTTGTTCTTACTTTTTTGCTGGCCCCTTCCTCTGTTCTACTCTATAGATGGGCTTGCTCAGAATTGGCCCTCTCGCCTCTTCTCTACATGGCCCAGCTCCTGTCTGATCTCTGCCCACACCATCCCTTATCTCCTCTGGACAAGGCCCTCCCAAACTCCATCTTTGAACTGTGGGCCTGAAGTTCCTGACACCTCCCAGCCTGAAACCAGGGCTGTGTGCATCCTCCTCCCACCCTGCCCCCTCACCTGCCCCCCTCTCCTGCCCCGTGGCTAGCATCCCCCCATTGTGTCAGAACTCTGTAGCAACCCTGCTGTTCCGCCCCACCTCCAGGACTTGCACCATCCCATCTAATTGGTGATCAGGTTCAGCTGAGAGTCTTTCCTACAAACTTTTCAAGTGGCTCTGCCCCATAGTCTTGGCTAGGACCCGCATCAGGGCCTCCCACAGGAACTGTGGCAATAGCCTCCTTTGGCCTGCTCTCCGGTTCCACCCAGCTGCCCTGGAGTTTTTTGCAACACCTTTTCCCACGTCTCTCCTCCCACTATAAACTTTCAGCTCCTTCATTATCTGGGATGAAGTCCAATCTCCTGAGCCTGGCAGCTTCCTTTAGACTCGTTTCTGATGAGAGAGAGCATTTTGAGCAATTGCTGAGAGGCCAGTTCTCTGTTGAGCACCTGACACATGTCATAATATGGTGCTTAATGGTCCAGATTCTGGAGCCCAGTGCCACCGCTCCTTAATAGTTATGTGCTCTTGGGCAAGTTTCTTAATCTCTCCAGCCTCAGTGCTCTCATCCAGGACATCAACTTAATGTCTTCCTCGTAGGAGTGTTATGGTGATTAAATGATTCTAAGTGGAGCCCCTGGGACAGTGCCCAGCGCTTGGTCCATGACACAGGGTGGCCAGCACCATGACTGTCCCACTAACCCAGGCAGCACCCCCTGGTGGCTGCTATGGGCATGTCCACGCTGTAGGTGAGGGCAAGGAGGAGAGGGAAGGTAAGTTGCCAGGGTCACTCCACTGGGAAGCAGCGGGGCCAGGCTTAGACCAGAAGCCTGCGCGGTCAGCCAGCGCTCTGCACTGCCTTCCTCCTCCACTGGCTCACAGGCTGTGTGAGAATGCCCCTTGTCACTCTGTCTCCCTCTCTCTGAGCTTCATATGTGCCATTCCCAGGTCCCCCTCTTCCCTTCCCTGCAGGGTCTTCAAACCTCTGCCCTGAATGCTTTGGGGGCCCTGCTCTGGGGCCCTCCTCCTAGCCCCCAGTTCTGGTCCCACCGCCTCCATAGCTCTAATGCCCAGCCTTGCCTTAATTCCTGCCTCTTCATGGGATCAACTGGCTGAGGACAGATGTGTCTTTCCTGTTTCATGTTCTAGTCTGCTGCCCATCATTTAACATGAAAAAAAAAAAAAATGTCCAGCAAACATGAAAAGAAGGTGTAGGCATTTGAGAGAAACCACTGATTCCACCACAGACCCACAGCTCCATCCTCCACCGTCACCTTTCCTCCCCACTTTCCTCCTCCCACCCTGGAGAGCCCTCAACCCCTGGGGGAGGATGGCAGTTACTTTAGCTTCCTCCCTGGCCTCCAGCTGCTCCTCCCTTAGGCCATTTGTGCACTTTTTTGCTAGGTTTTGGTCCTTTTCATTTCCTGTTCAGCAACCTTCTGTGGCTCCCTATTGCCCTCAAGAGGAGGTTCATTTTTCTTAGATGGACATCCACAGCTGCTCCCTGGACAGCCCCCCTGCCCTCAGGTGCTTGTCAGAGACCCCTTAGCCTCAACTCTGGGTGGGGGCCATGGTCAGCTCCTTGGCCTATTGCTTTGTCCATCCTGAATGCCCACCTCACATGGGAAACCACCTTGCTTGCTGCTGTAGTTCTGGGCAGGGTCTGAGGCCCCCTGGCTCCTGTATTGCCCACAGGGCTGGCACATCCCTGGGCTCCAGTTGGCATCCACTGAACTCATAGCGTCCAGGTGTAGGTGGGCATCTCCCCATAGCATCAGGCCTGGAAAAAGCACTTTTCTGCTTCCCTGGAGCAGCTCCCAGTTAAAATCTCATAGGCAGAGATTTTCCTGCTGCCTCTGGGAGCATGGTACCAGGAGGGCGACTCTTAGCACTTTCTGCCTGTGTGACCAATTTCATTAGATCCATCAGTCAAATGTAAAAGGCAGAGATTGGACCTGAGTGGCTGGGGCCTGCTCCAGCCCTAAGGTGGGATTTCAAGGTTCTCAACATCTTGGAAGAATAGGGGCCTTGAACCTGATCCCTCAGTCCCTGGGCTGTCAGGCCTATGGCCACCTGTCCCAGAGGGATACTCTCAAGTGAGTGCATGCAGGTGCTGGCTCCTTTGTGAAGGACAGTGGTCTCCTCATGGTTGCAAGTAAAAGTCTCAGCCAATTGGTCTCTGGAAGGTCCTTGGGTCATCTTCTCTCACAGACTCCAACACCTGAAGCAAAATACCTCACCTGGCCTTTCAGTTGGTGAGTCACCAGCTTCTTCTTAGGAGGGTCTACCCCCTCACACTGATCTGCCCTTAGGAAGCACCTGTCCTTGGGCAGGTGGATTATGCATGCTCTGAGAGGAAAGCTGAGCACTCTGGACTGTCCTCACCAGCAATAGTGCAGAGTAAGGAGCAGGAATTCTGAGCTTAATGCATGGGCACATGCCTGTAATTCCAGCAATCTGAGAGGCCAAGGCAGGAGGATCACAAGTTCAAGGCCAGCCTCAGGAACTATGCAAGGCCTTTTCTCAAAATAAAAAATGAAAAGGGTTGGAGATGTAGGTCTAGGAGAGCACTCGCCCAGCATGTATGAGGCCCTGCGTTCAATTCCTAATACTGCAAATAAACAAATCAAAAAATCAGGAACTTTCTCGCTAAGCTGCCTAGGTTTGAAGCTCAGCTTTTCTACTTTCGGGCTGTGTGGCCCTGAATGAATTGCTAAACCTTTCTGAGCCTCTATTTCCTCATCTGTAAACTGAGGATAAGTGTAAGCTTTATGTGGGAAGATGGGGATAGAGGTTAAGTGAGCTAATATATGCAAAAATGGAGGAATGTCAACTCATAGGCGAGTCTCAGGTAGGAAAAGGAGCAAGGAGAGAGCATTCTGGGAGGGTTCAGGGGCAGGCCTGCTGTGGGTCTGTAGGATGATGAGGGCTAAGACAGAGGGTGGGGACAGTCTTAGTGCCTGGGCTTGGCTTTGTTCCTGAGGCTGGTTTTTCTTCGCCAGGCTCAGCCATCGCCTACTCTGCATATACGTTCCCTGAAGCGCTGGTGCACACCACCTTCCATGACTACTACATAGTGCTGGCCGTGCTGAACACCATCCTCAGCACTGGCCTCTCCTGCTACTCCAGGTACCAGGCTCTCTGGACTCAGGTGGGAGGACAGGGAGGGGGGCTTAGCATGCAACTCTGTGGCATTTGAGGAGTCGATGGAAGAGGTTGGCTGGGTGGAAAGGGCATGAGGAGCCTGTCTCCGTTCCAGATGGAACCTCTGTCGCCAGGCACTGTAGGTGGGCACAGAGCCTCCCCACAAGTGCCCTTGCTGAGAAGAGTCCACGCTTGGTTTAACACTCTGAAATTCTTAGTAATTTTTGAACAAGAGGGTCCCGCACTTCGATTCTGTACTGGCTCCTACAAATGATGTACCTGACCTTGCTAGGGAAGTCACTTAGTCTCCTTGAACTTCAGTTTGCTCAGCTGTAAAGTGGGGCCAATTCATCTAGATGGATGTAGGATGACAGGTAACGTACCCAGGATGGCTTGCACAAGCCCAGTCAGTGGAGGTGCCTCGTAAACAGGCCGTCGGCCATTAGGAGCAACCGAGTGGGCCTGCCTCCCGTGTGTGTGTGGTGGATGACGCAAGATATTCAAATGTCGAGCTCGCCCCCATGGCCATGGGTCATACATCTAATTCCCACTGTTCTTTTCCCTTTCACTCAAGAAAACCCCTTGGGTGTGAGTGTGAGAGACGTTGTTATGGGGAGAAGTACACTAATTTTTACAGCTCTTGGCAAAAGTTTGTTGTCCAAAAGCTCAGGTTCCCTGTAATACTTAGGAAACCTTCCGCAGGGCTGTGTCAGGGTGACAGCCCTGTCCAGATAGTACTGAGGTCTGGGGTGGCAGCGGGTCAGGAAATGCACCAGGGTAGGCTGTAGATTGCCCCTGAGTTTTTGTCCCTCAACTGCAATCCCAGGGAGCCATTGTGTTCCCTGTTTGGGAACACCTAAAACCCTCCACTGTCCTCTCCCCAGGAAGAACAGGTATGCGAGGTATGCCCCTGTGACTTCTCCGGGATGGCTTTGGCTCCTGCTTCCTTGGGTTTTGTAGAACTAAGGGAGAGTAGGCATTTCACAAACCCAACAAACAGGTTTTTTGCACATGTGGAAGGATAGATTCTTCAACAGCAGCGGGACTGTCTGCCCAGACTTGCCTTCATTTGCTGGAGGCGTGGAGTTGCTTTTGATGGGAGAGGGTGCTCCTTGCTGGCACTGACTTAACACTGGATTTTGCGCAACTTCCTCCCTGGGAAATTGCCAGGGGCAGGAGTGTGTGTTGGGGTAAGCTCCCCTCTCTTCCTGGAAATCCCAGAGCTCCCCTAAAGCTGTGAGGAGCCAGTGTCCACCCACAGGGGCAGAGAATAAAGTAATAGCCCCTAAGGGACACACCCGGGCCTGGTCCGTGGACCCATCAGTGTCCCTGTCAGATTGACTCCCGAAGTACCCACATATTTGGGCTTTAGCATTAGAGGGGGCGAGCACTGGGGGCTGAGGATGAGTGTGGAAGAAACAGTCCCCAGAGTTAATGAGTCAAAACTGATTCCCAAGAACTCAGAAAGCAAATTCTTGGATCATTTGTTGCTTTTTAAAATTTTTTATTTATTTATTTTTTTACTTACTTACTTTTTGATCTCTCCTCATCATGTGCAAGCCACCAGAAGAGTTTGTTTTCTTCCAGCCCAAATCCTCCCCAACTGTTCAGCTATGGTGGATGGTCTTTGGATTTGGTATGCCTGGTGTGTTTAGATGAGCTTGTGTGCCGGGCAGCTGGGCCAAGAATCTCCTGAAAGCCCATGGCTGGGGGCTTCTCTCCTTGACAGTGGAATAGTTTATTCTGTCTATGAATGGAGCACATTGGCAGCTGTGCCATCCCTGCACCCTTCCACCCCGCCACCCCTCCACTCATCCACCTGACCTTCCTCGAATGCCTGCCAGGCTGGAATGCCAGGAGTGAATGGCTGCTCTGGCCTCAGGGGGTACCCAGTGCACGAGGACAGGCAGATTGTAGGCTTCCCCAAAATCCCTTCAGGGCAGCTGGACAGGGAGTAGGGAAAGCAAGTAACACAAATGCAAAGTGACCTGTGTATGCATGTACAGGGCCCTAGGAAGTGACCTCAGGACCAAGCATGGGAGGAGGATGAGCACGTTAGCTGGAAAAGAGGGAAGGACTTGGGCATAGGATTGGACTGGACGAGGGTGCTTATGCCAGAGAGGACAGGACGGATTGGAAGAGATGAAGAGTTTTCGAGGGGAAGGGGAGGTCCTGGAGGGCAGGCTGAGGAGAGGACATGCCCAGTGTCCTCTGAGGAATGCTCCTTTGCTTAGGACAGTGAGCTCCTGGGAAGAGACTTTCCTAGGCTTGGCTTCTGCAGCTGCTGGAGAGGGGCTTTGTGGCTGCGCAGGAAGAGGAAAGGAGAATGGGCATCCCAGTTGGGCCCTTTGGGTTCCATCACACCTTGTCCTCCTCCCATGTTCCCATATCCATGGTTGTTTCCCTGCTTTTACCAGGCCTGACCCCTCTGTCCCCATTCCCTCCCTGTGCATCAGCATCTGGAGAGCAAGAAAGATGACTGGTGTTGGGGGAGTGACACTGGCCCTGAGTGACTTCTGATTAAGGAGGTAGGAGGGCCTGGATCCTTCCTGCTCCCCATGGACTTGCGGTGTGGCCTCAGGCCAGTCACTGCTGCTTCTGGGCTTCAGTGGCAACACCTTTCACTAGGGCTCTGAGAATACCTCCAGGTTCTGTGGGGCTGGTGCCAGTCCCGCAGTGCCAGTGTGACAGTATCTTCCTCCCTAGACCCAGCCCTGCCTCTTCCTCTGACTCCAGCAGTTAGAGCTCAGCTGAGCCCCTTCCCCTGCCATAGCACCAAGGAGACCAGGAATCTGAGTGTTCACAGGACTAGCAGGTGTCATGGTTTCATGGTATTTGCTCCAGTGCAGTACGGACTGTTGGAGTCCATCTCAACCTGGGAGTCTGTAGTCCCCTGATTGGTGTTTTGGTTCTTACTACCATGGAATTTAGTTCAAACCAACATGTTCCAGAAGAACATTCTTTCCCATTCTGTAGCATTTGAAGTAGCAGTGGGAGAATGCACACCCTCTCTGCACTGGGGTGATCAGGATTCTAGCCTGCCAACTGCCCAGCAGCCCCCCAGGACAGCCTGACTCCTCTAGGAATGTTACTTACATAGTGTTTGCTGCACATCACAAGCCACTGTGAATCATCTGTCCAGCACGTCCAGCCATTGATTTTTTTTTTTTTTTGACAAAGTTGCTGTGTGAAATGGCCCATGGTCAGTGCTCTGAGAGGAGAGATTAATCTTCATGTCAGGTACAAAATGAGCTATGCCAGGAGAGTAGTGCTAGGAGGACGAGGCTGTGGCGGTACAGGAGCATGAACTGGCCTGGGAGAGCCTTGGAGGTCAGAGCTGGGAATAAAGACTCAGCAGACACGGTTCTAGACACTTCTAGAACTGGGGAGCCTCCATCAGAAGGCAAAGAAGGACCTGACCCACATACAGTCACAAAATAGAAACACACACACACACACCCCCCCTCTGCAATAGAGTAATTTTTCTAAACCCCCACTAGTTCCAGGTCCTAGAATTCCAGTTGCTAATCTTTCCAGCTTTGTTACCACATTTATTGACCTAACCCTTCCTTAGGCCAGGTTTCTTCCCAAATCCAGTGTTACCTGCTGGCCTCATTGTGGAAGAGGATTCCTGAACCCCTAGTAGCTATCACTTTGACCCTGGGGTGCAGGGAGGTCATAAGCAGGGTGGGCTTTGAACACTGTGGGGCTTGGAGTGCTTTGGAGGATTCTGTGGCTATTCACGGGATTCCTAGCTATTCACTCCTGGAATCTCTGGCTGTGGCGGCACCCTGTGGCCTGATGTGGAATTGCATCTTGATAGTGGGAGGCACCTCTGTTGCTACTGGCTTTTCTGCCTTTTTCCTCTGTTGCCGTCTCTCTCCTGTTCTGCTTTTTCTCCTTTTTTTTTTCTCCTCCTGTAGACTCGGATTTGCGGCTGGAGAGGCTGGTCCGTTTGCCCCTGGGGAGGCGAAATGTTGTCTCAAGTCGCAGGAAATCCATGCTTTGGGGGATGGCCCTCACCAGCCAGAGCCAGATTTCTTCGTAAGTGGCTGCAAGGAATGTACTTTAGGAGCGAGCCTCTTCCCCAGAGCTGGCAGGTGGTGGCAGTGCACAGCCAGGGTAGACTGAAAAGGCAGCAGGGGCAGGTGCCCCGGCCATTAGGGCAGTATGAGTGTGCCCCTTTTGGCCTCTAGGGCAGAGGCTGTTGGGAAGGACAGAGGCTGGGCCTTCTAGGGGCAGGCAAGGGGCATGTGAAACTGGAGAGGCCCACAGTCCTTATTTAATCCTAGCACTGTCTCTTATTAGCTCATCTGACTTTATGCAAATCACCCGGGCCTGTCTGTTCCCTCCTGTTCCTATTTTCTGGTCTAACATGGCTCTGAGATGGGGGTCAGGGATGGAGCCACACACACATTAACTGCATTTAGTAGCTGTGCTTTGCTGTTCTAAAAACCTTTCAAGCCTCATTTTAGCAAATTCTTAAAACAACACCGTGAGGGAGGAAGTCATTGACCCTAGGATATACCCGAGGCTCTGGAGGCACATAAAGATCAGGTAACCCATTGCAGTCACAGGGTAAGGAGGGGTGGAGCCAGGACTGGAACCCAGGGTGTCCCTCTGAGATCACAGCACTGTGTAGCCTTCCTTCCCATGGATGTCTGCAGCATTGTCCAAAGCAGTGGTTCTTGGATGAGGTGGTGAATTGAAGGCACTTCTCCACCTCCTTCTCTTCTTCCCAAGTGTCCTTTTTCTGTACCTGGAACTTGCCACATGCTTCCTGATTTATGGGTGCAGACAGGAAAGAAGAGACTTACCTATGGATTTGAGTGAAGTTGGAGCTTGTCTCTGGAGTTGTGGGCTCCACAGGGCCCATGGTGGCCTCCTCTTACCCTGAATCAGGGATCTTCATGTAGACTATTTTGCCCAGCTGTCCTGAGGACTGGGCAGAACACATTGGCCTGGAAACAGGTCCTCAGACACACTTCTGGGCTGAGTTTGGGGAATCCTGACCTGACCAGATCCTGTCTGCCTTTGAAGAATGCTCCTCAGCCAGATGTGAGTCTGTCAGATGGTATGGACAGCAGCAGGATACACAGTCAGGTGGCCATGCTGGCTCTTAAGTAACGTGAACAACCTGGCCACGGCAAGTAGGCCCAGCTCAGTGAGAGCAGCAGGTGGTGAAGGAGGAAGGGCAGGCTTGTGGGTTGGGAAAGAGGGTTGGGGAGCAGAGATGGACATGCTGGTGGGTCCCAGACCCCATCCCAGCAGAGCCATGATGATCCAAGGCTGGGAAGGCCCCAGTGCTTCCATTGTTTCTTCAGACTGCAGCAGAACTGCCTCTTGAGAGCCTCAGTGCCAAACCTCTGCATACCACCTGTGCTGGGGCCTTTGGCCCTCACTGCAGTGCATGGGCCCCTGAGGAGAAATCCAACCTTTCACAGAATACTCTGTATTGAAATGGGTACTGGCCTCTGCCACCTGGCCTTGGTAGTCCAGCCAGGGCACATGAGCACTTCCTTACCAGGGCTTCAGTTCAGAGCTATGGTTTTGTGTGAAGTTTCCTTGGCCATCTATGTCCTCCTGGTGTCCAGCCTGCCAGCTGTGCTGCCCAGTTCCCACACCTTTAGCTGCTGTCCCTCCCTGGGCCCACGGAGGCCCTGTCATGGTCTGTCCAGGGGCCCTGCCTCTTTGAAACAACCAGTGTCCCTAGTGTTCATGTTGGCTTCATCTGTCTTTGGGTTGGAGACAGGTGAGACTGGAGATGAAGGAGAGAAGGAGCAAAGACCTCGTGTTTACTCCGTTTCCCCAGGCCAGCATGGCTGTGTGTGGTATCAGTAGTCCAGAAACCCCTCCAACTTACCACCTTGTACCTAGGTTTTCCTCATGGTCCTCACCTGGGCAGCTCCCAGGACTCAGGTACACCTCACCTCTGTAGTGCATGCTTCGCAGGGTCTGTGGCCCTGCCTTCCCTTCCTGGTTCTGGCGGTAACTGGGCTTTTGGAAAGCTCCTTGCAGTTACATAACTTGGCGCTTGTAGGGTTTCTGCCAGGAGCCTCGTCCCCGGCTTGGTCTGGACACACTGCTTCTCATGGTACCAGGACAAGTTTCTCCAGACATCTTTTTCAGCCTAAGGTTCTGTCACTTCCACGAGGGGAGGAGAGATGGAAGAGACTGGCAAGAAAGCTGCTGTCCACAGGAGGTGGTGTAAAACTGCTTGTCTCTGTTGGTTATCAGCCTCTCCGTTATGTTCAGTGTGTACATGTGTGTGCCCATGTGTGATTTCCTGAAACTTTTCATTTCCATTTCTTTCCCCTTTCCTTCCCCAATTTAGGTTTCTTGAAATCCAGAAGCCCCGTCTCTGCAAGGTGCTTCGCGTCCTCGCCTTTGCTTACCCTTACACCTGGGACTCCCTGCCCATCTTCTACAGGGTAAGGGCCTGGTTGTATCCCGTTCTGTGGGCACACCCACCTATGAGTCAGTCATTTCCTGAGCTTCTGGGGCCGAAACACCACACTGGGCACCATATGACACACTGGAGTCAAGATCTTGCTGCCTTTATGTCATAGGCAGAGGTTAGAGATGGCCTGAGCCACAGAGGCCCTGAGAGACAATGTGCCTGGGGGCTCAAGAGCAATGGCCCAGAGCTAGGCAGGACAGGCAGACCGGGGCTTGGTAGAGTGAGCAAGGCTCTGGAGGCCAATGGCTAATCCTTGCTGCCAGTCCTTGGACAAGTTCTCCACACCTTCATGCCCCTCATCTATAAAAAGGGCATGATATTAACACCACTGTGGGTTGTGAGGAGGATTACATGAGGTGACATGTATCGTGCTGACTGGTGGCAGGAGTCCAATAAATGCATTATTGTATCCTCTCATTGATTAATGTGTGCTTGTTTAGAATTAAAGGAAAATGTATGAATGAGGGTCTTAAAGGATAGATGAGAATTAGGCAGAAAGCACAGAGGAGGGTTTAGGTAGGATAACAAGGACAAGAAGGCGAGAGTCCATGTACTCTCCAATTAGGTAGGCCTGAGTCCAAATTCTGGCCCCACTGCTCACAGGCTGTGATCTTAGGCAATGAACATAACCCTCTGAGCCTGAGTTTCTTCATCTGGAAGTGAGGCTAACATCTTCTCCTTCATAGGAGGTAATGAGGATTAATCCAAACGGTGGATCTGGTGGGCTCAGCAATGCCTGGCACATGGCCCATGCTGAGGGGGGCTATCCCAGAGGCAGTGTCTGGGTGCCATGATGAGGCCCAGCAGGCAAGGCCTGGCAGAGAAGGCGAGTAGAGAGCTCCACCTGCCCGTTGGGGCACTGAGCGCTTGTGCTGTGCTCTTGCTATATGGTCTGGGGGAGACCTAGAGATGGAGTGCAGCCCTTTTCTGTTGCTTGTTCTTTAAGGAAGTGTGCAGACCAAGGAGGTCAGCATGGTGTGCCACAGGCTCGGCACTGTCACCGGTGCTGTGCCCTTCTAGCTCTTGGTACATCAGACAGTGGGGCAGTGTAGGGGGGTGTCTAATTCTAAGTGGTGATGCTGATCCTGGAACCAGCCTGCTGGGATTCTGATCCTGACTTCGCTACTTATTAGGGGTTTGTGAATCCCTCTCTGGCTTACATTTCTCTTCTGCAAAATGGGAAAATAAGAGTCTGCTTTATGGTAATTGTTGAGACTCAGATGAAATAATGCATGTAAAAGGCATCAGTAAAGGGCTGGGGTTGTGGCTCAGTGGTAGAGCACCTGCCTACCATGTGTGAGGCACTGGGTTCGATTCTCAGCACCACTTATACAAAAATAAAATAAAGGTCTATCAACAACTAAAAAACCATTTTAAAAAAAGGCATCAGTAAGTGGTAGCTACTATTATTATTTACAATAAGAACATAAAAACTACACTCAACTCAAACCGTGTAATGGTATACTTAATACTCTTTAAGGACTTAGAGGCCTTTGGGCCTTAAAGCCTTAATTAGGACCATCAGTTTCAGGGCTATGTGGGCTGAAGAGAGTTTAGATGTCCACAGACCACTTTATACTCTACTTACATTTCACCCTCAGAAAGAGTAGCAAAATATCTAATAGGATTTTTCTTTTCTCTTCCTTTCCTTGTTCCTTATTTTCCTTTCCTTCCTAATTTTTTTTTTTTTTTTTTTTGTGTGTGTGTGTGTGTGTGAGCATTTGGGGGGTTAAAATACAGTTGTCTTGGGTCTGAATTTATCCCACTCAGTAAGACCTCTGTCCTCACAGTCTCTGAGAGTCCCTCCTCCAGGCCATGGACCTGTGGTGAGGCCTGGTGGGTGGAGTTCCTGCACAGTGCTGAGGTGTGTGAGCCTCCGCCCTAAGTGCTGAGAAGGATCAGGGCCTGCCAGAGGCCTGGCCTCCTCTCAAGACCTGCTGTTTTTTTAAACATCTGCAGCTCTTCCTGTTCCCAGACGAGAATACTGAAAACCAAGCCACTTTGTATCACCAGAAGCATGTTGTCATGACCCTTCTGGCCTCAGTCTTGTACTCTGCACACCTACCGGAGTGCCTGGCCCCTGGATGCTTTGACTACATTGGTGAGTGGGCACTGTGGCTGTTTTGAGTGGGCACTCTTCTTGTTTTGCCCTCCTGGCCAGGGAGGGGGCCTATTCCTGATGCCAGTGCAGTGGCTGCAAAGGCCTGTGGGGCAGGGTGGACAGGCAAGGGCAGGGAGAGAAGCAACTCTTAAAAAAGCTCTCCAGACACAGGCCAAAGTGAATGCCATTGCAAGTTGACAGAGGACAGGATGTGAGACACCAGTGCTTTGCTCGGTAGGAGTGGGGAGGATGGAGAGCAGGCGGGTTTAGACCTGAAGCATTAGGAGAAGGAATGGTACCTAGAACCTTGGATCTCATCATTAAATGAACATTGGGGGCAGCCAGGGAGAGGAGTAAAAAAGATGACACTGAGAAGGCAAGAGAAGGGGGATCTGCAGTGCATGTCCCCTCTTGGCTCAGAGGCTGGCTGAGAGGACGTCACCCTTGGGTCACTTCTGGTAAATGTGACAAGCCTTTGGCATGAAAATTTCTTAAATAAGGTCCATGGGAAACAAAGGGCCAGTCTTTATCTCTGCCATTGCAAGCATCTTAGTTATCTCCAAGCCCATTTAGTCTCTGGTTGAATTTCTGCCTCCTCCCACCTAAGAGATGTGACCAGATATGCTTTGTTCGATCTCATGGAGTTTCATCCTCCTCTTCTTTTGTTCTTTCAGAAGGGGTAGGAACTAGCAAAATGCTTAGAGGGCAGATTTCCACAATGGAGAAGGACCAGAGGCCAGGAAACAGGTGGCAACTCTGGCCCCTGCCTACCATGGCCACTTCCAGCCTCACTTTGAGGAAGCAGAGGTAGTGTGGATGAAGTCTTGGGGACTGCAGGAAGAATAGTGATGGGCATTATTTTGCCAGCACCCTGGCTTCTCAGTATTTTACTAATTCACCTCTATCCTCGTTTCCTGGGCCTAAGAATACAAAGCAGAAAATCTCCCCTGGGTGGAGGAACTTTATGATGGATATGTTCAGTCCTTAAGTAACTGACTCTGCTGGGGTGGAAATCCCCCTCTAGCACCCTGAGCCCAACTTGTGTGGGACTTGATGGCCTGGCCTGATTAGCCTTGCCCATAGGAAGACCCCATTCCTGTTAAGTTGGACTGTTAAAGTCACTTTTCCTGCTGCTGTCAAATTTTGGGTATACCTAATGCTGGTGAATCTGTCTTTTCTCTTGTGGCCTCATGGAGACAGGTTTGAGCCTCAGCTGGTGAACACAGCGAGTCACTGCTCTCTGCTTGGCCATGTCCTTGGGGAGCATCACCCCTAAACTGCTTTGCTATGTCACACACCAATTGGAATCATACACAGCCAATGTGTTCAGCTTGAGTAAGGCCAGGGTGGCACTCCTTGACACACCCTCTTTTTGGGGATGAGACTGGGTCCTTAAAGAATTCAGTAGACATCTGCTTGTGAATCTTCAACCTTCCTGAGCTCATATCCCTAACATTGAATACTTATTCTGGGATAGGTCCTGAGGGTACAATACTGGACTTTTTTTTTTTTTAACTGGAGGATCATTTTTGAACTCTCATGTTGTAAAGGTTGCTAAGGCTGCTATACAAGTACTCCAGACCATGTGGCCTGAATAATTCAAAGTTATTTTCTCACATTCTGGAAGCTGGAAATCTGAGATCCAGGGGTGAACAGGATTGGTTCCTTCAGAGACCTCTCTCTTTGGTTTGGGTTTAACCATTTTTTCTAACTGTCTTCATATGATCTTTTTCTATGCGTAGGTGCATGTCTATGTTCTAATCTCAATTTCTATAAGGACACTGGCCACTGGATTAGAGGCCACTCTAGTGACCTCACTGTCACTTAATTCTCTAAAGACTCTCTCTCCAGCCGGGTGCGGTGGCTCAAGCCTGTAATCCCAGCACTTAGGGAGGCTGAGACAGGAGAATCGCGAGTTCAAAGCCAGCCTCAGCAAGGGCGAGGGGCTAAGCAACTCAGTGAGACCCTGTCTCTACATAAAACACAAAATAGGGCTGGGGATGTGGCTCAGTGGTCGAGTACCCCTGAGTTCAATCCCCAGTAGCCCCCCCCCCCCAAAAAAAAAGACTCTCTCTCCAAATATGGTCATATTCTGAGGAGATAAGTATATGGATTTCCTGGGGTACAATGCATTCAAACCATAACATGTGTGGTCGTCTCCTCCCACTCCTGGTGTCCGAGGGTCATCCCCAAAGCAGTCTCTGACCCTGGGCATTGGACTCCTTTTCTTACCACCTACCACGTGGCCCAGTTCACTCCTACCACATCTGCTGGGCTTCACCATCTGTGGATGAGATGGGGGAGCTGGGCCATGTCTTCAGGGAACAGGAGCTCCTGGTTATGTCTCTGATTAACCAGCAGTAGGGGGAAGAGCACTTGCTAAGTGGTCCAAACTGCCTGGCTTCCCCATTGGCATTGAAGTCAGAATCTAAGCTGATTAATGCTGGTTATCAAAAGAGGAAGAACATGGCACCTAACTTTTTCCTTTTTTCATCTGGAAAATGAGTATGGTGGATAAGTTCTTCTGAAAACTAACTTTTTGCTCTGATGATCTTTATATTTTTCTCTCTCTTTTTCCTTTGGTGGTGCTGGAAACTGAACCCAGGGCCACATGTGAGTTAAGGACAAGCTCTACCACTGAGCTATGCATTCAGACCCCTCACATTGTTCTTAAAAATACTTTTATTAAGGTGTGCTTTATATATTAAAGAGTCTCCCAATGTCACCTATACAATTCAGCGATATTTTTTGTAAATTTTCCAAGTTGTATGAACATTACCATAAACAGTTTTAGAAAATGCACTGTGAATCCCCATTCCCGCCTTCTGCTCAAGGCAACCATGAATCTCTTCTCTGTCTCTAAGGATTTGCCTACTCTGAACATTTCATGTAAATGGGATCCTGTATGTGGTATCTTGTCTGGCTTTCATTTAGCATCTCAATTTTAGCAAACATGCCATAGTCTGTGTCAATACTCCTTCCTTTTGATCAGTGATCTCAATGGCCTTTTGTGTGTTTGCTATAGGTCACAGCCACCAGCTGTTTCACGTGTGCGTGATCCTGGCCACGCACCTGCAGATGGAAGCCATACTTCTGGACAAGACTCTGAGGAAGGAGTGGCTCATGGCCGCCTTCAGGCCCTTCTCTTTCTCTCAGATAGCTGTAGCCATAATTCTGTGCCTCATCTTCAGCCTCAGCAACATAATTTATTTCTCTGCTGCTCTGTATCGGATTCCTGAGCCAGAATTACATAGAAAAGAAACATGAT
>CM053401.1:101473260-101509695 GCA_028644305.1 Xerus rutilus
ATAATAATAATAATAATAATAATAGTAATAATAAAAAGCTGGGAGGTTATGAAGAAGGGGATCTCACGTATGTATACTGATGACAAGAACTATCACTAAAGACTCTGCCAGAACCACAACTTTGCACAAACACTACAGCAGCCTTACACAGAAAACATTTCTGCAAGGACCTCTGACTTACTGCCTGTTCAGCCTTGGACTAATGGCCACCCTTATTATTGATCCTTGTATCCAAGGGTTATTATTGCAAAAACAACTTATATAATCTTCATTTTGTCTTTAAAAATATCCCTTTTGGGCTGGGGTTGTGGCTCAGTGGTAGAGTGCTTGCCTTGCATGCATGAGGCACTAGGTTCGATCCTCAGCACCACATACAAAATATATAAATGAATAAAGGGTTTAAAAAAATGTCCCTTTTGCCTCAACCTCCTTGAATACACATGTACTTTACTATGACATGAGTATTCTCATCGCAGTGCTCATTCCTGAATAAATTCATTATCTTTGGAGAATCTCTGTTATTTAGGTTGACAGTACTGAAATCAAGCATTTTCTCATTTGTTGAATTACTAATTAAAGTTCAGTATTTTATGGTGTTTTCAGGGAGTACAGAAATTTTGCTGATGCAAAACAATTCTAACAGAGGCTCATCAACCCTTGATCTGCACTTGGAAATGGCTTACAAGGCTTCCATCACAATGCAGGATTATCTTTGCTGACTCAGGAATACCCCCATATCTTATAATACTGCCTCTACCATTAGCCAGTCCAGACACTTCAATGGCCTTGTAAATAGTTCATTGTCTAATCCTCTAAGGACAAGTAACAACTTATATTGGATGAAAGTGGTCAAGAAATTTGATTTCATTAGTTTTATTATCAGTTTACTTCCTTTAGGGAAGGCAGATAAAATTATATGGGCCGGTAAATTTTTGGTACATTAATTGCAAACTGCACAACAAAAATTTGCTTTTTGGCAAGAATCTGATATTGTTAGTGGAATTTCACATCAGCAGTGTCTGTGGGCTTTCCTTTCATTTACTGCAGATTCAATTTTATAGTGAAAAAAGGTATAAAGTTTAAATATACTTTTTTAGTAGTGCCAAAGACAACAGTATTTTAAGTTCTCTTATTTGTAGGTAGTAAATAATGTTCTCTGGTTAAGCTTAGAAATAGTTGGAAGATTGTGGGTGATCAGTATGAAGGATATTTAGATTCTTAATCTTTGCTTATGTTGCTTTTTCATCATGTGTAATGATGGAAAGCAAATATTAAATCTACAGTAAGACCAAGTTTGGTTGGTAGTCCTATTGTATACTTGTGGACAGTGCTATCAATTGCAATTTCATAAGTTTCTCAGCACTACAATGATTTTAGAAGATTCTAAAGTGAAATGAGAATGTGTTCACATATGTTGTCATTATTAAGTAATACACATTAGATGTCTAACATGGGCAAAATTTTACCCAAGCCATTCCATAGTCAAAAATGTTGACAGGGAAGCCGGACACAGTGGCTCACGCTTGTAATCCCAGCACTTTGGGAGGCTGAGATAGGAGAATTGCGAGTTCAAAGCCGGCCTCAGTAACAGCGAGGCGCTAAGCAACTCAGTGAGACCCTGTCTCTACATAAAACACAAAGTAGGGCTGGAGATGTGGCTCAGTGGTCGAGGGCCCCTGAGTTCAATCTCTGGTACCAAAAAAAAAAAATCTTGACAGGGAGTCAAGATTTGACAGGAAGTCAATAAGGTCTTCAGTTGAAGACCTTATTGAGAAGATGCCTTTTAATACAGCAGTTCTCAATTTTAATGTCTCAATATACTTGTAATGTGTCACATAATCCCATTGGTAACAGTTGTTCACCACATGAGGACTCAAATCTGGTGGGGGAGCCATACTCTTTCTCCTCCCCTTGCATATTCTAGGATTTTGTAGACATTAACGCCTGGATGTTATTGAAAGTCATGTAGTCAACTTTACCTTCCTTCACTCATTGAAGGGTTTCATTTTCCATTGCTCAGTTTTTAGACAATAACTCTCCATCTTCTTTTGAAGAATAAGTTTGTGATGGTTGGTAGAATATGTGGGAGAATCAGCTTTATTGTGGAACTCTGCTCACCTGCGAGGCTCTGAGGGACGTGCAATAGAGCAGAATGGTACTGTCAGTACACTCAGGAACCCCTTTGTGTGAATTCGTTGTATGTGAAACACTTATTACCACCCTCTAACAATAGTTTATCACATTTTAGTTGAATGCCAGCCCTTGATTTTCTGGCCAATAGTCCACCACAGCAAATACCCATTCCCAACTCAGACATGTTCCCCCAACTTACACTGTCTGGTTTTCTTGAATTGTGTGTGAGAAAAATTAAAAGAATATATTTATTATCATAAAGTTGTCCTGTTTTCTATTTGATTTGATTGTTTCACCTGTTGCACTGAAAATACATTCATCATGAGAAATGATTCCTACACATGTATACATTGGGCAATCATTCAAATGATCGTGTTTGGTATGTATGGGACAGACTCTCCCAGGAACTGGGAGACAAAAGTGAATAACACCCACAGTGTCTTCCCTCACAGAACTAGCATTCTGGTGGGGCAGTCAGACAAATGGTTAAATTCTGTAAAGAGGATAAGCCTGAGCTGAATGGAGTGGTGCCTGTAATCCCAGTTACTTGGGAGGCCCCGTGGCAGGAGGATTGCAAGTTCAAGGCCAGTCTCAGCAACTTAATGATGAAAGGTCTCTAAATTAAAAAGGGGCAGGAAGCATAGCTTAGTGTCACAGCACCTCTGGGTTCAATCCCCATACTGCAGGAACCAAAAAATGAAAAGCAAAAAAAAAAAAAAAAAAAGAAGGAAGAAAAGGAAATAAGCCTTGAGCAGTGGCAGGTGAATTAGATGGCCACTTTGATAAGCTGACATCCGAGGAGAGGCTCCAGGGACAGAAGGAGCCAGGCTGGTCAGTGTGGTGGTGCGGGCCCACTTCAAGCAGAAGCAGCAGTTAAGTAACAAGGCCTGGGGGCGCCAACAGGTGACTGTTTTACTGGAAGGATAGAAATCAGGCCAGTTGTTTGTGAAATGTTAAACTCTGGAAGACATCTAGGTGACTGAGTTTTGAAGAATTCTGAAAATTCTCTGAATTTTCTCCCTGAGAAGTTGCCAAAGGGCTCTCTTATGTCTCTCTGTACTGTATGGAATGCTTCAACTCAGTAATAAATGTACCTAAGGCAAAACAATTGTCATTTTTGTTGTCTCCATGTCAAGCAACTGGTTTCTACTACTAGCTCAACTTCCGCCTTCTGTAGAGCATAAAAGAAACTCAAAGATCATTCAATTCAGCCTGTCTAAAATTTTTCAGTGTTGTAAAATGCACAGCAAGGCCTAAATATAGGACACATAATATCCAAGGAGAGGGTCCTGGAGTTTGGAATTTTTAGTAAAAGCCCCAGGCGACTTTTAAGATAAGAGGGTTAAGAAGCACTGATACAGCCACCTTTCCTTCAAAACACATAATTTCAGACTTACAAAAGTGTCGCAAAATAATACAAGATTTTCCAGGTATCTTTCACTCTCCCACCTTTTGATATTATAACTCCTTCAACAGTTGAGAAACCCAAACCCACTAGCTGCAATATATTTACTTATTTCCTTGGTCCTAGAATGTACTGGATGTTGTTTCAGAATCACTAACCCATGTCTGTGCCATAAGAAGCCTACTAATTAGAATTCAATATATATTTCAAATTCTTTTTGTCTTGAGCCTGAGGGCATATAATTTAAACTACTTGGGGGTAGTTATTTCCCCTTTTCTGTGTATGTTATTAATTTGAAATATGGTTCAGATCATTTGTTTTTGTTTGAATTTTACATTCCCTCCCAACCTAATTGATTTTATTAAGTGGTTATTCTGAATATGTAAAACATAAACATTTAATCATTCACTGCACAGATGGCCTAGGGAGAGAGATTCCATTGCCTGGAACAGGAGACAATGTTTCCAAGGTTATTGAGCAAACAGTGAGGCACAAGTTGTGTTGAACGTGTCCCACGTGTCCCAGCTCTCAGGACAATGCTGTCTCCATTTTACCTGCTTCCCTCAAACACTCTCAGCTCCAGTGGTTTCTAATCATTGGTGTTTATTAGGTCCCACCAGCTGGACTTGCTTATCTCATATTTGGATTAATATAGGTTTCATTCCAAGATCAAAATAGTGTCAGCTCTTTTTCAGTGATTTGCCTAAGACCCTTCAAGTCAAATTTGGCAGTTTTTTTATAAAGTGAAAATTTAGACTTACCCCAAGCTCCACAATCTTACCCAAGAGAAATAAAAACATGTCTGCATAATACCTTTATGTAGGTAATTATATTGGTCTCATTCATAATGGTAAAAAAAAATGTGGAACAACTTAAATGTCCATCAACTAATGAATGGATGAATTGTCAATCATTCCTACAATGGAATACTACTCAGTAACAAAAAGGAAATAAATTACTGAGACATGCAACACAGGAATGAATCTCAAAAATATGCTGAGTGAAAGAAGACACACTTAGGAAAAAGCAAACTATAGTGAAGGGAATCAGTAAAGCAGTTGCCAAGACCTGGGAGTAAGGGAAGATTACAAAGGAGCAGTGCAAGGGAATTGTTTGGTGGGACAGAAATATACAATTGAAGCCAGGCACAGTGGTACATGCCTATAATACCAGCAGCTCAGGAGACTAAGACAGGAGGATTGCAAGTTCAAAGCCAGCCTCAGCAAAAGTGAGGCACTAATCAACTCAGTGAGACCCTGTCTCTAAATAAAAATTCAAAATAGGGCTGGGGATGTGGCTCAGTGGTCAAGTGCCCTTGAATTCAATCCCTGGTACCTGTCCCCCCCCAAAAAAAGAAAGAAATATACAATTGATTGTGGTTACAGGATGGTATATATTTGTCAAATACATAGAACAATACAATTAAAAGGGCTAAATTTTACTTTAAAAAGAAGCCTCTCAGTTCTACTTCCACTGTCCTTCCCTCATCCCTGCTCTGGATCTCTAATTCGAGAGGGAAATGCAAATCTTTTGCTGGCTCTGGGGATCTGGTGGCCATTTTAGAATACAGAAATAATACAATAAGTTGGCATTTAAGAAAATTAATAAACCAGAGAGCTTTAATAAGGATAGGAGCAAGAGAGGGAGAACTGCCTGGAAGAAAAGCCCCGGAGGTGGTACAATGTGACTGTGTCCTCTACTGGAATGTTCTATGAAATTCACCCCTTCAAAACATTAGTGCAGCACCTACCACTGCTAGGCACTAGGCATGCAACCATGCCATCTAGTGAGGTTGTGGGGATACTTCTGGTAGAAGTCAGAATAAAATCAGGATGTGAACTGCTGAAGCAAATCAATAGGTGCAGTGAGTAGGGTAGTTGGAAGATCTACACAAAACTGCTGAAGATGAGGTCAGAGGAAAGGAGGGAGGAGAGTGACAACAGAGGGAATGGAGTGTGTTAGGACACTGCAGTTACACAAGGCTGAAGGGATGCAAGGGGTAGGGATGAGTGATGCTCCTGGAAAGGAGGAGCTCAGGGCCTCACTGAAGGGTCTGGGGCAATGGGGAACCACTGTGGATGTTGCACAGGGGACCGATGTGATCAGATCCACGATTTATAGAGGTGAGTGGGATGCAAAATGGAAACTAGGTTGGAAAATGGCAGCAGAAAGGCCTGTTAGGAGAACAGCCTCCTAACATCATTCGGCAATTGTGTCTAGGAATTTATTGTACTGACTTACTTGTATAAAAGGATGTGTTTCCAAGTTTATTCTCTGTAGCTATGTTTGTAACAGCAAATATTGAAACCAGCCTAATATCCAACAATATAAGCCAAGGATATTTAATCATGACTGTACTTACCAGTGCTGGTTCGGTAGGAATCTGAGAAGGAGCTAGAATTCCATAATAGCACAGATGTAGATGGATATTTGATAGTCATCAGCTCACAGGTGAAAGTTGAAGTGAGAATCAGTCCATATAAGACAAGAGTAAGTTCTGGTGGTTGCTCCTCAAGGGCAAGGGCCAAATTTTATTCAGTTTTGTATGCCCAGAAAATATCAAGTATTTAATCAACAGGGCCTGGGAACGTGGCTCAGTGGTGGAGTGCTTGCATGAAGCCCTGGGTTCCATCCTGAGCACCACAAAACTAAACAAAACAAACACAATAGTGCCTCATTCTGGGCTGGTTCCGCCTAGTTCAATGCAGGGCACATTCCTCAGCCCACCACCCCAACTCGTTCCTACTCTGGACTTGGGTGGGCATCCTAAAAAGGGAAAGGAAGAAGAAGAAAAAAAAAGGAATTTGATAAACTGATTTATGTATAGGAAAGAGCTGGAGGAACCAGGGAGGGAAACCCAGGAAAGATGGATTAGAAAAAGGAAGTCAAGAAAGCATATTGGCGTGGAAGCCTGAGAAACGGCCAGAGTCTTCGAGCGGGGCACAGTCCAATAACAATACTCCTGGATCGGAACGACAGCGCTTCCACAGAGCTTCTTGTGGAAAGGAAACCTCAGTTTCCTCATCGGAAAACGGAAGGGCTTGGATTTCAGGACTCAGATCTCCTTTCAGCTCTGCCACTCAGACTCCGCTAGCCCTTTCCACGTCGTCGCCTAGGAGACGAGCAGCGCTTCCGGCAGAACGTTCGCTTCCAGCGATGCCCCGCCTCTTTCTCGTGGGCGGGCGCTGATTGGTCCGTTTGAAATGCGCCGGGCGGGAGCTCACCTGGGCTCGCAGCGGCGGCGCCGCCGGGCTTTCCGGAGCTCAGCGCCTGAGCCGCGGAGTACTACTCCCCGCGGCGTGCCCCTGCGCCCTGGCGTCTTCGCCTCCCGGTCAGATAGAGCAGGGTGTCCTGCGCGCGCGTTTGGGCAGCACGAAGCCTGCTGCCATGAAGCCAGCGTGAGTACGGGGACCCGAGAGAGGTCACGGCGGAGGGGGCCTGGGCCGCGGGGCGGGGACCCTCATGCCTTCTTACTTGCACCAGCCTGGCGCAGCCCTGCCGCGGCCTCACAGTGGGAGTCTCCGCGTTGGGCCGCTCCGGCGGGCCTGCGCTCTGAGACCCGGCTTTCGCCGGCGTCCGGGGTCCTGCGCCCGCTCTGGGAACCCGCTGCTGGGGAAGGTCGGGCCCGAAGTCGGGGATTTTCTGTAGTCACTTCGGCTCCCGCCGACCCGCTCATTCTCTTGGTTCCGGCACCGTCCCCCCACCATCCCTTTTTAGGGCCCCCTTCTTACTCTCTGGCTGTCCCCGCTCCCACAGTGCACTTTGCAGAGTTAGTGCGGTCTGGGGTCGTCTCGCGTGTGCAGCGGAGTGCAGCATGCTGGCGCTTGGGAGTCGGTGGTTTCAGTCCCGGGACTGCTGTGGCATCCTTGAGCGCTGCATGCTTTTCTTAGCCCTGTGCGGTGGCCCTGAGGTCAAGCCCTTCGTCTCGCACGGAACAGTTATTTCGCCTTATCTTTGTCCACAGGCAACCCCGCCCCCATCCACAAACGCCCACGTCCACATTCCTCACAAGTCGGTGACATATTTTAAGCTTAGCGTCATTCCTGGTTAAGGAAGTACTTTTGCAAAGAGCGCCGACTTTATGATTATTACGATTTGGCTAGTCGTTTGCAAAAGGCAACTTGTTTTAAAAAGAAGCCAAAGTCAAAACCTTTATATTAAAAAAAAAAAAAGATGTATTAGTACGTAAACCTGACACGGTACTTTGTACTTGAACTCTAATTTGTTCCTGTTTTATCTGAGAATATTTTGAGAAAAAAAAATTACAGTCCACACCAATACTTTCACGGTTGAATGTTTATCTAGTCTCTAGATAAACGTGAAGGAAAAAATGTGATATGATAGGGAAATAAATCAAAATATCTTTTTCTGTTGTTCCTATTTACTGAGAGCAAGACATTGTCAATGTGGGACCACATTTTGTTTTTGGATTAAGGGTAATAATTTTGAGTATTCAATGAACACTTGTTCCTTGAAAGCAGTATTGATAAAAATCTTGATGAAAGAATGGATTCTTATGTCTGTATTTTTATAATTTATCAATTTATTTGAGTAGCTTGTCAATCTGCCTTGACTGACTGTTGACACTGTGCTCTTGTGCATACATAAATGTTCTTAAAGATAAGTGTGGTCAGTAATTTATAGATATTTTAAATTTGTAGTGCCTCTGTAAAATTGTTGCTCAAGAAACTATACAAATTATTTAAAATATAGAACTAATGAAAACTAGGTACATTTAGTACCAAAAATGTCTGAACCAAATTTTAATTGCTTTGGGGTTATGTATGCTACAAATACTCTTCTACTAGAGTAGTTTATGATGATTATTGATGTTTTTGGGTTGTAGTATTTTGGCACTGTAAGGAATAATTTTATAAGCTGGAGGAAGTTTGTCTCTGTATGAATTATATGTGAAGTTTTTTTTATGTCAAACTGAAATGTTTTTTATTTATGACCAGGAGAGCTAAGACACCCAGGAAACCTCTAGTGAAAAAAGGATCCCAAACGAACTTTAAAGACCCTGTTGGGGTAAGGTCTCCATGTAGATTTGTTTGTGTATTCTTTCCTCAGTCCTCTTCTCTCTTATGTATATGCTTGGAATGGAAGGAAGAAGAGATGTGGCAATGAAGTCAAAGAATAGTCTTTGGCATGCTCCTTTCTGCTCAGAAACACATCCTCCCCCACCTGCATATAGTAATTGGTTCCACATTTTCCAAGGATAGCCCCAGATTCCAAGTTTCATAAAGACTTTGGTAGAGAATAGCTTAATGCCTCCTCATAATTGCAAGTCCTTCACTAATTTCAGGCTTGGGAACTTGTTTTTAAAATGAAATGGCAAGTAAAAGAGGGTAGTTTTGCTCTGAGGCATTTTAAAATTCTCCCTCCCTGCCACTGGAGTGGAACTCTAAGTCTGAGCTGAAGGCACCAGTTGCTTTGCACACATGTTTTCTTCAAACACTTGCTCCCTGCTCCCTCCCTCTCTTTTTAAAAATTTTTAAAGTTTTTGTTAAGTATTAGGTTCATCTTGCAGAGTTTTAATTGACACTTAATTCCAAAGAATTCTGACAGTTTTTACTTGTCTACTTGCCATTTAGCGAGGGTTTGTTATTTGTTATTGTTTGTGGTATCAGGGAATGAACCCAAGGCTTCATGCATGCTAGGCAGGTACTAGCATGCACTTCAGTAGCATGCTCTACTGAGCTACATTCCTAGTTTGCTTATTTTATTATGGTTTTTTGTTTTTTGTTTTTTGGTGAGGCAAAATCTTACTAAATTATTTAGGCTGCTCTTGACCTTAAATCTATCTTTCCTCAATCTCTCAAGTAGCTATGATTACAGGCGTCCTTCACTGCCCCTGGTGAGAGAGATTTTTATGTTATTATTAGTATAGCTTTATCATTTGTACATGATATAATATAATGGCAAAGAGAAGCTGTGCAGTTTAGTATTTCTGTTATCCAAGTTTATTTATTTGGTACTGAGGTTGGAATTCAGGTGCAGTCAACCACAGAACCTCATCCCCAGCACTCCCCACCCCTTTTTTTTTGAGACAGGGTCTTGCTAAGTTGCTTATAGCCTCACTAAGTCAATGAGGCTGGCTTTTTTTCTGCCTCAGCCTCCTGAGACACTGGAATTACAGGCATGTACCACCACACCCAGCTCCAAGTTTATTTTGATTTTATGTGTATTTTAATCTTTTCTCATATCTATTATATATGTTTGCATTTAAAATCAGGCAAAAAGTCAACCTTCTTTTAAGTGCTTTCCTTTTTTTTGCAGGTATACTGTAGGGTGCGCCCACTGAGCTTTCCTGATCAAGAGTGCTGCATAGAAGTGATCAACAATACAACTGTGCAGCTTCACACTCCTGAGGGTTATAGACTTAACAGAAATGGAGACTATAAGGAGGTAATTCCTATTGGAACCAAGTTGTTTTTACTTCAAATGTTTTTTCCTGAATGACTTTTCCATTTTTAAATTTAAGAAAGTTTATATGTGATCCCACTTTTTTTTTTTTAAGTGCTGGGGCTGGAACCTAGGGCCTCATGCATGCTAGGCAAGCACTCTGCCACTGAGCTACACCCCTAACCCCCTGTAGTATTTTTGATCTGGGATGTATAGACATACTTCTGGTATGCTGGAGTTAGAGGATTACTTTCAGAGGACTTGTTATACCAGATATTTATTATTTTTTAGAGCATATGTGGGGTACTTCAATGTGGAATGACATGATTATGCTAGGTGGTTTTACATATATGATTTCATGTGGAGATTAATGTAACTTATAATAAGCATTGTGTATTTGTATCAATCTCATGCACTATGTTTATATTTAGTAAAATATTGAATAATCTCAAAAATATTGAATTAGTTCAATTTAACAAACGTTGCATTAAGCTAGTGGCTAGAGGGTAGAAGATGATTTTTAAAAAATGGATTGTTAAGATTGTTCTTGCCTTTTTGGACTTTACAGCTTAATTAGGACAAGTGGTAGACAAGTAACCCTCATATAGCAAGGCAGCAAGATTGGTTGAGCTAAAGCTGGGGGCCAGGGGAGGTCAGGAGAAGGCTTGATTCAGATGGTTTCCTATTTTCTAGCTGCTATTCATTTTTTTTGTGTGTGTGTGTGCATACTACTGCAGTGACATTGTTCTTTAGATGAGTACACATGACCTCTTTGCTATTAAAATTGATGCTCACTTCTTTGTCCTCCCTCATTATAATCTCAGTGGTACCCTCCTCCTTGAAGCCCTCTTCTAACCTCCTCCTCCAACTCTCTTTGTGCCCTTGACCATCCTTTGTTGGCTTCTCCTTGTCCAACTTCTAAATTATGAATTGGGCTATGCCCAGGACTCTGTTTACCATATAACTTCCCCATGACTTTAAATGTTGATTATATGGTAAGCACTCTGGAATTTTTATCTTTAGCCTAAACCTTTCTCTAGCTCTAAACCTGGGCATTCATCTACTTACTTACTGTCTCTGTTGAATGTCAGTTAGGCATCTTAAGTTTTTACCTGTCCAAAAGGTCACTCTTGATCTGCACCCCCTCCCACCTCCAATCACTTTCTCTTATTTTCTCAAGTGATGGCACCATCTTTATCCAGTTACTAAGGCCAGAAATGTGGAGCCTACTTTTCACTGGCCTCTGCTCATATTAAGGTCATTAGTAGATCCTATCAGTTCTACTCAAAAGTATATCTTTAAACTGATGCTGATCCATAATGGGGGAGGGGGCGTGGGAAGAATGGAGAAACTTTGGTCAAAGGGGAAGGAGAGGTGGTGGAATGAGATGGACAGCAATGCCCTAGGTACATGTATGACTACACATATGATGTAACTATATTGTATACAACTAGAGAAATGAAAAGTTGTGCTCCATTTGTGTACAATGAATCAAAATACATTCTGCTATCATGTATACTAATTAGAACAAATAAAGTTTTAAAAAAGTATATCTAGAAACTACCATATCTGTTTCTATTGCTACTACCTTATTCTCATCCTGGTTATTAATTGTTGAGAACAGTGCTTCCCAAACTATAGTGAAGGAATAGAATTTTTTTTTTTACTTTTATACACGGCAGTGGATGCTTTAGTGCATGGAACTTACGCCAGATGGAACTAACCATGCGAGTTAGGTGACAGAGAACTTCTTTATGGTTTGTTCAGTAAAAGTAGCCCATTGAACACAGGCAGCTATCACAGCAATGTTATATGACTGCAAAAGTTTCTAAATGTTAAAGTAGACTGATGACAAAGTTCTTAGGAACTGTTTTGTTTGCTGACCATGCTTTGAGTAGCATCTATAAGACTACTGAAGCCTAACTGGACTCTGTGCTTCTGCTCAAATTCTTCTTTAACCCATTTCCATAGAGCAGCCAGAATGATATTTTGAGGTATAATTGAGATCTTATAATTCCCTTGTTCATAACTTTCAAGGAATAAAGTCTTTAAAAGGGCAAAATGCTGCTTGGTCTGCCTTCTCTTTGTCTCTCCACTGTCATCTTTTAGTATTAATCTAATCTGTTGAGTTTCTTAGATAAACCTGAATCTGCCTTTATCTTATCCTGGGCTTCTTTCCCTCCGATCTCAGCGTGGGCAGCTTGTCATCCTGGGTTTCACCTTAAGTATCATCTCCTTGGTGTGTTCAGACTATCCCATCAGAAATAGCACTGCTGTCTTCTCCCGCCTATGCTTGGCACTTAGCACATCTGCTTATTTAGTCATGTGTTGCTTAAAGATGAAGATACATTCTGAGAAATGTATCATTAGGCCATTTCATTGTTATGTGAAAATCATAGAGTATACTTACACAAACCTAGCTGGGATAGCCTACTAAATATTCCTACTCTGCCTGGCGCAGTCTCTTGCTCTTATGTTACAAACCTATATAGCCTGTTTTTGTACTGAATACTGTAGGCAATTGTAACAGTGGTCAGTATTAGTGTATCTACACAGATCTAAACAGGTTTATTTACACTGGCATCATCACAGACCATGTGAGTAATGCATTGTACTTCATTATTTCCTCATTGGGCAATAGGAATTTTTTAGCTCCATTAATAATCTTAGGGGGCACTGTCATAGTTGACCTGCCATTGAGATGTTATTATGAGGTGTAAAACTGTACTTGTTCATTGTCTCTTTCCTTTACTGTAGTCATATAAACATCAAGGGGTGTGCATTTTATATGTCCTGTTTATCAGACACTCAATAAATTTGGATTAAGTATGAATGAGTGGTCTGGGAAGGATTTTTGGAGCAGTAAATCTTTGAGGATGTAATAGAGTTGAACACTGACTTTCTGTATTTCAAGTATGTGTAAATAAATGTTCCAAATGTGTATAAAAAAGTTTCGGTGGAGATTAAGAAATTGTTATGGCCTCATGACAGATGGCACCATTTTGTAATTGAAAGAGCATTTGGGGCTGAGGTTGTGGCTCGGTGGTAGAGTGCTTCCCTGGCATGTGTGAGGCACTGGGTTTGATCCTCAGCACCACATAAAAACAAATAAATAAGATAAAAGTATTGTTTCCATCTACAACTAAAAAATATTACAAAAAAAAAAGCATTATAGTGGAAATGAATTTGTTTCCAGTGATGTAGGTGCTTGGGCACACTCCTTTGGGCCTTTGCTTTACTTTGAGGGTATTGTTCCTGAGGATTGAAGGACGTCTGTCTGACCCCTCAGCATTGTCCTGTGTGTGTCCTTTCCATTCCAAGATTTGTTGTTGTTTTTTTTGTGAATAGAATGAAAATTGTCACAAATGTAAGGGTTACCCTAGCTGAGTAAGATGTATGGTCTTTAACAAGTTACTTAATCTGATTTTTCATTCATAAGATTTAGCAGTTGGCCCTGGATCTGTGGTCCTGCCGCTATGAATTCAACTAACCATGGATTGAAAATGTTTAGGAAAATAAAATGCATTTCTACAGAACATGGACAGACTTTTTTCTTGTCATTATTCCTTAATCAATACAGTATAATTATTGAGAGAGCATTATCATAGTATTAGGTGTTATTATAATGCAGAGATGAGCTAAAGTGTATGGGAGGATGTGTGTTCGTTATATGCAACTACTATGCCATTTTATATAAATGGACCTCAGAATTTGGTATCTGTGGGGGTCTGGAACCAATCTTCACTGATAATTGAGGGATACCTACATCCTAGATTATAAGCACAAAATAATTTACTACTTCAACTGTGCCTGGAATGTCATTAATGCCTGGTGTTTTCAGTTACTATTATTCTTGTTATATATTTGAATAGTAATTTGTCCATGTTTCCTTTTGTTGAATCAAATTTCTAATTTAAAAAATGCAAAGTGGCATAATACTGATAATTAAGCAGTTTGAATTTAAGGTCAAAAATAGGAAAAGGTAAAACAGGAAAAGACCCTTGACAAAGTCTGTAATCCATAATAAATTCTAGTGAACATTCACCAAATACTAAGTTGTCTACAGCAAATAAATAACTTAGTATTGAAATTCATGAAGCAAAAAACTAATAAATTGAAACCTGCAAGAGTAATTGCAGTGTCTTTTAAAACTTATTTTGTATAAGAACTCAGAAGTGAGATTATATTTATGATTTTATTTCTGGTTTTAAAATGCTGTATTTCAAAAAATAATTGGTATTAATTTCCTTTAAGGACACCTTTATAAAGAAAAAATGGTAAAATGGGAAAAATGACTTGAAGATTTTCACAAATCTCTGACTATGGATCATGACAACACCTTTTGATCTTTGTAAATTAAAACAAAGTTAATCTTAGTCTATGAAACATTAGTGGACTTAAGACTTTTCTACATTTTCTTCAGTAGTTAAGGCTGAAAATATCTGCTAGTTTTTTTAAAAAATATAGTTATTAACCCATACTAATTGTATAGATTAATAGGTTTCACTGTGCCATTCCTGTACATGCTATGCTGTGCTTTGATCTTATCTGCCCTCCTTTCTACTTGTGCTTGTCCTCCCTCTATCTTCTTTACCTCTAGTCGTCTTTCTGTATCCTAATAGCCTCTCTGCTACTGTCAAGTCATCTTTTTGTTTCCATATATGAGAGAAAATGTGTTGCTTGTCTTTCTGTATCTTGACTTATTTTGCTTAACATGATTTCTTCCAGTTCCATTCATGTTCCTACAAATGACATGATTTCATTCTTCTTTAGGACTGAATATCCACTATCTGTATATGCCATGTTTTCTTTATCCATTCATCTGTCTACAGGCACCTAGGCTAATTCCATGTCTTGGCTATTGTGAGCAGTGCTACAATAAACATGAGTATGCAGGTATCTCTTGTATGCTGACTTCATTTCCTTCCGGTATATACCCAGGAGTGGTATAGCTAAATCATATGGTAGTTCTATTTTTATTTTTTGAGGAACCTTTATACTATTGATTTCTGTACATTCCCACCAACAGTGTGTAAGAGTTTCTCTCCATGTCTTTGCTAGTATCTTTTATTTATTTATTTACTTACTTACTTATTTATTTTTAAAATAGCCATTCTGACTGAGGTCAGAGGGAGCTTCAGTGTAGTGTCACCCCCAACCCCACCAGGCATAGACAGGTTTATTTAGGAAAGTAGATATATATTCAAGGGAGAATAGGGGCACTCTTGAGAGAGAGACATTTTGGGGTGAAACAAGGAATACCTTTTTCAAGGCAGAATGTGGGCTATCTTCAGAGGAAGAGACATCCCCATGAAATTTTGTTTTGCAGTTCCCTGGTGGCAAAATATGTTGAGCATTTTTTTCATACATTTTTTGACCATTTGTACTAGTACTTTGGAGAAGTATCTGTTTGGATCGTTTGTCCATTTTTTGATTGTGGGTTACTTGTTCTTTTGTTAAGTTTTTGAGTTCTTTATATATTTTGGATATTAAACTTCTGTCAGATGAATAGCTGCCAGGGATTTTCTTCATTCTCCAGGTTGTCTCTTCACTCTGTTGACTGTTTCCTCTGCTATTCAGTGCTTTTTATTATTATGATTATTATCTTCCAGATTTTTTTTCCAGTACTGGGGATTAAACCCTGAGGTGCTTTGCCACTAAGCTACCTCCCCAGACCTTTTGTTATTTTTTATTTTGAGATAGGTCTTGCTGGGTTGCTAAAGCCTGGTTTAAAACTTGTGATCCTTCTGCCTTAGCATCTCCAGTATCTGGAATTACAGGTGTGCAACACCACACCCAGCAGAAGCTTTTTGATTTGGTGTAATCCCTTTTGTCAGTTTTTGCTCTCATCACCTGTGCTTTTGATGTTCTATACCAACTTGTAATTGCTGTAATTTAAGTATGTCCTAAGTTTTTAGTGGGTTGCTAAGAGACTAAGAGTTCCAAAGACCATTCATATTTTTTCTTTGTGTGTCTATGACTGAAATATTCATAAAGAAACATTGTAAGTATAAGTAGGTATTTCTAGCCTAGGTGTAGGAATTCCATTTAAGTACATTTTGTTTGTTGTCTTTCCACAGACGCAGTATTCATTTAAGCAAGTATTTGGCACTCACACAACCCAAAAGGAGCTTTTTGATGTTGTGGCTAATCCTTTGGTAGATGACCTCATTCATGGCAAAAATGGTATGATTCTTGGAGTTTAGTTAGATTTTCCTTTCTTTTCCCCCTCTTCTGATAAAGCTTTTGATATTTATGTATTTGGTTTATGCTTAGCATTGAATTCAGATTTAATTTGTTAGAGTGATATTAAACCTGTTTTTCTTGAGCTAGTTAATTTTAGTGTCCTTAATATAACAAATGTTACAAGTGGAGAACTTCAAGATATAACTCATTGTGACTTTGCTGTACTCTAGGTCTTCTTTTTACATATGGTGTGACCGGGAGTGGAAAAACTCACACAATGACTGGTTCTACAGGGGAAGGAGGGCTGCTTCCTCGGTGTTTGGACATGATCTTTAACAGTATAGGGTCATTTCAAGCTAAACGATATGTAAGTATAGTTCTTTTGTGTTATAAATATTTCACTGCAGACATAGGACTAAGACACCTATGGATATAGTAGTATTAAGGAAGAACTAAAGTGTTAGAGCCATTTTGAAACCTTAAATATATTTAAATATTAAATGCTTCTTACTTCTTAAATGTATTGCTTACTACTTAAGTCAAATTTTAAAAACATGGTCTAATTTTTACCCCTACTTCAGGTTTTTAAATCTAATGATAGGAATAGTATGGATATACAATGTGAGGTTGATGCCTTATTAGAACGTCAGAAAAGAGAAGCCATGCCCAATCCAAAGACCCCCTCTAGCAAGTAAGTAATTATGTTTGTATGTAGCACTGGCTCAGTGGACACAGGGGTCTCTGTCCTGTGGTTTCTGCAGGTCTGGGGAATGATGAACATGTAGAGAAGTTGGTCTGATAGTTGACTTTTTGGGGGGGTTCGGGGGGATACTGGGGTTTGAACCTAGGGCACTCTACTAATGAGCTACATCTCCACCCCTTTTTATTTTCTATTTTGAAACAGAGTCTTCCTAAGGTGTCCAGGTCGGCCTTGAGTTTTCAGTCCTTGCCTCCTGAGATGCTAGGTTTGTAGGCATGTGGCAGTGTGCCTGGCCTGACAGTTGACCTCTGTGAGGTCAAAATTGAGAAACATTAAGTTAGTTTTGGGTTTTAAGTATACCATGAGAATCACTGTTTTGAGAAGGTGCCTCTCTGGAGAGGGTTAAAGCCTATATATAAGTCTGGAAGGATATAGGGGTAGTGGTTTTGGCAGACTTTGAATATGAATGAAATTGTTTTGTACATATCTGCTTCAATGATAGATCATTTGTATTAGACTTTTTAGTTTCCCCTTGGGATTTTTTTTTGTGTGTGTGTGTGGTGCTGGGGATTGAACTCAGGAATACTCGACCACTGAGCCACATCCCCAGCCCTATTTTGTGTTTTTTTTTTAAATATTTATTCTTTAGTTGTAGGCAGACAGAATATCTTTATTTTATTTTTATGTGGTGCTGAAGATCGAACCCAGTGCCTCCCGCGTGCTAGGCGAGCACGCTACCACTGCGCCATAACCCCAGCCCCCTATTTTGTGTTTTATGTAGAGACAGGGTCTCACTGAGTTGCTTAGCGCCTCGCCATTGCTGAGGTGGCTTTGAACTCGTGATTCTCCTGTCTCAGCCTCCCTAAGTGCTGGGATAGGCTTGAGCCACCACGCCCGGCTCCCCTTGGGATTATTTACTTTTGATGATTACAATGGATAAAATCAAACTTTCTGGGGTTTTTGTTTTGTGTTACATTTTAGGCGTCAAGTAGATCCAGAGTTTGCAGATATGATAAATGTCCAAGAATTCTGCAAAGTAGGAGAAGTTGATGAAGATAGTGTCTATGGTGTATTTGTCTCCTATATTGAAATATATAATAATTACATATATGATCTGTTGGAAGAGGCGCCATTTGATCCCATCAAACCCAAGTAAGTAGTAAAAAGAGTCCCTTCTTAGCTATTAACCTTGGGGAAGTAACTACTCCAAAAAGCCTTTGTTTCTTCACCTATCAATGGGGATATTTGCATTTACTTTCAAGATGAAGTGAAATAATTTATTTATCATGTAGTTAATACTCAATGACCTTTTTTATCATTAACTAGATAGTAGCTGTATTTGGGAGCCTGTGGGTTAAGGCATCAGGAGAGAGTATCCTGAACATTCATTGAGAAAGCATTCCTGTTGATGTTCTCTGGGGGTACCTTTCAAGAATTTGGACATTCAATGGTGGGGGATGCAGCCTCTTCAGACATCTATCTTGATGTTCTCTACATGTTCTCTACAGATTGGATCCTGAAGCTGTTGTCTGTACAAGTAGTTCTCAGACCATCCTTCATTGATATGAAGTGACGTTGCATTGTCATTCTGCCAGTTAAAGGGCAGATTTCCTTGGGTCTTGCCTTCCGGCATCACAAGTTTGCATTTGTGCCAGGGTTGGCTCTGGAATCTGTGTCTAATATTAATTTTAGTGTATTGTTCCCGAATTAATGGTTTTATTCTTTAGCTAAAGGTTGGTCTTCAGTGCTGTATTCATTAGGGCCTCCTGGGACATAAATAATATGAAGACCTGTATTTTACACATAATTTTCATGTGTCTAATGGAATATTGGAGAAATAGCTGGGTTTAGAAAGCCATTAGACTAAGCATAGGTGTCATTTTATCCATTTATATGAAAGTGTATAAACTATGGTGGAGGCTATATTTGATGAAAGTGTTTGTGGTTCTTCCTGAACCATATTTTGATGGAGGAGCTTCATTCTGAGTCCTTGAATTTCACTAGGATTGTTAATTACAAAGTTGCTAAGCAAACTGAATATAAAAATATTGACTCTAGAAGATTTCTGTGAAGGAAACTGCCCAGTTTGCTTTTGCTCTACTTTTCTCTTCCTCAAATGAGAATTATACAAAGGAACTTATTTCTGGAGTCATCTGTCTTTATGTTCCCTTGAAATATTGGTACTAAAAAATACTTGGGGGGCTGGGGTTATGGCTCAGTGGTAGAGTGCTCGCCTAGCACGCGTGAGGCACTGGGTTCGATCCTTAGCACCACATAAAAAATAAAGATATTCTGTCCACCTACAACTAAAAAATAAATATTTTAATAAAAAAAAACTTGGGTTTGGTTACAGAGAAATAAATGAAAGAGAAAGGACTTTACAAGAAATTACTTTTTATATCCAATTACTTTTCCATTTTGCTAATTGCTTTCTCATTTGCTTCAAACTATGAGTTGTCTCTGGTTTTGTATGTGCCCATTTTCCTGAGTTTCTGTTGTGTCTTTCATTGCTTCCAATAACTTTCATGGTATGAGTATGTGCCAAGTTTTTGTTGGTTTGTTTTAAATGACATAGCTTTTAAAGGATTTTATCTTGTCCTATGTATCTTGTTGCCTTCCTTGTGCTTCCTCAAATGAACTTATAAGGGTGCTTGTTTGGCATTAAATTCTGATTTGTTAGTGTGGTGTTAGGACTGCTTTTTTGAACTGTTAACTTTTAGTGGTCTTTAATGCAAAGAACAAATATTATAAATGGAGGATTTTAAATATATGACTCTTGTGACTGTCATGTAGTCTGGACCGACCATGTTGCTGTGAGATGGCTGCGTTAGAAACAGTAACTTCTTCCTTATTCCTTTGCTAGGTGGAACACTTGCAGCACACCCATGAGGAACACAGAATTTGTGTATGTGATGGGGTTGGCTCTTTTCTTAAGGAAAAGGGTGCAGTTATACTAGTGGTTGGCATCTGTGGCATATTTGCATGTAGGTTGTTTTTCATTGGCTCTGGGCTGACTACTACCTCAAGCCTTCCTTCTTAAAAATCTGCCACTGACTGTCAGTGATGGTGGCTGGTAATATCTCTACTCTCACCATTCACAAGACTGCAGCTAAACAGTCAGTACTCTTACTTAGCCCTCATATCATATAGACTAAAACTTGACAAGCCACTTTGAAAAAATTGCCGCTCCTGGTATATACCGAACTCTTTCTGAATTTGTTTTCTGCTGTTGCTGCAAAGGTCAGAACCAATTCTATCTGCTTATCTTTTTAGATTAGGAAACTACTAAATTTTGATGCTTAGCCTATGCATGTGATATTGCTTTAACATTACTGTGGTCTCTTAATTGTATATAAGGGTAAACTAGAACAAAGCTTTTAAAACAAAATTGGTTCCTATTATCTGGTTATGTAACTAATCTTGACTGTATATCCTTATAATCTTATTTGCATTAATTAATTCTCTGGAGTCTCATGTAGGCTTATCTCATTAAAGAATGGATGTCATGTCTCCTGACATTTTAGTTCTGGCCTTAAGTGAAGACATTAGTGTCTCAAAATTTAGGGAGCTAACCTTTTTTTCTTTCCCATAGACTTCCACAATCTAAAATGCTTCGAGAAGATAAGAACCATAACATGTATGTTGCAGGATGTACAGAAGTAGAAGTGAAATCTACTGAGGAGGCCTTTGAAGTTTTCTGGAGAGGTTAGAGTTAGGAAAATATAAAATACTGGATTTAGCTCTAAGAATGATTACTATAATTTGACCAAGTCCTTTTTTATTAGAAAGCATATATCATGAAATGTTTGAATTCAAGTATAATCAAAGATTTCTCTGCCATCATAGGACAGAAAAAGAGACGTATTGCTAATACCCATTTAAATCGGGAATCCAGCCGTTCTCACAGTGTGTTCAACATTAAATTAGTTCAGGCTCCCTTGGACGCAGATGGAGACAATGTCTTACAGGTAAAGTTATAATGTCAGGAGTTTGTCTTGTACTTACTAACTCCTTAAATTTTTGGAATTAGAGTTAAAGTAGGGAAAAATCATTGCAAAGAACATTGCTCCAGAAGTAATATATAGGTAGCTAAAAATACCAAAAAAAATTTTTTTTTTCTATTAGTCTAATTTTGGGAATTTTGGAAGGGGTTTACAAATCTTTAAATACATATCTTAAAATAAGGACAAAGTGTAATTGATTGTTTTATACTGATGATTGATTTTGTATGTGTACACTGCAGGAGGTGGCCAAGATTCTGAATTGCTCATCTCTTGGCACATGGGCCATCAGTTGATCACTACTGCTAGACCTGTGATGCTGTCAGGCTTATATCAGTTCTTAACATTGTTTGAGCCCAAGTGCACATAATTTAATAACTTAAAGAAATTAAAATTTAATTGTATTCAGACTCTGTCATGAAATTGTGGCATTTTGAAGGTTTGTGGATGGCATCAGAGGGTGGTACTGAAGAGCACCAGGATTTGAGTTCCAAGTTTTATTTATTTACTAGCTCTGACCTATCATAGAAATTACTCATAGGGTTGTGAGAATTAAGGGAGGTAATAATATAAAGATCTCAGTCTAGTGTTTGGCTTATGGTCAGCACTTTATAAATGCTAGGTAGAAATTGGTTATAAATAAACTGTCTATGTACACTTGATTTCCTTTGATTGTTATTATTTTGTATGTGTGTGTGTATGTTAGGGATTTAAATTCTAATATTATATCAATTAGGTACCTCTTGACTTTAATTCTTTCATTTCTTTTCATAAAATTATTCAGAGTGCTATGAATTTATTAGGTTATTAATTACCTGGTACTGCCCCCCACACTTTTGGTGGTGGTGCTGGGAATGGAACTCGGGCCTCATGCGTGTCAGGCAAGCACTCTACCACTGAGCTACATCCCTAGCCCCAGGTTATTAAATACCTGATTTTAGAAAATTTTAAGATAGCTCTGCTCCAGACTTTTTATTCAGATCTTCATTGAGTTCCTCTTGAGAGCTCAGCACTGTGCAAAGTACTGGAAACAAAGTGTTAAAAAAGGCAGAGTCCTTGTTCTTAGCAATCTTACAACCTGATGTAGAAGGAAGACCAGACAGCAGTCAAGTGATCACTTAATGTCATGAGCCTGTTCCTCATATGCTTTTAGTAACTTTCTAAAACATATCTTCTGTCCCTCCTGTGCATTTTGTATTGTACAAATTTTGCATTCATTAAGACATAACAACTTATTGACTATTTAAAGAATTATAAATGAATTTTAACTGATTTTAGGTTAATGGCTTTGTGGTCTCTTTCAGGAAAAAGAACAAATCATTATAAGCCAGTTGTCCTTGGTAGATCTTGCTGGAAGTGAAAGAACTAATCGAACTAAAGCAGAAGGGAACAGATTACGTGAAGCTGGTAAGTAAAAACTTATTGCTACAGCCTTTGAAAACTTGTAGTACAAATTTATTATTTGTTTATGAATGAGTGATTCAAGCATAATTATCTTTAGTTTAGATAATATAGATTAATACTAAACCAGTATAACTAAATAAATAGCATTGTCCATTAAACTGAGCCTGTAAATTAATCTAAATCATCTATTTGATGAAAACATGATTGAGTTAGGTGACCTTAATCAAGGTTCCAAAATGAACACACATTCTTTTTTTTTGGTACCGAGGATTGAACTCAGTAGTACTCGACCACTGAGCCCCATCCTCAGTCCCATTTTTGGTGTTTTATTTAGAGACAAGGTCTCCCTGAATTGCTTAGCACCTTGCCATTGCTGAGGCTGGCTTTGAACTTGTGAGTCTCCTGTTTCAGCCTCCCAAAGTGCTAGAATTATAGGCGTGCGCCACTGCGCCTGGCAAAAATGAACACATTCTTATGCACTTTGAGGGAAGATCTGCATTCTTGGAGGCTTAATCCTTCAGACTTGTCTTGACTGATCTAATCAAAACTGGTCATAAACAAGTATGCTGCTTAAGAAATCCTTGTTGAGATATAGAGAGGACAGAGTTAGCTGGCTTCTAAGACACTGGACTGTAAGAAACATGCCGTCTGGGTATAGCGAGGATCAGACCCTGGGATGGAGCCAATTGAGGCCTGAAATGGTCATGCTTTAGAGATAATATTTTAATATGAGATGTTTAATGTCAGCATCTAACATACTCTTTCATAGGATTTGGAAGAAAATATGGGCATTAAGTACAATGTTACATTTGGTGGAAATTTCTTTTGATAGAATCCCTGAAGTTTGGCTATTTAACCTACCTAGAAATAGTAGTACTGAAAGACAGACTGAGCCATGCATGGATAGCTCTTTAAATTATGCTATGAAATTTTGTAATTTCTATTTAATAGTTATATGAAGTTGAGATTTTATAGGCAAACAGAACACACTTTATCTACTACATGGTTTTTTTTTTTTCCCTTCCCAAATATCTGTTGTGTTTATTTTGCTGTCAGGTAACATTAATCAGTCACTGATGACACTAAGAACATGTATGGAAGTTCTGAGAGAAAACCAAATGTATGGAACTAACAAGGTGAGCAGCAGTCTTCATTGGTCACTTGTATAGATTTATTTGTGTGGGATTTTTGCCTTATGAATTTACATTTGCATATATTTATAGATGGTTCCATATCGCGATTCAAAGTTAACCCATCTATTCAAGAACTATTTTGACGGGGAAGGAAAAGTGCGTATGATTGTGTGTGTGAATCCAAAGGCTGAAGACTATGAAGAAAGCTTGGTAATTTTAACTTATTTATCCTATAAAGTCACGTTTCCATAGAGAAAGCAGCTATTTGTATGTGAAGAATGAGATTTTGAACATTTTATAAATTAATACAGAAACAATGGGTACAGAAGTGGACTAATAACCAACCTTTTATTGTTTCAGTTAGTCATTTCTGAAGAATGACTTAGATATGCTTATTTTTTACAAACTCCATTTGTTTTGTATTCTAGCAAGTAATGAGATTTGCAGAAGTGACCCAAGAAGTTGAAGTAGCTAGACCTGTAGACAAGGTGATATGTGGTTTAACCCCTGGGAGGAGATATAGAAACCAGGCTCGAGGAGGCCCAGTTGGAGATGGTATGATTTGGTACATTTACTCTCTGATCTATTCTAATTTTTAAAAAATCTATTTCATATAAGAGAACTGTTTACCTCCCTTCTTCTCAAGAACTGGATGCAAAAAACTTTGAACTAAAATATAAATGAGATTTCTTTAGTTACGTTCTCTCTTATTTTTAAGAAAATAAGATTTTGACAACTCAAGAAATTCCGTGGTTAAAAGTTCTGGGGCTCTAATCACAGTATTAAGCTTGCTTAAGATCTTTTTCTATTGTGTAACTTTTAAATTTTTTGTAATTCCATACAGAACCATTGGTTGCCGAAGTGGTTTTACAGAGTTTCCCACCTTTGCCGTCATGTGAAATTTTGGATATCAATGATGAGCAGACCCTTCCAAGGTTGATAGAAGCCTTGGAGAAGCGGCATCACCTACGACAAATGATGATTGATGAGTTTAACAAACAATGTAAGGGCAGAGCTGTGTGCAATCATTTTAACTTCAGAAATTGAAAGAATTTGTAACGGATCTAAGTTTTATAGTAGGATGTATTTTGAAGAAGGGGTTTGTCCCTATATTTTGTAGTATTCAAGTCATTGTATAATTAGAAAGGGAATTTTTTCTAGACCAAAGAAAAAAGTAGCTGATTGCCCCCTGCTTTTTACTGACTGTGATGGCCAGAAAGGAATATTTCTTAATTCCTCTGCCTACAAAATGGGGATTGTAATTGTTTCTACCTCAGGAAGTTGTGAGGATAAAGAGATAATGTGTGAAAGTCTTGTAAAATAGTGAATAGCCTTGCACATAGTAAATGAATGTATCTGAGTAACCAGCCCAGGTCCTAACTAGCAAATGGTGAGGGATTTCATTTTCAGCTGGCTCTCTCAAATATAGTCTTATTTCTTTCTTTGCCTTTGTAGGCAAAGTATTTACCAGGAAGTGTTGGGAGGGAGATACTACAGTGCAAAATGAAAGACTTTTCAGTATTAAACAGTTCTGTGAACATCTCTTATAGATTTGAGTATCAGATTCCTTTTTTCTTTCCAAACTTGTTTTTTCCTTATAGACTGATTCTCACAGATTTGCCTGAATAGCTATGTTTTATCTAGTGTCTGGTAACAGAAATTGATTTCCTTGGTTATTTTGCAATTGGAGTAAAACAGCCTGCGTGCTTTTGTTTCAGCTAATACTTTTAAAACTTTGTTACAAGAATTTGACAGTGCTGTTTTAAATAAAGAAAACTACGTTCAAGGAAAACTGAATGAAAAAGAAAAGGTGATCTCAGGACAGAAATTGGAAATAGAACGGCTAGAAAAGAAAAATAAAACTTTGGAATATAAGGTTTGTGTTATTATAATGGTGTAAGTGCTGGTCATTCAGTTGTGGTGTGATTGACTATTTCTGCTCCATGCATCTGTTATTGCTGCTTATTAAGCTATCACTTGATTATTTGCTATTATTGATCTATCACTTGGTTATTATTATCTTTATTCCACCCCAAAGAGGAGGAAATGAGAGTGAAAAGCATATAAGGGAGATAGTGTACTCTTAACTTTTATGTTGGAGGGTAGCCATTGAAGAGAATGTTCTGTGACCTAAACAAGTGGATTTTCAAGAGGACTTAGTTCAGCTTTGGTGGTAGATTGCTTTTCAATTTATTACAAATATTTCCTCATATGCTTTTTCGGTTAAAAAAAATTGAAATAAAGGATTAAATGAGATAATATAAAAAAATGCCAGGATAGTGCCTTAAATATAATAGATACTTAGTGAATGTTAATTGGATCTGAATTTGGTTTACAAGTCATGTTGTAAAAGTACAAACTTCCTGTGGAAAAGTAGTTCTATTGGGGTGCATTGCCATGCTGTGTAATGTTTGCTCTCTCATTTATGGAGATCACTTAGAGATTTGGGGCAGTGTACATGCATACTAGAGAGAAGCGAGTCTTAACCAACAGTTTTCTCTATTCTGAAAACATCCCAAGAAATTAAAGTTTTAGGTGAAAAGAATTTTCATCTGAAGTTAGCTACAGTTTTTTCATTGAGGAATTTGTTTAATAAGTTCTTATTTCTAGGAATGGAGCTGGGAATTCAGATGAAATTTTAGAGGAAAAAATTACTAGTTTATAATGTGCTTTCATGAGCAAATTAAGAAAGGTTATTTTATGGCTACATAAAATGTCTGTATACCAAATACCAAATGTGTTGGTCTACCTTCCCAGATTGAGATTTTAGAGAAAACAACTACTATCTATGAAGAAGATAAACGCAATCTACAACAGGAACTTGAAACCCAGAATCAGAAACTTCAGAGACAGTTTTCTGACAAACGCAGATTAGAAGCCAGGTTGCAAGGCATGGTGACAGAAACAACAATGAAGTGGCAGAAAGAATGCGTGAGTGTCATTCTTTTTTTTTTTTTGGTACCGGGGATTGAACTCGGGCACTCGACCCCTGAGCCACATCCCCAGCACTCTTTTGTGTTTTATGTAGAGACAGGGTCTCGCTGAGTTGCTTAGCACCTCGCCGTTGCTGAGGCTGGCTTTGAACTCGCGATTCTCCTGTCTCAGCCTCCCTAAGTGCTGGGATTACAAGCGTGAGCCACCGCGCCCGGCCTCGTGAGTGTCATTCTTGCAGTGCTTATCTTAGAATTGGGATGATTTTTTCAAATTGTAGTTAGTCAAGTATTTTGAATTACTATTCTTAATGGTAGACTTTTGGTGGTAATTGTTCATCTCAGGAAGTATTGAAGAACTGTCATTTTTTTTTAGGAAATAAAGTGATTAATTTGGTGTGTTCTTTGGTATGAGTGAATTAGAATATAATTCACTATTGGTAATCTGTAGGAGCGTCGAGTGGCGGCCACCCAGCTGGAGATGCAGAATAAACTCTGGGTTAAAGATGAAAAACTGAAACAGCTGAAGGCTATTGTTACTGAACCCAAAACTGAAAAGCCCGAGAGACCCTCTCGGGAGCGGGATCGAGAGAAAGCTACTCCAAGATCTGTTTCTCCATCACCAGTGCCTGTAAGTTTCCTGTAGTGGTACCGTAGCTTAGTGCTAGAGAAAATTTGTTCAGACTATTTCTGTAAGAATTGACTTTTTTGTTTTATATTATTTATTATATTTCTTAAACTTATATTTAAAACTTTTAAAATCTAGTATAAACAGTACAAAAAATTTAATGACAATACAAATACTTGTAATGTTAAATCTTCATGTTCTAAAATTATAGAAAAGTAATGAATTGTTTCTCTGTTTTTCAGTCTTACTCATTAATTTCTCTCCAATTTTTCTAGCTTTCTAGTAACTATATTGCTCAGATTTCCAACGGCCAGCAACTCATGAGCCAGCCACAGCTACATAGGCGCTCTAACTCTTGCAGCAGCATTTCTGTAGCTTCCTGTGTTTCGGAATGGGAGCAGAAAATTCCTTCGTACAACACACCTGTCAATGTCACATCTATTGCAAGGCGTAGGCAGCAGGAGCCAGGACAAAGTAAAACTTGTATCGTGTCAGACAGAAGGCGAGGGATGTACTGGACTGAAGGCAGGGAGGTGGTTCCTACATTCAGAAATGAGATAGAAGTAGAAGAGGATCATTGCTGCAGGGTTAGTCCCAGTATTATTTTAAAGCATTACAGTAATAGATTTTATTTCTTGTTTTTTTGTAACTCTGTTCGAGAAGTTCAGTGGAAAGATGGGTGGGCTCCAACATGAACAAGGTCTAAATTTTCTGTCACTTAATTTGAAAGATAAATCACCCTGAAATTGAGCCTGAGCTCTTTATTGGAAAAAGCCTAAACACATTTGACAACAGAAGCAATGCCCTGTGAATTCATGAATGCAGGCCAGTATGGCTTCTCCCAGGGTAGTCTGTGCTTTTGTTGCATGAGCTACCAAGCTTTGCACAGAATTGGAGAGTACCTGCTCTACCACTGAGCTGCACCCCAGCCCTAACATGGGTCTTAGAGTATACTTTTCAATTTTTTCTTTTGGTTTCCTTTCCTTAAATTTAATTAAACTTTTTCTTGCTGCATTTGAACTCTAATTTTTAAAGTTGTTTTCTCAGATTTTTACTTTGGAAAACTTCACACCCAAAGAAAAGTTGAAAGAATGGTATAGTGACTTCTTTTCCTCCTTACCTAGACCTAATAGTTTTTACTTTATGTAAATGTTTTTTCCATGACTTTTTTTTCAAAGTAAGTTATAGGCGGCTTCTTTTTTTCTCTTTTTAGTTGTAGGTAGACATAATACCTTTTTTTAAATTATTTATTTTTATGTGGTGCCAAGAATCAAACCCAGTGCCTCACACGTGAGGCAAGCGCTCTAGCACTGAGCTATAACCCTAGGCCAGTCATAGGCTTCTTTTCACTAAAAAATAAGGATATTGTCTTGTGTAACCGCAAACTTAATCACACCTAAGGAAATTAACATTAATTGACTAAATATCCTCAAATTTCCCAAGTTGTCTCAATAATGGCTGTTCTTTTCAATCCATAATTTTATTAAGGTGAATGTATTGTATGTGGTGATTATATCTTAAATCTCTTAATATAAAATAGTTCCCCCTTTGATTTTTATGACGTTGGCTGTTTTTTTGTTTTTGTTTTTGTTTTAGTTTTTTTTTTTAAATAGTTTTTAGTTGTAGATGGATACAATAGCTTTATTTATTTATTTTTATGTGGTGCTGAGGGTCGAACTCAGTGCCTCACACTTGTGAGGCAAGTGCTCTACCACTGAGCTACAGCCCCAGCCTGACATTGGCTGTTTTGAAGAGTCTAGTCCAGTTGTTTTGAAAGTACTCAGGTTTCTTGTTCAATAAATGCTTTTAATCTTCAGGCCTTTGTCACACGTTAGAAGGACTTTATTTCATTCAAGGGTGTTTAAAATAAATTCATTTCCGTATTTTTCTTTTAAAGATTAGTTTCCTTTGAACCTGAATAAATAGACCAAATTAATATTGTGAATTAAATTTAGTAAAATCTTTTTTTTAAAATATTTTTTTAGTTGTTGATGGATCTTTATTTTATTATTTATATGTGGTGCTGAGAATCGAACCCAGTGCCTCACGCATGGTAGGCAAGCGCTCTACCACTGAGCTACCTCCCCAGCCCCAAAATTTAGTAAAATCTTAACATAGCTCTTTTAGAATTTTTCTTCTAAGCAAATTTATCTTATAGTGTTTGCTTCAGATTTTCATTGCATAGTTTAGGGTATAGCTAGGTGCAGTGGTGCATGCCTGTCATCCCTGTGACTTGGGAGGCTGAGGCAGGAGGATTGCAAGTTTGAGGCCAGCCTCAGCAATTGAGCAAGACCCTGTCTCAAAAAAAAAAAACAAACAAAAAAGTGACTGGGGATGTAGCTCAGTGATAAAGCACCCTTGGGTTCAATCCCTAGCACTATCTCACCCCCACCAAAAGATGATAATTTAGGGTATAGATGAATATTCATTTAGGTGGCCTGCATTCCTGATTACTAATGAATGGTGATATAGCCCAAGGTATTGATTAAGGTTACAGATAATTTTAGTCTCTTTAATTCTTACTCTGCAGATTTTGCCTTGTCTTTGTGGGAGCAAATCATGGTGAATGGTCTTTCTGATCAACTCTAGTCAATCCCCTTATTTCATGAATGTTTATAGACCAAAAACCATTCAAAGCTTGCTTACACCTGGTCAGCAGCAATGAAATACCTAATTTGCCCATGAAATACTTAAGAGGATTTACTAGAGATACTTTAACTTCTCACTTGAAATCAAAATCTCTTTAGAAGTGCAGCAGAAAACTTACTCTAAGGTTGGTATCTATGTGTCCAAGTGTGTTGGTCAAAGATGGTCAGGTGGACTGAACTTTATACTTCAGTGAGGAAAAAAAATTAAAATGTCTGTGTCTTGAGTGCTAATAGATTATATGGACCATCATCTATCTTTGCAAGCCTTTTTCAGGATGTATTATTACTAAATATGTTCAAGAAGACTCACTTCTGATAAATGGTAGATCCTAAGAGCCAGTCTTTCTTGTTCAGTATTAATCATACATTTCAAGAATGGAAAGTTTCTTGTCTGAGTTAAGACTCAGCATCTTTAGCAGCATATTATATTGACCGTGTTTTATATATAGTATAATGACTTGAGTTGTCACTACTACTTCCTTTGTTTCTTGTAATTACATAGGGAAAATGATTTAGTTCTCCAGATGTGCATTTTGAAATTAGGATCTTCATATTTGACTAGCTTTGAAGGATTTGGCCTGTGGTAGACTTTTTTCATTGCTTTCAATTTTATAAACAGAAGATTTCACAAAATTACATAATGCTAATAACTGTCATGTATGTGAAATATCTTTTTTTAGACTAAATGTGCTAAATTTAACTTTACTAGGTTTATATGGCATTTGAATGGAAGCAACTAGTTTTTGTTGTATGGTAGAAACTGATTTGACATTATATTCCTTATATGATTCTTGGAACCTTTAGAAATGTTTTGGGGAAAAGTTAGTTGGTAAATTTTAGCCATTACTGTATTTAAACTTCCGAGAAGTTGTTTTGAGATATAAAACTCTTAAAGTCCTCAAAAGTAGTTTACAGTGTTTTAACATGTTCTGTGTGAGGTTCTTATACCTTACTTTCTTTAGTATCTAGCTATTTACAGCTTTATCAGCTATTTTTTGTTTTTTGTTTTTCTCCTCTGTATAAGGAGTGTTTTCTCTTGTTTAGATGCCTAGGACATGTTTAGGGCTTTTATTGATATATCAATGCTTTTAGCAGAGTTGCTGATCTAATAGATTGCCTCTCAAAAACAGACTTAAGTATTGACTTTTGATCAAGAATGTAAAATGAATTGTTTTTCCTGAACAGGGAGAATTAGCAGCATTACCAAGTTTTTTCTGTTTATTCTCTGTTGAAAGGGAAGCTTCCAGGTAGAATGTGTAATACAAGCTGCTCTTGAAAGATGTTAGTAGGTTCTGTGTTTAAATACAAAGAGAATGTGTAAATTACTTAGATAAGCTTTAGCTTTTGAAAAGATTTGACTTTCTGCTGTCATAAACTAACATAGCCAAACCTGCTGCACTTCTAACAGTACCCTTAAATTAATTCTGGGTTATGCTTGTTTCTCAATTCCTCTTTCAACCTGATCAGAACGCACCACCAATCCGTCTCAGACACAGACGATCACGCTCTGCAGGGGACAGATGGGTAGATCATAAGCCCGCCTCTAACGTGCAAACTGAAACAGTCATGCAGCCACATGTCCCTCATGCCATCACAGTATCTGTTGCAAATGAAAAGGCACTAGCTAAGTGTGAGAAGTACATGCTGACTCACCAGGAACTAGCCTCCGATGGGGAGATTGAAACTAAAGTAATTAAGGTAAAAATGAATTTGCACAGGAGAAGAAATATTTTAAAAAATCATCTTAAGAAACCATTTGCTCTGCTACCCCTTGATGTCACAGTCTGTGTCAACTGAAACATAAATGGGCATCTGATGTAACTTTTTTGTTAGCAGAAAATTAACTGCTTAGGTTGCAAATCTGCTAAACTGGGACTAAATTTGCTTAAATGGGCTTAGATTCTTGGATTTCTTAGAATTCCAGATCCATAATGTACTTTAATTACTATATATTTGGCTTTAACTTATATATATAAAAAAAACCTAAATGATGAACTCCTAGCTTTGCTGTCACTTTAAGATAAAAACCCTACAATAAAATTTGACTTCTGTAAATTACTCAGTATTGAGCTTCTTGAAGCTCTTTCCCAGGAGACTTGGCCTGCTTGTAAAAATTTTTTCTTTAATCACAGAGTCAGTGAATAATTAGGGAAGGAAAAGACAAAACTGTGGGGAGGGGGTGGTTCATCTCAAATTCAGTTTAGAGGGTAGTTCTGAGAGTTACAAATAAAATTGTACTTTGTTTGAATAGAGGGCACACCAGAGAGGAGAAAATTCAGTGCCTAAGAACATGTAAAAATTTCTGACAGATTTCTTGATCCTTAGTGAAGTTTAGGTTTTAAAATATAAGTGAAACAAAGAGATTTTTTCCCCACAACTATGAATGTTGTTCATATTGCACTTTTTAAAATGAAAGATGTATTCAAATTTCTAATGTTTTGATTAGTATAGACTCAGCAATCCAAGTACCATCTGTTTTTGTGGGTGGGAGTTTCCATGATATATGTGTGTTTATGGTTTGGATGTATCAAAGTGTAATGGTGACCTTTTCTTTTTGCTTCAGGGTGATGTTTATAAAACAAGAGGTGGTGGACAGTCTGTTCAGTTTACTGATATTGAGACCTTAAAACAAGAATCACCAAGTGGGTGAGTGATCACCAACAATATCTCTTTGAAGGGTTATTGTTTTCTTAGCTGCTCATTCTTGATGCACAGAATATCCTGTGAAATTTATCATTAATTCTCAAAAGGGGTTAGATGGTTTTCCCTATTTCTAATATTTTTCTTGTTCTTAGATGCAAAAATAATTGTTGCATCATGTTTCCCCTTTTTTAGTAGTCGAAAACGAAGATCGTCCACAGTAGCACCTGCCCAACCAGATGGTACAGAGTCTGAATGGACCGATGTAGAAACAAGGGTAGGGGTAAAAATTAAATATTTGCTTGCTAAAATTTAGGCATGTCATGTTTTAAACTCTGCGGCTGTAGCTCTATGCTCTGTGAAGATGCACAATCTCCTGTTTCCCATGCAGCCTGGAGGCCTATTCCTAACACACTTGCAAGGCATTTGCATTTTAGTTCTGGTCTTACTAGAGCTCTCAGTTTAGAACCCCTGTTTTCAGTGTAGGGGATGAGACTCAAGGATCAGGCCAAGGCAAGCATGATGGTGTACACCTATAATCTCTGCTACTTGGAAGGCTGAAGCAAGATCAGCAGAAAGCCAAGGCCAGTCTTGCCAACTTAGTGAGACCCTGTCTCAAAATAAAAGGGTTGGGATTGTAGCTCAGTGGTATAGCACCCTGGATTCAATTCCCAGAACCAGAAAAAATAAAATAAAATAAAAAATAAAAAGAAATAAGTGGAAAGACTAAAGCCAAAGGAGCCAAGCATGGTGGTGCATGCTTATAATCCAAGCTACTCAGGAGGCTGAGGCAGGAGGACTGCAGCCTGGTCAACATAGCAAGACTCCACCTCAAAACAAAAAAATCGAGCCGAAGAGTATCACACAGGAATAACAAGAATAACAGCAGATGGATGGGAGTCTTCTTAGAAGCAGCTTGTCAGGTGTTCCCTCTTGACTGTTATCCCTCAGGAGAGGGAAGGAATGTGGGAGGTAGAGGTCAGGAGGCCATGCTCTTGCCCTGGCCACTGACTTCTCAAGAACTCCCCTTATCTAAAATGAGAGAAGTTACCTGGAGAACCTTCAAAGACCTTCCAGCTCCCAGTATTTGTGGCCTATGGCAGAAGTAATCTCAAGTATATGTCTGTGTCTAACCTAAATATCTTTGCTGAACTAGAGAGCAATGTTGGCTTTTACCTTTCGAGAGCCCATCTAAACAGGCATGTTTATAGACTGTTGAGAGGAGTTGACCTTTTCCTCTTTTGTCACTTTCCTTTCAGTGTTCTGTGGCTGTGGAGATGAGAGCAGGATCTCAGCTGGGACCTGGATATCAGCACCATGCGCAGCCTAAGTGAGCACTGTGGCTGGCCCTGCTGTGTGTCCTCCTTTGCTAGAATTCCCACCACCAGCATGCTCCTAACTTTCCCCTTGTTTTGAAGAACAGATGTGGATTTGAGTTTCTCCTGAGACTGTGGGTCTTCCAGGCAGTCTGTAGTAGGCATCTGCATGCTGAGCAGCTCAGAGAGCTGATGGACACCATTAGAACAGCAAGGGCAGGAGGGGATAGGAGACTGGTGACTCTTGTTCATATTCTGCCACTGCTTCTAAAGCTTTCTGAGGCTGAACTGAGCACCTGGGAAGAGGAAGGGATGAAGGCTTTAGTTGGGAATGGTTTTGTGTGGCTCATTCTTTCCTGACAGGCCTCTTGCTTTTCATATAGGGGTGAGTGTTCATGAAATAAATAAAATGGAAAGCCCAAATTCATGGTAGAAAGGAATCACTTTTTCCTGTTCTATCATACACTTCCTCTGGAGTCTGACCTATTCTTTCCCCCTATTTTATTAAAACCTCTTCTTTACAAATGTCTATCTCTACAACATTTGTAACCCTTGGGTTCCTAAGGCAATTTGAAAAATTGTTTCAACAGGATGGGAAATCCTGTTTTCTATAACAGTTATTTGCTTTCTCAGGACTTGAATTTTCTTAAGATAAAACAGCCTTTCACAAAGCTGTCTCAAAGATTTGTTTGTCATGAATGTGTAACTAATTGCAAAATTCAACACTAAATGCTGGTTTTTATGTTTTAGGCGCAAGAAGCCATGAACTGACGGTCCCAGCAGTGAAAGAACATTGTCATTTGTGTTGATAATTTCTCTGCATGCCAGAAGCAGTCTTGAGTCATCTTGTAGAATTTGTGTTTTGGAACATCACAGACCTCATCTCTATCATACACTGGCCTAGAACAAAGTTTCCCCTTTGGTTCCAAAGACATCTATGATTCAGCAAACTTTGTGTATTATATACCTTGCCATATTTAATATTAATAGAAGATCCCCCTCCATTTTCTCATTGCTGTATGAACTTTTTTTATAATGCTATTCTTTTTTTTTTTTGTACATTTCTTATATAAACTCTAATTCAAGCAAATGTTTGTCTTCGGTAATTAAGGAAGAATATATCTAGATCATACTTTATTTTTTATTCTGACTTTTTCAGCTCTGGTCTGAGTATTAAGGTTTTATAAACAAACGCTGCTATTGATTAGCTGCAAGAATGCACTTTAGATATATTGGACAATTCAAACTTTAAAAATAAAGATGTCAGTGACTGGCCATCAATAAAACCATTTTAAGAAGTTGTCTAGAATTTTGTATGTATATATTCACTTCCTGACAGATAAGTCAAAAGAATTGAAATAAAAGGCACTGAGAAATACAAAGTTGTATGATGGTCATCCCTTCAGCATGTTCCCAGCACCTAGAGCAGTGACTTGTATTTACCTGACACTCATCCTTTTTGGAATGAGTGAAAAGCAAGTACTGGAAAGCAGAAAGTAATTTGGCATTAAGTGGTCAATACCTTTTGTGATAACTAATATCTACATATTAAGTATCTTTTAGACATTTAAGCAAGAAACATGGTTTGAAAGCTATTTGAACAATCAGCATTTTGCTTAAGTAGATCTCTTACATAGTTTTGAAGAATAGCTGTGATTAATTGGGTAATCCTTATCTGATACCCTGAAAAGGTGTTCTAATTTTATAGATGAACAAATAGATGAAGTTATTTGCTCAGTAGCCCGAGTCCACTTATATATAAGCCCAAATCTGGCATTAAAGCTCTCAACATTACTATGCTAATTGTCTTGACACAATAGCACAAATAAAAATTTCTTAGCTTTAGATGGTTAATTTTAGTTTGAAAATTTAGTGTTTTAATTTCCAAACTTTCAAAAAATTATTTGATTTCTATGACTCAAGAACAGTCAAGAAAATAGGTTTACATCAGCAAAGTGCTCCAAAAAAAGTCGCAGAGATTGAGGTAGGCATAACTGGATTCCTTGTTCAACTTGCTTTATCACTGTTTTTGAGACTTCACATTGACACACCTTAAATTCACTGTTTAATATTATTCCACACATAAGTATATTTCTGAGAATGTTACCAATTTTCCTTATATATGTAGTGCTGCAGTGAGTAGCCTTGCACACAATGCGTACCCTGTGCACATGATTCAGAGTGTTTCTAGTATAGAAACCACAACTGGAATTGCTGGGTTTAGGCCAGTTTTAACCATATATATTAACCATATATTCAGCTTTTAACCATATATTCAGCTTTAGCCAAGATTTGAAAATTTGCTCCTTAAAGTGATTTGGCAATTTGACATGTCCATTAACAACATAAAATAATTTTCTAGCCGGGCGCAGTGGCGCAAGCCTGTAATCCCAGCACTTAGGGAGGCTGAGACAGGAGAATCGCAAGTTCAAAGCCAGCCTCAGCAATGGCGAGGCACTAAGAAACTCAGTGAGACCCCGTCTATATAAAACACAAAATAGGGCTGGGGATGTGGCTCAGTGGTCTAGTGTCCCTGTGTTCAATCCCCAGTACCAAAAAATAATTTCCTTATATTTTCTACACTAGATGTCATCAGAGTAGTTTTTGCAGATGTGATAGATGTGAAACGATACCTCATTGATTTAATGTGCATCTCCTGATTCTTAGCAGTAAGCTTGAGCACCTTGTTCTGAGTCGAGTGACTGGCTTGGTTTCTGTGAATTGTCTCCTGGTATCTGCATTGTAACTAGATGTTAGTGTTTTTCCTTTTGTTGTACTTTATTTTTTGAACATTTCAAACTTGAAATCTCCCAATCCATGACTTTTTTTCATTTTGGTCATGGTTTATTTTTTTGTGGTGCTGGGAATCTAAGCCAGGGCCTCACATGTGCTAGCCAAGTCCTCTA
>CM053401.1:101510195-101543700 GCA_028644305.1 Xerus rutilus
TTGTAGAGGCATCTTGAAGGGATTCAAGGGAGCACTAACTGGAAAGGATCGCCTCTATAGAAGAGCAGTTTTTTTGTTTTTGGTACCAGGGATTGAACTCCAGGTTAATTGGCCACTGAGCCACACATCCCCAGCCCTGTTTTGTATTTTATTTAGAGACGGGTCTCATTGAGTTGCTTAGTGCCTGGCTGTTACTGAGGCTGGCTTTGAACTCATGGATTCTGTTTCAGCCTCCCAAAGTGCTGGGATTACAGGCATGCACCACTGTGTGCGGCTCAGAAGAGCAGAATATTAAGTGGTAAACTAGGGATGTAAAGACCAAATAATACAACAAAAAGCAAGACTCAAATGTGTGTGGCCTCACTGGGTAGTATGGCTTTTGAAGACTTACAGTTAAAAAACCTGAAGTATCTGAGTCATCTTAGGAGAGCCACATAAAAAATGCTAACCTTTTATTCATTTGATAAAAAACCAAGTTTCACCTATTTTCTAGTTTTGAGCCTCAAAATTACTCTGAAAAATGGGAATAGCTACTTAATGTTGAGAATGAACCAGAGGTAAGTCATCATGCCCATCAGTGCTTGCTGGCACACAGATGGTATGTCCCTTGTGCATGTCATACAAGAAGTATAGCTGGCATCCAAGGTCTTCAGGTTTTGTAGGCCCAAATCTTGGGCTTCTCAAACTTTTCCTGTCCCATCCTTTGCAATCAGGCAAGTGTGGTTTCTCATTATTTCATGCTCCTGATTGTTCACCAAGCATACACCTTGCTCATCCCCTGCTCCCATCATAGTACTGAGGATTGACCCCTGGGGGTGCTTTACTACTGAGCTAAATCCCAGCCCTTATTTTAAGATAAGATCTTGCTGAGTTGCCAAGGCTTATGCTAGGCATCCTGTTCATAGGTATATGCTACTTTACCAAACATTTTCTTCCTGCAGTGCTGGATCAAATACAGGGACTTGCACATGCTAGGCAAGAGCTCTATCACTGAACTGTATCTTCAGTCACTTTTAAGTAGTTCGATTGTTCTCAGTTGTGTTCATATTTCTCCTGTCCACACTAGAAAAATACCTAGGTCCACAGCTGGTCCCTCAACCCTTTAATAATCCTATATATGAGCAGGAATCCAGGCTCAGACAAAAGGCTCGTGTTCTACAGAATTGTCCTCATGAACCATCTAAGAACCACAACAAAAATATATTGTCACTGAATGTGTTGCACAATAGAGTTAAGTAGATAAATATCCAAAGTGTCTATGATCTTTACTCTGTTTCTTTGCCCCTGAAAATGGCTTAGAGAACCACATTTTAAATTTTAAAACTACATTTTGGAAATGATGAGCATTAATTAAAAGAATTAAAAGTAATGCAGCAAAACAAATTGGTGTATTGCTACATATTCAAATAAGATGTGTCATTCTTCCCCATAATTTTCAAATGAGTGGATATAGTGGAAAAGTTTTAAAATATGGAGTGCTTCACGAATTTGCATGCCATCCTTGTCAAGGGGCCATGCTAATCTCTTGTTGGTCCAGTTTTAGTGTATGTGCTGCCATAGTGAGCATGCTTACAGTAAAATTCTGATCCAGATGATTGACTTGGTGTAACACTTTATAGTTTAGAAATAATTATTATGTATTCTCCCGTTCTGAGCTTTACTATGTCAGGAGAACTTAGCCCTGTTTTTATGTTAAGAAACTTGCTCAGAGTGGTTGGGGGCCTGCTGGGTTCACAGAGCTAGTGCAGGGTAAAGTTGGGCCAGACACCTCATTGCCTCAATCCAGCGTTTTTTTACCCTGATACATGATTTTGTAAGATTCATTGACCAGCCTTGATTTTTCTGTTACTTTACAAGTCATTTCTCTCTCATCTCCTTGTCTTTGCGACTAAGCCTGGATAATTCAGCTTTGAGAACATGGGCTGCTTTAAAGAACATCGATGTTTTTAGTTATTTTGAAACAAGGCAAGGAGATGTCCCTCAAAGTCAGATAATAGACGCTATATAGCATGCATATTCAAGTCTTGGACTGTTCAAGTCAGATCACCAGTCTTCTGGAACACTTAACTCAGAATGCAGGGCCAGGGGCCTTCACATGTTTTCATAGAATTGCACAAATAATTGTGGGCCTCCAAGCCCAGCCCTACTCAATTTCACTCGAAGCTTCTACATTTCAGGATTATAATATCCAATTAAAATAAGAAATGTGTGTCTTTTCACCTTTCTGATCTTTGTACTTGCTATCCTGCCTCTGTCTCTGATACTGTCTACCTACCCCAGTTAATACTACTACTTCAGGCCTGAGGAAGCCCACAAGAGGATAGATTAAATTTCCTGCTTTCAGTTCCCTTTATTATAGCTTCTTAAAACAGATGTGTAATTACACTTAGGTAGTGGTTGAGTATCTTTCTCCTACTTCATACCACATGCTCTGGGGATTTGGGCTGTCTGCTTACTCACTTGTGTCTCCAGTCATCCCAATGCCTGGCTCATTGTTGACCTTCAATATATATTGCAGAGTTAAGCTCTTATTTAACATGTGAGGAACTAAGGGCCCTAATAGGAGGAACTTGCTCAGTACCAATGGATTAACAGCTAGAACTGGAATTCAAATCTCCAGACTAGCAAATGATCCTTCCACTGTATCAGGCTTGCCTGCCACCACAGCCTCATTCATTTAAATTCACAGTAGGTACCTAACAGGGTGCCAGGTCCAGGTATGGGTAATTAGGCCCTGATGTGGAAAGCCACTCCCAGATAAGGCTGGAAGGCTGAGATGCTGGCACCAGGTCTGGATTGAGAGGTTCCTTTATCCCAAAACCGGCAAGTCGGCTCAGCGACTATACTGGAAGATCTTAGAAGCCTAGAGCCCACTGGGCCTCAGGGAAAATTACTCCTGGTGATGCCCAAGCCAGGCTTTTGGGGTGAACAGGGAATTCTATCAGGTTCAAAGGTGTGGTGGCATCAGGGAGCCAGCAAACTTCAGAAAATAGGGTCCCATATTCACTGTGACCCACCTCTCCCTCATGTCCACTTTGCCCCAGGTAAGGGAAAAGATGTAGGAAGGCTCGGACACCCGGGGCTAGGCAACCAGATGAATCATTCGCATCTCTCCGAAGAGCCACAAACCCGCCTACTCCTGGTCTGTCCGTGTACAAAGGGCCTGTGGCTGCGTTCATGTTTTTATAGCCCGCCGCTGGCCAATCAACGTCCGCGCTGAAAGGAAAGGGCGGGATGGGAGGCGGTGCTAGGAGCCGAATGTGCCCGAAGGAAGCCGAAGTTCTTAGTTGAGCTGAGGTCTGTGAACCGCTGGGGGCGTCTCTGGGTTCTCGGGCTTTTGCGTGTGTTCATGTCAGTTCTGGGAGTAACAGTTTCTAAGTCTAGTTTTTTAGTAGTGGTGCCTTTCTGGTGCTGATCTTCTAATTTTGAAGGAAGATTTAATAGTTGGATACCAGGCCATGTTGACAAAACTGGGGAAATGGACTGTTGGTTTAAGTATAAATTACTTTTTTAAAGAGGATAATTTGATCCTCATTTTCAACATTAGCTTCCACCCAGGATTTTAATGGTAGGAATTCATCCCATAAGTATATGTACAGTTTCACTGAAGCATTGTTGTAACAGACAAAAAAAGTGCATGATGGGTTGAATAAATATTGATGCCTTATGTAGTTATTTACAGGAATGCTACTGTGGAAAGATAACCAGGAGAGCCAGTGAAATGAAAAAGGCAAGTTACTACCAGTACGCTTAATACAGTTATATTTTAGTAATAAAACAAAACAAAATGAAACAACAACTACAAAAATAGATTCAAATGCATGAGTTTGTAGTAGAAAAATTTCTGGGAGGGTTCAAAAGTTATTAGCAGTAACTACGTCTGAGGACAAGGACTAAACAGAATGGGAGAAATATTTTTACCTTTCAATTTATCCTCTCCATACTGTTTAAAATTTCAAAAACAATAACTGCATTATAACCTCGCTTATAAGTTAAAAAGTAGCTGGGCACAGTGGCGCAAGCCTGTAATCCCAGCACTTAGGGAGGCTGAGACAGGAGAATCGGGAGTTCAAAGCCAGCCTCAGCAAGGGCGAGGCGCTCATCAACTCAGTGAGACCCTGTCTCTAAATAAAACACAAAATAGGGCTGGGAATGTGGCTCAGTGATCGAGTGCCCCTGAGTTCAATCCCCAGCACCAAAAAAAAGTAAAAAAGGTTTTAATATTTAACAAAATTGGAGAGGGTTTCATATGGAAGAGAGGTAACTATCAGGCAGTTCTAGAAGGAAGAACATGATTGGTTTTGAGACAGTTTTAACTCAAAATAAGGAAAACAAGAAAGAAACTTGCCTGACATTAGGCTAAGACTAGGATAGGGAAGGCAATGCTTTGAGATGCAGTGTAGACTGCATGCCTGTGTCAGTCTATTTTTCTGTTGCTATGACAAAACACCAGATGCTGGATAACATTGAAAAAAGAGGTTTGCTTAGCTCACAGTTTTGGAACTTGGAAGTTCAGGATTGGGTGGCTCCATCTGTTCTGCTCTGGTGAGGGCCTTCTGGCTATATCACAGCATGGTGGCTTGTATGATGGCATGTGAGCAGTGCAAGTGGAAGAGAGATTCAGGGGAGGTGCAAGGCCACCTTATTAGAATCCATTCTCTTGGGAACTAATCCAGTCCTACAACATCTGCAAGGGTGGTGTCCAGTGATCCAATTACCTTCCACTAGTGTAACCTCTTTAGAGAAAAGGAGGACAGTAAAATTCCATGTCCCTGAATGCCTCCTTTCTGTTCCTAAATGTCTAGCCAAGTTAAGGGAACAATGAGAACCCTGGGCTGGAAAGCCCAGATACACACGATCTTGAAGGACACTGGCTTTCTCTTATGCATGCTGGCAGCTAGGGCAAGTTAGTGTTATCTGTAAACAGGTCCTTTTTGGCATGTATACCAGGACAGTTGCTCCTTGGGATGCTGGTTATATAAGCAAAGTAAGCAAGCCAATGCTGATGGTGTCACTGCTTCTACAGCTTAACATGTAAAACCCCTCTTTGAGACTGATGTGGAACTGGGGACACTGAACCGGATACTTGTTACTGTCTTGCTGGCTGCCACTGGACAAAGTACTATGAAGGATGGAGGCACTGCTTGGGGAGGTTCCCTAAGGGACAGAGGTGCAACTGTTTCTCCTGTCACCACTGAACTCTATTTAGAAGAATCATTGATCTCTTGTAAGCTTTCCCTAGGAAATTATGTTTTGCATGTCATCTCTGGACACTTTCATTGGCCTTTCAGCAAATTGCCCCACTTCTCTGGCACAAAGGGGCTGTGGACGTGACAACTTACCTACTTCTTAGAGATTTCACCTGCTCACCACAGCCCCACTGAAGACCAAGCCTGCAGGACTCGAACCTCTGGGGGATAAACCATATTCAAACCATAGCAATATCTCTTCTGGCTGTGAGATCCTTTGGGAATGTGGAGTTAAATGTGCTGATGTCAGACTATTTGGGTTGACTCAAATCCCACTGCCACTAAATAGGACTCTGTGGATTTTCTGCCTCAGGTTTGTCCTATGTGTGGAGGGATATCGGCATCTAACAGCTCTGGTAGGATTAAATGAGATAGTACATGTAAAATGCTTGCTTTTTACTTTATTTTTTGGGGCATCATTGGAGATTGAACCAGGGATGCTCTATCACTGAACTACCTCCCACCAAGCCCTAGAAAGTTTTTAAATTTTGAGATTGGGTCTCACTATGTTGCTCAGGCTGGCCTCAAACTTGCCATTCTCCTGCCTCAGCCTCCTCAGTAGCTGGGATTACAGGCATGTGCCACCGTGCCCAGCACTTACACAGTTCTTGCTCAAAAACTGTTATAGCCTGGTGGCACATGCCTGTAGTCTCAGCTGTTCAAGAGGCTGAAGCACGAGAATCTTAAGTGCATGGGTTTAAGACTAGCTTGGGCAACACAGTGAGACCCTGACTCTTGAAATTTTTTGAATTTCTTTTTTGTTTGCTTGTTTGTGTGTTGCTCAGGCTGGTCTTCAGTTCCTGGGCTCAGCCTGGCAGGACAAGACAGCAACAAGAAAGCATTTTTTTGCTCTCTCATATGATGGATGGAAGCTTTAAAAATTAAAAAGGGAATCAGAGAAGTAATTCCTACTATTAGAGGTGCTGTTTTATTTTTACACCTTTTAAATATTTACGAGGAAGGTCAAATATTGGGTTTTCAGGATTAATGAAATGAGTAGATTGGCAGAAATGCGTATATGCTGGATGGCTTTGCTTACCCAAGAATTTGTCTTCCAGATCCTGGCTCAGTGCTGCCATATAGTGGCCAGTCATGAGAATGGCAGCTTGAGTTGGCCTCTTCACAGCAGTGGGTGCCAGGGCTGGGATGTGAGTTGTGCAATCAGGGCTGGGTGGCTGTGTGGCTAAACAGTGAGTGTGTGAGCCACACCTTGGGAAGGAGAGGCATGTTTGCATGCCCATCTGTGACCCAGACAAGAGGAAACCAAGTGCACTTTAACATGGTCTTTCTTCCCTTGGCATTTACTTAGAACACTTGACTTCTCTTAATACATTCAAGTTCATTTCTTATCTAAAAACAAAAAGGATGTCACTGAGCCATTGTGTGATCTGGAGAGCCCTAGCCTTTCCTCCAAGGTTGTTGGAAGAAACAGCCGCATGAATACTTTTGTTGCATAACTTTGTGGAGGCTGTTGTGTACCCTAAATAAGGTCTCATGTAGAAAATTCTTGTAAAATTGAGGCCCAGGGGAAATTAGTCCTCTGGGGAATTGTTAGTCATCTTCCTTTGTGATAACAAGAGAGCTCTACCAGGGTTTTGCACTCTCCTTGCTGCTTTAACTGCTGAGAAATTCAGTACCCAGCTTGTTGCCTGATCCAGGCATTTAAACTGACCGAAATGGATAGTGTATCTGCCTCCTCCTTCCCTACTTGGTACTGATATATTTTTTTAAATTCTGTGGCTTTTTTCTTGACTTTACTGCATATTTGTACTTTGATCTATGCTCTCAAGTCCTTTTCAGAAAGAGGAAAGGAATCCATAAATTAAATTAAAAGTAGAATATGTGAAGGATTATTTTATGTGTGGCATACAAAAAGTTATTTAAAATGATTTTAAGTCAGTGGTTGTACCCAAGTTATTTTTGAGCCTAACAAGTTTATGGGTTTATGGGTCAAAGATTTCAGACTATGATGCTTCTTTACTTGGAAAAATGAGAAGCTCATGTAAATAAGGCCATCAAGGAAGTTGTGGGGTGTGTTAAAAGATCAGAACTTATTAAGTCTTGTTTTCTTATCTGCCACCACCAAGGATAATATTGGATCAGCTTGAACATTTAGAGACAAAAAATTGGTGACCTATTGGAAACAAAAATATTTTCTTTACTGCTTTCATTTTGGACATGCCATAATTAGGGCTTCATTTCCTTGTAGTCTTCTTTAAATCTAAAAGTTGCCCTGGGGAGATCAAGACATCAGTTTCTGAAAATCTCAGAGCAAAGGATATGATCACAGGTCCTGCTTTTTGCTGATTCTTTTAGAGTCTGGGTTTTTGCCTGCTCACCAAGAGAAGCGGCTCCTGGGGAGGGCAGAAGCTATCAGGGAAGAGAGGGCTGGCTTGCTTCAGAGAGCTGTGTGACATTAGATAAACCGTGGGCCCTCTCTGGCTTCCTTGCCTTGGCATGAAGGGCTTTCAAGGACGCTCTGGCTCATGCACAGCCAAGCCTGGCTTCCCTCTCTGCGGCCTGTGCCATTGGAGTCACCTTCCAGCCTGTGGGGCTGCCTTAGCTCCTTGCTCTGTTTACTCTCAAGTAAAGCCTTCCTTCTGTTTACTCAGCAAAGATTCTTTTAAGACAGGCTAAGCACACGGTTTACTCTGCTAACAAGCCTTGGCATTTATGGTGAGACCTGTGTTGACATATTCTTGAGCCTCCATTGACATTCACTGGGAAACGTTAACACAAATACAAGGAGACATCCTCAGAGCTCTGGGCCTGAGACTGCGCTGGGGACTGAACTCTAGCAAGGGCCATTCTGTTTTGGTTAGAATCACCTGAGAGTTAAAAATAACAATAATATATGCCCCAGAAGAGATTCTAATGATCTCCTTTTAGCTTTTGGACTCAGTCACTATACACTTTTTCTGAAGGTCTCTAGAAAGCTCCCTGTGTTAGTTCTGGACAAGACTATGTCTTTGTCAGCCACCTGATGATGCTCCTTCCATGCCATGGTCTTGTGACATTTTGGGGGCCGTGGTACAGTCTCACGGTACCTTAGGCTATGGGTTCATGTACAAGTTGGCCCTAATTGGCAGTATGGTCTTGGGACAGTCACTTCCACTTTCTGCCTTTCAGTTTGTCATCCATGTGGTGAGGGGAAGTCATCTGCATGCTTATCTCCCCAGCTAGGTCAAGGCTGAGGCCTGAGCCCACATCTGCTAAGTGCTCTGCTCACTGGAGAACGTTTGTTTGAATAAGTAAGCCACGCCACCCAACTCCAGTCTTGCTCTGACATCTCAGGCCTGCAGCCTCCCCAAAGGCAGGTTCTGCCTTGAGTCATCATTAGACAAGATCTGTCAATGGGATCATTGCAGATGACCACAGGCCCCAGTGTCTGGCTCAGCCATTGCAGCTGCCCAGAGGCTTCACTTGCCTCTGCCTGGTATCTCCTCCTGCTTTCAATCCCAGCAGTGCTTGTAAAGGAAGCATCTTTTCAGGTAAGGGGACTGTATATTTGGTTTGTCTTTGTTGCCTAGAAACTGTTGACATCTGAGACATTCTGTTGCCTTCACTGGGTAATGAAAAATTGATGACTTTTTCTCTGTCAACAGCATGCAGACTGTTCACCTTGGCTGGGCCGGGTGGGAAGTGCTTGCTCCTTGCCCCATAGCTATTTACTTTCTTTCAGGAAGTTGGGTTTGCTTTAAGTAGAGGCAGGAAGGGTACAGAGACAGTGGGACAGGGTGAGCTGGTCTGAGGACCTGCTCTTTCTTTCCACTTCCCTCTAGGCTCCTCCAGTTCCAGCAAAAGCCTTCACCTAACCAATCTGCAGCTTCTCTCCCCACCACAGCATCCTTGCTGGTTGCTCCTCCCAGAAGCCCCCCCTGGTCTCTCCAGCACTGGATTTCTTCCTGTTTCCTATGCAGCCCTAGGAACAGCCTGCAATGCCCAATTCCTGCCCATTTCCATCGACTCCCCTGTTCTCCTTGTGGTTTGTGCTAGCCTGGCTGCCCCTACCAGAGAGCAGCAGTGGATCTTCCCAGAGAAGCTCAGCATGCCAGGTTAAGAAGGGATCTCAGAGAGCAGACAACCTTCTTGTTTTTAACATTTGTGGAAGAGGTAGCTTAGAGGAGGTGATATGGCCATGGTCACATGTGGCGTGGTGACCAAGCTTGACCTCCTGACTCCCAATCAGTGGTCATGAAGTTTGTCAATTTGGTACATCCCTGAATGCCTCCATAGCCTAAGGTCTCAACTACTTGGGAGACTGGGACAGGAGCACCACTTGTGCCCAGGAGTATGAGACCATCTTGGACAACACAGTGAGACTCCATTTTAAAAGAACACCACCAAAAACTGCATCTGGGAAAGGGGTACAGTTGTTACAATCAGTGAACCTACATTGATAACTGAAGTCTATGGTTTATATTAGAGTTTGCTCTTGGTGTTGTACATTCTATGAGTTTGGAAAATGTATAATGACATATATCCACTATTACAGCATCAGAGAGAGTAGTTTCACTGCCCTAAAAATTCCCTGCTCCACCCTTTCATTCCCTCTTCCCAACCCCACTATTTTTTTAACTGTATCTTTAGTTTTTTACTTATTCAGTGTAAGATAAGCATGCTGATAAAGTAAAGAACTTGATTTATTTTTTGAGACAAGGTCTTGCTAAGTTGCTGGGACTGGCCTTGAACCTGTGATCCTTCTTCCTCAGCCTCCTGAGTCACTGAGATTACAGGCTTGCACCACTACACCTGGTGCTGTCTCCAAAGTTTCAGAATTTCATATAGTTGCAATCATTTGTTGCCTTTCCAGATTGGCTTCTCTTGCTTAGTAATACACATTTAATGTTCCCCCATGTCTTTTCATGGTTGATAACTCATTTCTTTTTAGCACCGAATGGAGACCCCATTGTCTGGATGTTCCACATTTGATCCATTCACCCACTGGAGGACATCTTGGTTGCTTCTGTGTTTTGACAATTATTAGTAAAGCTGCTATAAACATCTGTGTGCAGGTTTTATGTATGTAAATTTTCATCCCCTTTGGGTAAATTTCAAGAAGTGTGATGTATAGAATTATAAAAGTTGGGAAACATTACAAGAAATTCTAGATTTCTGGCTAATTGTTAAAAATCATGGGGCTGGGCATGATGGCTCATGCTTGTAGTCTTAGCTCCTTAGGAGGCTGAAGCAGGAGGATTGATTGAGCCCACAACTTCAAGGCCAGCCTGGACAACAAAGTGAGAATCCATGTCTAAATAAAAGCAAACAAACAAACAGATAAATCACAGGATTGGAATGGTATGTGCTTGATGACTTAGCTGTGGTCACTGTCCTTTTGGCTGGGCATGTCCTGCCTCTCTAACTTCCCACAGCCCCTGCCTCCCTTGGACTCCAGGCAACTGCATCTTCAGTCATGCCTGGTCTATCTGGCTATTCAAATTTGCATCCCCTGGAGGAGATGGCACAGTGTCATGTCCCTGGTGGTCCCAGCTAGGTAGATGTAGTGTAAGTGACCCCAGAGGTCCATGTTATAGGGTCTAATTTTACTGAGGCCTGGTTTGGAAGTGAGTGCTCAGCAAGGTTGGTAGAAGGGAGGGAATCACTGCTGGAGCAGATGAGTGAGCTTAGCCTGTCATCTGGCACCTAGTTCTCAGTGGTCCTGCTGAGCTTCTTAATTCCCAGGTTCTAGTCTTGATAACCTGTCTGACAGTCTGCTCCTCCCTAGATGCAGGAGTTTAAGTTTTCCCTTCTATGTACTAAATTCATTCACTGACTAACTCATTTACTTACAGAATGAGTCAACATGTTTTCACTTCTCTACTAGGCAGACAGTGCTTTTGGAGCTAGAGGTGCAGAGATTGATAGGAGCTTGTCCTAAGGCTTAGAAATTTCCTATCCGATGTGAGAAAACTGCAAAGGTCACAGTGGTCTAGGAGGGCTGCATAAGGAGTGGCCATTGAGGGGAGGTAGGGGAGGGAAGAAGGGCAACTGTGGGAAGGCTGCCGGGAGGCTTCCTGGAGGAGGAGATGTTTCTACAGAGAAAGCTTCTCCAAAATAGCACAGAGTAGTGGGACATTTCTGCAGAGCTGCAGGAACATGGTGTGGGTGGAACAGAGTGTGAGCAGTTGGCAGTGGGAGAGGAGATGGGCCAAGCCCAGAGCAGCACTGTCCAAGAGAAACAGCAGGAGCCACAGAGCTAATTTCTAATCATTTGTTTGTTTGTTTTGTGGTGCTGGGGTGAATCCAGGGTCTTGCACATATTAGGCAAGTGTTCTATCCCCAAGCTACACCCCTGGGCCACATAGGTAATTTCAAACTTCCTAGCGGTCACATTAAAAAGTCAAAGAACAATTGAAATTGATTTTTAATAATATATTTTGTTTAACCCAATATATTCAAAATACTGCCATTTATTTATTTAGTTAGTTAGTTTTTGGTAATGGGGATTGAATTCAGGGGTACTAGACCACTGAGTCACATCCCCAGCCCTATTTTGTGTTTTATGTAGAGACAGGGTCTCACTGAATTGCTTAGCACCTTGCCATTGCTGAGGCTGGCTTTGAACTCGCAATTCTCCTGTCTCAGCCTCCCTAAGTGCTGGGATTACAGGCTTGTGCCACCGCACCCAGCTAAAATACTGCCATTTCAACATGTGGCACTAACCATATTTCAAGTGCTCAATGGATACATGGTTACTGTACTGATGCTATGTTCATCTAAAATATTCTTCATGCTCCAAGTCGCAGGAGGGAAAGACAGTGGGATAGAGGCTGAAAGGTCCCTGGGCCTTGCCAACCCAGGAAGCAGGGATGGAGAGGATAGTTCAGGTATAAATGAAATTATACACATATATAATTAATAATTATATATTTAAGTAATTGTATATACTAATTATATATTTAAGAAATTATATACATATATATTTAATAACTATATTTAAGTAATAATTATATTATTAATAATTATATATTTATATATTTAATTATATACTAAGTATATAATTATTATATATCTAAGTAAGATATATATTATATATATTTATATATATGTATATACATGTCATTTTTCTTTTCTTTTTGCTACTGAAGACTGAACCCAGGGCCTTTTAAACATTGAGCCATGTCCCCAGCCCTTTTTATTTTTTATTTTGAGACAGGGTCTCACTAAATTGTTTAGGGTCTCACTAAGTTACTGAGGCTGGCCTTGAACTTGTGATCCTCCTGTCTCAGCCTCCGGAGCTGCTGGAATTACAAGCATATGCCACAGCACTTGGCTTATACATGAATTTATTTAATGACCATTAATCACCCAAGGAAGTTGCTATTCAGCTTCCTGAGAAATGTGGCATCAGAAGCATCCAGCTCCTCACTAGGGCTCTGGAATTGTCTGGAATTCCAATAAAGATAAACATTTAGGGAGGGTTATACACAGAAGCACAATTTTGCACTTCAACCTGGAGCACTCATTACCCTCAGTTCTGTGTCGGGTTCAGACCCCAGCCCTTCCTCTCAGTTTGCTGATGTTAGGAGCCTTGTTCAGAGGCCTTCTTGGCTCCTTGACTCAGACAGCTTCAGGTTTCCTGCTCTGACTGCCTTTCATACAGGGGGAGGGCTGAGTCTAGGTGTTTACTTTTGGGCACCATCTTTGGGGTACCATCTCTGGGGCTCTGTCCCTGGCCTAAGCTACCTCTCAGCTCTAGCTGCAGATCTGGAGTTGTACCCTGAATCAATAGCAGGACTTGAGTCAGAAAAGACACAGGAGTCCTTGTGTCATCCACCTGATGAAATGGATCCTCATGACTTTTGGACCTCTGGCCTGTTGTTTGCCCTCTTTGGACTAGTGCTACTCAAAGTGTGGTCCGTGGTCACATGCCAGCTCACAAAACTGTTACCTATCTGTATGGAGCCATAAATACTGTACTGAATATGAAAGAACAAGCATTGGAAACTTCATAGCAACATGACATTGCTGCATCATTCCAACAACATTTTCCTTTCTTTCTTTCTTTTTTTTACTAATTCATTTTTCTTCAATTTGACAAAAAGCTTCTCAAGATTAGAAGTCAAAGAAACAATGATAATTATTTTTATAAGATATTATTTTTCTGGGACACAATGGTATACCATTCAGCCTTCAGAAGAAGAAAATTCTGTCATTTGTGACAAACGAGATGAACCTGAAGAACATTATGCTAAGTGGAATAAATCAAGCACAGAAAGGCAAATGCTGAGTAATCTCACTTATATGTGGAATCTAGAACAACCGAATTGGGCTGGGGTGGGGCTCAGTAATAGCAGAGCATGTACTTAGTAGGCCTGAGGCCCTGGGTTCAATCTCCAGCACCAAAACATGGACAGACAGGCAGCCCAACTGAACTCAGCGGTGGAGAGGTAGGATGATGGTCACTAGAGGCTGAGGGGCATGGAAGATGTTGGTCAAAGCATACAAAATCAGCTAGACATGAGGAATGAATTTTCTGAGATCTGTTGCACAGCATAGTTACTATAGTAAATAATGATGTATTACATATTTCAAAATTGCTGAGAGTGAATTTGAAACATCCTCACCAAGAAAGATGATATTGCACATTATATATATTTATTGAACATCGCATAATCTTCTACAAATATCTCAAGTTACATTTTGTCAATTAACAGCAAAAACAACCAAATGAAAACTAAACAACAAAAAATCCAAGGGCCTTCCTCTAAGTTGGTTGTGAAACGGGGCCCCAATAGGCATCTGCCAAGGGCTGTGTCCTGTGCAGTTCTCCTTCAGGACAGGAGGGGGCAGCAGAGACGCAAGTAATAGTTCTGAGCAGGAGCACTGTGCTTATTCTCCAAGCACCCTCTATTTGGCACCTTCTGAATGCCAGGGACGCAGAGATAAGGAAAGCTTTGCTTCCTCCTTCTTCCTGATTTGCCTCAACTGAGAGCAGAGACTCCAGGAAGAGTGTCCAGTAGGGCCATCCACATGGAGATGACAGGAGTCAGGATCGTTGCCAGAGGCTTCGCTCCCCGAGGGAGTGTAGCTCTGCAGCTTAAGTGTGCAGCAGAGGCTCTGATTCTGGCTGCTGGGGTGAGGATACTGGCTCCTTCTTCAGTTACTGGGAGACCCTGGAGACCTCAAGTGTAAAGGGGGCAGGCTCATGGCAGCTACCCTGCAAGCTCTTGGGGTTCAAGCAGATAGTCCACAGGGAGCTTATAGTGCTGTGCCTGGCCTGTGTGGAGACCTCACCAACGTATTCATTATTGTGACAGCTCCAACCTGCCTTGTTTGCTCTTGCCTCCTGTGATGTCAGGGAATGCCACCCTTTCCAGATGCACTTTCCCCAAAGGCAGCCAATTCCACCAGTCACTCTTTCTTGGCTTAAACCTCTTCTCCTCCAGGAGGTCTGCCAGGATGGGCCCGAGAGCTTTCTCACGGTGGCCTCGTGCCTTAAATGGAGAATTCCTAGTGGTTCTAGTTTTTTCTTCTCTATATCTTATCAGCCCGGTACAGACTCTGCACATTTCAGAGTATATAAGCCACTGTTATTCCCATCTCACACTGGAAGACACTGTGGCATTTGTAGTTGTGAACCTGACACCTGGAGCCAGTCAGCCTGTAATGAAATTCTGGCTGTACATCTTGCCCACTGTGTGACTTTGGGCAAGTTGCTTGACTCTTCTGAGCTTCAGTTTCTGTTGTACCTCATGTCTTACTTGAAACTTGATTGAGAGAATGCGGGTGAAGGCCAGGTCCTTCATTGAGCAAGCACCCAGTAGATATTGTCAGATGAGGAAAGAGGCTTGGAAAGGAGAGGAGCTCAATTAACAGGTACCTGTTAAATGCTAGACTATAGCATCTCATTTTATCACCCTAGCATAAAGGTGGGTCGTTTGGTCTCTATTTTGCAGATGAGGAGACTAGACTCAGCTACATAAGTCTGCTGGACTAGGAAGAATTGGAGCTGGGTGCAGCTGGGCAGTGTCTGATGCAGAGTCCAGAGTTCCTCTTTGCCTGGTTTGTGACAGGAGTGTAGGAAGATTTTTTATTTTTATTTTTTTACCTTTTAAGCATAGACTGAGAAGACCAGAAATAAACATTTTTCTCTCTAATTTCCCCACACTCTAGGAGGGCTTTCAAGAGGTTAAAGGGTTAGTTAGAAAGAGGTTCTCATTTGAGGAACCCCCACAGTCTCTTATAGGAGGCAACCCTTTAGTATTAAATGTTCTGCAGGAGAGAGTAGAAGTGAGCAGCAGGGGGCGCTGTGACACCGGCTGAGAGAAGTGGTTTTACAGACTCTCAGGCCAACAGCCTGGATCAGGCAGGTGGCAGGGCGTGGGCCCACTCAGCGAACTGGGAACCAGAGAAGTCTCCACAGGTCAGGGCCAGCTGTGGGCATGATGAGCACTGACTTTGGAGTCTGTACACTTGGGCTTGAAGACCTGCTCAGCTTTTTTAGTTATGTGACCCTAGGTAAGTCACCTGATCTCTTGAAGCCTCAGTAGCCTCTTGAACGAAGAGTAACACAAGTCTCATGGGGCTGTTGGGAGGACCAGTGCCATAATGCATGCAAATTTCTTGGCACAGCGCCTGGCTCCTATGCCCAGTCACTGAATGGCAGCTGTTATTAATCAAAGGTCATGTGGTTTAATCAAAGGGTAGTCCCAAAGAGATAAGGTCCCTGCCCTCCAAGGTCTGGGACCTTGTGCTCCTCTGGCTCCCTGCCACGGTGCTCACCTTATGGGACATTGACCTGGCTGAGCCTCTTTCTGCCCAAGAAGATCCCCCTTGTCCTGAGGGCCTATGCAGGCCAAAAGTCACAGTTGGTTAGTAGGGAACTGGAGCACAGGGCAGTCCTTGCTCTGCTATGAACTCTGAGGTCTGTGTAGCCTGGGATAAATTCCTTTCCTTCTCTGGGCCTTGATTTCTCCATTTATGGCTAGAGGGGTTGCAGGAGATAAGGGTGAGTTTCCTTTAAGTTTAGCAGCAATTATCTAGGACAACGTCCTCATCCTGAAGAAGGTTTGAACAGAGTCCTTTGGTGCCTAAAGCCAAAAGTGTAATCTGAGGTAGGGAATGGGTAGGCTCCTGGCTAAGACCCATGGAGGACACAGTCGGTGAACAGCACTGTCAGCCAAGAGCTGACATCTCCAGGGATCAGGGTTGCCATACTCCCCACACCACCCAGTATTGTCTGCCATTGGAAAAAGGTTGGATGGAATAGTTTTCCCTAAGGCATGAGTGACTGGTAAGGCTGGTGCTACCCATTGTGAGGGGATTTGGACTTGGGCAGGGAGAGAATTTTTAATTCAGAGAAATGAAGCTATGTTTATGGAACTCCAGCAAAAGGCTTTGGAGCTGGAAGGATGTTGCCTTCATTCAAATTATAGCAGCCTGCCGCCGAGGAGGGGCTGCGAGACAACTGGTTCAGAAGCGTATGGCACATAGCAATGGAAGGAAGCAGACTTCCTCAAGGCTAAGGACTTGGGTGTTTCAAAGGACACCATTGAGAAAGTGAAAGACTCTCCTACACAATAGGAAAAAATATTTGCAAATCATACATCTGACAGGGAGCTTATATTCAAAATACTTAAGGAACTCTTACAACTCAACAGTGAAGAGACAACACAATTTCAAAAGTGGCAAAGGACCTGAATTTTTCTAAAGAAGACACACAATGGCTGAGAGGCATGTGCAAAGAGCTGGACATCATTAATCATTAGGGCAATGCAAACCCAAACTGCTGCATACCCACTTGGGTGGCTATTACTATTATTAGATTATCATTATTGTGCTGGAGATGGAACCCAGGACCTCTCACATGCTAGACAAGCGCTCTACCACTAAGCGACATCCCCAGCCCTGGGTGGATCTTATAGAGCACTTGCCCAGCATGTGAGAGGCCCTGGGTCCCATCCCCAGCACTGCAACAGTAATGATTACAAGTGTTGAAGACGGGGTGGAAGAGTTGGAGTTCTCATAGATTGCTTGTGGGATTGCAGCTATTTTGGAGAACACAGTTTGGCAGTTATTCAAGAAGTTATAAACTTGGAGTTACCATTAGGACCCAGCAATTCCACTCTTAGGCATGTATGCAAGAGAATCGAAAACAAGTCCATGTGAAGGCTTCTATACAAATATTTGTGGCAACATTATTTATAAAAGCTTAAAAGAAGAAACAGCACAACTGTCCATCAGCTGGTGAATAGATAAATCATGGTATATCCACATAAGGTATAAATGAATGAACTCAGCCACAGGAGGAATGAATACTGATCCAGGGATCATGTAGATGAACTTGAATTCCATGCTAAGTGAAAAAGTTGGACATCTGTTGTATGATTTCCATTTTCATAAAATATCCAGAATAGGCAAATATATTCTTGAGATAGAAGTGGGTTAGTGTTACGTGGGACTGGGGCAGAAGGGAAGGGGAGGGACCAGTTAATAAACCAGTACAGGGTTTCTTTTTGGGATGATGAAGATGTTCTGAATTTGGTGATGGTTACACTATACTAAAACCTGCTGAACTGTACACTTAAAAAGGATGAATTTTATGGTACATGATGTAATTTTTAAGATAAAAGCTTATGGAAAGAATGATGGGGTCTTTGAACCCTTCCATTAATAATAAATGTCCCAGCTCCATGCCCTGCCCACACCCACCCCAGTGTGCTTGGTGAATGTATTTTTGGGGGGCAGATTTTTAATGAAGTAGGAATGCCCCAGGTAGCACTTTAAATGGTGTCGGGGTATTTCTGGGGGTCGCTGTGGGGAAGGAGGCGCTGCCCCCATTACAGGATGGGCGACCTGTGAGGAACGAGGGCTGTTAGACACTTTATAATTCGTGGGGCCAATTCACAATGAAGAATTGTCTTGCATTCCATATGACCTTCGAATGTCCCTCAGGACGTTGATGTGGGTAATCATCTAAGCGAAAAACTAAACTCTTTGCATATTAAACACCAAGTGTCTTTGCAAGGTTTAAATGTACACTGATTTTCCAGGAATACAACCATGTAGAATAGAAATATTGCACAGGGTCCCTTGCTTCACGTCACTAACCCAGCCCTGAAAATGAGATGCTCTGTATGAAAATGCTTCTGGGAACATAGTTCCTTTCCTTTCATCTTTTTTTTTTTTTTTTCCTGGCTACTGTCTTTCCATTCTCCTTAAAGGGGAAAACTATATTGTAACCTGTCATCCCAAGTCTGTTAAACAATTTTCTAAAATCTAACTGAAACATAGTAAAATGCCTGTATATATAATGGATGGTCATGCTAGATTGTAAAATGCTTAAAGCTTTGCTCTCTGATAGCTCCATAATTAATGTGGACATTAACAAGCAGTCACTGTACACAGGAAGCTGACCCCTAAATGTCAGCAATGGCCAGGAGGCACTATCTTCTTCATGGCCACTCATATTTTTCAGAACACGTCTCAATTTGGACTTCCTAGTCATTGCAGTACGAATATACCTTGATCCTTTTCCTACACATCATTTTGTTAAAAATCTTACATCTGGGGACATACACATACATGTCCCTCTCATTTAAATACTAACCCCAAAGCATGGTATTGAAGATCCTTGTGCTCCAGTGAGTGATTCCATGGGGAGTGTTAACTGGAGGTGTTCTGCAGGTGGACCTGAGGTTTTCTCTGAGCACAGGAGCGGGTGTGAGGCTCTGGTCTGGTCTCAGCTACAGGACCTTGGAGGGCTGGGGTTGTGGCTCAGTGGTGGAGCACCTGCCTAGCATGTGTGAGGAACTGGGTTCAATTCTCCACACACATGAAAAAATAAATAAAGATATCATATTCATCTACAACTAAATTTTTTTTGAAAAGGAACTTTGGATAATGTGCTATCTTTATTCAAAGAGGACTGGGGACTTCTTCAGGGTTATACAGTGCTTGTGGTATAATTCAGCTGGGAGCCCCAGCTCCTGGCATCGGTGGTGACTCTGGGCTCTATACCAGGATCTCATTGGAGTAGTCCATGGAAATGCAGATCACCAAACTGGTTTGGTGGATCTGTCACTATACATTTGAACAAAGCAAGCTCCAGACTTCAAATAACTGATGTGTCATCTTATCCCTTTTGTTGAGAGATCAACATACTCTCAGGGAGCACACTGACCAGCTGTTTACAGAACTCAGCCTGGGGACCTGACTGGACATTTCAACTCTGTCTGGTTAGGATGTAGGAACCAAGCAAAGTGGCTGGAGGTTGGGACCTAGGTTCTGCAAAGCCTTCTGTGCACATTTTGCTGGATGTGCTTGGGGAGGTCAGGGCAGCCCCAGTTTCCAAGAAAGAAACACCTATGGGCGCAGGGTGCTTTTACCTGAGTGGCACTATAGGTTAATTCTTCTGGATACATCTTAGCTGAGGCTCCCCACAGCAAAGCCTAAGTCAGAGACTTAGGTGCCGTGAGTTCTCTGAGAACATCCCCAGGAAGTGGGAAAGCCATCTGGGGGAGTGAGGCAGGGATGTGGGCACTCAGCACAGAGATGCACAAGAGAGCTGACTGTGCTCCAGGCCATAGCACCTTCTAGAAGCCTCCTGAAATGAGTCCCAGAACTGCCTGCCTAGGGAAGAAAGGGTACCATTTATTCGTCCCCTTTGATCCGGGGGAATCTAGAGGATGTTTATGCCATGTTGCATTCCTGTGAGCATCAGGTCTTGCGGGCATCCTGGCCTCTCAGGCAGGCAAGCCTGAGGCAGGGATGAGAGAGGTGGGAAGATCCAGGTGGTGAGACTCAGGCAGGTTGCCCCTTCACAAAACTCAGTAAAGTGTGTGGAGCTGGCAGCCATGGGGCCAGCTGGGATAAATGAAGCTGAAGGGGTTTGAAGTGGTGCCAAGAGGCCATCAGCACAAGTGGCTGGAGGGGATGCACCCAGGAACAAATTAACAGTTGGTGGGAGCCTGAATTTCAGACTGTGACCTGAGCAAAGGGAGGGGGATGAGGAGAAAACTCATTCCACATCCTGGAAGGCTTCGTGCTCCATCCTGCCTGTGCTCTCTCTTTCTCTTTCTCTTTCCCTCTTTTCCCCCTCCTTTTCTAACTTTCCCTTTCTTCCTTCCTTTCCTCCCTCTCCCCCTGCACTGCCCTGCTCTTTGTCTCCCCCCTGCCTCCTCCTCTCTCTGTTCCTCCTCAGATCCTTTCCTCCTCTACTCTGCTGGCTGTGAGGCTGTCTCACTATCTGCTGAGTTCCTCAGAGTGCTCTCTACGGGCTGAAGGCATACGACAGCCGTGCTTGCTTGCATCTTATGCCATCCTTTGTGACCATGTCTGGCATGAGCACATGTAACTCAGATGGCAGCCAGCAAACCTAGTAACCCAGTACCTGGCTCCTGAAAATCTGAATAAGAGTGACTGAAACCCTCATTTCCTGCCCGGGGGAACCCAAAGTCCTCTGAGACACAAATTCTTGCAAATGGTCTCTGTCCACTTTGGTTCCTGGCTTCTGCTTTCCTGGGATCTGATTTTCCTTTCCCTGTGAGTTTCCTTATCTCTTCTCTAGAGCTGACCCCAACACAGGGCCCAGGTCTTTTTCTTTGACCTTCCCACGCCAAAGTCACTGCGAGTGACTATGACTGAAGATTCTTGGGTCACCAGGAGGTGTCTCATTGAGCTGAAACATTTCACATTTGACAGTTTGTTGTTAAAGAGCTCTTCCAGCCTCCACGCCACCTGGCTGCACTTCTCCTCCTTCACCCTCCTACAGGACCAGTGCTCCCCTCTCCTCTGGGTTCTTCCCTCCCCACCAGCTTCTTCCCACTGCAGGACCAAGGCCACCTGGGTTCTCAGCAGACCCAGGAGCTTGCCCGTAACAGTCCACCCTTGACAGAGACACTGGAGCCACGGCCCACACAGGACCCTAGAGCCCCCTCCGTGGTCCTGTCAAGATTCTGGAAGCCCCAGTTCTGTTAGGGTTGGCTTGTGGAAACTTCTCTCACCTCCTGTCAGCTCCAGGGGGACCTGGCATAGTTTCATCCTGTGAATTGGAGTCAGATCCCAAATAAACCACCTTTCTCAGGCATACAAGCACCCCAGAACCCACTCATCTCCTTTTCCAGTGGCATCATGTTGCTCTTTGAGATCTTAATCTCTGCTGGCAGGCCATGCTGAAAAAGGAGTCACGGGGAGACTGATCTTTCCCGGCAAAGCCAGGGCTGTCTCCCCACCATCTCACACTGCTGGGTGTCCCCTGCCTGGGGAACAAGTACCTCCCCCTGGTGGTGCCCAGCCTATGGCGAGTTCTTGGAGCTCTCTCGTTGGTCCGCTCTTGCTGCAGGGCGCGCAGTGCTGGGCTCTGGGCCCTCGGGATTCCGTGAAGGGCCTCCTGGCTCACACCCTCTGCTTGCAGGAGGATGTGTGGGTCAGAGGGAGAACGTGGGGAGCAGAGGGCCTGGGCTTGCATTCCCACTTGCCAGCAGCTGCCCATGATGGGTCATCATAAAGCTGGCTATATGACTGTGGCCGCGTCTTCCAATGGTATGGGGCCTCCGTGTAACATCTGTAACCAGGCATTGATAGTGCTGTTGCCTCACGAAATCATGATGAGCACTAAGAGGAGGTTGGGACAGCACGTTATGGACGTCTGTTGGCCAGTTGTTTGTCAATGGCCCTCACTCACTGGATCTCAGTTCCCGGATGTATATAGTGAAGGGCATCAATGAGTGATCTCAAGGAGGGCCTTTCCGGTGACAGTGTAGTACAATGTAATTTATTTTTTGAGACAGGTTTTGCTATGTCATCCAGGCTGGTCTTGAACTCATAAAATCAAGTGGATCCATCCATCTCATCCTCCTACGTGGCTGGGGGCTATAGGTGTGTGCCACCATGCCCAACTCCATGGGATTATTATAACATTTCTATCAAGGTCTAATTCACAGAAAATAAAATGCACTCATTTTAAGTATATAGTTCAGTGAGTTTTGATAAGTGTTTCTATCACATCAAGGGACAGAACATTTTAAACTTCTCTTGTGCCCCCCTCCCCCACCCCCGTCCCTTTTGGTACAAGGATTGGACCAAAGGGCACTTAACCACTGAGCCACATCCCCAGCCTTTTATAAATATTTTTTTTAGAGACAGAGTCTCTCTGAGTTGCTTAGGGCCTTGCTAAGTTGCTGAGGCTGGCTTTGAACTCACGATCCTCCTTCCTCAGCCTCCCAAGCCGCTGGGATTACAGGTGTGTGCCACCATGTCCAGCTCTCATGGCTTTTTGTAGTCAACAACCCCTGCCCACCATCTGGTTCCTGTTCCTACAGCTGAGATGGCATGCCGTGGGGAATCATACAGACAAACTCCTTGGGGTCTGCCTTCTTTCATTCAGTGTGGGGTCTATGAGATGATGCATGTGGGTGTATCATTTGTGCCTTCGTAATGCTGGTGAGTATTCCATTGCATGGACAGACTACAATTAGTTCATGGACCAGCTGGACATTTGGCTTATTTTTGGCTATTTTCCAATTTGGGCTAATATGAATGAAACTCCTATGTACCTCTGTGTACAGGTTTTTGGGTGAACATATGTTTTCATTTCTCTAGGGTAAATACCAAGAAGGGTGACTGCTGAGTTGTGTGTTAAGTGTGTGTCTTATTTTGTAAGAGACCATTTTCCAAAGCAGCTGGGCACTCGCATCCCCCTGGCTGCTGTGGCATCTGGTTGCTCCAGGTCCTTGTCTGTACTTGGTACTGTCTGTCAAGGTTCCTTCCCCCTCCCAAGTCCACCTTCTCAGGCCCATCAATTCTTCTTACCCTCTCCCCTGGGCTCTCACTTTCCCCCAGCCATGCTTCTCAGGACTTAGCATGGATGGGGGATCCAGAAAGATGTAAAAGCTTCAGAATCGACTTGGTTTTGAGACCTGGCCTGAGGGAAAATTTCAAAGGTAGACTTTCAACTCGACAAAGCAGAGTGATGGGGCCTTTTAAAAATCTCTCACTTCTTCTCTCAGAGCCAAGAATCTGAATTTGCTCATGTTAATTGTGACTTTTCATTTATTCAGATCTGTGCTCGAATGTCGTTCTCCCTTCCTGATGGCTAGGAGTACAGCCAGGCTTTATGAGGCCTGAAGCTTATATAATTTTTGAGAGTGCCCTTTAGGAAAACAGAATACACAATAGTGAACACAAAATTTGGTCTGGAAGTATTTAGAAGGAGAACAGGAAGGAGCCTGAGCAAGCTCTGAAGTGTGCACTTGATTAGCTTCAGGGTAGACTTGCTACTTCTGGCCCAGGTCACAAGATAGGACTCCGGGCCTCCCTAGTCTAGCCCTGTACCTGGTTTCTCTCTCTTCACGGTGTGTGATGCTACCTGATGCCATGTTCTGCCTGTTTCACTGCTCTAAGGGTGAGGGCATTGGGTCACCGCTGTACCCCTGGCACCCAGAACTGTCCCGTCCATCTGAAATCTCATGATGAGTGCTTGATAAATATGTATAAAACAAAAGCAGAAGCGTTTTTCAAGTCCTGCTGGTTTTATCTTTGTCAAAGTGAGATGGAGTTTTAAAAGTGAGTTAATTTATGGAAACCCATCAAGCTCCTGTTGGTGCATGGAAATGACAAAGGTCACAGTGAGGGAGGAGCAGGGGCTCTGGGTGACAGAGTGGGAAACTGGTACTTGTTGAGTGCCTGCTACAGGCTGGACACTTTCTAGACATTGTCACCCTGCTCAGAGGGCAGCTTCATTCACATTTTGCAGGAAATGGAGGCTTGGTGAGCTGAGGTCTCACCCCACCACTGTGAAGGAAGGGAGCTGAGTCTTGCACCCAGGTTCGCCCTTTCTCTTGCCTCATGGTGTCAAGGTGACAAGGCCTTCCTCTGCTCTCTGAGCTTTTGGAGTTCCATAAGAGGCCGTGGTCGTTGGGGGTCAAGTCTACAGAGAGGCGCCCCAAGGGAGCAGGGCTTGCAGGCTTGGAGAAGAGGGAGGATCACATTCTTTGATGGACACAGAGGAAAAAAGAAGGAAAAAAAGACGCTGTGCTTCTCCCCACCCCCAAGCACAGCCCTGCCCGGGTCAACTTGAACCAGGCCAGCTGGGAACAGAAACCATGTTTGTTGTTAAACAAAGGCTCAGGGACTGGGCCTCAAAGAAGGTAAGCTTTGAGCAGCTTCCAGGACTTGATTTCATTTAAAGAGAATAGAATGAATACCTGGGAGCCCAGAAATCCTTCCTGCACCAGATGCCAGAAATTCCTCTGGTTGACACCCCTGAGAACTCAGGTCAGAGACTTAATCTGTTTGTGTTAATGTTTCCTCCTATAGACAAGTGGGTGAAACCACCAACCTCACAGGCTGACATGAGGATTAAGGAGAGACAGCACACAGAAGTGCTAAAGACCTGTGAATTTTCTCTCCTCTCTTCTTGCTCTCCACTGTTATTAAAAAGATCTTGAACTTTTGATTTTTGGCTGAGGACCAGCCTTTTTTCCTGTCTCTTCTTGGAATACTCATCCTTGTCCTGAATTCTGTGTCATGTGTCATCTTTATTCCAGCTTCATCATTTTAGCCACAGTGGCTTTTTATTTAGCACCTATTATGTGCCAGACACTGTATGTCCTTCATCTCTTTTTCACCTCAGCTCTGCAAAGTAAAGTTTATTCCCCCCACTTTGTTGATGGGAAGACTGAGGCCTCCAGCTGGGATGAACGCCAATCTTGTTTCACTTCTCAGATCACTTCTTTCCTATCTTCCTCCCCACTCTCTACTCCAAGCCCAGAAAGTGCTATGAGGCCTGAATTAAATCATTCAACATTTATTTATTGATCACCCATTCTCTGTGGGGCAGGGTCCATCCCAGCCCAGAATCAAGAGAGGCCAGCCTCATCTTTTCCTTCCAGGAGCTCAGAAAGCAGCAGGCAGACGATAGTAAGGGATTCTGAAAGATGTGGCAGGTGCTGATTAATGAGAGGGCTGCAGTGCTATGTGAGCACCCTGGGGAGGTGGGGAGCCTGGAAACATGAGCTGTCCACACAGGTCCATCAACATACTTCCACGGTTTTGTGTGTGCTTGAGTGTGTGTGTGTCTGCGAACGTGGCACGGGTGTGTAGTGACTAACACAAGATGCTCCCCTTTGGTGGTTACACAGTGCATCCAACTATCCTCCTCCAGACTGTCTTGCTTTGTTACTGAGGCTAGCCTCCAATTTGTGATCCTCCTACCTCAACCTCTCAAATAGCTGGAATTACAGGCATTGCCAGTCTTCAGAATCTCAATTTTGACAACTTTAAAGTGAAAGTTTTTTTCATTAAAAACTGTACATTTTTTATTGTTCCAAATGTGCTGAAATGCACACAAGAAAAAAATGATGATATCACTGGGAAAATACATCAAGAGACAAGTCCTCTTATTTCATTCAAGTATGTAAATGTGATGTTGGGATGCTTGCGTGGATGTGCAAGCATTTAGCTTGTTTTTTTCTTTTTTAAAAATTTATTTATTCTAATTAGTATACATGACAGCAGAATGCATTTTGATTCATTATATACAAATGGAGCACAACTTTTCATTTCTCTGGTTGTACACTATGTAGAGTCACACCATATGTGCAGTCGTATATGTACCTAGGGCAATGATGTCCATCTCATTCCACCATCTTTCCTGCCCCCATGTTCCTTCCCTTTCCCTCCCTCCCCTTTGACCAAAGTTTCTCCATTCTTCCCGTGCCTCCTCGCCCATTATAGATCAGCATCCACTTATCAGAGAGAACATTTGGCCTTTGGTTTTTTGGGTTTGGCTTACTTTGCTTAGCATGATATTCTCCAACTCCATCCATTTACCTGCAAATGCCATAATTTTATTTTCTTTTAATGCTGAGTAATATTCCATTGTGTGTATATACCACAGTTTCTTTATCCATTCATCTATTGAAGGGCATCTAGGTTGGTTCCACAGTTTACCTATTGAAGCACTTAGCTTTTATCAAAGACAGTTTTATGTTTTTACACATGGAAATTGGATCATATTTTCTTCCCTTTTTTTTTTTTTTTTGGTACCAGGATTGAACTCTGGAGTACTCGACCACTGAGCCACATCCCCAGCCCACTTTAGTGTTTTATGTAGAGACAGGGTCTCACTGAGTTGCTTAGCGCCTCGCGGTTGCTGAGGCTGGATTTGCATTTGCAATCCTCCTGTCTCAGCCTCCCAAAGTGCTGGGATTACAGGCGTGCATCACCACGCCTGGCTGGATCATATTTTCTATGGCCTTAAGTTTGCTGTCCTCTATCGTGTTAATGAGTTGACGCTAGTCAAAATGGCATTATGTGGCTACATGTGTGTGTGCATGTGACCTTTAAGTTCCATGTTGTTCTCCTTGAACTGGCTTCAACTTCCCTCACTTAAGTAATCTGTCAATTTACTTTTGATGCTCTGCTGCTTAACTGTTGATTCTTGAAGTTCAATTTCAGTTCTCGACATCTGGGGTCAGGTGCTTGCTCGCCAATTTTTAGGGCTCTTTGATCTGAGCAGTTTCTTCAGTGTCTGCAACACAGTTATCTCCTCAGTAAGATCTGGGAACAGATCTTTGGTGGGCTGTTACGAAGCTATTGGTGTTAGTGTGTGGAAAGCATTTAGAATATCCAACATTTGGAAGTGGCCACAAGCATTCTTTACAACTGTTGCTCTTATTCCTGGTTACAAGATTCTGACTTTTTTCAGGGGAGGTACTGGGGATTGAACTTAGGGGCACTCAACCACTGAGCCTTACTTCCAGCCCTATTTTGTATTTTATGTAGAGACAGTGGCTCTCATTGAGTTGCTTAGCACCTTGCTTTTGCTGAGGCTGGCTTTGAACTCTCGATTCCCCTGCCTCAGGCTCATGACCTGCTGGGATTACAGGTGTGCGCCACTGTGCCCAGCTGGCTTTTTTCTTTAAAGTCACTGTGGACTCTTCATCTCTGAGGACACCACTCGTGCTGTAACTCATTTAGATGTTGAATGTATATTACCTGGTATATCACACACCATAGCTAACACTTTTTTTTTGGTACCAGGGATTGAACCCAGGGGCACTTAACCACTGAGTTACACTTCCAGCCCTATTTTGTATTTTATTTAGAGACAGGGTCTCACTGAGTTCCTTAATGCCTCGCCATTGCTGAGGCTGGCTTTGAACTTGTGATCCTTCTGCCTTAGCCTCCCAAGCCACTGGGATTACAAGTGTGCACCACTGCACTGGCCTATATCCAACATTTTACTGAGATAAGCCTGAGTTGGGTTTTAATTTTTTCCCCATTTTTTTCTGTGGTGCTGGGGATCCCCAGCTTTGTCCTTCCTTACTAGGCAAGTGCTCTACCATCAAGTTAAACCCCAGCCCTTGTGTTGTTTTTTTGAATTTGTGTTTCCCTTCCCCTTATTTTTGGAACTGGGGATTAAATCCAGAGAGACTTTTGCCACTAAGCCACATCTCCAGCCCTTTTTCTTTTCTTTTTTTGGTATCAGAGATTTAACTCAGGGGTATTTGACCACTGAGCCACATCTCCAGCCCTATTTTGAGTTTTATGTAGAGACATGATCTCACTGAGTTGCTTAGGGCCTCACTAAATTGCTGAGGCTGGCTTTGAACTCACAATTCTCCTGTCTCAGCCTCCAAAAGTGCTGGGATTATAGGTGTGCCCAGCTCCTTTTTATTTTCTTTTTTAAATTTTAACACAGAGTCTCGCTAAGTTACTTAGGGTCTTACTCAGTTGCTGAGGCTGGCCTCAAACTTTCGATCCTTCTGCCTCAGCCTCCTGAGCTGCTAAGATTACAGGCATGTGCCACAGCATCTGGCTTGTATTATTTCTTATATTGTCCACAAAAAAGAGAAATCCACACTGATTTACAGGGTATAACCTGAGTAAGAGTTATTACTGACTCTTTTTCTTTCCTTTTCCTCCTCTTTTGGAATTTTTCCTCAGGCACGAACACTCTTGAGAAGTCAATCTTATGGGAGCCAGAAAGCCGAGAGAGTAAAATGAGACATTTGACATAGCACAGGTCTGTCTGCACGCTGGTGCTTGTTGATAGCGATTTGGTATTTTTTTAACCAACAGGCAAAATGTTTATGATGGAAGTTCTTGCTTCTACCTTACTAATTTGAGCAGCAGGCTTTCAAAATTATATATGGTTTCAACATTTTATTATGGAATTAAAAATATATACCAATAAGATAAAAGAATAATATAACCAACCCCCACATATCCAGAACTCAGCTTTGATAGCCATCTACATCCTGCCTTTCTTGAATAAATCAGATATTTTGCAAAACATTGAATGCAATTCATTTAATGCCTGCTTTTGCTTTCCTCTGACAAAAGAAGTAAAAAAAAATTAAAAATATTTTGTACATTTTGTTTGTCAAACAACAAACAATGTGTAACTTTATCTGCCTGTGTAACTTTGCAGGTGTCTGGCAGAGAATCTGGGTGTAGGCTGTGTGGAATCTGGGCAGGGAGGCACCCCATGAGTTCATCTCTTGCAAACCTGACATTCTGTGGTTCTCTTATCTGTAGGGAGAAAAGCTCATTTATAACTTCCTTTTTGTCTGGCTTCAAATGTGGTGGTAAAGATTTAGGAATGTGTTTGCTTGGAACTCATGACCCTCAGAGAGTCACTTAGAAAACAAAGGCTCATTGTCTCTTCCTCTGACTCTCAGGACATGCTCTGGTGTCATGTCCTGAAGCCCACATTGGCCTCAGCCTAACACACAACAGCTGTAATACTCTGGGCAAAAAGCCAAAACCTGGTAAACATGGATTTGAGCTCTGTACCCATTAGCTGTGTGGTTTTGAGAAAGTTGCTTCCCCTTTCTGTGCCTCCATTGTCCTGTCCATAAATGGGTTTTCACCTGGGTATTCTCCATGGACATTTCCAACTCGAAGAGTCTGTGTGGTCTGTGGCCAAATGCAAGAAAGGTGTGTAAACACTATGCACGTAGTGATGTGTGCACTCATTCGTTTATTCCTGAGGAAATGATATGCTCGAGGACTTGGGTGTACTTTGGAAAGGTCAACGGTTTTCTCTGTTTATTAGATGCTGTGCACTTTAGAAGTATGATTCAGGTGTCAGCTGGGAGTGCATAAGATCTGTGCAGAAATGTGCTGAAACTCTAATCCAAAGCCTCCTTGGCTCCTGCAGAGAATTTTGCTAATCCTCAAGGGACGCCATGCTCTCGAGGTGCAGATAAGGAACCCTTTCTCTCTCCACTCCACATGGGCCAGAGTTGCAATCAGCTCTTTGCTCCCTCCACACCCAAGAGACTCCAGCACTTGGAGATCCACAAGCATAACTGACTCCTCAGGTGCTGGGGGAGGGGGCCTCATAGGCACTGTGGGGCTTGAGACTTAACATCACGCAGGAGTCTTCCTTGTCCTCACCCTCCACCCTGCCCAGTGTCCCCACATTTCAGTTTCTGACGCTCTCCCTCTCCCTCCCTTGGATGTCCAAATTCTTTTCCTCCTGTTTGCAGAGCAGTTTGGGCTCTTGCTACTCCTGCCTGCTAGTGCACACACCCAAAGCTGTCAAGGTGCTCGGCAAGCAAAGAGACTCCACTTAATAGGATCAAACTTCACAGAAAGGAGTTGTCATAAAGATTAAAAGAAAAAAGAAAGAGTTGCACAAGGATATAGCCCTGAAGTCCTTTGGGTGGAGTTCAGGGCTGATGATTCTACTCCTGATGCGTTGCCTCGAAGGCTGGGTCTTGCGCTGTCTTTTGGACAAACTCACCGTACGAGAACGTTCTGTAGCCTTCAACAGGGCTCTTTCTCCTTAGCTGTTGTCCAACCTTGTATTTGTGTTTCCTCTCCATCTTCTGCCATGGATGTCACCTCGTCTGCCTCCTCCTCTGAGGACCCCTGAGCCATCTCTGTGGGAAAGTGAGGAGGACACAGGCACTTGGCTTCAAGCATCCATTCTCTGGTTCCTCCTGGGGGAGCCAAGGGAGATTCTCTCCTTCTGAGTCCCTCACATGAGGAATCTTTGGGCTTCACTGGTGAGTGTTCAGAGCTGATCCTAATGTGAACCCAAGAATGCAGAGTTCAGAAGGAGGGAAGCAGCCATAGAAGGTGATGCTGTTGGACAAGCCCAGGAAAGAGCAGCGGCCCTGGGTGAGAGAAGCAGCCCCGGCTCACATGGAGAGTGCTCCGTGAGCACCTGTCTGCCGGAAAAGCTGGAGGAATAAGCAGTGTTGTTGTAAAGTGGTGGCCTTTGGTTCTGAGTGGGAAGCTACTTGCCTTGGTTCCAAAAGAGATGAGAACCTGGTTTTGTGCCTTGAGATGAGGCTGGAGGGATTCCAGGAGACAGGCAGGGAGTGGAAAGGGGAGTGTGGTGTGGGTGTGTGGGGGCCCTTTGTGCATTCTTCACAGGGATTCTAGAACTTGCCAGGATGATCCATTTTGACAGGTGGATAAATCTGGGGGAGAACGAGCAAAGCTCAGTCCCTGCCGAGAGGTGGGGTCACATGATCAAGGCCTGGAGTCTGAGCAGCTGCTGACGGGTGAACTGTAGATCGTCCCAAGAAGCTGGGCTGGAAGCATGTTGGGGTGAAAGAGGAGGCTTTTGTAAGCCTCACTAAGGCATTTGGGCTTTGTCTTGGAGGCCATAGAGAGTCAAGGGAGGGTTTTAAGCAGGCAAAGGACATTGTCAGATGTGTACTTTGGAAAGACACCAGGAGCTGGGTGGTTCCTGGGGCTAAGGTGGAGCAGAGAGGTATTATGCATCGGTTGTATCATCCAAGCAAAATTATGACTGTCATTGGCAGAGGGGATGGTGCAGTGAACTGGCCTGTAGACAGTGAGGACTTAGAATCTGGAAAGCATAGTTCGTGAGTGAGAGGTAACGTGCACGCATCTGGTTCACTTTAGCCACTGTGTGACAGTCCACTGGGGCAACAAATCACACGTGAGACCTCTGATCTCCTAATGATTAGTATTCTCACCTTCTCACCCTTACAAATAGGACTGCAATAAATATTTTTGTCCTGGTCTTCCTGTGTATGGTGAGGAACTGTTTTCAGAGTAGTTGGTTAGATAGGACTGGTTTTGCTCAGTGGTGAGGTTCGCACATCTCAGAATCTACTAGATATTCTCAAATTCCTTCTCCAAGTGATTGTACCAATGCACTCTCCCCTCAAATACAGGGCTCCCTTTCCTTGTTGCTCTGTTATCAAATCTGCAAGATTTTGCCAATCTGGTTGTATGAAATGGAATCTCTGTTGTTTCAGTGTGTTTCCTAGGCTACTCGTGAGATTAAAAGCCTATTTTTTTACTGTTACATATCACCATTTTCTTCCTCTGAATTGCCTGTTCATATGCTTTGCCCAATTCTCTGTTGGATTCTCCTTTTCTAACCAATATTTTAGAGTTTTTTTATATATTCTAGATATTGATCCTTTGGTAGCAAAATTATATTTTCTCAATCTGTGATTTGTCTTTTCATTTATTAAAGTCCTTGTCAGGCAGAAGTTTTAAATTTCAATGTATTCCAACATTCCAATTTTTTTCTTTATAGTTGGCAGTTAATGTATTTTGATTAAAATTTTTTTCTACACTGATTATTTTAGTCAGCTTTTTCACTGTTGTGACCAAAATATCTGACAGGGACAATTTTAGAGGAGGAAAAGTTTATTTGGGGGCTCAGGGTTTCAGGGGTCTTATCCACAGACAGCAGGCTCCATTCTTCGGGGCTCAAGGTGAGGCAGAACACCATGGTGGAAGAGCGTGACGGAGCGAAGCAGCTCACACGATAATCAGGAAGCCGAGAGAGAGAGACTGCAATCCCAGATGCAAAATATATACCCCCAAAGCCACATCCCCAATTCCTACCTCCTCCAGTCACACCCCACCTGCCTTAGTTACCCCCACCAGGGGATTAACCCATGACTGGGTTAATGGTCTCATAACCCAATTATTTCTTCTCTAAACCTCCTAGCATTGTTTCACACATGAGCTTTTGGGGAATATCTCACATCCAAACCATAAAACTGATGTAATAAATATTCTTCTGTATTCCTCTGTATTTCTTTTTTTGCAAAAAATTTAATATTTTGATTTTTTTTACATTGAAATCTTAAATTTCCCTGGAATGTGTGTGCATGTGTGTGCGCATGTGTGTGTATACAATGTGATTTTTTTTTTGTGTGTGGTACCGGGGATTGAACTCAGGGGCACCCGACCACTGAGCCACATGCCCAGCCCTATTTTGTGTTTTATGTAGAGACAGGGTCTCACTGAGTTGCTTAGCGCCTCGCTGTTGCTGAGGCTGGCTTTGATCTCGTGATTCTCCTGTCTCAGCCTCCCTAGGTGCTGGGATTATAGGCTTGAGCCACCGCACCCAGCTTACAATGTGATTTTTTAAAAGGCTTAATTTTACCTTTTCTTTGAACCATTAACCAATTCTTCCAGTACCATTTATAGGACAATTCATTTCTTTATTCATTATTTACATTCATTATTTAAAGAATAATTAATCACCATGATTTACAATTCCACCTCTGCCACATATTAGCTATGTTTTTGGGTTTATTTCTGGGTTATATATTTAATTCCATGGCTTATTTGTCTATGCATGATGTAATGTCACACTATTTTAATTAATGTAGCTTTATAATTATTTGATCTGGCAAGATAAGTCTTCCCTATTGATTCTTTTATTTCAAAATTATCCTGGCTGTTCTTGTCTCTGTTTCCTTCCATATGAAAGATGATTAATTTAAAGATCATCTTTCAAGTTCTATGAAGATATTCTGCTGAGATTTATGTAGGAATGGAACTGAAATCATAGAAATACTTTGGAGAGAATTGTTTTTAAGATTCAGAGTCTTCCCAGCTTTCCATGTGGCATATCACAGCATTACCTAAGTCTTCTTTCATGCCCTCCAATAGTTTTCCTTTTTTTCTCCTTATAAAGGTCCTGAGCATTTTTTATTCAGATAACATGATTTTTCATTATAAAGAAAATGTGTCTAATGTTTCACCATTGTGTATATTATCTGCTGAGTAATTTTTAAAGATACTATTTATCAGGTTAAGGAAGGACCCACTCTAATTCTCTAAGAAGTTTACCTTTTTTTTTTTTTTTTTTGCTTTTAACATAGAGCTTTGAATTAAAATATGTTGATTTGAATTTTACTTAAAAATTCTTTGTTTTTTGAGGTGGAGGTCTCACTATGTTGCCCAGGCTGGTCTCAAACTCATAAGCTCAAGTGACCCTCCTGCCTCAGCCTGTGTCTGGGAATATTTGATGCAAGGGAAAGTCCAGTCTTTTTTTCTTTTTTTGGTAC
>CM053401.1:101544200-101585270 GCA_028644305.1 Xerus rutilus
CTATGAATTCACCACCTGCCAAAAGCCAGACCCTTAGTCACAGCACATTTGAAGCTGGAAGGGGACTCTGTCCCATCTGAGTGGCCATTTTGAGGTTTATGTTCATCACCCTCTTGCTTTCCTCATTATATAATTTTATTTCTATATTTTCTCAAAAAGTATAGTTTACATTTGTTTCAACTTTATTAAGAAGATACACTATATGTCATCTTTAAAAAAAATTCTTTCCTTTTTAAAACTTAACATTATTATGATGAAGTTTTATCATATTATCAACTTTTTGGGGGGAAAGTTGTGGTAAGATACGAATAACATAAACTTTACCATTTTGATTGTTTCTAAGTGTTTGGTGGCATTAAGCACATTTGTTATGCAACCATCAGCACCATTCACCTCCAGAACTTCTTCACCTTCTCAAGCTGAAATTGCAGTCCCTGTGTCTTGAGTGTTGAATATTGCGGGGACACACCACAGCTCATTCCTTCTCCTGTTGACCAACCACAGCTGGTGTTTCCAGGGTCTCACTATTGTGAACGGTGCTGTGTGTTCATCTTCACAATGTCCATTGCTGAACACGTGTTTGCTGCTGAGTTTTAGATACATGAACATTACTTTATGGAAAAGCCAATTGGTTTTACGAAGTGGTGGTACCAATTCCCACCTGCTGTGTAGAAGAGGTTCCATGAATCCATAGCTTCACCAACACTTGGCTCTGACATCCTGAAATTTTGCGAGTTGCGTGTAAGGTGACATCTTAGTGGCTTTGACTTGTATTTTCCTGGGGATGTTTATTTGTTGGTCTTGTATGTTCTTCTGTGACGTACCTTTTTATATCTTTGTCCATTTTTTTTCTCTTGGGTTGTTTGTGCTTTTCCTAACAATTTATAGCATGTTTATATATTACTGATAATAATCTTTTGTCATTTGTATGCTTTGCAAGTAGTTTCCTCCAGTAACTTGCATATTTCATTTTAAAGAGTTTGTGATAAGAAAAGTTCTTAATTTTAAAATGATATTCAATATTTTATGATTAGTGTGTTTTGATGTATCATTTATGAAATATCTTCTCACATGTACAAAATATAGTCGCCTGTGCTTTCTACTAAACATTATGCAGTTTTGATTAGGGCATTTGAGTCCTGAATGAATTTGGAGTTAATTGTTATATATGTTATGAGTAGGGATCCAGCTTTCTTTCTTTTTCTTTTTGTGGTGCTGGGGATTGAACCCAGGACCTTGTGCATGCAAGGCAAGCACTCTACCAACTGCACTATATCCCCAGCCTCCAGCTCCTTCTTTTTCAATTAGAAAACCAGTTGTCTCAGCAATGTTTATGTGATGATTCCTCCTCCCCTTGATTGCACATGCTGCCTTGCTCATAAACTAAAGTACTGTACTTCAGGCAAACGTGTCTATTTACCATGTGAAACATTTTGCCTGTATCTGAATCAATACTATATTGTCTTGATTACTAAAGCTTTAGGATAACCATTGCTGTCTCCCACTTTGCTTCCTTACAAGTATATTTATTATTTTTGACCTTTTACTTTTCCAGTTTTTGATTCATGTTTATTTTTCTTCTCCTTTTTTGCCTTCTTATGGATTTAAAAAACATTTTATTTTTTCTTCATTACCTTGGAATATATATATTCTGCTTTTATTTATCCAGTGATTACTCTAGAACTTATCACAGTTTATACTGCTATACCTTTACTTCTGAAAACATACAAACTTATTAAAATATTTTTTCTATTTTACTTTCTCCAAATGTACATGCTATTGTCCTTTTTAAAACCCTAAATAATTTTATTGTTTGATAAAAATAAGACATTTATTTATATATTTATATATATATATTTAAAAATATTTTTTAGTTGTGAATGGATCTTCATTTTATTTAGTTATATGTGGTGCTGAGAATTGAAACCAGTGCGTCACACATGCTAGGCAAGCACCCTGCTACTGAGCCACAACCCCAGCCCCCTATATTTATATTTTTTGTGTTCTGTATTCTTTCTTAAACATCAGACCTTTTACTTTGGATTATTTTCCTTCTGATTGAAACAAAAGCTAGAGTCCATTTGTGACAAAAACTCTTGTTTTTTGTTTAATGAAAATATATATATTTTTTGGTACTAGGTATTGAACTCAGGGGCATTTGACCACTGAGCCACATCTCCAGCCCTATTTTGTATTTTTATATAGAGACAGAGTCTCACTGAGTTGCTTAGCACCTCACCATTGCTGAGGCTGGCTTTGAACTCGTGATTCTCCTGTCTCAGCCTCCCAAAGTGCAGGGATTACTAATGAAAACATTTTTATTTCATCTCATTCATGGAAGCTATTTTTGCTGGGTATAGAATTTAGGTTCTCTGAACATAGCTCTCCTCATCTTTAGAATTGGAAAGTTGTTTTTAAGATTAAACCAGACAACCAATTCAAAAGCAGCTAATCTATGTAAATGCTCAAAAATTACTAGTGTCACTTTTTGTATTGGTGATGGCTGTCCTGAGGTGGTGTACTCTGGCTTTAAATATCCCTTCTCCTTCATAAAAACACACACTCTCTAAGTTAATCTGTTCTTAGATGCTGTTGGAAATATGAAATTAACTTAGACCAAGACTTGAATGATGAATACCCTACAACTTGCCCCTGAGTAAACTTCCTTTATTTGTGTGTGTCTGGGTGTGTACTGGAAATAGCTAGGCAAATGCTCTACCACTGAGCCACATCCCCAGCCCTAAAACTTACATTTTGAAAAGAAGAGCAGGATGATTATAACACAAAGTAATATTGTATTAGTAACATTTCAGGCATGATTTGGGGAGTAAAATTTTGTTTTTGCTTAGAGAAAGGGATTTCTAATCTGCCCATATTGATTTCCAAGGCTGACAATACTGGTTTCTATTGTGCCATGAGCTTCCATGTGCAAAATCTCCTAATTTCTTCCCCTAGCCCACTGGAAAAAGCCTAGTGTAGCTGATTCCCTCCAGTGGGACCTGCCAGGGCCAGCACCTGCTTCTCCCACACCTCTTTCACCAGGGACCTAGTCTCACTGGAGCGGGAGCCCCAGTAAAGGTCTCAAACAGGGGTCCTAGTGAATACACAGGAGAAGTCAGGCCACTTGGCTGTACCCCAGCACAATCTTCCTGAATGGCACCACCCAACTCAGGCAACATGGCAGCCTTTAGCTTTGACTTCTTCTTCAACCCTCTTACTTGACTTAAAATAATTTATAGTTGGAATTTCCATGTGCCTGAAAATAAGTGAAACAGTGGAAACAGCTAAAAACCATCCAGTGTCCACCTCCTGCCTTGTACTGTATCATGATGGTCTTCAGAAAAAGCAAAGCCCTGAGATCTTCAGTTTAAACCAAACTCCTGCTGAAACAGAAAACAGGTTGGCCCCTGGGCCCTCTCCAGAAGCCTAACAACTCCAAAGAATACCCGTGGAAATCCACTGTGCAGCCCAGTGGCTCCATGCATTCTCCTTACTTTCTCATGGCCACGCTAAGAGGTCCACAGGCCCTCCATTTTTCTCCTGCAGCTGGTTAGGAGTGGGCTGTAGCCAAGTCTTTTTTTTTTTGCTCACAAGTAACATGATCTTACTGAAACTGGTTTAAGCAAAAATGGTGAGTTTATTGGAAGAACAGAGGGATGGATTACAGAACACAAGAGCAGGAGGATTTGCAAAGGCCTGGAACCAACAGGGGCCTGGGAAACCTCTCTCTGTGTCTGTCTCCCTTTGACCTTGCCTTATCTCTGTCTTTCCCATGTGGACCATCTGATTCCTCCAGCATGAGGCCCCAGGTATTGACTCAACAAGTACTGCTGGTTGCCAAGGAATCAAACCCCATCTCAGAGCACTCTGTGATCTGTCTGCTTCTGGGGTCTGCCTTCTAGACCAGGGACTATGGACATTTTTCTGTTGTAAAACCATGACAGAGATTAGCCAGCAGGGCTGTTACTGTACTGTGCAGTTCCTAATGTCCGGGCAGTTAACCCACCCCTGCTTTTCCTGTGGCAAAACAGATGGGAACACGTGGGATGAAGAGTGATGTCATTACAGGTGTAACTTCAAATCTTCTCTGATTTATACTGTCATATAAACCATGCATAAATGTTGACACCTTATTGTGAGTAACAAATTATTTGCTCTACTCTACAACAGATCCCTGCATAGCACAGAGTCACCAACCTCGCCTGCAAATTTTCCTTCCATGTGATTGAAGGATGGGAGAATGGGTTCTAGTGTTGGCCTGAAAATATTGAAGTTTTATATATTTTAAAGCACGTATGTTAGACTGTGTGTGCGTGCATTTGCATACTGCCTGGAAGGAATTTGGTAGATCAGACCTCTGACCTGTGACAGCTTCTCTGGGTGCATAGGGAGGGCAGGTGCCAGGACACCAAAGCAGATGGAACCAATTATAGTCCCCCCTCTTCTCCTTCAAGGAAACTCACTTTTAATTTCCTTTGTGATTATCCCGCTTATTGCCAAACATAAGCTGATGGTTGGCTTCCCTTTGATTTCTCCACTCGGTAAGTCTCCTAGTATGTCCTTTTCACCCTTCTTAGCTCCCTTGCATTTTTACTGTTTTATATTTAGCCCCAGAGAGTTGAAAAAAATATGCACTGCTTGCAACCATGCAGTTTCACCACTTGTTTTGGGTTGGTTTTGGGAGCTGGGTCAGCAACCTTCTGTGGCTGAGGCAGAGGGACCCCTTGGTATCAAGTGAGCTGAGCTTCAGAATGAACAGGCTTGACGTTCACACAGAGACTTGGAGAGAGAGCACACCCTGTGCGGAACAGTTTGCATTGAAGGGTCCTCAGATCTCTGTCCTCCCCTTGTCCTCCCCTAGTCACTTTGTACATTCTGCCACAGTGACCAAGCTACACATGCATCCATTCTACTTATAGTTCCCAAGCCCCCGAAGTTGCTCAGATCTGTGGCTGGGGCTAGGGGTTCAATGGTGAACACATGCAGCCATAGCCCTGTTCTTAGGAAGACTTCCAGCTTAATTGCAAAACCCTAGAGAGAGGGTTCTCGGTGGGCCCTCTCACAATCTGATTAGCTTAGCAGATTTCTGGCTGTTGCTTAGCAGAGTGGAGTGGGGAGTGAGGTGTGGGGGCATGGCAAGCTTTAACCGCAGATTCAGAATTGGGAGGTCTGGAGCGCATGGATGAAGGGCTGGCAAACCAGGAGGGAGCATGAGTTCAAGGCCCCTGGCAGGCTGCGAGGTCCCTGTAGTGAGAGAAAATTGAGGCAGAAAAGGCCTTTGAGATAATTGAGTTGGTCGCTTTCATGTTCATCATGAAGACAACTGGGCTGAGGGCCAGCCCTGAGAGGTGAGAACCCCTGCCCTGACCCAGCATCCAGGGTGTCACTCGCTGAAGTCCCTTCCTGTATCATGTAGCTGGCATCTTGCTTTGTTCACAGGCTATAATTATGTGTATCCCCACGGTGGCGAGGGCTGCAAGTGGAAAGGTCAGCCATATGGAGCCCGTGTCTGGTGCTGACTCGATGGCCCTGCTGCTCTATCCAGAGGCTCGCTGGGCTCCTGAGCTCTGAATAAGCTGCGGTGAGGATTCTACCTGGGCTCCAGGTGCCAGGGTCACAGCGCTACAATCCCTTAGATGAGTCAAACCCAGAGGACACAGGCAGCTCCTGTTGCCATGGTGAATGGCTCCATCTCTTGGGGTTTGACCCTGGTCCCTTGGAGCCTGATCCACTGATTTGGAGGGAGGGCTCAGGGCCTTGCTGAGCTCACAGGAGTGCAGTGGGCTATTGTGGGGGCCTGGCTCTTCTGAAGTAGTCAAACACACTGGCTGACCACCGTTTGCACTTGGCACTCTTAGCTGGGGGCCTCAACAGCTTGTCCAGCCCCCTGTCACTTCCCAAACCCCCTGCCCTAGTTCTGCTTGTCATGGTTCTTTTGTTCTGTCTGTTTTGTCGTCTGTGCTGATACCATTTCTCCAAGATCTGGGAAACAAGGTCTCAGGAAACGCCATCTAGGAAGTAGCTTCCTACAGCAGCATGTTACTGTCATGGGGCTGCTCTAAGTACCACTGCCCAATTCGAAATTCATTCTCCCTTTATTCTGAAGGTTGGAAGTCCAAGATCAAGGTGTCGGCAGGGCCATGCTTTTTGTGAAGGGTCTGGGGAAACAGGGCTTGCATCCCCTTCTTCTAGATTCTGTGTGCACGTGGTCTTTGCCGTCCCTGCACTTCAGCTGCAGGACTTCAGTCTCTGCTTCTGCTGTCACATGACTGTCTTCTCCTCTAGGGTGTCTGTCTTGGAGTCTTCTTTTCTTATAAGGACACCAGACATATCAGACTCACCTGACTCCAATATGACCTAATCTCCATTAATGGCATGTGCAATGATCCTATTTCCAGACAAGATCACATTCTGGGGGGCTAGGAATTAGGACTTCAACATATCTTTTTTCAGGCAAAATTCAACCTATAATCTGTAACAAGCAGATTCCACTGAGTAGTAGGAGACAATGGGGGTGGGTGCTCCACACCCAGGGCATAAGAATCTTCTATGTTCACGCTCCTGTGGTGCAGGGGTGGGAGGGCAGGCAGGGTTTGTGGGGCTGGTGGCATATGCAGCTTGGGGGCCCTCTCTAAGAAAAAAATATATAGTTATGAATATAAAAATAAGTACAAAATGAATGACTAATTAGAATAAGATAATAAATTATAACAATAGAAAAATTCAAAAGCTGAATATAAATGCCACAAATATCATAAAGGCCCAAACAATAATGTGGTGGACATTGCGGATCCTTTTGTCAGGAAAGGATGGGACGCTCTGGAGTGGCGTGAGGGATCTGGAGGAGGCTCTTGGGGCAGGTGTTGTTAATGGACACGGCTTTACATGCACACTGGCTGCGCCTCCTTGCTGGGTGTCATGATGAACGCACCCTAGCCAGGCTGTCCTCTGTAATAGGAGCTGCTCCTTGACAAGGGTTTTATTCTGGGGGGTAGGCAGGGCTGCCCCACAATCTTTGAGGAAACATCTTTCCCCAGGAAACCAGAACAGAACAGAAGTCTAATCCAGACACGCTTATTCCATTTGTCTGAAGCAAGTTACTAAGGCTCGCCCACATTTAGGGGGAGAGAAACCAAACTCTACCCTTGGAAAGGAGGATGGTCCAAAAACCACCACTGTGGCCTAACATTTTTTGAGCACTTACTATATACTTGGAATTATGTGAATGCTACATTTATTACTTGAATTGCTTCTCATGGTAACCCATGAAGTAGGGCCTAACCTCATTCCTTTCTGCAACTCAAGAAACCAAAGTGCACAGAGGTAAAGACCTTGCCCAGGCCTTTGTGAGTCAGAAAGAACCAGGACTTGACATACTAGAAGATCCCAGGTAGGCCTCATGCAGTTCCCTATTTTATGGGATGCTCACTTGGTGTTTTATCTGAGGTGTCCCTGTAATTGCTTATGGTAAAGGAACTAAGTTAAAAAAGGGAGGTGCTGGGGCTGGGATTGTAGCTCAGTGGTAGAGCGCTTGCCTTGCATGCGGGAAGCACTGGGTTCGATCCTCAGCACCATATAAAAATAAATAAATAAAGATAATTGTGTCCATCTACAACTAAGAAAAAAATTTTAAAAAATGGAGGTGCTATTTGGGGTAATGTAGAGTGTTGATCTTGGAGTTTTCTTTCACATTGCATTGGCAAGAACTTTGTCACATGGTCAGTCACACCTATGTGCAAAGGAGTCTGAGAAATGTGGTCCATAGCTAGGTAGCAGTGGGCCCAACTATATATAAAACCATTATTCTTGAGAGATGGAAAGGAGTTTTTATGAATGATTGGGGTTTTCTGGCACAAGCTGTAAGAAGATGTATGCAAAAAGCTCTCCCCGGATTGCTTTTAAGCTCTCCTAGGTTGGATTTGACTCAATATCATATCAACAATGATGTATGCCAGGAAACAAAAAAAATGCAATAGGGATGAGAAAGGGGGAGATTGAATTGTGTATTTATTAAGCACTTACTATGCCCAGCACTGAGCCAGTGATTGAGATCATATTTAGGAAAAGTTGTCACTCCTCAAGTTTAGTTATTAATCCAAAGTACACTTGGAAAATAAAGAACAGGCTAGGAATGCAATGGCAATTCTGGAGGTGAGGAGATCAAGATAGATAGGGTTGTCAGAGACGGAAGGTCTCTTGTAAGAGGTGTCCTTGAACTGGTCCTGGGAATTAACAGGATAGGAACAGATAAGAGGTAAATTATTTGAGTGTGGTTTTGAGGCAAAAGAGAAGAAGGACATGTATTGGGCACTTGCTGTATGCCACTAACAAGCTTCCAATTCACTGTCACAAAAGCCACATGAGCTCCCTGTTATAGATGAAGGATTGAAGGCATGATGAGTTAAGCTCTTGTCCCCACAGCTTGATTGAAGAGCTGAGCTTTGAACCCTAATCTAACCCCGGGGTCCCGGCCCATCCTGGAACCATTTAGGATCAAATCTTCTGAATGTTTTTTAAATAAACTTTCTGTTGCCACCCAGAAGCACTCAGGCTCACTGTAGATAGTTCTCAAGGGACACACTAGGATGGTGCGACAGGGTGACATGGGTGAGTTTGTGTGTGTGAAAGATAGCAACATTCTGGTGCTTTCCAACTGTTCAGTGTGGGCAAACCACTTACTCTGTATAGCTCTTAATTTTGACCTCTGAATAATGACTTTAATTGTCCCTGTACAGGGTGTCTCATGAGGTTTGGATGAGGTCACAGATGACTACATACCTTGCTCATGACAAGGCTCTGTACATGCTGTCAATGTGTTACTGGGGCCCCAAAGTCCAATGGGATGTTAAAATATCATCAGGATGGAATAGAAAGGACGTAGAACATCACCCCTCCTGTGTGTAACACTGAGTGCGCCCTACGAATGCTGGGTGGCTGCATGTTAGCATCTCCTAAGACACACAGGGCCCGGGTGTAGGTGGTAGAGGGCAGCTATTGTGCACGTGTGGAACCTGGGTACACATGTAGAACCTGGTGCCTCCTCAGTGCCCAGGGCTCCGCCTGAGAAGTGTGGCAACCAGCTCCTCCAAGCACTGGCCTGGCCTCCTGGCTTGATACTTGTTCAGTGGCAAATGCACACAATTCAAAGGAAGGTCTGCTTTTCATGGCAAGACATGAACTGTTGGATTTGTACAGTGCTTTATAGTCCTATGCGTTTGTCTCTCTAGTTTTAGAGGAAACTTCCTCCAGAAAAAGTGAGTTTATGGGGAGAACTGGCAGAGCTGAATGCCCAGGGTATGAAGCTGCTCTGTATGTCCTAATTTCCTTTGATCCTGGAAGTGACCTTGCAGCTGGTGTTATTATCTCCACTTTACAGGGAAAGAAACTAAGGCATGCAGATGTGAAGTCATTTTCCCAAGGCTAGTGATGTGGCAGATCATGTAGCACCAGATTCAGGCTTTTCTGAATAGTATTATATCTGATCTTTTTTATGTTGAGTGGTGACTACACACATGAGGAAACTGAGTCACAGAGAAGTCTTGCCCTAGTGAGAATAGTTCAGGGGAATGGGGAAAGTCTAGAGGCCATTGGTCCTAGCCTGACCTTGAGATGGTCAATGTCAGTTATAGATTCTGATTTTGCCAGTATAACTCCTGACCACCAAGCCCCACCATGTGACCTAGAAGCCTTTTCTGGAATGCTAGACCAATGCCCCTGGCTACCACCATGATCTTGTGCATGACGTCACTTCTTCCTGATTCCATTTGTCTGAAGCAAGTTACTAAGGCTGGCCCACATTTAGAGGGAGAAAAATCAAACTCTACCCTTGGAAAGGAGGATGGTCAAAAACCACCACTGTGGCCTAACATTTTTTGAGTACTTACTGTACTCTTGGAATTATGTGAACGCTACATTTATTACTTGAATTGCTTCTCATGGTAACCCATGAAGTAGGGCCTAACCTCATTCCTTTCTGCAGCTCAAGAAACCAAAGTGCACAGAGGTTAAGACCTTGCCCAAATTCATTTCTTTGCCAAGCAGCAGAGCTGAGATTTGAATACAGACAGCCTGATTCAGGGCTCAGTCACTATGCTGTATGTGGAGGAGGTAGGGACATGGGAAGCAATCAGAGCTGAGAGAGAGTGACACGGCAGGTTGAAGGACAGCGAGCCTGAGAGAGTTGGAGCTTCAGCTGCCTGCAGCATTATATGGACAGACCTGGGAGGACTTACACGAAGTGTCTTTCTTAATGTAAGTGAGCACAAGAAGGGACAAGTCAGTGAGCAAAGCTTGTTTTTCCAGGCTGACGGAACAGCCATGGACACTTCTTTTGTTGGCCACCAATGGCCCTAATGCAGAATGGTCAGCTGGGCCCTGATGATAAGAACCTTCAATGCCAGCATGAGGAGGAGTACAGACAATGGGGAGCCAGAGGAAGCTCAGGAGGGAGGGACAGCCTTGATCTATAGATCCAGGAAGAGCCATCAGTGGAATGGAATGGGGAGAAACAGGACCATGGGGAGGAGTGGGCAGAGCTGAGCTGAATCAGGGCAATTGTAGTGACAAAGGAGCAAACAGAGACCCAGGACAAAGGAGCTCAAAATAGCATTGATGGGATTTTGCATCTGGCTGGAGGGGAAGGACAGTGGGGAGAACTTCCCACAGAAAACACACATCATGGCCTATGTGCTCTCTGTGGTCTGCTAAGTAACCATCTCAACTGTGAATTGTGGATTTGGGGAGAAGGCTGCCGATTAAGGGGTGCTGGCTTAGCTCTCCAGCCTCATCTGGCAGGTGGCCCCCCTTGGAGCTGTACTCTGATGTGAGCAGACAGGAGGGCTTAGGAACATGAACTTCAGAGGGGAGGGAAAGAAAGCAACTCTTAATTCCTCTTTAATAACGTATGTCAGTAGGTAACGTTTTCAATATGTCACTGTGTTGGCAGCTCGGGTCAGCGGGTCGCTATCACTTTTGAGCAATAAACAAAAGACTGCTTTTAATTACTTCTGTGAAATTGCCTGACCCATGCATGATTAAATATTTATTATGTAGAACGAGGCGTTTTCTTTGTATATAGATCCATATTAAATTTAGCTGGCAACCTGCTGACGGAACAGCACTAATAAATTTCTTATAATGGGTTGCAATTTTTCCTGATTGTGCCTTCTCTTCTCTCTCAATCTCTTTCTCTAGGTCCCCATTGCTGTCTTGGCATAACTATCTCTGTGTTACTTTTTGTTTTTATTTTTGTAAATTGATGTGAAACAGGTATGACATACAACCAACCAATTTAACACGTACAACTCTGTGACATTTGTTGCATTCACAATGTCGTGTGATTACCGCCTTTCTCTGATCTTAAAATGTTTTCAATCCCCCAGCAGAATACACCCTACCCCTAAATTATCATTCCCCAATCCCTCCTCCTCCTGGCCCCTGACAATCACTTATCTGTTTTCTGTCTCTATGAATTTGTGTTTTCTGATATTTCCTGTAAAAGGAATCATATAACATGTGACCTTTTGTGTCTGGCCTATTTGCTTAGCCTAATGTTTTGGGATGTTCATCTACGATGTAGCACATGTCAGTACTTTGTTTTTATGGCTGAATAATATTCAATTGAATGGATATACCGCAATTTGTTCTTTCCTTTGAACTGATGATGGACATTTAAGTTGTTTTCACCTTTTGACTGTTATCAATAGGGCTGATAAGAACATTCGTGTCCCAGTTACTCTGTGGATATATGTTTTCATTTCTCTTGGTAAACCCAGCAAGGAATTGCTGGGTCATGTGTGACTTCTATATTTAACTTGTTGAACTGGTCATATTGCCCTCCACAGCAGCTGCACTATTTTATACTCCCTCATCGCCCAGCAGGGTTAGGGGAGTTCCTACTTTATACTGTCACTAATACTTTTATTTTCTGTTTTTTAACTTGTAGCCATTTTACTAGGTGTGAAGTAGCATGTCATTGTGATTTTGATATGCATTTCCTTAATAACCAATGAGGTTGAATATTTTTTCATGTGTTTGTCAACCATTTGTATCCCTTCTCTAGAGAAATGTCTATTCAAGTCCTTTGCCCTTTTAAAAATTGGATTGTCTATCTTTTTTGTTGTTGCATTGTTAGAATTCTTTATATATTCAGGATATTAGATCCTTATCAGACATATGATCTGCAAATTTTTTCACCTCTTCTGTAGGTTGCCTTACATTTTTGATACTGTCCTTGGGTGCACAAAAATCTCAATTTTTATAAAGTCTGATTTACCAATTTTTTCTTTTGTTGTTCATACTTTTGGTGCCAAAGCTAAGATTACCTTGTCAAATCCAAGGTTATAGACATATATCCTTATGTTTTCTTCTAATAGTTTTATAAAGGTTAACTCTTACACTTGGTCATTGATCCATTTGAGTTAAATGGGAATATTGAATGCAGCAGGATCCAACTGCATTCTTTTACATTTGGCTATGCAGGCGTTATAGCACCATTTGTAAGAGAGATTGTTCTTTCCTCATTGAATGATCTTATTACCCTTGTTAAAATTCTGTGTCTATCTTGATTTCTTCCTATTTCCTCATCGGTCTCCCCCACTTGCTCTCCCTCTGTCTGTCCTCACCTTTCCCACATTCTGCAGACACACACTCATGAGGTTGAATAAAAACCATGTCTGGTGATTGCAGCATCCCATGTGGAAGAGAGTGATGGGATTTGGGCGTGGCCTGGGGAAAGCTCTCAGCCAGTGAAAGGATGCTATGGAGAGAGCGAGAGTGGAAGGTAGTGTTAGTCTTTCCTTTTAAATTCAAACCAGGAACATTGGTGCCATAGTTTGTTACACTGAGTCCACCTCTTGGTGTCTCATTTCCATTAGACTTTGTGGAAAATTAACTGTGTTAATTCAATATATGATTGAAGTTGCTTGAGTTTTTCCTTTCTCTTTCATTCCTTCTGTTTCCTCTCTCCCATAATGTTCTCATTATTCAGTGGTGACAACACAGCATTTGAGGCAATCGAAGTGGGAGTCATTCTAACCCAGACCAGGCAGACTATTTACTCGTTAGGGGCAAGCAGCACCAACTTTCTGGCTCTCAGTTTCCTCATTGGTAAAATGAGGAATGAATGTGAAAGTACTTTATAAACCGCAGAGCAAGGAGTTATTTTTATAATATTAATAGTATGAGTAATTTATTGTTGTTTTAAAGCCATATGCTGGAGAAGCCACAGCTGCAAGAAATAATGGGGCTTTTCCTTTGGTGAGATAGGATGCTGCAGAGCAGTGATGTGGGGTAATCAGAAGCTGGGACCCTCACTGGCATCCAGACCTCAGTGACTCCACCCACATTCTCTGCCTGCTCAATCTCTTACTTCCTTGATACTTGCAGAGATGTAGAGATCAAGTTCTGCCTGACTTTCACAGGAGAGGACTTTGCCCAGGTCCCCCCTGTCTTCCCACCCACTCTCAGACACCCTTCCACCTCTTCATACACTCTGTGGCTGTACTGCTCATTCTCAGAAAGTGTCATTGGCTTCCTGGAAAGCTGGTGCAGAAAAGAGATATGGTCTCTATGGGCCAAGGAGCCCAGTAAGTGCCCAAAGGCTACTCTCCCCCAAACTCCAGTTGTAGCTGGAGGAGTTACTTTCGTGACAGTCTATTTGGGGTTTAAGGCCTCTGTTCTTTTATCTCCCCCCATCTTTTTTTATTTTTATAGTGCTAGAATGAAATCCACAGACTCATGCATTCTAGGAAAGTGCTGTAGCACTGAGGTACACCCTCAACCCAAGGTATGTTTTTAATAAAGTATTCTAGACATGCAAAACCATACGCCCACCACTCAGCTTAGAAACAAACAGGGAAAAATGAATCGAGCGAAGTTACAGGATAAAAAAAATCAATACTCACAAGTCAGTTGTATTTCTATACACTAAAACCAAGAAATCAAAAGAAGAATTAAGAAATTACAATAGCACCAAAAAGAATAAAATACATAGAAATGAAATTAACCAAGGAGAGGTACACATCTCAACAAGGAGATGCTGTGTCATACCCAATAGGATGGCACCTATAAAAACCCCCAGCAAACAGTGTGAGTGAGGATGTGGGGAGATGAACATTCTCAGGCTGCTGGTGGGAATGCAAAATGGTGCAGTTGCTGTGGAGAAAACAGTGTGAAACCCCTCAAGACATGAAATATAGAATTATCATATAATCCAGCAATTCTGCTTTGGGTTTATACCTAGAAGAAGTGAAAATAGGATCTCAACAGATATTCATGTACCTATGTTCATAGGAGCACCATTCATAATACCAAAAGGTAGAAGCAAACCAAGTGTCTATTGATGGACGGGCAAAGAGTGTAGTATATCCATACAATGGGATGTTATTCAGCCTTACAAAGGGAATGCTGACCCGTGCTACAACATGGATGGATCTTGAAGACATTGCACTAAATGAAATGCCAATCACAAAAAGACAAATAGTCTTTCTATATGATATTCTTAGAATAGTCAAATTCATAGAAATAGAATGGTGGTTGCCAGGGACTGATAGAAGGGGTGGTGGGGTTATTAATTCATTCATTAATTCAATAATTAGTTTAATTAATTCTTTGCGTTGCCCAGGGTGGCCCTGAACTTGTCCTCCTGCTACCTCAGGCTCTCAACTAGCTGGGATTACAAGTTGGGGCCACTGTTAATGCCAGTTGCCACCTAATACACTTGGAAATGGTTAAATGATGTTTTGTTTTATATATATAAATATATATATACTATATGTAGTATATATTAATATATTAGTATTATATATACATATATATGCATGTGTGTATATATATACTAATATGCAAATATTAGTACCAAAGAAAGAGGAAGGAAGGAAAAAGGGGAACTCATCTCCAAAAGTGGAGCCTTTTTTACAATAGTCTTCAGGTGCTGTGTATGTGCGCACGTACGTGTGTGCGTGGGTAGGATGAATTAGAGTGCCCACTGAGTCAGTAAGTGATGATCTTTCCTCCCTAAGTAGTTTCTTGCCTCACTTTCCTTATCCCCAGGATTATGTGTCCTCGATGGGAGCTTCATCCCTATCCGTGGACAGTGAGGGACATAAGAGAGTAAGATGACGTGGAGCAGGACTGCATGCTGGATACTGCACCCTTGACTGATTATGTGGGCCTTCTTTGCCTGTTTGAAGAGAAATGGAGACCTGCAGGGGGCAGCACGGGGCTGGTACTTCACTAGCAAGGGACTAGCTCACTGCCTTGTGGGCTTTACAGGAAATTAGAGCCTATCCAGGCTTAGGGGGACATGGGGGATTTCTGAAAGGAGCCTCATTTCTGGTGTTGAGATATTCATGATACTTTGCAAGATGGTGATGTTGGTAAAATTGGGGTCCTTGGGCTTCCTGATCTCTTGGCCTCTGTGGTCCAGCCAACCTCTTCCCTTATCTTTTAGAATCACTTCTAAAAATCTCCCAACTTCAGAGCTGAGAGGGACTTAACTGGTGATCTAACTCTAATACACAATTTTACAAACATAGGACGCAAATGATCTTGCAAGGGAGGGGTGTGTGTGTGTGTGTGTGTGTGTGTGTGTGTGTTCCGTCTTACAGCAGAAAAAGCAAGCTCCTTGAGGTTAAGTGACTTTTCTCAAGTCCCACAGAAAAAAAGTGATATGGTAAAGTTCTTTGGTTTGAAGGCAGCAAAAATAACTAGTTAACTTAAGCAAAGTAGAGGAACATGGATCCTGGGGCACCTTGTAAAATGGCAAGGGAGTTGAGTAATGTGGCCCTGACAAGGCAGGGCTCTGGGCAGCAGCCATTTATGGCTTTTTCTGTCCCGGGAGCTCCTATGTGAATCAGCCCCAGCCCCAGCTCAGCAGGCCTTGTATTGCTCAGATTGAAAATTCAGGTTTCTGAGAGAGAGGTTGTGAATGGACTGCTCGGATTCCTCTGCAGTGGAGACAGGGGTCAGTGTCACCAGCATAAATGTGGTGGAATTGTTTTGAGTCCTCAGTGGAGCCCAGACCCTTCTGCGCAGGTGTCAGCAGCTGGGCTCTGTGGGTCCCCTGCGGCTCAGGGGGGGCCTATGCAGGGTGGTGCTCTCAGGTAGCTGCAGGCTAATCCCAGCTCTGAGGCCAGCCAAGAAACCAAAGGTATGATTTGCATTTTAATAAAGAATCCAAGAGACCAAAGGCCTCCAGGTCCTAAAAGACTGATTTTCTCATAGGATGGAAGTCCAGGCGTCACTGATGGGGCACCGGGGATAAGGCGCCTCTGGAGCTGAGCCTCTGGAGCTGAGCCTCTGGAGCAGAGCGTGGCCTCACACAAGGGTGCCTCCAGCTTATGAAATTCACCTGTTTATCTTGCTTTACGGTGTTCCCCCAACTCCTTTCCATCTCCCTCTCCAAGGATTTAGTAATATGTTGTCTAGACACTACTGCCGCTGTTTCTCCTCCATTAATCCATTTTAATTGGAAAGTTATCATAATGCAAACTCTCTTTGGTATTATTTGCAGCTCTGCGTTATTAGAACTTCACCAACTCGCTTTCCCAGCAAATTAAACTTGCTATGGAAGCAATGAGATCAGCTGCTCATATTAAATCAGGCTGCATGTTGTTAAGTGGGGCTGGGAATGGGGCTTCCTCAGCTGGGTGGGGCACCATCACTGGAGGCTCTGACAATGGCACCACTGTTTTTGTGCTGGGGACTCGGCCTCTGGGCTCAGTTCTCATTTTGGCACCCTGTGTTAGAAATTAGGGATGGGAAGAAAGAGGGGACGAAAAGATTCTGGTGGTATCAGGCCTCTCACCCAAAACCCAGGGCAAACAGTGACAATCCCAATGCACAGGCCTAATACTTCACAGGTTGCAAAGCACAAAGTGCCTTCCATTAGTGGCAACATTTGGTAGTGCAGGGACTCCACGCCAGGGCTGCCAAGTCTAAAACCTGGAAACCTGGGGCATGAAACTCCAACCAAAGTGAACGCAGTCCTTTCCCAGAGATCTGGAATGGATTCACTTTCGGTTTATGGTATGGAAAGCAGTTAATAAAATAACCAGGTTTTCTATTTGTGGATGAGTCTAACCCAGTTGATGGACCAACATGGCTGACATTGCCCGCCTAGCAGCCATTCTCCCTTACTCCCTTGCTACTAGAAACCCAATTTTGTTAAGATGAAAACAGGCCCACTTTCAGGGGAAAATTCATGATCGGTTTAAGCCATTCATGGGGTTGTGTTTCACTTTGTCAATGTTTGGTCTAGAGGCAAGCAGGCAATTCAATTCTGGCCAATTACATGTCAGGGAAAGACTTCCAGGGTCTTCTGGGAAACTTTCTCTCTGATGACTGAATGGTATGGGGAGGGAGCTTTGTGCTTTTTTCCTCTCTTCCAGGATGGACAGTATTTGTGGTGGTTTTTAAAACCTGCCTCCCTCCACAGGTTGTCATGAGCCTGGGGGCTCTTGTGACCCAGGGTAGGCCACCTGTCTATGTGACAGCATGCTGATGGGATGTTAATAGCTACTTACTGAAAGGCTGAATCTCAAGTGCTTCATGTTTCTCAGCAGCCAGGACAGCGGGTCCTATAGCAGGTAGACTCAGAGGTATTTTGTCAGCAGTGTCCTCAAAGAAACCAAAGATGTACAAACTGTCCCACCTGAGCCCCAGCCCGTGCATTTCAAAGGATGAGGACAGTAACTTCGATTCTATTAGCCAGGCAAGTTCATTTTATTCTTGAAACTGCTCTTCCGCCCTCTGTGAGGAAGACCACAAAGGAGCAGGACTGGGAGACCCTGTAGGACTAACTGCCAGAGACTCAGGGGTTCTTGAGAGGGTGTCCCACGCCCACACTCTCTGGGGCAGGGCCCAGGAAGCAACATTTTCCCATAAGTTTTCCAGTTGTCCTGACCCACTCGTATGTTGGAGGGCCACCCATGACCCAGTCTGCCCCCTAGCATGGCTGGAGACATTCAGGGCAATACGGATGGCCTGCTTTGAGAGCCAAAGAAGCAGAAGTACAGTTCCACAGGTCACCTGAGGGCATGGTAGAGGCTGGAGTCTGATTCCCTGGTCTCTCTCCACTGTACCAGTGATGACTCTGCTTCTTGAAGGTGTAGAAAGGGATGGATCTGAGAAACCTAGAATCAAGGGGTGCCAGTGGTTGGGGGAAGCAGGGACCCCCACCCATTCTACCCATGGCTAGAGGCTCCCTACCATCCCCATCCCATATTCCTGGTTTAAGGAATATAAATAAAAAACAAGGAAGCCGGGTGCGGTGGCGCAAGCCTGTAATCCCAGCACTTAGGGAGGCTGAGACAGGAAAATCGCGAGTTCAAAGCCAGCCTCAGCAACGGCGAGGTGCTAAGCAACTCAGTGAGACGCTGTCTCTACATAAAACACAAAATAGGGCTGGGGATGTGGCTCAGTGGTTGAGTGCCCCTGAGTTCAATCCCTAGTACCAAAAAAAAAAAAAAAAAAAAAACCCAAGGAGCTTTTGTGTATTTCTTCCCATGTGCCCAACACTGGCTTAAATGCTTTACATGTGCTCACTCAATTAAAGCTCACAATTACCCCATGTTATGATTTGGATGTGAGGTGTCCCCCAGAAACTCATGTGTGAGATAATGCAAGAAGGTTTGGAGGAGAAATGATTGGGTTATGAAAGCCTTAATCCAATCAGTGGATTAATCCCCTGATAGGGATTAACTGAGTGGCGATCGGTGTGGCTGGAGGAGGGTCACTGGGGTATATATTTGGTGAGCTGAGCTTAGTCTCTGCTTCCTGGCCTTGGCCTGAGCTGCTTTTCTCCACCACACTCTTCCTCCATGATGTTCTGCCTCACCCTGAGTCCTGAGGAATGGAGGCTGCTGTGTATGGACTGAGACCTCTGAAACTGTGAGCCCCAAATAAACTTTTCCTCCTCTAAATCTGCTCTTGTCAGGTTCTTTGGAAATGCAAAAGATGACTAAAACACCCCACGAGAGAAGTACTGTTCTTATCCCCAGCTTACAGGTGAGGAAACTGAGGCACAGTCATTAATGAAAGTCCATCCAGACCCTCAGCCCTGAGGGCTGCTGGGTGGGTATTCTCTAGGGCATTTCTAGTTGGAGACCTTCATTTCATAGACCTGCCCAGAGCAGGAGAGGCCTTCCAGAGTCACACATGTCCATGGTGGAGCTGGGGACAGGCCTGGGCTCCAGGCTTGGGTCATGCTGCCTTCCTCAGAGAGGAGTGCTTCTGGGCTGAGGTGGCCACAGGGCTCATTACCAATGCTGCAAATTGAATGAAATAGCTGCTCCGTTACAAATTAATAACAGATTTGTTTGTCATTAAGGCAGCATTGTTTAATAAAATTAGTTCAGCTGAGTGTAATTACCTTCATATAAAATCTCCCCTTAAAAATTACTTTGATAAATCTAAGCCAATTAGGTGGGTGTAAGGACTAGGGTGTGGGGTTTGGCTCTGAGCTTTGGTTGGGTTCCTGCAGTGACACCCCCAGATTGGGAGTTCAATTCCCAAAACCCTTTGGTTGTCCCCCTGGGGACCACTGGAAGGACAAATGGAAAATATGAAATCAGCTTCTTCAAAGGAAGTTTTGAGAATCTTGCATTCACCCTTTTGCTAAACCCAAAGTAGTATTTCCCCTAACTAGGCCCTGACTTTCTCTAACCCAATTGAAAGAATATTTTTCTCTCACCACCCTGCCCTGGTTTCAACAGTCATTCCTCAACTTCAGTGTTTCCAAGCCCTTCCTGTGCTTATAACTTTCAGGGATGCTCTTTTGTCCCTAAGAGCATATAGGGACATACTAGCCCATATCTTGATCTTATTATTATTCGAGGCCCTGCAAATCTAATTTCATGGTGATTTAGTGAAAATGATAACCAAACTGGGATCCAGGAATCTGAGGTCTGAGAGACAACCCTGGACCCAAGACATGCTGGGTTTCCTGAGACAAACACATTTACCTTTTTAGGCTACTCTTTACTCACCTATAAAATTGGAAGCAACGTTTCCTGGATGGTCTAAGGATCACAGGGGATTGCAGGGGCTTACATGCCACAGACCCCACTGTGACCTCACGTCTGTTCCCCACTCCGCATGGCTGGTTGCTCTCCAGGCCCCGCGCCTCAGCCTCCAGGCTTCTGCATCTGCCTTGTTGCTTGAGCACACAGCTCTTTCTGGCATGTCCTCCTCCTCCTCTCTGATTACTTGGCTTGGTCTTAAAGGTCCAGTCAATACCCTCCTTCCCTGCCAGCTTCTCTGGCCTTCTCCCTATTAGCCGCCCTGAGCTTGACCCTGAGAGTGTGTCCCCAGCCAGAGGTGGGGATGGATTTATGAGATCACGCCCTAGGCTAATTTGTAGGACCCTCTTCCTGCATTTGCACTTGGATTCTGGCTTTATGTCATTTTTTTACACAGTGCCCTGGGGCTGAGGATCAGGAGAGCCTATGTAGGCATATAAGAAAATGACCCCAGGTCATGCTACAGGGAGGTGGCGGAGATACAGGAGGAAGCAAGGTGGGCCCTCAGGTGACAAAGCGGATGGCCCATGTCATAGTAAGCCCTGTGTCTCTTATACAAGATTATCCCCAGCTTATCATGGAGAACATCTGGAGCCTGCAGGCTGGCACAAAGTCCTCTGCAGCTTGAGGCTGCAGTTTTCTCATTAATAGAAGAGTAAAAACAACCTGTACTTCACAAGGGTGGGTGATGAGAAAACGGATATGAGGCTGCTTCAAAAGCAGAAAGGGATCCGAAAGCCAGCGGTCACTTCCAAGCACAGGAGCAGATGTCAGAGCATAGGGGCATCTGGAAACGGGGGCCTTGGGGCCAAGCAGCCCCTCTGCTCTGAAGCCCTGGCTGATGGCCTGGTGGGGAAAGACCCATTTCTAGGTGGAATTCCAGCATCTACCGGGGAGCCAGAGGTTTGGGGACTGTGGTGAGTGTGGTAGGGTGGCAGGGGCATTGGCCCTGTTTCCTTGGTCAGAGAGAAGAGGATATTCCCCTGGCCCCTCGGTTCCCCTGATCGCCTCATTCCCAGGGCCCAGACTCCCAGGGTGGCCTTCCTGAAAGGCCTCCCAAGTCACCCAGCCAGAGGGCTTGGGAAGGGGAGGGGGCGGGAGCAGCACACACAGACTGGAAAGTTCTGAAAATGCTTTTCCTGGGCACCAGCCCCCTCCGCACCCCCTGGTTCCTTCTAAAGCCCCTTTTGAAGGGGACCTCGAGCTCTAATGAGTTGAGAGCTTTTATGGGAGCCCAGGCAAACCAATTAGGTTTGCTTAAAAATATTGTATTCATTAGCATGAAAATAAAGCTGAACTTTTTAGAGATAATTGCATCTTTTAAAATGTGGTAGTCTTTGTCTGGGCTTGTCTCATAAATATGCATGCTGCATAATCCTTTTGGAACCGTGGTCGCAATCATGAGTAACACACAAATGCATCCAGGGTGTTAATATTCTGACAAGAGCAGAGCCTCTCGGGCAGGCGGTGCCACCGACGGAGGCCTCCGGAGGCGTCCCTGTAATCCCCAGCTGCAGCCCGCACCACTCACGGGAACAGAGCCCAGTCCTGGGTCCCTGATATGGTGCACCGGGGCACCAGTTCTAAATCACTGTCTTTTGTGCTACTGCCTCCGTGGAGGTGGGCTGCAGGATTCTGGGGCTTTGCTCAAAATGCGGGAAAGGATGGCTCAGAGGTTGAGCTCAATTTACAGCTGGGGAAATTGAAGCCCTGGGGGGTTAAGTGGGTTGCCAAGGTCACCCAGCATGAAGGGAAGAGGAGGAAGCCTAGTTTGCCATTGCACACTGATGCATTTACATTTAGCAGGGAAGGAGTGCCTTGCAGGTTGGTTGGCAAGGGTGGCTGGTTTCAGAACAAGTCCTGAGCCCTCCCTTCCCAATTGAGAGTGCTCCTCAGACCTTTTAGGTAGAAATTCCTCTGCTGCCACTGGTCCTTGTCCTATTGGGCTTCTTTTATTGCCTCCAGCCCCCACTTCTTCCTAATGCAACAGTGCTATAATATCAATATCCCACTTTTCAGTGGGACCCAAGGACTGACCTCCAGGGAAAACCAGCTGCTGGGTGAAGCTGCATTTCAGCAAACATTTTCTAAGTTCCTCCTCTGTCTAGGCCCCAAGTTAAGCCTGATGGGGTGACAGAGACCTAAGAGCAGGTGGCTGCTAGAGATGCCCCTTCCAAGGAGAAGCTGAGGGAACTTGGGGACAGGGGAGCCCTGGGATGCGTAGGGGAAACCTAACTGGCCGGGCTGGCTGTATGTTGAAGAAGGGGCAGGATGTGGGGGGGCTTTGGGGGACAACTTGAAGAGAGGGAGGTCTAGGTTTGGGGGTATAATTGGGAAATATCTGAGTCCAGAGGTTTTTATTTATGCTTTCCCATCTCCCTTCTGAGACTCCTTGTTGCTGTCCCTGGGTCCTCAGCAGCCACCATTTATTCTTCTGCCCCTCCCTAGTCTTCCCAGACCACACTGCAAGATCTTCTTAGGGATCCAGAGTTACCTCTCCTTCCAACTAGGAAATCATCCAGATGTCCAAATCTGCCTCATGGCTTGAGAACGTGTATGGTGCTTATTAGTAGCTTATCTGCTCTTGTTAGCTTATTACATTAAACCACATGAAATTGCCGGTGTGTTACCATTGTGGAATAAAATGGTGATTTGACCTCTGTGGAGTGGTGTCGGGAAGCAGGCACAGTATGTGCACTCTCGTTTCATCTTCAGGAGGAGCCCAGGAGACTGATACTGGGATTACCACCCCCATTGCACAGACAGGGAAACTAAGGCAAAAAGTGTTACTGAACTCAGGGGAAAACCAAGGAAAACCAGTCTGAGAGATGAGTGTTGGGGAGAAAGAAAGTGTTTCTTCAGTAGCCACAGAATGGAGAAGAAGGAACTTTGTTCAGAAATCAGCTTTTCAACCCCAGGGCATTGAAGGGGTAGCAGGTAGAGATGGGAATGATGACAGACAGGGAAGGATGATAAAAGGGGAAAATACCATGTCTTCTGGGAATAGGTGGAGATCTTCCAGGACCTTGGTGCCATCTCTTGGCATTCCTTTCATGGCCTGGTGTTTCAGGGCAAGATGGCGGGTAGGTGTCTTTAGCTATGTGTGTAGGCAAGTCACACATAGGCCAAGTTACTCCTATAGGTTTGGACAAAACAGTTCTCAAATGATCAACTTGTCTACCTGCAGAGCTGAGTAGAATTTGATTCCAAGGTTAAGGGGACAGAGGAGACAGACACAATATGGAGACAGAGATGCCAAGCCTTTCATCCCATTCCAGTCACCCACGGGACACCTGAAGGCCCAAATGAAGAGTCAGTGTTTTCAGCAAAAGTGACATTTAGGTCGGGTGCTGTGGTGCACACCTGTAATCCCCACAGCTCAGGAGGCTGAGGCAGGAGAATCATAAGTTCAAAGCCAGCCTCAGCAAAAGCGAGGCACTAAGCAACTCAGTGAGACCCTGTCTCTAAATAAAATATAAAAGAGGGCTGGAGATGTGGCTCAGTGGTTAAGCACCTCTGGGTTCAATCCCCAGTACCAAAAACAAACAAACCAAAACCAAACCAAACCAAACCAAACCAAAAGAAAACAAAACAAAAAAACCCTTAAATTGATTGCTTGTTGGTGAACAGTTAGGCCTAGATTCAAGAAATGAGGCTGGACTCCACTTAGTCCTCTCATCCTACTTCATTGTCAATAAAGCTGATGTATCCTGATCTTATTTGGTTCTTAGGATCCATTATAACCATGTTAGAAACCAGGGAGGAGGAGGACCCAGGAGTACTAGCAGCCTCACAGCATCGTATGAGGCCATGAGTTGGATCCCCTGCACTGCCTTCCCCAAACCTAACTTCTGAAATCTCACACAACAAATATACCATGAGCATCTTTTTATGTCCATAAATATAATGCTACCTCAGTTAAAATTATGCCTTGAATAGAAGCCATCTTCCTAAGATTATTTTTAAAATCTCCTATATTTTCTTCTGCTTTAAAAAAATAATAAAAACACTAATACGGGCGAGGAGAATAAAATGGCGAAGGAGTTCCCGGTTCGCTCCCCTTCACAGCACCTGGGTGGCTTTGGCTTCCTGCACTCCTCATGACAGGGCGGGCCCTATGCTAGCTGTAGCCAGGGCTGTGAGCAGAAGGGGTGGCTAGCTTCAGGACCTAGCAGGTCGGTGCTGAGGAAGGCCTTCCCATGTGGCAATGTTTGAGGTGGCGGCTGCTCCCTCAGCAACTTCTGTGTGATTTTTAATGAGCAGAGCCTCGTTGTCAACCGCCATGGCTGTGTCCGCTGAGCCAGAAATCAGCTGTCACTGTGGCAAGTCACTGAGCTTTGGGGGCAATTTATTACCACAGCATAGCCTAGCTGCCTCTGCTGTCCAGAGGCCAGCTAACTCTCACTTTCTCCGGTATAGATGCCTGGCAGTTGACTTTCCATTTATTTCTAAATGGCCCATCTGTTCCTGGTGACCCAAGATGCTGGGTTTGTCATGTCCCCACTTCTCGTGTACATAGGTGTGTGTCTGGACTTGTGGATCCAGCCCATCAATCCATTTCCCTATTCTTCTCTTTTTTTTTTTTGGTACCGGGGATTGACTCAGGGGCACTCGACCACTGAGCCACATCCCCAGCCCTATTTTGTGTTTTATGTAGAGACAGGGTCTCACTGAGTTGCTTAGCGCCTCGCCGTTGCTGAGGCTGGCTTTGAACTCGCAATTCTCCTGTCTCAGCCTCCCTAAGTGCTGGGATTACAGGCGTGAGCCGCTGCACCCGGCTCATTTCTCTATTCTTCTACTAGGATCATCTATTTTAATTGATCTGTTTTTATTATATTTTGATATTTAGTGGAGCAAAAAATAAACAAGCTTGCCTTGTTTATTCTTATGAATTTACTCCTCAGACAACTTTAGACAACTTATAATTTAGAAACTTTTCAAGTTTCATAAAAACCCCATTAGAATATGGGTTGAAATTGCATTAAAATTCACATATATATATGTATGTATATATATGTTATTTATTTGGGTACTGGGGATTGAACTCACGGGCACTCGACCACTGAGCCACATCCCCAGCCCTATTTTGTGTTTTATGTAGAGACAGGGTCTCACTGAGTTGCTTAGTGCCTTGCTTTTGCTGAGGCTGGCTTTGAACTTATGATCCTTCTGCCTTAGCCTCCAGAGCCACTGGGATTATAGGTGTGTGCCACCGCGCCCAGTTAAATTTTTACGTATTGTGTGAAGGATATTTTGTCTTTATATATGAAATTTCCTAATTTATTTTCCACGTGTTTGTTTCTCCTCTCATCCTTTTAAGGAATATTTTCTGAACTCCTACTGTACTCCCAGCATCTGGCTGGCACTAAGGATAAAAGATGGACAAGCCACAGTCCATTGTCCCAGGCACTCACAGACTAGGGGAGATGGACCCTGGTGCCAGGCCCAAAGGGAAGTGCCAAACTGGGGATCCAAAGACAAGATATAGCAAAACCTCTCTGTCACAGTGCGAGGAGGAGTCTGCCAAGCCTGCCAGGGAAAGGGTGCTCTGGGCAGCTGAATTACCTGGTCGAGAGCTCCAGGTGGGACTGTGGCAGGAGAGAGGACAGGAAGGGAAGAGGAAGTGGGAGCCAGTTCATGTTGCTCTATGGAGTTTGGACATGATCCCTGGGCCAGGGCGCTCCTGCAGGGTTTGGGCTGAGAGTGACCACATGGCCTTTGTGCAGCCTGTATTTGGGCCATGATCTGCTAACTTAACCAGGAAGAAGGACCTCATAATTCCCATATGTAATCACTTTGTTAACCAGTTTAGAGGACAAACCAATCCAAAGGATACCAAATCAAATGGCTAAGAACAGCCATGACTTAGGAACAACTAACATTTATTGAGCACCTACTTTGTGCCAAGATTTGCTATAAGACCTTGAAGGAGGACTGGGGATGTGGCTTAGTGGTATAGCCTTGGCTTGGCATGTGTGAGGACATGGATTTGAACCCTAGCACCACACACACAAAAAATGAAACAACAATAAATGCACAAACAACAACAAATACATATGCACACAAAACAATCAACATATTTAAAAAATCAGATCTCACAGGAGCTGCACTGCGCAGGTTTGGTTCCCATTCACAGATGAGAGAAGCCAGGTTCAAAGGTCTCAGGTGATTCACCCCCAAGGTCCAAGGGCCATTCAGCTGGCAGAGCTGGGATTGTACTGCAGACTTTCATTTCCAAATCTGGGAGCCTTTCTGCCCCTCTACAGCTGTGCCTTTTTATAAAAAGGAGCTAATTCCCAGCCTGGGGAGGAGAGGGAAGGCTCATTCTTGGCCAAGTTTCATTTAATTTTCCATCAGTAGGTGTCAACTGTGAACTAGTCAGAAATGCTAAAATAACAGCTTAAAAACATAGGAACCGAAATGGAAATGTAATTTTAGCGTGCCTCGCCAGCCCCTCCTGAAGATAAGTGCTGCTTATGGAGTATCTGTTACAGACATGTAACACTTAAGGACTAAACTCACAGGAGTTGCTGGCGATGTGCAATTTAGCAACTTGGGCTGTGAAAGAAGAAGGGAGGGGGAAGAAAAAGAACTCCGCAGGCAGAAAATTGAAAACAAAAGGAAATGGAGGAAAAAAAAAAAAGCAACATAGCATTCCTGCCTCTGCTTGTAGTTCATCCTAATGGCCTGGGAAATAGCTTGTTAGATAAAAAAAGGCTTGCCTGCAAGAAACATTAACTCCGAGATGGTGCACTTGATGGAAAGGAGGCTGGATTTAGCCAATCGTGCATCCGGGCCTTTGGTGACTTAGGGAGTCCTCGTTTAACCCCCACTACAGGCCCTGTGTGGAGCTCGGCCCAGTGGGACCTGAGTGAGGGCTAGTGCCATTCCTCCCTCAAGGGATTTGCTGCTGGAATTAGGACGCAACCCCACAGGAACCAATGAACTGAAAACACAAAGCAGGACAGGAATCAGTCATGTATGGGAACAGGGTGCTCACAACAGGGCAGCTGGGGAGAGAGAGACAGCAGTTCTGGTCTGGGGCATTGAGGTAGGTGACACAGAGAGGGGACCCAGGGTCACAGCTGAGGAGTAAAGATATTGGCATTCCAGTCTCAGTTCTGGCCCTAATTTACTGTGTGAACTGGGACAAGCCATTTCACCTTTCTGAATCTCAGGTTCCAGGCACATTAAATAATGGAAGTTTTATTGGAGGAAGTTTTCTAAGGCCCATTCAGGCTCTGACACCTACAATTCTATGAAGTAGAATTAGTATTAATGCTCTTTCAGTTGCAAGTGACAGAAATTCAGTTCCAACCAGCTTACTCAAAAAAGAAGCATTTGTTAGCTTAAGTAATTGTGAAGTTGGGAGATATAATTGCTTCAGGCATGGCTGGATCCAGGAACTCACACAGGGTCCCTTGGTCTCCTGTTCTACCCCCTGTTCTGCTTTTTTCCTTTCTGTGCTATCCTGTCTTTCCATCATAAAGTGATTTTTTTTTTTTTGGTAGTTCCAACAGACTAGCCCCTAGGAGCTTGGGCCTACTCAAATCACAGGAAATGTTTCCTCCATCCTCCCATCCCCAAAACATCTTCAGGCAGCTGAAAAGGGATAGGACTGATGGCAGGCAAAAATGACAGATGATGTCCACATGAACCTTGAATGCAATTCAGTGCAGATAGAACAAGTGGAGGAGGGGGAGTGGCATTCCAAGAGGAACTCCTGGGTCAAAGTCATGCCATAGGCCTGGCCAGAACATCTGTGGGGCCTGGGGTCAGAGTGCAGATGGAGGCCATAGACCAGATGTCTAAATATTAAAAAGTCATAACTCACACTAACAATCTGTTCAGTAAAACAGGTTTATCTGCTTATCTGGTCTCATTTATCTTCAGAGTGATCTGGAAGGCAAGGCCCAATTAAGAATTTTCAGAATCCTTGGAATTTTGCTTTGGAATGAGAGGGGTCTGTGACCCATCCTACTCTTCCCACCCCAACACCATCCCACACTTTGTAAACACCTCAATCCACACATCCCAGGTCAGCGCATAGCTCCTGTAAACAGCAGGCCTGGCCGTGGACACAGCCCGCTCACCTTCAGCAGGACTAGTCTGGGGAAGGGGTTGAGGAGGGCCTGCGAGTGGGCTGGGCCCAGACGAATAGTGAATCCCAGGGGCTGTGGCTCCTGGAAGGAGCCTAGAGGAGGTCATGTGGGCTCTGGAGGGCTTGCCCCCTTAGCCTTATAGACCGCTTGCTGCAAGAAGAAAGGCCAGTGGAAGGGCCAGAATGTGTCCAGAGCTGGACACATTTGGACTGGGCCCATTTGCTCAGTCCTAGGGCCAGGCGTGGTGTGGAGTCCTGAATGAGCAAAGCCCAGATGGGGTCACAGAGAAGAGGTACATTTGGAGGGCAACTGGGAGATACAACAGAAAAATACACTTGGGTGCGAATGAAGGAGGCTTTAGGCTGCGAGACTAGACTTCTTAGGGACAGTGGGAAATCTTAGGGGTCTGAGCTAGGAACAGGTAGCAGTGTACTCAGGCCATGGTGACCATGGGGACCCCAATCTGGGAGTGCTCCCTGCCCTGGTGCACTCTGGTACTTACAGGAACTGCTTTCTGTCTCTGCCTTATCCTTCACCTTCGGCCTCCTTATGATTTAGCTTTGATGTGAGGACAAATCTTTGGGGGAACCTTCATCTGAATCCCTCCCCCTGCCTCAGATTGGTCCTCTCTGTGACCCTTGGGTATCTTTCATCAGAGAGCACATCATGTGGTCCAGCAGAGGGACTTCTACAACCAGGCCCCCCAAAATGTTGGTGGAGGGAAGGAGACTAATGTAGGTGATTAATAAAAAGGAGAGGAGGTCAGGAGAAGGCGTTCTGTGAAAGGAATTTTATTTACTAAACTCCACAGGGACACTCCTTTCAAAGTAGATCTAGCATCCATCTTCCACTGCCTTGCTCCTCACCAGCACAGAGCCAGCAAGCACTCTTGCTCTTAATGCTCACCTGCATTATTTTTGGTCTCTCCTTATTGTTTTCCTCCCTGGGTGTATTGCCAGCCCGGCAGCCTGTTAAACGTTGAAGCATGTCATCTGGGATGGTTTCTCGAAGTGCCAAAGTCCTTACAAAGTTCTGCACAGAGCTGATAAGCATCTGGAGCCCCAGGGGACCTTACAAAATGCAGATTCCCATTCAGCAGGTCTGGCCTGGGGCCTGAGAACCTGCATTTCTAACATGCTTACAGGGCTGTGCTGCTGCTGGGTAGAGGATCCCATGGTCAGTGCTGAGGCCCTGCAGGATGCTGTCCCTTCTTCTGAGCTCATTTGTCCCTAGCCCTCTTCTAAGGTGACCAGCCGTTCCTGTTTGCCTGGGAATAGCTTGATTTTCAAACTGAAATTCCCACCTCCCAGGCATCTCCTGTCTGGACAAACTAGGACTGTGGGCCCCTGTCCCTTCCTCCCTCCACTCAACATGGCTTCTTCCCCATGCCCTTCCTCTCTATAGCCGCCCCCTTCCTGGCCCTGGCAGGCTCCATTCCTCTTTCCCACTTTGTTTTTCTCCTTAGCAGTTCTCGCCCACCAGCACACTATTTTACATCTTATTTACTGTCTATTTTCTCTGCTTGAAACTAAGCTCCCCAGAACTGAGATATTTCATCTCTTTGATCCCTAATGTGGTCCCATGGCCTACCATCGTGCCAGACATCGAGTGGAGGCTCAATAAAAATGGTTAAAGATTGAGTGAATACCTGAGGTCTAAACCAGGGTTTCTCCCTGTGCACCTTGGGAAGTGGTTAAACTGGGGGTTCTGACTCAGGAGGTCTGGGATGGGGCTGAGGAGGGCATTTGAAAAGGTCCAGGTGATGGAGATTCTGCCAGCCTGTACGTGGAAGACTCTAAATCGTGGCCCCTTTCTCCTTCCCCACACGTCCTCTACCCTCTCTGGGAAGGTGGGAGGTCTGGGTTTGGAGGTGGAGTAAGGGCTTCGTGGGAGAGAGAGGAGCAGGTGGGGCCTTCGCAGTCTCCATGAACAGGGACATTTGGCTCTGGTGGGATTGGGTGGACAACCAGCTGGCCCATCAGGCTGATTGACTCCAAGATGAAAATGGCCCAGACCAAACTTTCCCAATGCTGTGCTGGCTTTCAGAAAGAACCTTCCCCCTCCCGTTTCTCTTCACTGTCTCTTACAGCTGGCTCGAGCAGGAAAAAGGTTTCTCTCCAGAGCCGGCTCTGTTTGCTTTGCACCTGCTGCCGGCAGCTGTCGCCGAAGCTCCCGTTAATGGCACAAATGGAGCCTCTAATGGACGGGGCGTAAGCCCTGGTTGGCAGCGGGGCTGGGGGATGTGGGCTGTGCAGACAGATGGGAAATCTGCCAACTGCCTGGATCCGGGCTGCACTGTCAGTCAGACGGACGGCCAGACAGTGGGTTAGCCAGCCGGCTGGCCAGGCGACTTCACTGTTAGAGGCAGCTTTAGGGGACCAGGGGAAGCGTGGACAGGCTCTGTGCCCTCCTACAACTCGCATTTTAGTTGAGCCAATAAGACTTTCACATAGAAAAGACTTAAAGAATGAGCAAGACCAGGTAAACACCGGGGCCTGGGTTGTGTGTGGGGCTAAGCAGGAGCGCTGAAGAAACCCGAAGATTTCTTCTCCTGGAGCTTCTGACTAACTTGAGTAGTATTTTCAATTTGAAACTGAGATGCTGTCCATCACCAAATAATATAGTGTTCATTAGAAAGTTGTGACATGTATCTGGATGGGGTGGCACACACTTGTAATCCTAGCACCTTGGGAGGCAGAGACCAGAGGATCACAAGTTCAAGGCCAGCCTGGGCAACTTAGCAAGACCCGGTCTCAAAATAAAAAATGAAAAGGGCTGGGGATGCAGTTCTGTGCTTGCCTAGCCTGTGTGAGGTCCTGGGATCAATCCCCAGTACTAGAAATTTTAAAAAAAATGTGACATGTAATAGTTTTTTTTGGGAGCAAAAGACAATTGTGAGTGGTACCCCCAGCTGTGATCTGCTATTGCTAAGAACTCTAAGGACTATAAGGGTTTGTATTTATTTGTGCTGCTAATATTTAGAATTTCTAGCTTTCAAAAATATCAATGTGCTCCAAAACACAAAAGTCAGTGAAGGAGTTGCAGGTGCTGGTATCTCTACGTCCACCGGGAACAGTCTGCGTGCCAGGCATGTCATCTCACTGCACCCTTGTGGTAGCTGTGATTGTCAGCCTGGTCAGACACCCATATGCACTTCATCTGGTCACCATGTCCTGATTCTGCTGGCGGGGAAGAGTCTCCTCTCATTCCTTGTGCTTTTAGTAGGTGACTTTACACTCCAGTGTAGAGTTGTGATGTGGGCCTCTGGCCTGGCCAATCAGAGAATTGGTGGTTGGTTCACATGATCCAAGGAGAGCCAGTGGTGCTTGGGAACAAGATCTGACTTCTCTGTGAAGGATGCAAAGCCGAGAGGATGTAAGACCAGGAGTGTCTGCCTCAGCTTGTGCCCACGCGAGGAGAGACTGTCTGAGAGCCATGGTAGGGACTACTGCCCAAGGTGGAGGCACAGATGAGCCTGGACATAGAAACCAGATCCACTCACATGTGTTAGTTTCTGCTTAAATGGATTTGAGCTATTTTGCGTGTTTGGTACTTGCAATTCGAAGTGTCTTAGTTGACACAAAAGTGAGTGTCATTCATACATCCACTTTGCAGACAAGAAAGTTATAACTTACAAAGAGGGGTGATGATGGTTTGAACTGGTGTTTATAGGGCCTCTTAGATCTGGCAGAGCGACAAGTGGAAGGACAGATGATAATGCAGTTTCTGAATGGACCGCTGGGTGGATGGTGGAGCCCTCCCTGAGGGAGAGTTCATCGGAGAAGCGCTGATTCAGAGGGCAGGGAACAGATTCAGTTCGTGCAACTTCCAGCAGGGAATGGAGTCTAATTCTAGAGGAAGAGTGGTTGGAGATGGGTTTGGTTGTAAAAGAAAACCAACCAACTGACTGCCCCCGCTCCCACCAATAGCAACTGACTACCACCTCCACCAGCCCTACCACCATCAATAGCAAATCAACTACTGTGAAGAAAGCTTCTGCAAGAGGGGAAGTGGGGTGGTTGGGTCACGCCACGTGACCCAGAGGTAGGGGAAGGTGTCTGTTTCCTAGTGCAAGGGTCTTCAGGTGTAGAGGGTCGAGTTAATTTATATCTCAGGTCATGGGACTCCATTATTACTGGTTTCTCCAAGGCCCTGTCTGCTCAAGTTTTCTCTCTAGCCCCCCACTCCTGTCTTCCAGTCCCCTTTCACCCCCATGAGCAGCTACTCTAACAGGTTTAACACATATCTTACTGTTTGTACATGCTCTTACAACATGTTTTATCTGTCTGTATCTTTGATTGATACCAATGAGGGGGCGCTATGGAACTCACTCCGTATTTTACCTTTTCACTGTGTTTAAAGATCCATTGCCGTATGTACATTGAATCTCTTTCTTTTACCAGCTGCACAATACTTCATCGTGGGTCTCCTCCACTTTTCCCTCTCTGTGCAGACCCTTCCACTCTTTGCTCCTCTGAATTCAGCTGTGCTGAGCGTCCATGCATGTCAGCTCATGGTGCTAGAGAAAATGGCTGTGGCTGCAGGCCTATGTCAGTCTTCAGGATGGCCTGATGCTTCGGCCCTCCTGGAATCCTTGCTCTCCCACACTGAGGGGGACTGGATTGGGTAACTAGTAGGATATTACAGAAAGGAAGGATATGACTTCCCAAGCCAGGGCATAAATGAGATGATAGCCTTCCTTGTTCTTAGATCACTCACTTGAGGGACAGCAGATGCCATATTGTGAGGGTACTCAATCAGCCCCATGGAAAAGTCCATGTGGTGAGAAATGGGCCCCCTGTCAACAGCTAGCATCAACTCATTGTCTGTATGAGTGAATCACAACTGACGTTTTGACTGACAGCTTGTGAGAATCACGAACATCTAGGTAAACTGTTCCCAAATTCTTGACCTAAAGCAACTGACATAATAGATGTTTATTACTGTTTTAAGCCACTACATTTTGGAACAATTTGTTATGCACCAATAGCTGACTAATGCAAACTGGAGAGGAGTTTCTCGGTCATAGAGTGTGCTTGTACAATTTGTGATCATGTGCATAGAATCGATATGTATTTAAACCTATAAGGAAGCTGGTTACATTTTGTCTGGCCACTTCTCTATCTGGGTAGTGGGAAGGAGGTTATAGATTCATCTCTGCATAAGGCCCTGGACTGGTATCAGAGCCAACTGAATACTATTGGGATAAAATTACTTGGGCCAGTGGCCCAGTAGGATTATTTTCAGCTAATTCCTAAAGGATTGTTCTAAACTCTAAATCTCAGAGACTTCCATGGTAAGTCAAAGCACCCTAGGTTTTGGCTGAGGCCAGCAAGACACCTGGTGACTCCTGGTGTGAGCTGACCCCTCCTCTGCAGCATGAAATGCTGACATAAGTGTGATTGCCATTTGGCCTGGAGATCAAAGAGCTTCCATTTGCAGATTACAATTGTGGAAATTCTTTTTCTCCTATTTTTTCAATCTTTTTCTGTAAAATAGATTCCTACAGTATCGTTTCTCTGTTCCAATCTTTGTTAAGGAAATGAACTGCTGGAGTTGGATGTCTGTTTGGAGTGCTTTAGTAATCCCTGGGTCCCACGGCCACTTTGATATCCTAGGCCACTGGAAATGGAGATGTTCTGGCCAGGGATGTTTTCCATTTAAATTGTGCTTCAAGTGACAGGTTTTATTCACAAGACACAACAGAGCTTCCATTGAAGGCAGAGGAGACAAGAGCAGCCAACTCCCAAATAACAGCAATGATATACTCCCATTGTGACCCCCTGAAGGATTCAAGGACTATACTTTATGATTGCAGGCTAGTGTGGGGCCAAGATTCTTCAGGAAGTGACTTCCCAAGGTCACCCAGGAGTGAGTAGAGCTGGTTACACCCCAGGGATCCTCACCTCTAATGCCTTATGCATGCTATAACCCTGGAGTCAAAGGAGCATGGACTTTGACTTTACTGGATCTGGACTCCAACCTGGCTGTGCCTCTTGCCAGCAACGTGACCTTAGGCACAGTATTATCTTGACTGAACTTTAGTTTCCTCATTTGAAGACTGGAGGGATACAGAGAATTTTGCATTGAAATAAGGAAAAGAAATTCAGGAGGGCTAGAGAACTGGATTTAAGGAGTAGGTGTCTCTAATGGGAGCCACAGAGGCTGGGAAGCTGTTGGGTCTGCAGGCCCTGGAAGATGGTATAGTTTGGACTTTATCCTAGGGAAATAGGGAGCCAAGTATGTTGGGGAGAGACGGGGTGGTCAGACTCGAATAGAGAAGCTCCAATTTTGCTGCCGTGTGGGAATAGACAAGGAACGGCCACAGTCCTCTCCTGGGGCACATGGCTTGTGAAGAGCAGGCTGGTTGGGGCCCTATTTCACCCTTGGACAGCTTCCCTTGTCCAGAAACTAACCTTTATAGTCAATGTGGCCCCTTCTGTTAGAAGCAATTATTCAGACCAAGCAGATCTTCTCCTGAGGGGTCTGCTGCCGGTGTGAAGGAGGTGTCTTACTCCACCTCACCACACCTGAGCGGGGGCATTATCCCCATGTTGCCAATCAACAAACAGACAGAAAGTTAAGTCAAGGTCCAAAGCCACAGCAAGAGACCACGTGGGGGCTCCCACTGGGGTCTCTGAGCCTAGGGTTTCTGTTCTCTTTCCCTTTCCCTCACGCTCTCCCTCACAGCCTCCCCCCAGCATTTCCTCATAAAGTGAATCATTGAGTCACTGTGTGATCCATCCAGCCGGCTCTGGGTGTGTACACAGAAGAACTAAAAGCAGGGACTCCAATGGATGGATACCAGTTCAATGTCCACAGCAGCGTCATTCCCTATAGCCAAAGTTGGAAGTGGTGCAAGTGTCCATTGGCAAATGAGTGGACAACAGAATGTGGTCAAGCAGACAGTGGAATACAGTCTAGCCATTGAAAGGAACGAGCTCCTGATATATGCTGCAGGGTGGATGCATCACAGAAACACCACGCTAAGTGAAAGAAGCCAGGCACAAAGGGAAAATATTGGATGATGCCTGAGATGGAGTTCCTGGAATAGGCAAGACCATGGAAGTAGGATAGAGGCTACCAGGGCTGGGAGTGGTTATGTAATGAATACACAGTTTCATTAAATAAAAAGTTTCAGGATGAACCGGGCACACTGGCCCACGCCTGTAATCCCAGCACTTAGGGAGGCTGAGACAGGAGGATTGCAAGCTCAAAGCCAGCCTCAGCAACAGTGAGGCGCTAAGCAACTCAGTGAGACCCTGTCTCTACATAAAACACAAAATAGGGCTGGGGATGTGGTTCAGTGGTCGAGTGCCCCTGAGTTCAATCCCTGGTACCAAAAAAAAAAAAAAAAAAAATTTCAGGATGGAACCATAAAAAAGTTCTGGAGCTAGATGGTGGTGACCAGAGCACAGCATACTCAATGCCAAAGAAATGCACACTTACAGAGAGATAAGATAGTAAATTCTATTTTATTTTATTCAAAAAAATTTTTTAAAATTACAGATGGACATAAAACCTTTACTTTATTTACTTATATGTGGTGCCAAAGATTGAACTCAATGCCTCACATGTGCTAGGCAAGCACTCTACCACTGAGCTACAACTCTAGCCCCAAAGATGGTAAATTTTACCTTATGTGTGTTTTAGCACAATGAAACAAATTTGATTTTAAGAAATGTGCCTCAGACCTTTCCGTTTAGAAAGGAGTCACCTAAGTAGAGGTCATGGGCTCCTCCAGAGCATGCCTGTCTTGTCTCATCTTCATGTCCTAGAGGTTTCTGTTCACCCTCTCCCAACCCAAATTTGCTTTGAAATGGGAGAGGAAGGCATTTAGTGGGTGTCAGCTGCATCCATCCATCAGCCTGGAGGCTGGACCTCTTTCTTGCCATTTAGCAGATCAGGGATGACCAGCTTCACAGTGTGAGCATAAAAAATGCCTCTTCCAGCAAGGGCCCAAAGAACAGGGTTGAAGCCCCGCCCCCATGCTCAGATTTCCTGACCTCGGCCTGTCACTCTCAGGCCCCTTTCTCCCAAATGTCTAGGTATTTCCCAGTGTTAGGAGGGGATCAGTCTAGGCTGTTCCCAGAGCTGGAACAAAGTGACCATCACTTGAGCCCAGAAGATGCTTCAGTGGCCTGGGAGGTACAGCAGCCCTGGGATTCTAGCCAAGCCTGAGTCAGCTGAAGACAGAAGCAGGAGCTGAAAAAGATGCTTTTCCTGCTGTAGCTGCTGGCAGAGCACGTGGCACCCTCCCCTCAAGCCTGACAAGGGCTACCTGAGGCCTACTCCTGCACCAGTTCACACCCCAGCTCAGGGTGTGGAGATTCTCAGAGGGCGAACACAGTGATGAGACCCTGCTCTAGAATGCCCCTCCAGACCAAGGTTTTCTAAGTGCCCATCAGTGAGGAAATTGTTCATGTAATTTAAAGCCAAATGAGACGGAAAGAGGGATAAGGGATGGCTTAGGTATGGTGGAACCAGAGGTCAATTGAAGTCACCACATTCTGTCTCTTCTTTTTGACTTTGATGGTCTCCTGCTGGCTTTAGGCTTTAAACAGGTCTTTTCCACACAGTAGGCAAGATGGTGACTGGTAGTTTTAGACTCATTGTCTTAATCAGCTGTGATGTTAATCAGCAATGTGTCCACTGCTGGGACAAAATACCTGAGATAGGAGCTGGGTTTGTGGCTCAGTGGCAGAGCGCTTGCCTAGCAGGTGTGAAGCACTGGGTTCGATCCTCAGCACCACATAAAAATAAAGTAAAGGTATTGTGTCCATCTACAACTAAAAAACTAAAAATAAATACCTGAGATAGATCAACTTAAAAGAGGAAAGGTTTACTTTTCACATCCATATCACAGTTTCAGAAGTTGTAGTCCATGGTCACTTGGGTCCAATCCTTTGAGCCTGTGGCAAGGCAGAAGGAACACCATGGGGCGGGGAGCACATAATAGAGCAAAGCCAGCCAATAAACCTTCAAGGTCGTGGCCCCAATAACTTAACTTCCCCAAACTAGGCTCTACTAAGCTCCTAAAGTGTCTACCACCTCCTAATAGCACTATCAGCTGGGGACCAGGCTTTGAACACATGAACCTTTGGGGGACATGTAAGATCCAAACCATGACACTCATACTCTCTCAACTTAACAGTAACAATTAAGAGAGGCTGATTTTTGGATCTGACAGCAGAGTCTTAGACAGGCTCTAATTGACCATACCAGGATGTTGATGCCTCCCTGAATTAATCACTGTAGTCCCCTTCAGAGAGGCATTCTGATTGGCTGGCCTGGAACTCTACTATTACCAAGGGAGGGTACAGTCAACTGATTGACAGGCCCCACAGGGCAACCAGAGGCAGCAGCAGTGTATTAAAGGAAAAGTGGATGTGTTGTCAGAGGACGGAGATGGAAAAGCACAGCAGGTCCCCAAAGACTCTGGCAACCAGAGTCCCTATCATTCACAATGTTGGGGGCTCCCTGGGAGGCTGTTCTTTAGAATCATTCCTGGGGCTCCTCCTCACAGTGTGAGACTCTCCCAGAAGGGTTGGCTCAGGCCAGATCCTGGGCGTCACAGCCATACTGACCACAGCCTCCATGGCCCTTATAGCACTGTTTTTGTTCCAGCATGCAAGAAGTCCGTCCCCTGTTGGCTCAGGTCTGGACTCATGTTCTGTCTCAACAAGGCACTCATCTCAGGGGAAAACTCTATCCGACAGCACTTGCTTGGTTACAGTCCTGGACACACCATGGGTGCTCAGAAAGGACTGCTTCATCTGAACTTCACTGGATCCTGTCCCTCCCTACCAGCATGTCTTTGTCTTCTTGCTTGGTGGGTCGTGGCCCCCAGAAGGAGCAAGCGTAGTTGAAGGAGATGTCACAGGTAAATGAGTGGAGTGGGTGAGTGAATGAGTGAGTGCCTAGTTGGACTAACCGTCTGAGCTAAACTTCAGAAGCGGGTGAAGTAACAAGACACCCCCTCCCCCCTGGGATTGGCATAAGGCATCTCTGGCCAGCACAAGCCTGGGAGCCATCATATCCCAAGTCAATTTTCAGACTTAGAATGAAAATGCATATCTATTCCCCTCCCGTTCTCTCTGCTTCCCCTCCCCAAAGAACGCGTCTGCGAGGACAGATGGCCCTGTGTCAGCGTCCCTGTGTGATATTGATGTGAACAGCGAGGGAAGGCAACGTGTCTCGTGGCTGTAAAAATAGACGTGCATTAGGAATGCATGAAGTCAGACTCCTCCTCCGGCCACGCCAGGCACTATTCTAAACCCGGCACTCATGGGCTTGGTATCCAGCCACCCGGCAAGGCAGAGCAGTGGTCTGGAACTTGACATTTAAAGGGTTTGAAAGAAATAGAAAGAGGCATGGAGATTTCTTTTTTAAGTCAGTCTGGCTATTTCTGAATGGGACATGCCAATGAAGCAGATCAAATTCACACATTTTTGAACCATAGCGTCTGAGAGACGGTGGGGGCTGTGGAGAGCTTCTTGCTCCCGATGCAGGGACTCCTTCCTCAGAGCCTCTGCTAGTTGGTTGTCTAGTATCTTCTTCAATACCCTGAGTGATGGGGTGATCGTCACCTCGTGGGTGGCGTTTCTTTGGTGGATTGTCAGATGCCTCTGGTTGCTGCCGTACAGTGCTTTTAGGACAACACTGACTTGATAACTGTCTCTCTGAAGCGCTCCTCCTTGGACTTTAGGGTTCAGGGCCATTTTATGTTCTTGAAATTGATATCCATTGCTATGTGTTGGGCTCCTGTTGTGTGCGCGGCCCTGCAGGAGAAGCTGTAGAGGCTAAAAGAGAAGACAGAGTTTCCCAAGCCAGCTAACACACAATCTGGGGAGATAATGAACATGTGTGGAATAATGAGACAGTGCATGGCGACAGGATATTATTAAATTTGACATTGTGTGATACTGCCTGTTTCCTTCCCAGTCAAAATCAGTGGCAGTTTTTGCCACCCCCATGTTGGTTAGTGACACCTACATTTTAGCAATCTCACAGGCTTGGGGCTTGGAATGACCTTGGCTTATTTTTACTCACCCCTCCCTCCACCTGGTCCTTCGATGAGTCCCATGGAGGCGCTGCTTTGCAAGCATCCCTCATCCTCCTTCTTTGCTCATGTTGGTCACACTCCTGGGTTGGGATTCAAGGCACCCTTGTAGCTTGGTGCTGTCTTCCTCCCTCAGGCATTGCCTTTTTCTCGAATCTTCTCCTTTTCCCAGGCTAGCCACGTGATGGCTGTAACCCCAGCCGCTTGGGAGGCTGGGGCAGGAGGATCGTGAGTTCAAAGCCAGCCTCAGCAAAAGCACTAAGCAACTCAGTGAGACCCTGTCTCTAAATAAAATACAAAAAAGGGCTGGGATGTGGCTCAGTGGTTGAGTGCCCCTGAGTTCAATCCTCGGTACCCATCTCCCCCCAAAAAAGCAGTCACCCTTTGAAACCTGTGTGGGCTCTGAAGCCTCACAGTCCCATGTGATAGAAAAAAATAATGGGCTCAGTGTCACAAGGCCTGGGCTCAATTCATGACTTGGCCACTGAGTAGTTGTGCTCTCAGGCAACTCACTAACTCTCACTGGGCCTCAGTTTCCACATCTGCATTGTGGGAGGAATTCTACCCACTGCCTGGGTTGCTGATTAGTTGAGACAATGAACATAGCAATTCTTTGCCAAATAAATGATGCCTTACAGGTGTTGGTTATTATTATGCTTGTGTCTTATTTTAAAAAAGGCAGAAGCTGGGCTTAGACCTTTTTTTATTCTTGGAATGTATATCAGCAAGTATTTATTGGGCACCTGCTGTTTGTCTACTATGGTGCAATGCACGTAGGGGCTTAGGAGGCAGGGCTGGTTTGCAGCTGGCCAGCTCACACTGCGTGTAATGAGCACATGTGGAATAATGAGCCTGTGCATCAGGCAGGGTATTATTATATGTGGTGTTGTGAGAGCCTGCCTGAAAGCAGGGTAGGAGTTCTGAGAGGGGCTTAGGAGAGTGAGGGTGACCGGGGACGGCTTCCTGGAAGAGGCAGCCCCGAGCCAGAGCTTGCAGGGGAGTGTGTTCCCAGGGGCTCAGGAGCCTGCCCACAGCCCTCTGCAGGAAGAGAGCTGGGGACTCACTAGCTCTTCTTTGAGAAACAAGCCTGGATGCAGAAACAATGAGGAAGAATTAGCGGATGCAGACATCTTGGCCCCCAGGGCAGTGCCTCCTCAGCCCAGGTGAGCCTTGTGAAACCAAGAGCAGCTTGCAGCCTGGAACGGGGTCTCAGAGAGTGCAGGAGACAGGAGGACACTGGGGAGGCTGCCAGTCACATGGATGGTTGCTCAGAGTTTGGGTCGGCTGCTAGCTTACTCTAGGAAAAGTCGGGGTGTGACTGTGAGCCCAGAAGCTCAGCGATGGAAAGGAGATACAGGGATGGGGTGCCTCTGGACATTCAGTGTCCTCCCTCTGCTCTGTCACCAGCCTTTGCTGAGAAAGCCTCTAAGTTTGATTTTGGCTTCTCAAGAAGTGGGAGAGGATCCTGAGTGCTAAGGCTGTGATTTCTGGCCAAACCAAGGGTGTGAGTGGAGAAGTGGGGACCAGAAAGAGGTTGTCCCTGGAATGGGTCAGGACACCACCACTTACCCAGCGGACAGAGTGAGACTCCTCTCTCTCCTACCTCTGAACGTCTCCCTTTCAGAATACATATTACTCATATTTTCAGCTTTCTAAGGAGAGAGATCTAGGCTTTAAATCAGGCCTAGAGCCGGGCGCGGTGGCTCACGCTTGTAATCCCAGCACTTAGGGAGGCTGAGACAGGAGAATCGCGAGTTCAAAGCCAGCCTCAGCAATGGCGAGGCACTAAGCAACTCAGTGAGACCCTGTCTCTACATAAAACACAAAATAGGGCTGGGGATGTGGCTCAGGGGTCGAGTGCCCCTGAGTTCAATCCCTGGTACCA
>CM053401.1:101585370-101665199 GCA_028644305.1 Xerus rutilus
CCCGGGAGCCCCAGACAACTGCCTTTTTGTTGGTCTCGTATCCCCAGGTTGTCTGACTACGGGAAGCCATCCCACCTGAGGGGTTTTTACTGAACACTTTTAGAAGATTTTTCTTTTAAAAAAATATTCTTTAAAGACAGAGGTAAGAGTTCAAAAAGAAATTCTTGGGGGGCTGAGAATAGGGCACCTATTCTGTCTCCACCCTGCCTCCCGTTCCTCCTTTGTTTCTTTGGTCCAGTCTAAGAGGAAGGTTCTCTGTTGGTTGTGACGCATGTAGGTCAGCAACTGGGGCCTTCACGCAGGAAGCTTCAGTGGCTCAGTTGGGAAGGTGTGTTCCTAGGAGTCGTGCGCCTGGTATCTATCCTAGGAGTCAGAAAACAGTGTGAAGGAGTTCTAGGGTCTGGTGGAGGGTGGGGGTGGGGGAGCAGGTACTAACTGCATTTTCTTGATTTATTTATTTTGTGGTACCAGGGATTGAACTCAGGGGCACTGAGCCACATCCCCAGCCCTATTTTGTGTTTTATGTAGAGACAGGGTCTCACTGAGTTGCTTAGTGCCTCGCCGTCGCTGAGGCTGGCTTTGAATTCTAGATCTTCCTGCCTCAGTCTCCCAAAGTGCTGGGATTACAGGTGTGCGCCAGCGTGCAGTGTGCTGACTGCATTTTATGTGCTGAGAAGAGTCATATTTTGGATATAGCATTCTCTGATTTGTCCCCCTCTAGCTTCCTGGGGAGTCATACACATGCTAGGGAGATTCATGAGCATTGTCCCCCTGGTGCACCATAGGGAGAGATGGGCAGGAGGAGCAGCAGATTGTCCCCAGAGAAGGGAATCGGGGTGAGACTTGTCCAGGTGGCATAGCCACCCATTGTACTCACAGGTAGATTGGGTATTAATTTGGGGGAGAATTTGAAGGGGGGATGTTGAGACAATGGAGGGGCAAAATCTCTAAAGCCATCTCCTAGTGTGACCTCTGGCCCAACCCTAGCTAGGTCTCGTTGTCACCAGCTCCATGCATTTCCCTGGGTGAGGAATTACTTACCATTGACCTGCTGTTATTATTGTTTGCTCTGCTGCCAGATGTCTAATTCCTGGTGGAGATGGAGATACGCTATCAGGAGTCCTTTCAGAAAGTGCCGAGTCTCCTGCCTGGTCTTTACGGCCCAGCACCTTGAGCAGCCTGGCCCCAGCTTGTTCAGGGGATGGGTGCTGCAGGCAGCTAAGCCCCCGTGAGGGTGAGATAGCACTGGCTGGTGATGCTCCCAACCTCCTTTGTTCTTTTATTTGCCCAGCCCTGAGCAAACAAGCCACAATAAACTAAATGGCATTTGGATATTGAAAATGCAAAGCGGAAGTGCTCAAAGGACAATAAAAGAGTGAGCAGAGAGGTTGCCTGCAGGAGGAGATTACATTGTCCCGCTCTCCTCAAAAGCGCAACGGTGGTTTCCAAACAAGAAATGGTTATCTGAAGCCTGAGGAGGCCCAGGTCAGTTTTGCTCTTACAACGCCAGCCTTATTTGACAGGATCCTGACTCAGAATCTGATTTTGCAGGCAGGACATCAGTACACATTTTAGCGAGGCCCCACGAATGATACGAGACCCAGGCCAAAGCACTGGGGAATGAAATCTACCAAATCATGCTATGCCCAGGTACAAAGAGGCCACAATGAATACAGCTTTTGGATATGATGATAATGCACTGATTAAAATAATAATAACAAAAATAGAAGGAGGACTAATAGAGTAAAGCAAGGAGATTGGGGGAGGGAGAACAAAGATACAGGGAATGAGACTGATCAAATTATTCTATGTGCCTGTGTGAATATGCATAATGAACCCCACTATTATGCATAAAGTACCAACAAAATTTTTCTTAAAAATGCACATGTGAAAATACATACACACACAGACGCACACACAAGAAAACTCCAGATTGCAGAGGTCCTTAGCCTCTCTGGGAAGGAAAACTAAGTAAGAAAAACTGGGGAACAACAAAGGCCTGAACCAAGAGGTAGTGGCTCCATGTGCTCAGAGACCTCTTCCAGGAAGCTTCTGTCCTCCTTGGGCATCAATGACTTCTTCCTCTCTGCAACACAGCACTGGGCTAGCACGCCCTTGATTGTACAGAATTAGGTTTATATCTTCCCACAGGCAATTCACTCTCATTAGATCAGGGCTCAGCAAACTATGAGCCATGTAATTTTTGCAGTTAAAGTTTTACTGGAACATGGCCACGCTCATTCGCGTGTACATTGTCTGTGGCTGCTTTTTGTGTTTAGAAGGGCAGAGTCAGGTTACTGCAATAGAGATGGTCGCCTGAGCTGAAAGTATTTACTACCTGGCCCTTTGCAGAAAAAGTTTGCTGACCTGTGATTAGACATGGGTAGAGAGTAGGGACTGGGTCTCATTCATATTTCAATCCCTAGGCACAACGCTTGGCAGAAGATGGACTTCCATAAATGCTTAATTAAGGAAGTGTCCAAGCTGGAGAAAATGAAGAGCATCAAGAGGAAACAGTTAAATTACTTAAGAGCAGGAGCTGGTTTCAAGGACTTTAAAAGCCTTCATTTACATGGACAGAGTTGATAAGCTAATTACACAACAATCTTGTCCTAACCGGAAAAGCAGCCCCCTAAGGTCTTGTTAGATAACACCTTGTTAACCTATTTCAAGGAAACCTGCTGTTTCTTGAAAATAATAAAAGTTCAATTTCTGTAGTCCACACTTGACTCTCCCCACCACTCCAACCTCTCTTTAGTCTGAATTCGACATTAAGTAGATATTTCCCCTGAATTGGAAATGATCGGGTAGATAATCAGCGGGCCCTGTGAGCTTGGCGTTTCTAAGTGTGGGCACCGATCGAGTGCAGCAGGGTTCCCTCCATCACGCCCTGCAGACCGGATACTCAGGGAGCACAGCTTTCTCAGGGCCTAGGGAAATGATTGCCACATGGACATTTAAAACATGTTGCCTCCAAAATTAACAATCCTTGCAACCGACCGAAAGCAATATGAAAGAATGTTTAATTAAAATTCTACTAGGCAAATGACATTATGCCAACTCCAACTCAACTCCCAGAGTTACTTACAAATTATATTAAATGTGGGAAATGGGCTTGTTTTAAGATGTTTGACACAATGCAGGGCTTGGGCCTCCAGATAGGTAGCAAATAGGTACACGTTTTGTGGGGTCCGAAAGTTATACAATTGTAGGAGCTTTTTTTTAAGAATATGGATACAGCCATATCTTACTTCTGCAAATTTTACACAAACATGACCGGTGAACACTTTGTTAGGGTGGGTCCAGAGCAGCCCTGAAGTCCAGGTTTCCTCAACCTCCTGGCAAATATTCCCCTGAGAGGGTGGGAAGTTAAGATCGACTATAATAGATAAGCTTGGAAACTACTGTCAATCCAGTCTTAGAGAGTCATAAGTCCTAGAGTTCAGAAAGTTTACTTAACCCAGAGTTTCACTTTTGTTGTTGTTGTTATTGTTTGTGGTGCTGGGGGTAGAATCCAAGGCCTGGCATCTGCGACGCAAACACTCTACCATGGAACTATGTCCCCAGCCTCAAAATATGCTTTTTTGGCACAGAAATGTGCTATGGCTTGAATATGTCCCACAAAATTTTTGTGTCATAAAATTAATCCCCAAGTTCACATGCTCATGGTATTTGGAAGCAGAGCCTTTGGGAGATAATTAAGGTTAGATGAGGTTATGAGGGTAGGGGTCCAATGATGGCATTAGTGGCTTATGAGAATATTAGACCAAAGCCGGCACACTAGCTCTGTCTTCCCACGCCATGCCCTCCACCCTGCTATGATGCAGTAAAACGCTCTTGCCAGATGCCCAGCAGATCTCAGCACCACGCTTTTGGACTTCCCAGCCTCCAGAACTCTGAGCCAAATAAATTACCTGGTCTCGAGTATTTTGTTATAGCAATAGAAAATGGACTAAGACAAGATCTCTCAGTTGAACGACGGAGAAACAGGCCAGGAAAGGTTGATATAGTCCCTCTTGCCTATCCCACCCGCTTTTGTTTTATGGAGGAGGAAACTGACAAGGCCCCTCTGCTATCTCACACAGCCCCTTCACCTTGGCCTCCAATGGCAGGGGCAGCAGGTGAGAAAAGGGTTTTCCATCAGTGTGGTCAGGGAGGAGAGGGACTTGCTTAGAGGACAGGGTCAGAATGTCAAAGGTAACAAAACCCTTTCTTAAAAAACGAACACACAAGCCCGGCGGGGTGGTGCACGCCTATAATCCCAGCACTTAGGGAGGCTGAGACAGGAGAATCGCGAGTTCAAAGCCACCCTCAGCAATGGTGAGGCGCTAAGCAACTCAGTGAGACCCTGTCTCTACATAAAACACAAAATAGGGCTGGGGATGTGGCTCAGTGGTCGAGTGCCCCTGAGTTCAATCCCTGGTACCAAAAAAAAACAACCAAAAAAACCCCCAAAACAAACACATAAACAAAAAACAACTGCATCCCTGATTTTCTTTGGCTCAGAATTTTTAAGATAGAGGACATTTTGACTCAAGCAAGAGCAAAGGGGGCGTGGTGGGCAGATTCCTGAGCTTCCCTTTCTAGCAGTCTTACCTTGTTTTGCCTTTTTTTAGCAGTTTGGCACAAGACCTGCGATGTAATTTGAAAAATAAGAATGCTGGAGCACCTTCCGGCTCTCGTCTTCACAGTTCAAAAATTACTCAGTTCAGGAGGGTGATAGGAGAGCGTTAAATCAAGCGGGGGCACTAAGGCATCCAACTGCATGACCTGTGCACTCAGGAAGCTGGTCCTGGTTTCCGGCTTACTGTTTTACTTTTTTTCAGTTCGAAGTTCTGAAGATATTTGGAGTTTGCATGGCGAGTCCAGTGGTTCTGGGGAGGACTGTGATTTTAACTTGGGCAGGATCTGGACAGAGCTGTGGAGAGGCGGTTGCAGGGTGGATGGCTCATTGAGTATTCTCAGCATCTCTCCACCTTCTCAGTGATTCATCAGTGTTTGCTGCGGCTGCTGCTCCTGCGTGGCTCACATCAGCTTCGTCATTCCCCGGCAGACGCCTCTCAAGTGAAACCAGCTCTGACCTAGTGTTTTACCAACAGCGCTAGTTACTATGTATCCAGGTAGATGGGGTCCAACCGCATTCACTCCCTGTTCTCCTGCCTTGTGATAATTAACCCTTTCTACCAGGGGACTCCGGTAATTGTCTTTCCTGTAGACAGCTGGTAATTGTGAAGGTGGAGACCGGCTGAGAAAGTGGAAATCTGGGAGGGAACGGCTCTTTCTGTGTCAAGGAACTGGGTTTCAGAAGCTGGATTGTGGCATGTGCTGGGACACAGATGAGCAGCAGGACTAGGTCCAGTCCTGTCACTGCCTAGGTGACTTAGGCTTTCCAAGTGGTGTTCTCTACAGGAGGGGCAAAGCAGGTACTGGATAAAGGATTTCTGGGATTCCCTAGGTTCACAATGAATTAGAGTGGGGTTGGAGATCCAATTGGAGCAAGCTACCTGTGTCTTACTCCAGGCCAGGGCAGAACCACTCAGGACCCCCTTACCAAGTACGCACTTGCTCTCTGGGCTTCCAGCTCCCAGGTCTTCCACTGAGGGATGTTTGGTTCAATGGCTGCGGCATCTACTCCTGTCTGAACCAGACACTACCCCCTGGGTCTGCAGAGCAGCTCAGCATCCTCTCTGCCAAGAAAGGACAACTTTGTCCATCTGAAGTGAGGGTAAACTCTGGAACCCTCAGAAAATTAGAGAAGGTCACGTGGTAAGCCCATGACCTATTTTCTTGCCCCTGGGGAAGTGAAGACGTCCTTCCTTGACCCTTGGAAGCAGCAGTGGTTATATGTAACAGATTTCTTCCTGGTTTATGGCAATGAGCCTCAGGTGCCTGTTCCTCAGCTGAGAGGAGAGTGGGAAGGAGGGAAAGCTGGGGTCCATGGGACCTAGACCCTCAGGGCCTATGCCTGAGCTCCATGGGGCCTCGTAGGGCAGGCCTTGTCGAAGGCCCTGGGCCTGGGAAGCAGGAAGGCAGGGGGGCTGCTCTTGCTGTGTATGACCTTGGCCAAGAGACTTCACCTTAGGAGGCATCCTCCATAATGCATGCTCCAGGTCCATTTTCCTTCTTACCCAGATGTTTGGTCCATGCAGATTTGAGGAACACAGTTTTCCCTACCTAACCAAGTCGTAAACTACCCTGTGTTTACTCTCTTGTTCCCCAAACAACTGACCTTGAGACGACCTTAGTTGAAGTAGATATTTCCAGTGAGGGTGAGTAGATTGAAAGGATGTTCACACAGGTGCAATTTACTACTCCTAACTGCTGCAGAGAACACCTGATTAATTACACTTTGGGGAGGGGAGCTGGGTGAGCCCCATCCATTTTGCTTTTGAGGCAAGCCTTAACTTCTCCCAGATAAACACAGTGGTTTTGCATAGAAGACTCAGGCTGATCACCCATTTCCTTATTGTTAAAAGCAGTCGCCTAGCCGCTGACTCTCTGTGACCTTGGGCAACCCTTCCTTTCTCTGGGCTTCCACTGCCCCACTGCCCCACTGCCCCACTGCCCCACTGCCCCATCCACAAGCAGATGGTCATACATGGGTCCATCTCCATAGATGGGTCCATAGATGGGGAACTTGGGCAGGGCTGCAGTGCAGGAGGAGGCAGTCTTGGGATGGTCCATCCGTCAGGGGAGCCAGTCTGGAAGGTCTTGCAGGCTGCACTTAGAAACTGCATTTCTCTACTTACATAGTGAAACCTGTGTGCTGACCCAAAGCTCTGACAGGAGGTTTTCTAGGGAAGGCTGGTGAGCGCCCTTGTGAGCAAGAGTGTCCCCTACCATCATATATTGGCAATGACAGCTTGTTCTCACTAAGGCCTGTCCTGCCCACATCTCAACCATTTACCGAGGGCTTACCCTGAGAAAAGCCCTGCACTGAGAAACCAACACATACAACAACCACTTTGGGAAAGTGTTATTATTTCCACTTTATAGGAAGAGTGTTGAGCTTCAGAGAAGTTAGGTAACTTGCCCATGGTCACACAGCCAATGGCAGAGCTGGGATTCTACCCCAGGCACTTGACTCCAAAGCTCATACTCTTAACCACTTGGGGCATTCTTCTGTTAAGCCCCTCTTTAGAGCCATCACATTGAATGTCCCCTTCTCTGAGCCATAGCCATCTCTGATTCTTATCATCATGAGAGCAGTTTCAAAGGCAGAGATGGCTTAAAGGATTTTTAAAGTGCCAGGTAATACCCTGGGGTCACCACACTGCTCATGCCTTGGATGAAGATAGGAGTCAGTCCTCTGAGTGGACCAGGACTTGGTGTGAGTAGTCTCCTCCTTTCTTGGGGTAGATGGCTGCAGGTCCTGCTTCCCATGCCAGACTCCACCACTGCAACCAGGGCACCAGACCAGGGCTGGGGAAGGGGGTGGTAGTGGATCTTATCCTTTCCTTGGCTTTTCTCAGGGAAAAATTGTGGACCAGTAATGGCATCCAGTCATGGAGACACTGAAGGCAATATTTTTTATTCAATTTTTTTTGGGGGGGGGGTATGAGGGAGGCTGAGTCTCAGGGAGGTACAGACGGAAGTTCCAGCCATTCAGAGACCACGGCTGGGGCAAGGCCCAGGTTTCCTGGCTCTGAATCTGGGGTTCTTTCCACTCGACAAGCTTCATGCCTGGACAGATCAGAGATGAGAAAAAGCCCCTTTATTTCTGGAATTCCTCCTCTTCTGCTGCAACCTTCTGACCAATGCTCAGATTTTCCTCTTCCTAGGGTGGGATGTGCACCAAGGCGCTTTCCTTGCCTGGCAGCTGCTGCCAAGAAAAACGGTTAAGTCCCAGTTGGGCTTATGAGGAATGAAATCAGTCCCAAGCCCCCATCTCTCTGAAAAGTTGTTATTAAATTCTGTGCCTGGCCGTGACCTGGATTTAAAGATTTGCAAGAAGACAAATTCCAAACAGATGCCCATTAGGGCCCTGACAGCCGCAGCTTAAAGATAACATTTACATTCTGCCGGGGTTTGTATCTCTCTGTTCCCCATTCAGCCCCTCTCCTGCCTCCAGTGGGATCAATACCTCGGTTGAGGTTATGTGGAGGTGGCCACATTCTTTTAAGCTGTTTGCTCAGCGCTTGGTTTGCTCTGCTAACATGCCAGGCACTTCTTCCAACAGGCCTGTTTGCCCAGTATTAGGGCTGTTTGCTGAAACACCTAGTCCAATCCGAGGGGGCTCTGCTTTCTAAACAGTTGGTCCCTGAATCTGTCAATCAATAACACCAATTGGGTTCCTGATACGGACAGCAAGTGTGGCCAAGTCCAATATTTGCCCAAACATAGTCCCCCCACCACCACCTGACTGTCCCCAGCTTGTCAAGGAGGACATTCGCCAAGCGCGCACAGGATGCTGGGAAGATAGGATGTTGGCAAACAGGGAGCTGATTCCAGGAAAGAAGGGCACACGAGCAAACATGATAGCCCCTTTATGAGAGGTAATTTACTGAAATGCACAGCGATTACCTGCTCATCCAGCCCTGGTGTAATTAAAAACGGCAGGCTTGGGGCTCTGGCTTCCCCGGAGCTGGCAAAGGAGTCTGGGTTTCAACTTATGAAGCTCAAGGATGGATCCAGGGATTGGCTTGGAGTTCCAGGTGACCAGGGGGACGTCAGGATGTTATCAAGCCCCTGGGGCCAAAGCCTGAGAAGGACCAAAGAGAGCAAGGGAAAAGTTTCCTAAAAAGATGGTTGATGGTGCAGGCTTTTCTTTGGGGATGATGAAAATGTTCTGGAACTTGATAGGTGTGACGCAGTGACTACACTGTCACAGAGTTGTTCAATTTAGAATGGTTAATTTTATGTGACTTTCGCCTTAAAACAATACCCCCCACAAAAAAACAACCCCCCAAAACCAAGAAGCGTGATCACAGGACATTTGCATCTAAGAGGCCCTAATGCCTAACTCAGGGTTTGGCTCAGAGCGCATGCTTAATAAATGTTTATTGAAAGAACAACCTAACATTTGCACAGTCAACAAAGCTCTTTGTTATACATTAGCTCATTTTATCCTTAAAGAACCCTCTGTGGTGGACAGGAGTAAGCATTAGCATCCTAATGCTATAAAGGGAAGCTTGGGGAGAAGTCTGGCTTGCAGAATGCCTCATAGCTGAGATTCGAACTCCGGAGTCTCTGGCTCCAAAATGCTGAATATGTAGCTACACCATTTTGCCTATCTTATGGCTTCTAGGATGAGGAAGAAATAGGGTCTCATAAATATTCCTTCCCCTTCTTTTAGGGTATTTATATTAAAAATAGTTAAAAACTCAATCTCCCTGGCAGTTCCTAGCACAATGCTGGCTCAGTATTTGCTGACTAATTCAGCTGCCCGGCTGGGACTCACCTCCCACTGGTTGCCACCGTGACTGTCCAGAGCAAAGCTTGGCAGCTTGGATGTTCGTGGAACTGGAAGACTGGCTGCTCAGTGTCTGTGGGAGAGCTGGGCTCTATGGGGTGACTCCTAGAAGCTTTGCTGGGCGTATGGTGTTCTCTGCATCCCAAGGACACTGTGATGGAAAGTCTGGTGGTGGCTGATGCCTGTCAGGGTGGGTATGGCCATGTCTGCTGAGAGGCTAGACTGGACACAATAGGGATACCAATGGAATGTCATAGCCTTGCATTTCATTGCCTTCGGTCTCTGCTGCTTCTTCCTGTGAGACCTTGGGATGGTGCTTTAACATCCCTGAGCAAAGTCTCTTGGTCTGCAGAAGAGCATGATAAAGCCTATGTCGTGGAGCTTCTGTGGGGGAGGAGAACCGAGGATTCTGGAAACTCCCAGCACAGTGCTTGGCAAGAAGAAGGAAAAAAATATGGCATTTCCTGTTACCCAGCTTTGAAAGACACCTTTGTGGGCTTCCTGAGTGTATCTTGATGATGTGCTAAGCTTGGGTGGCGGGGAGGATCCTCCCTGCTCCAGGCCATGAGCTGGTGCAGAGGGATTTAACGAAACAATATGTTTGACTAAAATTTGTCCACTTCCATTGCCACAGCACACTGGTGATTGTAAAACAGGTCAGTGGGAAAACGTTCCTTGTGAAAAATCTTTCCTTGGCCTTGTAAACACTGTTGCAGTACTGTGGAGTTGAATGATAATCACGACGGTGCTAATAATAATAATAAGCCTATTAGCTTCACGTTAGGGCAGTTTTATGACTTATCCTTCAGTAAGTGTTTTATTGTATGGAAGTTACTTTGAGGACGCCTGGCCTGAGAGCTGGCTGCTGGAACCTAGCACCACCACCTGAGTTCATTGGAAGAGTCACTTTACTGGCACAGAGCTGAACCTAGAGGTCGAGAAGGGCACAGACCCCAAATGCTCTTTCCAAGCCTGGTTGTGTCTGCAATCTTGTGCCACATGTTCTTGCATTTTAAAAGTGAATTTAAAACAAACAGTGAGAGCACAGGGCTTGCAAAGATGAAAGAAGCGGACGTAACTGACCCAGTCAGGAACTCATGCTATGCTACTGCTGGGGTTGACTTTTTTTTAAAACTTAACACTGTGGAACAGTGTGAGCCAGAGGGCATCTATTTGTTTAAGTGTCTTTAGTTCTTGTTTGAAATATTCTACTAAATTTTAATAGTGATTTTTAAAATTGAAAACCATTTTTAAGTTGTTTCGAAATGACAGAACAAGCCGGGTGTGGTGGCGCACGCCTATAATTCCAGCAACTAGGGAGGCTGAGGCAGGAGGATCGTGAATTCAAAGCCACCCTCAGCAACTTAGTGAGGCCCTAAGCAACTCAGTGAGACCGCGTCTCTAAATAAAATATAAAAAAGGGGCAGGGTACGTGGCTCAGTGGTTAAGCACCCCTGGGTTCAATCCCCAGTACCAGAAATAACTAAGCGAATAAATAAATAAATAAATAAATAAATAAATAACAGAGCAAAATCCAGACAATGGATTTATCAACACATGGTACTTTTGCTGAAGTTTTGGGGTCATTAAAAGTTTCTTATTGGTCAGCAGATAACTATTTACATAAATTACTATTATATTAGACTGTAACCAAAGGATCAAAGTTCAAACTGATAGATGTATATAAAATCCATACATAAATACTTGTCCTTTTTTGTTCTGGAGGTACTTGGAGTCTTACATTCTTGTGAAACCAGCAGCTTATTCATAATTATTCTGAATTTTTAAAGAAATTTCAAACTGGGTTCTTGTACCAATCCGGAATGACATGACTTCAGCAGAGCTCAACAATAAAAAATGAAAAGAGCAAAAGAGAAGGAAATTGAAACAATGTCTGGTTATAGTTAAAAATATGTACCGTCTAAAATCACATGTTGATAAAATTCTTGGAAAAATGCCACAGGGCATCTCCAGTACACTTTTATGACTGTTACTCATTTTGTTTCATGATTTTTACAGATCATTTTGTTGTGTGGAAACGGGGTGAGCTAAACCATCGAGCATGGCATCTACACCCCCTCTGGCAGGGTCTGTGGACAGGAGTCCAGGAGGTGGGGCTGGGGAAATCAATTACCATGGCACCCTCCTTCCAAGCTGGGGTCTGTCAAGGCTGCAAGGAACAGAGATACTCTTCAGCTGGTTCAAGCCAACAATGTTCAGCTGTTCAAGATCCACTTCCACAGCTGTGTTCCCTACTTTCCTGGGGGCATGACCCTGAGGCTGGGGAGAACCAGGGAAGTCACCAGTCCCGGGATGCCCAGCTTTGAGCAGTCCCTCCTTCCTCTATCAGGTAGCTGTTTACAGGGGGGTCATCTGGCAGAGCCTAATGGGTACTAAAGTATCTCCCAAGGCTCTGTGGGAAATTTTTACTTTTTCAGGTAACAAATTTGTCTTGCATGCTTACTTTAGAGCCAGGCCTTGTGCTGGGCATTACGTGGTAATAAAGTCAGGCAAGACCCATGGCCTGTCCTCTGGGGAGCTATGACATACAAAAGCCTGAATGACATTCAAGGAAGTTGGAAAGGGACTTCTAAGAGAGTGAATGGTGAGTTGTTGGGGTGCTCAGAGGAGGGTGACAATACTTCACCTGGGGGTGCTGGGAAGGGCTGGAGCTCCTGTGCTCTCCAAGACATGATGGGAAAGAGAGTCCCTTGGAGGCTGACATGCTGCCCTCACACCAGCTCAGTGACCTTAAGTCCTCTTTCCTTTTGAGACTCAGTGGACTGACCTCACCTGGATGTAGTCAGGATAGAGTAAGGTGACCACAAGGCTCAGCCCCTGCCCTGAGTTGCGTACTTAATAAGAGCAGGCTGACGTGATACCCTGGGGCCTCCCAGGAAGTCCCCTTGGCCAGTGGCTCCCAGTCCTGCTGTGTGGTGGAATCAGGGGCTTAACCTAAACCTTGCTTCATGAAAGGAAGGTCTCTCCCAGGGGCTCAGCCACTCCTGGGCCTGCAGCTCTCTGATGCTGAACCAATATGGGCTGGGAATGCCTGGAGGGGCGGGCAGACGCCATGGCCCCTGCATGACTGTCCCCAAGTGTAAACGGTCTCAGCAGAATTTTGAGAGGAGCTGAACAGCTCTTGTCAATTTTGTTGCTAATAATAACGATGACAGTAATTTCTAGGCTCCTGCCTTGAAATCATAGTCTATCTATAGAAAACTTTTAACACCCAAGGTCTGACACAGCACCTCAGATAATTATTTGAGGGGACCATGCCTTGACTCTCTGACTCATGTCTAGATATGGCACCTGCACTCTATGAGGGCTTTCTATGTGCCAAGTCACCTATTTCAGAGATGTTTAAATATATCATCTATTTTAATCCCATAGCAATCCTATGAAAGGTCACTTTATCTCTGTGAGAGGTCACTTTGTCTCCACCTTATTGTGCCTCAGAGAGGGCAAGCAGCTTGCCTAAGCTCACATAGCTTGCAAGAGCCAGAGCAGGATCTGAACTTATTTGTCTGGGTCCAGGATCCCAGCTCCTCTAGTTTCTTTGCTCTTGAAAGGAAATAGTCCCAGCTCTGGGAGCTTTAGGCCCCCCTGAAATAGGCTACCAAGGAAAGGAAAGAACAGAAAATTCTGATCTACCTCCATGAAATGTCTTGTTTGCTCTCTACCACATCAGGATTTGTGAAAACCTGGTCAGTCCTGTGTTGAAGCCGCCTGGAGTGTTCTCCATGTAGGGAGAAGCTGTAGACTGAATAAAAAAGCATTACTATGTTTGCAGGAGAAACAATCTACAGAGGACAACATTCTGTTTGGAGGCATTTTCAAGTACTTTCTGAGACACCCTCTTCCATACGAATAATTGATAGACTAACCTCAAATTGTTCTTATTTGTTCATTACCGGAAGTCCCCCAAGGGCTCACTATGCAACACTTTATTACCCTGGATGGACTAATATATTTTAAAGTAATAAAACCACATTATTTTTAAATTATTTTTTAATGTGGACTTTCCAGCCACTGACTGCCCTTTCTGATAGATCTGAATTAGTGAGTTTTAATTGTGTGTAAAAAAGCAATAAAATAATCATTACTAAAATGATGGGGTGCCTCGCTCACAGCAGGCGCTGTGCAGCATTGTTCCAGGCAGCCTCTCAAAGCCCAGCCACATGGGCATCACATGCCCTCCCTTCACGAACGCGGACACGGGGCTCACTGCTGAGGGACTCAACTGGCCCAGGGTCTCTCTGCAGAGCAACGGTACAGCTGGGTGGAGCCCAGGCTCCCCACCTCCAAGGCCACGCCCAGGCCTCCCATCTCCGAGGCCACGCCCTCTGGAACACCCACAGGATGCAGCCAAGGTGCAATGTAATATGGCACTGGGTGAGGCTGACTCCTTGGGTTCAGAAGTCCTGGGTTAATGAAAATAAGAAGGTAAGAAATGTAAGGGGCTGGGGTTTTGGCTCAGTGGTAGTGAGCTCGCCTTGCACACGTGAGGTACTGGGTTCGACTCTCAGCACCACATAAAAATAAAATAAAGATATTCTGTACATCTACAACTAAAAATAAAAAATAAAAAAAGGAATGTTCCTGAGATTAACAAAAAAAAGAAAGAAAGAAAGAAAGAACGAAAAAAAAGAAATGTAAAAGAAGAGAGAGATCAGGACACTCTCGAGCCCATGTGGCTGTCCTGCACTTGCCCTGTCCAGCCCCAGTATGCCTGCAGCCTGGCAGGGTCTGTGCCAACAAAGTGCTATCCAAGTGTGTCCCAATAAGCCTCCCTTTGGAATAGTGGAAGGGTTTGTGCTACAGGAAGGACCTGAAATTAAAGAGGCATTTGGGTATTAAGAAAATTAGATTCCTGGAATGTTCTAGGGATTCCATTTCTTCTCTGAGGTCCTTTCTCAGGCAGGGTAGTGGCCACTCTGCCTCCTTTTGTTCAAACATCATCTCTATAAGGGGACTATAGTTCTGTAGATGCAGGGCATTGTGCCCTCTCCTCCCACCGTTCCCACTGGACAGAGGCCACAGGAGAGTGGAGATCATTCCCATTTCACAGGAAGAGGCACCGAGGTGCCAAGAGGGGTACAGCTAGTTCCTGAGCCTGGGCATACCTGTGCAAACTGGGAAAGGAGTGCTAGGAACACATTCCTCCAGGCCTTGGCCACAGGAAGCCCTGGGCTGTCCCTACCAAAGAACAGGGCCAGGCTTTGAAAATTAGTACCAGCCTAGTTGGTCTGAAGACACCGAGGCCAGTGAAGGTGAGTGTGTGGATGTACTTTAAAATGATGACTTTTTTCTCTTTTTGCAGTTCAGTGATGTCTGGGGTAACCCATTTTGTGATGACTTTTCATAATCCTCTGTTCCTGCTTCCCGGGAAGTAAGGGGAGTTTTCAGCCTAACTATATTTTTGTTGACTTTGGAATGAAAAAGTGCTTTCCCTGGGGAATAAGGATGGCAGCTATCTGCTGGATGGGGCAGGAGAGACATTTGATAGAGTAGTAAGGACTCAGGGTCTGGATAACTAGCTTTTTTTTTTTTTTTTTTCGTCATAATTAAACCCAGGGGCACTTAACCACTGAGCCACATCTCCAGCCCTGTTTTGTATTTTATTAGAGACAGAGTTTTGCTGAATTGCTTAGGGCCTCACTAAATTGCTGAGGCTGTCTTTGAACTCATGATCCTCCTGCCTCAGCCTTTTGAGCCGCTGGGATTACAGACGTGTGCCACCAGGCCTTTAATCTCAAGTCTTTTTTCTTTTTTACTTGCTGTGTGACCTTATATAAGTCACTTAACCTGAGTCTCAGTTTCTTCCTTCATAAAACAAATAATAATAACTACCCTTGGGGGCTGTGGTAGCTTCACATGAGATGATCAACATGGCCATGTTTTGCACACTGTCAAGCACTGTCCCAACATTTTCTATCATTATTTTTGACATGTCTCAAAGGAGATGATGCAAAGGAAAGATCTCCAGTTGGGGAATATTGTTTCTGTAATCCTCTCAGGTCACTGTGAGATCACGGTCCAGAGAGTTTAAGCAACTAGCCCCAAGTCACAGAGGGCAGGGAGGCTGGATTTGTATGATGTGAGAGTGGGTGGGGAATGAGGGAGATTTTCCTCTTGGTGCCCAGAGACTGGGTCACGAGACCTATGAGGAACCTAAGAGGCAGAGTCCTGGGGGCCTTGGGCAATGTGGTGGGGGAAGGGCAGGCAGGACTGAGGAACCAGCAGTGTCACGAGGAGGAAATGCCAGACCTGTTTACCAAAGCCAGGGTTGGGGCTTCTGAGCACCGGACAGGGGTGGTGCAACTCTCTCCTGGATGTGACTTGCTCCTTGGAAGCAGATGGCATAAAGCCACAAGGTGACACGGATCTGCCGCCTGTCTCACAGCTGCAGCTAGGGACGTGGGTGGGCAGAGACAGCAGGGTTTTATGAGGAAAAACCTGAACATTTTCATTCTCCGAAGCTGAGAAATGTGGGCTTTAGAATTGTGCCATCATGAGGACTCTGTCCTCGTGACTTTGGGACAGTAGTGGGAAACACGGGCAGGCCTAGGGCATGTGCCTCTTGCACCCACGCGCACCCCTCGAGGGAGAGATCGCCATGAAAAATAACCCAAGGATTCTGGTAACAAGCACTGTCTTTCAAGATAGGCCTTGACTCATCTCTCCCGCGGAGGAGGAAGTGCGGCTGTCAGCAGCACAGGTTCAAATTCATATGGAGGTGGCTCTTGGGTACCGGTCTCTCCTCCCTCCCTCCCTTCCCCTTTTGTTCTGTCTCAGCCCTTGACTGTCTCTAGCAGATGCATTCCCTTGTTTGTTTGTATTTTTCCACAAATTCTCTATAGAAAGTCTCCCATCCTAGGAGGCCACAGGGAGGCTTGGCTGTGATTTCAGTCAGGTCACATGGTGTGACCCAGGAGGACAGGGTTCCATGGGGCATGAGGGCCAAAAGGTGTGAGGGACAGAGATGATCTCAGCTCCTGACAGATGAGGACACTGAGATTTAAAGAAGCTAAGAAAGTGACCGAGAGGGTGAGGGCCAAACCTCACTCCCCTGCTCCAAATTGCGTCTTCTCCAGGCCACTTTGAGGGGCAGCTCCAAGCTCTTTGTTTCAAGGAATGCGTCCTCCATGCCTTCCCCATCTCCCCTCCCCGGGGGAGTCAGTGAAGTGGGACAGTCAGTGGTGCACTCCTATAATCCCAGTGGCTTAGGAGCCTGGGGCAGGAAGATCACGAGTTCAAAGCCAGCCTCAGCAACTAAGCCAGGCCCTAAGCAACTCAGTGAGACCCTGTCTCTAAATAAAATATAAAAAAGGGCTGGGGATGTGGCTCTGTGACTGCATGCCTGGTCCTAAGTGATTAGCTGGGTCAATCGGATGAGATCCTCCCTCACTTCATTCCATAATTTGAACTGAGACCCTTAATAAAAGCTACAAACACCGCCAAAGTGTAAGGAGAGACCAGGATGCCAGCCAGACCGGGGAAGAGAGCAGAGGTGCAGAGAGAACCCGAGAGAAGGGGTTCTCTGAGCTGCCTGGAGAGGAAGATGCTTGCTCCTAGGGTGGGGACCCTGAAAGCATCTTCCTTGGGGAGGCAGCAGTGTCTGTGGGCTGTCGCTCTCCCTTCTCTGCTTTCTCACGGGTGTGTATCGCCCTTAGCCTGCCCTGCGTGTATTACCACGCACTGACTTTCAGTGGGAAGCTGATACCTGGAACTCCTAGGTGGCAGGTCTCTGGCTCAAGAGGTGTCACCTCCACACACAAAGCCAAGATTATTGTCCCTCACTGCTGATGTGGAGACCCCAGCATACCACCCTGAGATCCTGTCCCTGAGTGTGATGCTGCTCCCTGGGTGGACAAGCTGCATTCCTTGGGGAGGAATGGTGTGTGTTGCTTGCCAAAAGGAGAATGAGCTGTATCTGTGGTGATGTGAGTGGCAGTCTCATCCTCAGTCACGCTGAATGAATGCTGCTCTCTAAATGTTCCCAGTTCCCTGGCCTCTGGGCACCTGGTGGGACTGCACATCCAGGTCCCTTCTGCACCAACAGGGCTGTGTGACTAGGTCTGACCGATAAGTGGCCCAATGGGAAGGTCTAATGGTCTATTTGAGACCCTCAGTCTCTTGTCCTCTGTTGCAGCAGCTGGAAATGTTCAAAGCAGGGATGGCAGTTGCTCCTTCAACCTGAGCCCCAGAGAAGAGCCAGGGACAGCACCTCCAGACAGTCCATGATGGACGTAGACGTTGGCTGTTATAAGCCATTTCGTTTTGGGGGTTGTTTCTTACCATGACACGCTCGATAAACGGATCTACCTAGGGCTAAGCATCATGTTTTCCTTGGATCCTTCTGGAAAGTAGATGATGGAGGGGTTGCTACAAGCTGGGGCAACCCAGGGATGGGAGACCTTCAGCTGTGAACAGGCTGTGGTGCTGAACAGCAGAGGGCACCAGAGGCCTGTGTCTTCGTTCCCCATCTCAGTGGCACTGAGTCGAGGTGGAGGTGGGGGTGGGTGGTGCCAGTGCTACAGGAGGGTGGTCCTAGGCCAAGCAGGGAGAGAGCTTAGGACTTGATCTCCTGATGTCATTGTAGTTGTGGGCACCTGGTTGTAAGCTGCAGACTCACCCCCAGTAGGCTGCAGAGAACATCTGGGACCAGGAGCCAAGGGGCCCACTGTGGCTTCCTAAAGAGCAGGCCTTCCAAGAGGATGAGCTTTCTCTTGGCCTGGCTCTGCCTTCAGTTGTCCTAAGTCAGGGTAAGTCTGGGAGGGTCCGCCAGGAGCTAGGACAGGACATAGTGGGCCTTGCCTCCCAACAGCCAGCCAGATGGAGCGCAGAGCAGTGTGCTTCCAGGCTATCTCCCAGGTTTCTTCCTGAACTCCACCATTACAGTTTTGCCCATGTATCACCCTGCTTCCATCTCTGTTAAAATGCTGTCCTATTTTTTTTTTTCCAGGGGTAAGGGGAAGGGTGGAAGTTGAGAGGGCAGGAGGAGCTGCAGCTGCTTTCTTAGATTGATGGTGCCTTGGGGAGTGTGGATTCCAGAGCTCAGTGAGTGGCAGAGCTGGGGAGGAGTGCTCTGGTGGCTATTTAAGTGCCAGGTCCCTTTCCTCTTCAGGTCTCGGTTTTCTTCTCTGTAAAGAAAGGTTTGGGGTTGGTTGAGCTCTGGCGTCTTCCATTTCTCATAACCTAAGATCTGGGTTTGGATGGTCAGGAGCAGGGAGGCAGTCTGGCCCTGGGGAAGAGTGGAAAGGAGGAAGAGGGGACAGGACAAGGGAAATGGCACTGAGAGTCACTAGCTGGACTGTGACATTCTGCCAAGAGTGGTTCCATCCTGGGCACCTGCTTGCTTTCCTTTAGTGTTGGCATGTGGCTCAGTGTTGACATTTCTTCAGATGACATAGATGGAGGTCAGGTTGAGTTCATTACCCCTAATCCTGGTTGGCCACTAGTCAAGAAGAAGAGGTTGCTAATGACTCTGTGTCTCCTGCCTTCTCCCTGCTTCCTGTAGGTGCTGCTGTCCCTTACCTCTTGGCTCAGGGTCCCTCCGTGTGGGCAGAAGGTCTGGCTGGACTCTGAGACCTAGTAGGGTCCATCCTCAAGGAAGATAAGCAGAAGATACCATGGGCAGTCACGCTGAGTGGGATGGGGACCTCCCCCGGCACCTGGCTGCTTGAAGGTTGGTGACTTGAACATCTTACCTCTTCCACCCAGAGGGAAGTTGACATCAGAAAATCATGAATGGGAGTTTCCAGTTCTCATGTGGATCTGAAAATTATGACCCAACCTGGGGGAAATGTGGGGGCCCGTTTGGAAAGGCACGAGTGCTCATTGGCTGGGGAGTCTGGACTCCTTTTCCCTGGGGGCTCTCTTGTAGTCCCAGACTGACTGGTCACCTCTAGATGAAGAGCTGGACATCCAGGGAGCCTCTGCATGGCTGTGCTCTAGAGGCAAAGTCTTCTTTTTGTAGGATATGGCAGCTAGAAATCCTAGGCCAAGCCAGCAGCTGTCATTGGGAAGGAAGACGAAAGTAGGAGTCCTGGGCTACAACTCTAGTCCAATCTCATGGACATGATCACCTCTGGCCTTTAGTTTCTCTGTCTATAAAGCAGAGGTTTCAGCATTACTTTCACAGGGTGCGATGGGATCATGGATGTAAAGGTGATGTGGAAAGTGGGCAGTGCTCAGGGATGCCCGTTTTCCTCTCAGTTGTGCAGGCATTAATTCAGCAAGAAATGGCAAAGTGTCTCCCAGATGCCATGAATACACAGTGCCAAGTGCTCAGAGAAGAACAAGTGGATAGACTTTGTAACAACAGCTGCTTTTGACTGTTGGGTCCCTCTACTCACTGTCAGCAGGGGGATGAGAAGGGTAGAGCTGATGGATCAGAGGCCATCAGTGCCCCTGTCCAGGAGGGTGGTCATCAGCCCTGACGTTGCACTGGAGTCACTCGACTCTGCTGCTTGGGATTCTGTGATGCTCTCTGCTCTGGTGGGGAGGTTTATGGTGGGCTGGGTCAAGGGCTGTTCTGCTTTGTCCTCTTGATTAGAGGCTGCCTCACTGGGATCTGGCAGTAATGACACATTGGCCATGGATGTGGGTTAAGGTCACCATCCTGAGATGCGCAGGAGAAAGAATCTCAGAGCAGCTTCAGCAGACTGTCATCAGACACAGCTCAGTGGCTCCTGAATATGGAAGGCCTGGGTTCAGCTCACGTGGGCATATTGGACAAGGTGCTTACCCTCAAGGGGACTCAGCTTTCCCATCTGGGATGTGTGATTCGCTACCTGCCTATGTGCCTGGTGAATGCCTTTGTGTGAGGATGTCGTACTTCTCCTCCTCTTCCACTCACCTCAGCCCATGGTCAGACTCAAGTGTCTGAGCCCTCGCAGGTAGGATAGCTGCTACTCCCTCGCCCACTCCGTCACTGAGCACCAGGTTTCTGGTGCTGAGAGGAGTCTGTTGCAGGTTCTGCTTCTGAGTTGTTAAGAAGGTCAGGCAATGCTGGTTTGCAGAGATGGGGAGGCAAGCCCAGAGTTTGCTTAAACCCCACTCCAGGCTGGTAGCCCTGATCTGTTCTCTTATCCCTGAAGCCCTGAGAACTTAGCATGTTGCAATTTCCTCAACAACCGTCACCTCCGCCAGCCATAGTGCCCGAGGTGAGTTCCTCTGCCCGAAGCCTGGCTGGGGAATGGAATCCAGCCCTCCAGCACACCACCCTCCTCCTCGTGGTTTCTGAAGACAAGCACTCTAGCTCCTTCCCCAATAGAGGCCTTATCACTAACCAGAGAATGTGGATATGCCAGGGTAAGAACAGAGAGGGCAAAGCTCCCAGAAATCCATGTTTACATTTCTGGTGCTCAGGCCGTGACACATGGAGGCCCTGCTGGACTCACTCTTTCCGAGTCAGGCTGGGCGAGGACAGGATCTGGTGGTTTCCACCGGCTCTGTTGTCATACTTGCTGTGTCAGGGGACTTTGGGACTCAGAGCCTTCCCTCAATCCTCTTGCCCACTGCAGCACCGGTCCCTTTGTTGCAGCTCTGTCTGAATCTCTACTTTCCTGCTGGACTGTGGGTTCCTTAAAGGGAAGAAGGAGGGTGATTTCTTCCTTCTTGGGTCCTCAGGGCAATTTCAAACCTGGCTCAGAGGAGGGACAGAGGAAACCTCAGCCTCAGACATGAGGAGCAGTCTCCCGGGTCATTGGCTCTCAACTTTAAGGCCTCAGCATCCCCAGCAGGTGTCTAGGGCCCACAAGGTCATCCAGGTGATCGTGTTGGATCCCATCCTCCTCTTCCCTTCTTCTGAAGGTCCCTTTGGGGCTTTCTGTGACATGTCTGCTCAGATGTTCAGGTTGGATCTAAATGCCCACTGAGTGGTTTGCTGGGAAGGATTTGCTGATTTCTTGTCTTGACTCTGTTCTGTTACCTCTCATGAAGTTTGTAACCAAAAGGATTCTGGGTCTCAGAACTTCATAGCATTGTGAGGAAGCCTTGGAGCATATGTGGTCTGTGTGAATTAACACATGTTAAAACATGGTGCCTTCAAACACAAGTGGCCTTGTGGGCAACCCTGGTAGCTCCCTGTGCCACGGTGGGGCTGTGGGGGAAGGGGATGGTCTGGTGGGGGGTCTGCAGGTGCACACACCCAGCAGCAGGCCTCCATGCAGACATTCAGATTTGAGAGGCCCAGCAAGAAGATTAAGGAGGAACGAGGGTCATTTGGTTTTGCAGATCAGACTTAGAGGTTTAATTGCTCATAAATGACTTTGAGGCTCATCACCTGTCCCCACTTGGAAACTGACTGAGGCTCAGTGTGACTTGTTGGTGCCTGAAGCTTGTAGGAGGGCATGGAATCTGGCCTGGGAAGGGTCCTGTCCATTGCCCAGCCTCTCATGGCAGTGTGGACCTGTGGCCATCAAATGAATGAACGTGGGAAGTTACGATCAGAAAAACCAGCTCCTGGGGCTGAGGGTGGGCATGAGGAGGAGGGTACAGGGTACAGGAGGAGAAAGATGAGAAACCAGAACATAGAAATGTGAAGGAACTTAACATTATTAGTTATATTTTATTGTTTCATATGGGAAAGGCAATATTGATAATAATTAATATATTAACATATAAGAATAATTAACATTATACATTAACAATAATACTGCTACTTCTATATACCAAATTTAAATATAGTATATTATGGTTGACTATAAATAGATTATGGTTATTTGTAGTAGTTGTTAAAAAAAGTGATAGCTGAATAAATGAAAAACGCAGGGACCAGAGAAGAATGGGCTAATATAACTTCATTTACATATGTTTTAGAAAAGCTTGTGCATTCAAATCCCGAAAAGAGATCCTATTTTCATTTTGGAAGGGTACAAAGAAGTCTATTCATCAGGAATCTGCACACCCTCTCTCTGAGCTTCCATCTCCTCATTGGTGATCCTTATACCTGCATCTCCCGGGATGCTGGGGAAGCGCCCAGGGACATCCCTGAGAAGACAGCTGTTTGTCAACTGTGGAGCCCATGGGGAGAGGAGTCACTGCTGTGCACCCAAGGCAGAATGAGGTGGGGAAGTTTAAAGATCTCAGGAGTCAGGCCTGCCCTGGCCTGCTGCTCTCTACCATTATGATTGGAGGCGAGTAGTCTCTTGCTTTTGAGCTTCAGTTCTTCAAATAAATGTGAAGACCCTAGTCCTCCTGATTAGGACCCAAGTTTGCTCTCCTCCAGACCTGTAGCAGTCACAGCCTAGGACATCCGACAGCTGATGTGGGTGGAGAGGTGGTTCCCAAGGCTCAGACCTAAGGCCTTCCGTAGTCGCAGCCAGGCTTTCCAGCTTCTGAGGTCCTCTCTAGGTGGCAACCCGGAGAGGCCTGCTCCCTGGGACCAGGCTCTGCACACACTCTGCTGGCTGCTGCGTTGCCTTCTGGGAACAGCCTACACTCCTCAAATCAATTTGCTAAAAGCCAATTTGCCAAATGATCAATTCGCTGAATGACTAATTTGCCATAGGCTGAGGATTTGGTTTTTTAAATTTTTGTTTCCCTGCAGCTTTGCACAGAAGTTCTGGCAGCAAAATTTTGCATGAGTGTCAGATTTCAGAAGCTGAGCCCAACTCCAGTACTCCATATTTTATACTGATAGAATAGGCGTGCCCTACCCCCAATCTCTGCTTCTGAATCTCCCTCTGCTCTGCTTACTAGATGAATTTTCTCTTTGAATGCAGTTTTCTGTCATTATCTTTTGATGACTTGGCCCCATGTCTGTCCTTGGACATTAGCAATGATTGTAGATCCTTGATGGAGTGGAGGCTTAGACTTTCCCCTAAGGGAACTCAACACCTGCACTGGGGTAATTAGAAGAATGAAAGTGATAATTCTTGCACAGCCAGGTTTGTGAGCTAGGACACATTCTTATTTATCATTTTAAATTAAGTTGTAACGGGCATTGAAATAATGACTGTATCTAGGATAAGAGAGCTATGTTGGTCAGCTTTCCATTCCTTTGACAAACTACCTGAGATAATTAGTTTATAAGGAGAAAAGGTTTATTTTGGCTCATGGTTTCAGAAGTTTCAATCCATGGTCAGAGGTCCTGTTGCATCAGGCCTATGGTGAGACAGAGCATCATGGCAGGGAGCACATGACAGAGCAAAGATGCTTGCTTCATAGTGGCCAGGAAGCCAAGAGAGAGGAAGAGGAAGCAACCAGAGTCCCACAGACCCATACCCCCAATGACCTAACTTCCTCCCGTGATGCCCCACCTCTCAAAGGTTCTATCATCTCCTAATCATAATACATTGGGGACCAATTCTTTGCCACATGGACCTTTGGGGGACAGTTATCCAAACCATAGCAATATTTAACCTTTTATTTATTTGCTTATTGAATTTTAGACTCTGAAACTTTGTGTATAACCATGTTATTGCAGGTGCATAGAGCTATAAGATTCATAATCACTAAAAATCAGCAGTTTAGGATATTGAGTTATGGGCTGGAGGTATAACTCAGTGGTAGAGTGCTTGCCTACCATGTTCCAAGCCCTGGGTTTCATCCCCAGCAAAACACACATACACACAAAGAAAGGAGTAAAGGAAGGAAGGAAGCAAGGAAGAAAGAAAGAAAAGAAAGAAAAAGAAAAAAACTTGAGTTATGGGGAAAAATCAATTATTTCAATGTTTACCTTTTGTATCCATTATTTATCTCTATCTCTATCTCCTTATACCTATACCTATGTCTATCACAAGCATTCAAAAAATCAGATTCATCTCAGATGTTTTCATATGCTTTGGAATATGTAATACTTTTTATTGCCAGCTTTTCTCTAGTAGGCTTCATTTACATTTGCACATCTTTTTATACCTATATGTACGTATGAATGTTATTCTTCATCTTCCTTGCCTTTTCATGAGTCCATTGTGGTACCTTGAACAGAAACCTGTCAGATGACCTGTAGACAAGTTAACTAATTTTGGTAAGACTTGCTGTCTTCATCTGCAAAGTGGAGCTGAGGGCCCTGCCCAAGGAAAGAGACTTGGGGTGGAAAGCGCCATAGTCATTCATGGCTCTGTAGAGTTAGGATGTTAATCTGATTTGACTTGCAGACAAGAAAAGCAAATATTTTTGTGTGTTGTGTTTTACAAGAGAGGTGATCTAGGCCAGGAAGATAAATCACCATGGCCAAGTTAGAGAGCTCTTCACAGGTTCCCTACCTGCCCAGACTAGAGTTATCTAAACCATAGCAATGAGCTTCTCCAGCCTCATCACAACCCTATCTTATCTGTGTTGCTCTGAGCTCCAACCATACTGATATTCTCTGGATTTCTGGAATGTTCCACATCCCTGCCCCAGGACCTTTGCACAGTTTCCAATTTCCTATCTCCCCACTAAAGATCATCTCTGGGTCTCCATTAAAATTTCACTTTTTCTGAGAGCTTCCCACAGGTAAGCTCTCTTGGATAGGTGCTCTGTCTGAGCACTTTGTCCTTACTTATTCTTCACGATGTCAATTATTCATCATGTAATTATTTGATTAATGTCTGCCATTTGGGCTGGTCTGTGACCACTTTGCTGTCAGAGGCTGCAGTGTTTACCACTGTGTCAGTGTGGAGTGGGCACCCTGTAAACAATGTTTGAATGAACGAAGGACTAAAGTTGGCTGAGGGTCTACTTTGGTGCCACAGAATAAAGGATGATGAATATCTGTCAGACATTCTTCCTTTGACTTCTCATTTTGGACCTCCAAAATAGAGCTTGTTTTGGTTTTTCCTTCCTTGGTTTATTGCCAAGTTCAGGTCTTTGCCTCTGCTCTACAGTCAATCTGTCAATTGGCAAATAGTCTATGAAGTAGAACTGTGGGCAGCCTGGGTGACGTGGAGGGTAAGGGCTGAAGGAGACCCAAGGACAATAACAGCTCTGAGGACTGGGGCAGGTGAGAGGTGGCATGGAGCTGGTGGGACTTGCAGTCTAAGCAGATTAAGATTGAGGGTGGCCTGGCCAGCTCCATCAGCAAGCCTGTGAAGACCCTGGCTGGCCCGTCAGGGCTGGGCTGACTCAGGAGCTGGCAGCCGGGAGGAGAGCCTGGAGTAAGTGGCCCTCCAGGGAGAAGGGCTGCTCCAACCTGGCCAGCTCCTGCCATTACCTGCAGGCAGAGAGGATGGCAGTCCCAGGTTGCCCTAGGGCCAGGCTGAATAGCTGCCTGGGCTCCAGCTTGCATTCCCCGGGGTTGCCTGGGGAGTCTCCCTGCAGGATGCCTCTTGGTCCTTTTACCCCAGACCTCTGTCCTCATAGTGTAAAAAACAAATGGACAATGTATACAGTTTTTCATGTCCCCCACCCCCACCCCCTTAAAAGCATTTTATGGAACCAGAGAATGTTGGAACTGAAGGGAAGCCGGTTCAAAGTGACCTTTACAAGAGAGGGAGGCTGAGGCACTGGGAGGTGCACAAGACTCCCTGACCATCATTTTGCTTTGATGTTTGGTTGTGGATTGGAATAATGCCTTACATAGAGTGAGGTGCCGTGTTTAGTGGGGTCAGTGGAAAAACAGGTGACAGCTGGGCCACATGGGATGGGAAGCCAGACAGAACCCGGAGGTGGGAAGGTTTGAGAGAGCACAGTGCTCTTCCTTGCCGATCACAGCCCGGCTGGGAGCCTTTCTGAGCTACCCACACCTGAGTCTTTGCTTCTTCCCCTGTGGTGATGGATGGTAAACTTGTCCCTGGACAACCGCCCTCCGGGAGGCTGTGAGGGTGTCATGACATGATGGAATATGTCATGGGCTATGTGTTGCAGCCCTTACCCTCACTGTGACTGTATTTGAAGATGGGGTCTTTAAGGAAATAAATAAAGTTGAATGATGTCATCAGGGTGGGGCCCTTATCTGGTGGGATTGGTGCCCTTATAAGTAGGGTGACCAGAAATACCTCTCCCCCACCTTTCTCTCTCCCTCCCCACCCCTTTCTGCTCATACAGAGAAGGCAGTGATCCACAAGCCAAGGAGAGAGCCCTTACCATAAATGAGTAGCCTGGAGCCTTGATCTTGGACCTCCAGCCTTCAGAAGTGTCAGAAATAAACTTCTGTTGCTTAAGCCACTTGGTCTATTTTGCTCCGGCAACCCCAGCTGACTAAAATAGAATGCCTGGTTTCTGAAATCACCCTGTAATTCTAGGGGCATCTGTCTTGGAGGCTGGGCTGGGGCAGCAGGAGGGCTTCACAGGATGAGGCCGGAGAGAAGGTGGCAGAGCAGGAGGAGGAGACTACCCCCTAAAATACTTGCTTCTCTTGGGTTCTCCCTGATGCCCGCCCGTCCTCAGCCTCCCTGGGCCAGGTGGACTGTTGGTGGGGCCATCTCTCTCTCTTGGAATCAACACTCAGTGAAATTCAGCCCTCAATGTCCAACTTCATCACTAGATTCCAGTTACAAGCCTGTTGGGTGGAAGTAGCTGCGTTGTGCTGTCTTAAAAGCTCAATGTTCCCTCTCAGGTTTGACAAGGGAGCTACATTGGGGGAGCCCCTGATCCTTGCCCCTCAATGTCCCAGGAGTTTGGGATTTGCAACCAGGGGTCTTTATAGGGAAGAACTGTCTTAGCTCAGTATCACTGAGAGAGAACAGGCTTTGCCACAGGCCGCATGGTCAGTGTCCCTCCCCAGTCCTCAGGTACAAAGAGCTTTTTCTCAGCAGAGCACCCTCACCCATGAGCAGGCAGGATCTTCTGACCTGGCTCTTCACCCTCCCTCAAACCTGTCCTGGCTCTCTTCCCTGGTGCACAGGACTGTGTGGTGAGCTGTCTTTTCCCCTCCTGTTCCACAACCTCCTGCCCCATCTCTCCTCCTAGCTCCCACAGGAGAGGCGAGGGAGCCAATCACAAGAAGAAGCACTGGAGATCAGGTCATGGGGAAGCAGCGGGGCTGAAACAGTCAAGGAGAACTCCCTGGAGGAGGAGGCAGCATTCCCATGTTGGCCTTTCAAGAACAGACAGGCTTTGAGGAAGCATGAGCAGGCAGGATAAGCTGCAGAGGCAGAGTCCAGGTGTGTGGGGCAGACCTGCTGAAGCCTGACCCTTGGCAGGGGGGCTCTGGGAGGGGATGATGTGTGTGTGTGTGTAACTAGGAGGGAGACCGGCTAAGGGGACTAGGAAGACAAAGCCCAGGCATTTTCTTTGACACAGAACCGAGAGGTCCCTGGCTCTGGTCATTTCAGCTAAATAAAGCAGTCACTGTGATTTTGAAACCACAGCGGGCTCGTTCCGCCGTGATGGCAACTAATTATGATTGTAATTGTCTAAACACAGGGAGGTGTTTTGACCTGAATAGTAATAATGTGACAGGGCCTCCTTTGGTGTCTTCCCACAGGCAGCTGCTAGCCACGGACACGTCTCCACACCTCCTCCCTGCTCCACATGCCAGGCGGGGCCGAGGTGAAGTGGCGGGCAGCGTCCACCCTGGCACAGGACTAGTCTTGTCTGGATCTTCCTGAGGTGGCTGCGGGTGGGCAGAGCCACAGAGCGACCGGGTCAGAGCCCTCACTATAGGCTGGGGCTCGGCTTCTGGGCGCAGAGGGCGGTGCGCCTGCACTTGCTGGACTCTGGCTGCTGCCACCACTGTTATTGAGTGGTGACCTCATTTCACAGAGGAGACTGAGCCCTGACAGGCTGCAGGTCCAAAGTCACATGGTTGCAGGCAGAGACTAGAACTTTCAGGTGCCTCTGGCCAGCATCCTCTCATCCAGTGTGTAGAGTCACTTCGAATCACCCATGGACATGTTCCCTTACCTAGCTAATGTCCCCATTTGTAAATGGGGAATAATGGATGGAGCAGTTACGAGGAGTGAGATTATCTGTGGAAAGCTGTGCAGACGCTGACCTGCAGAATGTGCCCAGGAAGTGGCGGCTTCTCCCCATTCCACTGCCACCAGTCTGCCCCACTAAGGGATTCCACCAAGAACCACATCCCATGCCAGGTGTGGTGGTGCCTACCTGGAATCCCAGCAACTCAGGAGGTTGAGGTAGGAGGATGACAAGTTTGAGGCCAGCTTCAGCAACTTAGTGAGACTCTGAGCAACTTAAGTAGATACTGTCTCAAGAATGAAAAAGGTTGTGGATGTAGCTCAGTGGTAGAGCAGCCCTGGTTTCAAGAGCCATGTCTTAGGAGAGTGCATCAGCGGTTTTTGCAGCCATTTCCCTTTGCCCTGCAGGGAGAGCTGTTGGCCCAGCCGTGGAAAGTCCCAGGGTCACTGGGAGGCCAAGACTCGTCCTGGTTACTGCTTGACCCTGCACATGTATGACCTCTGAAGCCTCCAGCAGGGCTTGGTTTCTGTGCCTGATCCAGTTCTCTCCTTACGGCCTGCAAACCGTATGGGTATCCTCTGTCCAGCTTGCCTGCAAGCTCTAAGAGAACAGGGCCATGGATAAAGTGCAGTGGCCTCCCTTTGCCCCAGCCTCGCCTAGCACAGCCCTTGTAAATATTTCACAGGGTCTGAGTGCAGAGCTCACTTTACAGCTGAAAGTCTCCAAGGGAGGGTGACGTTTACAGAGTCCTGCAGACTCAAGACTTGAAGCCAGCTCTCCAGCCTGCTTGTCTCTGCTGACTCGTGGTGCTTGCATCAGAATTCTTCTTTGCCTGGAATTTCCCCCAGCGCCTCTGCTCATCTGGATCCTTCAGCCTTCAGCTTTAATGAGGCTTCCAGCCCAGGCTCTGACCTGCCCACCCGTCCTAGTTGAATGCCCCCTGTATTTTCCTCTCACAGCATCACCTGGGACAGAGACTGTTGGCTCCTTGCTGACATCCATGATTACTTTCTTCTTTTACAAAAAAGGCTGATTTGATGGGGAAGCAATCTGTACACTTAAAAGACCATATTTCACAGCCTCCCTGGCACCTAGGGAGTTGTTGGTAGAACTTCCAGGAAATTAAAAAGGAGTTGATTCAATTTTTCTGTTTGCATTTTTTTCTTTGCATCTTTTTTTTTTTTTTTTTTTTAAATCTTGCCTGGAGCACAGATGTGATGTTTGGAGCTCTAGCACCTATTTTGAGTCTGTCTATTAAGGATGTTAGAACAGAAGAAGAGCAAAAGCCTGGGCCCCTGAAGACTTTGTGGAGGCTGTCATCCTGCCCAGGGATGTCCACTTCCAGACCTGTTTTCTGTCAGAGAGAAAACCTTCATTTGTTTTTATCACAATAGTCGGAGTTTCTGTAACTGTTGGTCAAACCCAGTCCCACATTCTTTGTGGTTCTTATCATACACTTTTGTTGTTTAATTAATCCATCGAGAGACCATGCGCTTATTGGAGGCAGGAGCCGCATCTGTCCTACTCAATCCTGCATCTCCTACAGCTCAAAGAGTGCTTGGCACTGTTAGTGCCAGCAAGTGCTTAGTAGATCTCCCCCTGCCCACCAGTAACTGGGGATTGAAGCCAGGGATGCTCTACTTCAAAGTTACTTCCCCAGCCCTTTTTATTTTTTGAGACAGGGTCTTGCTAAGTTTGGTAGGCTGGCCTTAAACTTGGGATCCAGCCTGGGCAACTAAGCAAGACCCTGCTTCCAAATGGAATAAAAAAGACAGGGCTTGTAGCTCAATGGTAGAGTGCCCCTAGTTTCAATCCCCAGCAAAACACACACTCATAGAGACACACAATTTCTTTTCCTCTCCTTCAATATCACACATGATTTTCCAAGTTTTTAAAAGCCAGACTGAACTATGATTTTGAGTGGATGCATTGCAACATTTTTTCCATTAAAAAATGCTGTGATGAACCTCTTTGTGCCCAAAGCTTTATCTGTGCATAGGATTATTTCCAGAGATAGATCCTCCGAAGTGGAATTATCTAATCAAGGGAGATGAACCTGTTCCAATGTTATTTTGCAAAACAAAATTTGATTCAAGATGAAGCGAATCTTAAGGGTAAGAGAGACCCAGTCATTGTACTCTTTTCTGGGCTGTTTCCCCAGCCATAAACTGAGAAGCCCCCAGTCCCTTGCAGATTTGAAGCTCTGCTGAGGGTTGGAGAGTGAGGCCTGTGACATTCCTCAGGGCACGGGCCATGAGGTGAGCTGGACGTGTTGGCAGGTACGTTTGGTTCACCTGGTCGCCTTCGTGTGGAAGTGGGTCATTGGAGCCTCCAAGCCTTTTTCTGTCTTTTTCACAATAACACATCTTGCCAGCTCCTGGCAGCTCATGCTGTGTTTCAAGCCTAATGCTTCCAGAGGGAAGAGAGTGTTGTCCCCCTGGAGTCTGAGGGCCTGTCTCCTAGGAAGCTAGGGATTCACCTTTGTAAGTTCATGCAGGAGGAAGGCAAGGCTCCCCCTTGGGTGTCACCTTTGGATGAGAACATCAGACCCATTGCAGCCCACTGAGGGACCCGAGTGTAATAAAACTCCCATGAACAGCTGGAGATGTCACATAGACTCTGTGATAAGACTCCTGGGCCTTTGGTCTGTTCTTGTAAAATCATTCCTCAGCATCTGTGGGAGGTTGGTTCTAGGATCTCTTGCAGATCCCCCTACCTGTGGATGCTCTGATGGTGTGATATTTGTATATAGCCTGCGCATGTCCTCCAATAGAGTTTCAATCCTCTCTAGATGACTTATAATACCTAATACAATGTAAATATCATGTAAACAGTTGTTATATTATGTTGTTTAGAAAATAGTGACAAGAAAAAGAGTTGTACATGTTCAGGACAGATAAGATTCTCTGATATTTTCCGTCCATGTTGGATGCAGAACCTGTGGATCTGGAGGGCTATTTTTTATTTTCATTCCTGCATCCCACCAAACTATGAGCTCCTGTCCTTGAGAAGCTCCAGGGCTTCTCTCTGGTTTGTCTTGGTATCTGAGACACAGCTGGGCTCAGTACCTATTTCAAGTGCACAGGGCCAGGTTGGTGTAGAAATGTGGGTGAAGGGGAAGCAGGTACAGAAAGAAGAGGCCAGAGGGTCCCATCCACTAAGCATTAGTTCATATGTTCATTCTTTCCAATGTTTTTGAGTATCTGTATGTGTTCTATTTTTGTCTTAGGGTCTGGCTGTTCAAGGATGGAAAAGACAGCTGTGGTCCTGTAAAGGAGGTCTGAGGTCTCTGGGGAGGCAGTGGAGGTGGTGGCAGCGTGGCTGATGGATGATGGGCATGGCTGGAGCATCTAGATAGAGATGGCAAGGATTCAGGGGTGGCGTGCCTGCTGGAAGGGGCCTGCCTGGCTCATCACTGGGCACCTGTGAGGCACCACTCTGTAGCACTGCATGTAGCAGATCCTAGAGGGGAGCTGGAGGGGCAGAGAGGGACAAATGGGGACTCAATATGGTCTTCATTGGGTAAAGTTTTGGATAGGATTGGGGGTCATGCATGGGGAACAGGAGCCTGGGAGATATTGCTTATACTTGAGAGAGTGGCAGGTAGGCCCAAACAGCTACTTGCAACCTAATGTGTATGCTAGGGTCAAGTCTATGTAAAAATACCACCTGTGAAAAGTAATATGTAAATATAAAAATATCACCTGAAGAATACGAAAAAAAGAAGGACCATTGATCACCTTAAGAGGAGGGTGATGATTTTAAAAGTTTAATTTTATTATGCTATGGTTGTAATCTCATCATTACAATAGAAGCACTAAAACTGAGACAATATATTATTGTAGTACAATCTATTATTATTGTACTATTATCAAGTACAATCTATTATTGTAGAATAATAATAGAACTTATGGGGATGGGAGATGTTTCTTTTAGATTCCTTCCCACATAGTAAAATGGTATGCAGTAAAAATATGATACCAAGAGTTCCTCCAGATCTTCTGGCCTGGCTGGGTCAAGGCAGCTGTGGGCAGGTAAGGGCAGCCAGCTCCAACAGATGGTCCCACTACCTTTCCACTTCTTTGGGGGATTTTCTGGGGATTGTTTCACTTAATGGGAAACAATTAGCTAATAGTCCTCTGCAGTAAGCAAAGGAAAAGCTGGGCCTGTGCTGAGACTTCTTTTCAGTTGGGTTGTTGGTATGTTACTTTATAGTTGCATTCAGGGCAGGTAGCACCTCATATTGCTCCTCAAGTGGGACAAGAAGCTGGGCGTAGTTCTCATGCCTTTAATCCCAGTGGCTTGGGAGGCTGAGGTAGGAGGATCATACGTTCAAAGGCAGCCTCAGCAACTTTGCGAGGTTCAGTCTCAAAAAAAAAAAAAAAAAAAGAGACAGCAAGACAGGAAAGTAGGCTTACATTTGCTTTGTGGTCTTCCAAAGTTTCTTTCTTTTCTTTTCTTTTTCCTTTCAACATACCTGTGCTAGGGTAGGGATATAGCTTGATGTATATTTGTTGAATGACTAATTATTGGCCAATAGGTTAACAACTTCCATCAACTAGGCTGAGAAAGTGTGGTATCTAGGTTACACAGTGTACTCCTCTGCCAATCACCAGGACCCAGTGATGATTACCATTACCAGAGACACTGAGAGGAAGTACTCAACACAGAAGACAGAAATTTAGGAAAGGGAGAACTTAAGTTAGACCTCAGAGTGAGCAAGGAGAAGAAGTGAGACTTTCAGTCATTCAGTGCTGAATAAGTAAAGTCCAAAAAACAGGTGATGTTTTACTAGGTGTGTTGACTAATGATTATTTAGTTGCAAGAAAAAAATAGTAAGTTTAGCTCTTGATAATAATAATAATGAATTTGTTGGAGGATTATGTGTAATCTCATTGAACTCAGAGGGAAGGATGACAGCCAGTCCCTGTCAGGTTCAAGGTGGAGCCAGTGGAAGGGCATCAGGGACGCACACTGCTGCCTGTTTGTGTTCCTGCCTTTCTTCCGACTCTTTTATCTCAGCAGGCTTAATTCTCTTCTCTGCAGACTGGGTTTCTCTGTTCTACCTTTTCTAGGTTCAAAAAGATTCACTCCAACCTGAACTTGACCTCTCAGGTTATGGATCCAACACAAAGAGTAAGTCAAAATTCCCAGAAGGAAGCATCGGATTGGTCAATGGCCAGCCAATGGGGTGTCTCCCTTCAGTTAGCTGTCCCTCTGTTAGTTTACTTTCTTTCTTTCTTTTTTTTTTTTTGGTACCAGGGATTGAACTCAGGGGCACTCGACCACTGAGCCACATCCCCAGCCCTATTTTGTATTTTACTTAGAGACAGGGTCTCACTGAGTTGCTTAGCACCTCGCCATTGCTGAGGCTGACTTTGAACTGGCGATTCTCCTGTCTCAGCCTCCCTAAGTGCTGAGATTATAGGCGTGAGCCACCACGCCCGGCTTGTGTTAGTCTACTTTCTATGACTCTAAAAATATCCGAAACGATCAGCTTATAATGAGAAGAAGGTTTGGGTTCACGCTGCAGAGGTTTCGTTCACTGTTGGTTGGCTGCGCTGTGCTGGGTGGGTGAGGAGGTGCACATGGTGGCGGAAGTGTGTCATGGAGGAAGACTGCTCAACCTTGTGGCCAGGCTGCCAATGAGAAAAGAGGACATGGGGGCAAGACCCCACAATTTCCTTGAAGGGCATGCCCCAGTGACCTCTCAGTCTCCCACTAGGTCCTCCCTCCCAAAGGTGCTATCACCTCCTGCTAGCACTACCCTGGGGAAACAAGCCTTTGCCACACAGGCCTTTGGGGGGCATTCAAGATCCAAACTGTAGTACCACCGTGTTCCAACAGCTGTGGCCAGGGAGAGGTACGTGGTTACAGGGACCATGAAGGTGGGAGGGCATTTCTCAGAGAAGTGTCCCACTGGCTAGGCAGGCTCGCAGGCTGGCTCATCCCCTGTCTGCTGTGGGGAAAACTGCAGGTTGTGGGAAGGACTGCTCAACTGCATGTGGAAAATGTCCACCATGTATTTTTAAAAACAAAGAGCTTTTAAAGCTTGGAGTCTCTGTCGTCACAAGGGCCTACATAATAGCTGATTTCCAAGGCATTACCCCTCATTTTCCAAGTCTTTGGAGATAGCAGTTAGTAGAAAATGTTAATGGCCAATTTTAGCAAATGACCATTTTGGTGCTCCCAGGCCACTAGGGTTGGCTAGAGCTAATTTTTAGAATGCCCCCTTGATGATTCTGGCAACTTGTTTAATATTGACCTAGAGACATGCTGTGGGCCCAGCTCCAAATGTACAGCCAAGCCACATTTGCTTTACTGTGGGCCAGGAAAAGCTGCCCGGTTACTCCACGAGGCTGACTTGTCTCTGAGCATCCCATGGCTCGTCTAGTCTCATGCGGTGTGAGGCAGGTTGTGTACATCTGGATCAGGTGGCTGTGCTCATGACTCTGTGATCCTTGACCCCCAAGCTTGTTCCTTGGTTTTGTTTTGGTGCTTTTCCCTCTGGATGGTGAGCTCTGGGATGCAGATGTGCCTTCCTCTTATGCTGCCTGGGCCTGATCACTGGGTGTCCTCTCATCCCTTCCTCCTCTGTGAAGGCCCTAACATCCATCCTTACACCCAGACAGTTCTCAGGAGGGACCATCTTCTAGGGCCTTTCACTGTGGAATATTCAACATCAGCTGCTGTTAGAGGGACTTTGGCCCAGCTGCCAGGGAGACTGCTTTTCCGAGGATTGAGTTGTTCTGGCCACCTCCTTAGAGCAAAAACAAGCCCCATGCGGCTTGCAGTTTTTAGATCTTCATCATTAAAACCTGGTGGCTGCATGCACATATCCACAAGGGCCCTCTCACTCAAAGCTTTTGCTCCTAGTCAGTGTAGGGACTGGCACTGAGTTGGCCCTCACCCCTTGGTGCTTGACTGATGGACAGATTCACCAAGTCTCTGCTTAGCCTCCTGGGGCCACTGAGTGCCCATCCCTGCAGATCCCAACCACAGGGTTTGGGTAAGAGCCTGGGGCTCCCTTGCCATCATTTTCTACTGGCTCCACCCCAAAGGACAGCCTCCCAAGTAACCTTTTTCAGTTGCTCTAACTTCCCTGGAGTGTTGACTTAGCCAGAGAGCACGCTCCCTCTCTAACCTCAGTGTGTTTGCTCAACGGAGGAGCAGGCATTAGGTCCGCTTGGCTCCGGAAGCACACAGGTTCCTCTCTCTTTACAGGAGTGTTCCACGGAGGGGGTATGGCTGGGCGAGGGGACCCAGGAGGAAGGAGGTGCAGCTTCCTGCTCTGCTGCTGGTTATCACAGGCTGTTCTAATGTTGCTCAAACAATATTGAGAATAACCTCGGCTCAATAGCACCAGTGTTAGGCTGCAAAGTCAATATTGGCTGAGCAAACACAGCAAATAAGGAGTTGCTATTTGCGTAGCTATGAGTACTTGTGTGCTACGGCTGCCTCGACAGGGCCCTTGTAAATGAACGGGAAGGAGGTGGTGTCTGGAGGTGGAGGGCCCAGGAGAGGGGCAGGCCCAGGGCTTCTCACCTCCGCTGTGTTAACAGTAGGGCTGTGTAATTCCTTGTTGTGAGGACTGTCTTGTGTATGTAGGATGTTTGGTGGCATCCCTGGTGTCACCCCCTAGAAGCCAGTAACACCCCTCCGCAGTGTCTACAGACAACAGAAAATGTCTCCAAACATTGCCAAATGTCCCCTGGGGGAGGGGAGAAGGCAAACTCTCACTGTCTGAGACTGGCTAGGTTAGGCCCTGGGCCAGGCTGAGAAGCAGCCGAGAGAGAAGAGAGAGAAGGTAAGAAAAAACCTCTCGTGCCTCCTTGACCTCCTGCCTCTCAGCTTGGACTCACCCTGTCTCTCCTGAGTGCCAAGGGCAGCCAACCTCCTTCAGACAGAAATGCAATGTAAAAGCACCTCTTCAAACCAAGGCCTGGTAGCTGCTGGCTGGGTGCCTAGGGCCGCCTCCTCCCCCTGGCCCTCTCTCAGAACCCACTCCCGTTCTCCACCCCGAAAAGGAGAGGTGGCGAGATGCTCGGATAATTCACATCTGTCTGTCTTGTGTAGAATTTCTGGCATGCTTGGCTTTGGCTAGTGACCTTCGCAGTCAGACATGCCTATTTATAACAAGCTGTCCCCGGCCCTGCCTCCTCCCTTTGCCACCAGGGATTGGCCCTGGTGTTCTTGAGTTCTACAAGCAACCAAGGTTGGGCCCTGTGGGAGGGTGAGGCAGGACACCACGGCCAGGGTGTCTCCCTGGGTGCAGGCCACACCGCCTCAGTTCTCCATCCAGCTCTGCAGGGTCACATCCTGGTTCACCTTTGGTCCTCTGTCTGGAGGGAGAGAGAGAACGCGTTTATGGCTTGGGGAAGGCACAGGCTGCCTCGGGGTCTTTCTGTGCCACAGCCACCGGTCCTGGCTGCCAGACTTTAAGCTGGAACATGAAGACAGCCCAAGAACCTGTGCCTAACAACCATGGCCACCTCCTAATGCCCGCAGCCCTTGCCACATGGGGCTCTCATCATTCCCAGGGTGAGGAATGAAGAGAAGAGCAGCGGGGATCATGAACATGACTGTGGAGGGGCAGAAGGCGAGCTGGCCGTGGGTAACTGTGATGGTGTCAGGGGTGAACACCAGATCCTTGGTTTTGCTCCAGCATGTGGTATCTTTTTTTTTTTTTTTTTTTAAATTTTTTTTGTAGATGGACAACATGTCTTTATTTTATTGCTCTGTATGTGGTGCTGAGGATCGAACCCAGGGCCTCACGCATGCAAGGCAAGCGCTCTACCACTGAGCTACAATCCCAGCCCCAGCATGTGGTATCTTAAAGAAAGGAGGGAAATCTCCTGTATGCCCGGATGCTGAGAAGGAGGGAGATGTGTCTGTGGGTCAGGAAAGAAGGAAAGGGCTATCCGAGAAGAGTCAGGTAGTACCAGGGTGTTAAACAGCTGTGGAAGGACAGAACATTCTGGAAGCCTTTACAACTTTTCAGACCCAGTGTCTGATTTCTTTAGATTGGCTGGGAGCTGCTTGGTATGATTAGAACTACAGTTCCAAAAGGGAAGCATTTCCTATGAGGCTACCACATTTGTGAGTCCACATGGGGAGATGAGATCCTTCTCCTCCAGAAGCTGAATGGGCAGTCAGAGCATCTAGGGAGAGTCTTCCAGTCACATGCTTCCCACAACCGGCCATTGCTACTTTACGCTGGGCCCTTTTCCCCATTCCCTGCAGGTGTCTTTTGTTTTTCTGTTTGTGAAGTGGGTAATGTGGGGCCAGAGAAGCCTTAGTGGCATGATGGGGACAGGGAGGGTGGCTCTGGGTGCTGCACCTAGGCTTCAGGCAGGTGACCTCACTCTTACCCTTTGGAATCCAGGGGTTCTGGGTCCAATTTCACTTGGATAGAGGCTTCTGCTATCTGAGAAAGAAAATTGCAGCTTGCATAGAAAGTGGTTTGATTTTTGAGCCAGAGTAACATTTCTTTCTTTCTTTCTTTTTTTTTTTTGTACTGAGGGTTGAACCCAGGGGTGCTTAACCACTGAGCCACATTCCCAGCCCCCCTTTTAAAATATGTTTTTATTAGAGACAGGGTCTCACTGAATTGCTTAGTGCCTCACTAAATTGCTGAGGCTGGCCTTGAACTCATGATCCTCCTGCCTCAACCTCCTGAGCTGCTGGGATTACAGGCATGCGCCACTGCAAAATTGCAGGACATTCCCAGACAGAGTATGCAGGTGAAGCCACCACGCAGCACAGACTCTTACCGGCAGGGTAATCATTCTAATCCATGTTCTGCCACTTGATGGCCATGTTCAGGGAGGGTGATTTAACTCATCTGAGCTTTAGTTATCTCATCTGCAAGCTGGGAGTTATAACATTTGGCTCGAATCGGCTGCTGTGAGGATGAAGGGAAACAACATGTGTTTGTGGTCACAGTGCCTTGCCCGATGGTCTAGGCACTCAGGAAACATTAGTCCTTGATGTCCTCCTTGCCCTCTGATCCTGCATGGCTTTGAGGCCAGCTCATATTCAGGTGCCACCAGGTGGTCTTTGAGGACTTCGCTTTGCACTCGCCCATCTCTTTCCTCTCTAAAGGGGTGTGTGTGTGCGTGTGGGCGCGTGCATGTACGTGTGTACCAGGACATTGGAAATAGAATTCAAAAGACCTGGCTTTGAATGCTAGCTCAGCAACTTGGTAGCTATAAGATAGCAGGCCAGTAACAACCTCTCTGAACTTTCCTTATCTGTGCAATGGGGCCAATGACACTTTCTTCTGAGGTCACAGAGGTCAGGACAAGGCAGTGCTTCAGAAAAGTTGTTAGGAGTTGTGAAGCCTCCTTCAAAACTTTTTTAAAGTGCTGATTGTTGTTCCCAGTGTTCAAGCCTTCTGATATACAGTAGTTGGTCTGAGGTGGAACCTAGGAAATTGACATTGTATTTTATTATTATTATTTTTTGGTATTGGAGATTGGACCCCAGAGCACTTTATCACTGAGCTATATCCCCAGTCCTTTTTATTTTTCACTTTGAAATAGAGTCTTGCTATGTTGCTTAGACTGGCCTTGAACTTGCAATCCTCCTGCCTCAGCCTCCTGAGCCACTGGAATGACAGGCATGCACCACTGTGCCTGGCGTGAAATCTGCATTTTAAATAAGCAAGCAGGTGATTGTGAGGTGGAGAGTCTGCTGAGAAACTGTCATGTGTGTGATCCTGTGTTGCAGGGCCTTCCCAGACAGAGTATTCATGTGAAGCCACCACATAGCAGAAACACTAGCAAAGCCTCCTCTAGTGCTCCTGAGATCCCCAAGGCCACACCATGCTGCAGTCACCAGGCAGTGCCTGTCCAGCCACTCTCCTGTCCTGTCTCCCACCTGGCCATACTCTGTGCTCCTAAGGCAGCTCCCTTCTGCAGCTGTTGGCCAATCCCAACATCAGAATGCCCTCGTCTGTGATGAGGACACTTCTTCTGAATGCTCTGGAAGGTAGAATATGGGGCTGCAGCTCTCTGCAGCTTGGTGTCACATTTACTACTGGACACTAGAAACACACACATTTCCTCTAGCCAAAAGCTCCTCGACACCTTATCTTTTGGAGGGTGAAAAATATGGTCTGAGCCCTGGGCCAGGGACAGACACCATCCCTCCTCCACAAAGAGCTACTGAGTTCTGGTATTTCTCCTGGGACATCTTTCAAGGGGCTGGGCTGAGCGTAAACCTAGTAATGTGGTAAGCTCATCCTTTCCTTCATCCTTACACATGAAGGCTCCTGCCCTATGATGGCCAGCAGTTCAGGCTGTTGGTGCCCCTCATCGTTCTTTGTAGATAAATGTACCCCTACCTGCATCTAGGGCTTCTGCACCTGAGTCATAATCTTCCTTGCCTTCTAAAGACCTGCTGTCATCCCAGGTGACTTCAGTGTCCTTGTGAATGACCCACCTATCACCCATGCCTCGTGTGTCTTCTGAACTTTTTCAGACACAGTGATATTACCCCACTCCATGTGGTCATTCACACCCTCAGTTTACCCCAAATTCTAGGGGTTCCCAGAGCTGGCTGATCATTAGCACAATTTGAGGAGCTTTAAAATGTGGATTCAGTAGGAAAATACTGATTCTATGGGCTGCATATATTAAGGGTGTTAATTGTGAATTAGAGAGTGACACAGCTGCTGCAGGGCTTGGCCATTGCTAAAGGTCCATGTGCAAGTCCCTAACGTGACGGCTTCCCAGGGCTCACCTGGAAGCTGCATGGAATCTTCAGAAGCAGACGCTGAAGCATGGCCTGCAGCTGTGGGCAGGTGCTGGAAGGAGCTGGCTGGGAAGCAGCTGTTCGCCTCCCACTCATCCATAGGTGGCCCCCACAATGGCCTCCCTTTTATTCTCTACTCATGGGAATGGCTTACTGGCAGAATCTAGCCTGGGACCCTGGAGGGAGGAATCTGGGAAGTCTGGTTCCCAGAGGAGACAGTGAAAAATGATGACAGCGTGTAGAGGTGACAAGAGGCAATGCAGCCCCGCGGCCACCAGGCAAAGCTGGGTCTGAACCCAGATCTGTAGGGCTTCCAACCCACACTCCGTGTCCTCAGCCATGCTGACACCTGTGGAACGGACTCTTCAAGAACTAATGTCTTCCCTGCTCCTGCTGCTCCCTAAAATATCTGAAATCCTTCCAGCCATCAGTGGATATGAAAGACAAGACCATGGGTGGCTAAGAGTGGACTAAACCTTCCTGCACTTCCTTCCTCTGAAGGAATATTTTTTGCTTTAGGATAAACCCAAACACTCAAGGTCTTAGTCTTCAACCTGTGATTCTGAAGCTCCTTTGGAAGCAGAATTCTCCATTCAAATGTCACACAGAACCTCACTACGTGTGATAGGTGCTAGGAACTTCTGGCCTCTGTGCCAGGAAGTCTTCTGTCTGCCCTGGGCAAGCAGGGTGACTATCAGGTTCTGGAGAATGTCAGGCAGAAAAGAAAAGGAGCTTCTTCTCAGTGCAGAAAACCTTGGCATGTGTAGAGTGTTGCGGATTTGAGGTGCTAAGAAAACAAGCTCTATCGGCTGCCCCCCACTCCCGCCTGCATGTGGGTCTTGTAGTTAATAGCCAGACTTCTTTGGAAAGGAGCAGAGCCTCGAAGCTTAATATCTGGGAAGAAAGCTAAACAGAAATGTATGTGCCTTTGACTACACTTTTCCATGGGCCTTGTCCTTTTTACCCAGAGCAGCTCTGGCTGGGAGGACTGGAAACTCTTTGTTGACGAGTTGTGCCCTGGGCCGGGTGGGACCTTCTTTAGGGATCCTTGGAGTTCATAGTTTTGTTCCGTTTTCCTTCTCTAGTTCTGCAGATTCCAGGCTGGAATTTGTGTGTGTACACCTGTGCAGGCCTGTAGACCCATTTAAGTGAGAGAGACACTGGATCCTAAATTCTTCTTGGTAAATTGCAAATATTGTGACAAATGCAATTTCAAATTATTAAGTCCACATGATAGGTGTCTATTAATTTTATTTATCTTGAGTGAGTTAACAGGAACTAGCAGTGGAAAAAAATTATATTTCTGCTCCTCTATAGAGAATAGCTAATTTGGAGAAAGCCCCAAGATACAGTAGTCTAACCTATAGAATATTGCAGCTGAGAGAAACTTTTATTTGCTTTAGTTCAATAAATAAGTTTGGAGCATCTCCCAAGTTCTAGGGAGTCATAAACAAACAAGAAACTGTTCCTGTCCTCAGGGAGTTCAGAGTCTAGTAGGGGCAACAATGAGAATTTGATCAAAGAATAAAAGGTTAGGGCAAGCTATCATTAACTCTTTGAAAAGAGAAAGATTTCTGGAGAAGGCTTCCTGGGGGAAGGTATGTCTGAGTTAAGTTTTGCTGTTAAAAGAATTTAGCAAGGAAAAAAGTTGGAGAAAGACATTACTGTCACAACATGGGCCTATCACCCCAAGAAGTATGTTCAGAAATCCAACAGCCTGAAGGTATAAAGTGGAGGGAGATGGGGAGAAAATGTGAGAAGGGACCAAATGTGAAAACTGAGCTGAGGACAGGACTGAACTTTTCCTCAGTAATGAGGAGCCATTTCAGGGAATAAAGCAGGGCTCATGGAGGATGCACTAGAGGAGGCAAAGCTGGAAGCAGGAGACCCTTCCAAGGAAACTGCAGTGGGTGGGGGATAGCAGCCAGGCAGGGCAACAGGAAGGATGAAGAGTTGATAGATTGTATTAGTTTTCTTTTTGCTGCTATAACAAATGACTACCTATTTAGTGACTTAAAATGACACAGCTTAATTTCCTTACAGCTCTGGAGGCCAAAAGTCCCAAATCAGTTCCACTAGGCTAAAGTCAAGGTCAAAGCTAGTTAAAGTCAAGTCAACAAAAGTGGTTCCTTCTGGAGACTGTAGGGTACAATCTGCTCCCAGATGGCCTTTTCCATCTTCTAGAGGCCACCTGCATTCCTTGGCTCATGGTTTCTTCCTTCATCTTCAATATGTCTTGTTCCAATCTCGGCTTCAGCAAACTACCTTCTGTCCTGTTCTGATCCTCCTGCAACTGTCTTACAAGGACTGTTGTGGACCTTCAGGAACCAGTCGGATGATCTCCCCTTCTCAAGGTCCCTAACTTAGTTACATCTGCAAATTCTCTTTTGCTGTATAAATTAACATTCACAGGTCCCAGGGATTAGGACATGGACATATTCAGAAGGCCATTGTTTAGCTAACCACCTGGATGCAGAGGACTTTGGGAGAGGGAGCCAATACAATTTGGTGACTGACTGGTGGGCGAAGGAGATAAAAAAAGAATAACTGAGGTAACTCCTGTGGTTCGTGCTGTGTGTAGATGGTGGTGCTACCAACTAAGAAGAAGAAGAGTAGCTTTGTGGCCTAAGGGTGGGAGGAGATGGGAAATACTGTTCTCAGTTTTGAGCACATTGAATTTGAGATGTCCAGTAGGCCATCAGGCATATGGAATTCAGAGGAGAGCTCTGGATTGGAAAGAAATCTGTCACTAATGTGCAGTTGGTAATCAAAACTGGGGGTGTGGTTAGGTCATTCAGGGAGAGCATATGAAAGAAGTTCTGGGGCTTTCTGGTACATCAAAATCACCTTGGAATACAGTGGCAGGTTTAGCAAAAACATAGGCAGTCCTATTACATTTGAATTTCAGATAAATGAGCAATAATTCTATAGTCTATGTTTGCTTCAAATATGGAACACACCTGTCTTCCCACCCCTTCTTGTTTATCTTAAATTCAAATTTAGCAGAGTGTCTTGCACTTTATCTGGCAAGCCTGCCTTGGGAGCTTGGTGAAAGGTGCATTCACTGGCCCCATGCCCCAAGGTTCTGGTTCCATAAGTATGGGGATGAGGCCTGAGGCCTGGGAATCTGTACTTCCCAAGCTCCCCAGGAGGCTGTCACATAGCTATAGCTAGGAGGGACACTGAAGGAGAGTGAGGGATGGCTCAGGAATGGGCCCTCGGGCTTTCAGCACTAAGAGAGAGAGAGAAGAGAAGTCAGCACACAAGCTGAGAAGGAAGAGACTGAACAGTAGGCGGCCAATCAGCCATGGGGGTCGGGAGTGTGTCAGGGATGAGCGTCAGAACAGCGAAAGGTGACAACACGGGGCCTGTGGTGACCATCAGATTCATGAACTTCTGTGGACACACCTGCATTCTCATTCCTCTGAGCCCTTCTGCAGCTGTTGGGGGAACCTGGGGACAGTGCCTGCATGTCTCTCTACCTGAGGATGTTTCCTGCACAGGTGGGCGGTAGCAAGCCTGACGTAGAAGTGCAGGAGCGTGCGTGCTTCGGGGGCCCCTCCCCAGCGAAGTGCAAGCTGGGGCTCAATGATCCAACCTCCTGGACTCTAAGACCTCGAACCTCTTTGCTTCCCAGAGGGTCCTGGAGGAATAGTGCCTTGTCACTCACACTGGTAACCTTCTCATTAATCACACTTGGTCGCTTTTATCCCTTCCCGGGCTCACTCCTCTCCCTGCTCCTCAATCCTTCCTGGAATCACCTCTCGATTATATTCCATGCACCATGACCTTGCACCATGACCTTGCAGCAGGGGCTGCTTCTTGGGGGGACTCAGACCAAGACTTCAGAGATGGCTATATCCATGGAGTCACAGAACAGCTAATGTTCTTGCATTTCATCATGACACTCGCACATCTCAGAGGAGGAAGGAGACGAAGCTTCCTGAGCACTCCTGCTACCTGGCTCTGCTGTCTCATTCCATCTTCACGACACCACAGGGAATGAGTATGTCCGTCTTTCATATGAAGACACTGGGGCTTAGGAAAGATAAGCAACCTGCTAAGGTCTCCCCACTCAGCTGCTGGTGGAGCCAGCACTTGTTGCTGACAGACACAGGACAGGGATTTGAAGATGGCACTCACATTCCAACATGCTTTTTCCTTCTCTAGCCAGGCTCTGCATCACATTTTGTTTAGAAGGTACTTTGAGGGCCACAGCTCCCTGAACTCTCGGCTCTTGGGTGACATTCTTGGTCTGCATCCCCAGTGAAATGTAGCACCCAGGCCTGGTACCTTTTCAAACGAAGTCTGAGCCCTGTGTCCATCACCTCTGTTGACCTGAACATTATACATCGGTCTCTGACCCCAGGATCACATTCACTTTTGAGACAGCCACAGCCCTGTGTGGGCTCATATGAAGCTCTGGGGTTACCTAAAACCCCTGGGTCCTTTTCACATGGACTGCTGCCAACTCAGGATGCTGGGGGTGTGGGTGTAGATAAGGAACTAATAATACTCATCCCCAATGCAGGTCTGGACATTTATTGGAACTGTGATTTTCATAATTTGGGCTAATATGAAAACAAAAAGAAATGCAATAGGTGTTGATGCCTCTCTATGGCCATTTATTGATGATTCACAGATTCATATTCATACACGTCATGTCCCAAACAGATCACTAATTCCTTAGGGACAGAAAACATGCTGCATCTCTCCTGTATTGTCCACAGGACCTGGCATGAAGGATTGTAAACAGTAGGTGCCTGACAGGCATTCCTGTTGCCTGACTGAGGAACAAAGGCTCCACTTGCTGTCCCCTGATACTGCCCGCACCCTTGATGGTACCCCCAGCAACCGGCTGACTCTGGTGCCTCATTTGGATCCCCTGCAGAGTAGCTTCTTCGGGCAGTGATGGCCGGAGGGTGGGGTGAACGAGCCAGCCCTCACCCTGGAGCCAAGAGAACTGGTCTGCAGCCAACTGCAGCACGTGGCCACGTGCAGTTCCCTCACCTGTAGACGAGGACAGTAAAAATAGGTAATAAGTATTGAACCCACACTATAAAATGTGACCTATCCTTTATGCCTGAAATCTCGACCCAGTGAATTACGAATAATGAGCATCTCTATTTTTCAGACAAAACAAAATCTGAAACTCAGATTAGTTTAATTTATTTGATCCAGGTTACAAAAAAGAGAGTGGCAGAGCTGTCATTGGATCCCTAGCATTCTGCTCTGCCCTGAGCTTAGACATAACAAATCTACTCAATGCTCACCTCCTAGAATACTGCACAGGTAAATGGAAACTCACAGGAAAAGTGACTACCACCCTGCCTGGCACGCAGCTGGTGCTCAGGAAGTGCTAGTCCTCTTCCTGGACGCCTCTCAGCCCTTACTTTCCCCCTTGCCTTAAGGCAATGCTAGAACCAAGGAGTGGAAATAACAGGAGATTTATTTTATTTTATTTTTCTAAAATATTTTTTAGTTGTAGATGGACACTATTATTTATTTATTTGTTTTTTTATTTATTTATTTTTATGTGGTGCTGAGGATCAAATCCGGTACCTTCACGTGCTAGGCAAGCACTCTACCACTGAGCTACAATCCCAGCTCCAGGAGATTTATTTTTAATACAGTCAAAAGAACTTTCTGACAATTTGAGTCGTCTGGGAGAGACCTCAGTTCTTAGAAGAGGAAGACAGAGCCTGCCAGCCAGCTCCTGGTGGTGGGACTCCTGTCTCGCGTTGGAGCAATTAGGGTGACCAGGGAAAGGTTGGCCAGGAGCCTGAGGACCTTCAAGGAGAGTTTGTTCATTCATAGAGTCATCTCCCCTCCTGTGTCTCCACAAGATCCCTCACCACCTCACATCCCCTGGTATCTGTCACTTACTTCTCCCCATGCTCACTACTGCCACCACTCCAGCCCCTGGCCGCTCCCCTGGACCTTGGCATTGGCCATGTAGCCGAGAGTTTGATCTCTCTTGACCTTCTTGTCCACCCACACACTGCACTCTGTGAGTCTTTCTGAAATACCATGTGATGGTGCCCACCCCAGCTCAGGACATGCAGAGCCCTTCCATCATGGCAGGAACAGATCATAAGAGACCTTTAGCGGCCTCTTTGCCACAGTCATCCAAGCCCCCCCAGGACCATCAGAGCAGGAGCAGGACTTTGCTCATGTGTTCCCCTCTGCCCGGACCCATTCCCACCGTCTCTCTCTCTGGCTAACTTTTTTTCCACCTTCTAATCTCAGCCTATACGTTTCCTTCTCTTGGACGCTGACCTTGATCACTCCCTTTCCTACCTCTCCACCCCAGTTGGTGGGCTGAGTTGGCCTGTCCCATGCCATCAGAACTCACTTTTTGCCTCCTCTCTAGGGCGTGCCCCTGAGCCGTGCACCACAAGCCTTTCTGAGTTCTCTGAGCCCCAGCAAACCCTGGCCTGAGTGAGTCAAGGGGGGCTTCCTGAAGGAAGAATTGCTGAAGTGGAGTTTTAAGTCTCAGTAGAAGGTAGGAAACCCAACAGGGAAGGAGAAAGATGCTCGGCCATAGATCTGAATGGGCAAGGCATGCTGGGAAGAGCCGGAGGCTGAGCCAAGCCTCCTGGGCCTTGCAGTCAGCTGCCATGCTGCTGAGTGGGAGGAGGATGCATGGAGGTCTCCCAGGTTCCTGGAAGGGTGCTAGTGGGAGGCAGTGCCTTGTGGAAATGTGGGAGGACCAGGTAGGAGGTGCACTGAGATGAAGAGGCTGGTTAAGAGCCTGTTGGACTTGAGTGAAAATTGAAAATTTCTCAGTGGGAAGGGCACCCAAGGTGGGGAGAACAGCACAGATAAAGGCCAAGAGACCAGAGTGGGCCATAGGCAGATGGGACAAAGGGGATACCTGGCTGGGACATAGGACGGAGAAGGGAAGGACAGGTGGGTCAGAGAAGGTTCCTGAGGTGACCAAACCTGAGAGTCAATCATGGGCAGACCTGTGCTAAGTGGTCTCTTGAACATCACCTATCTTTCCAGCAATCCTGCACGAGCTCCACCTTACGGATGAGCACACTGAGGATCAGAGGAGATAAAGGACAGGGCCTGGGACACAGTATTGCTCAGTATACAGCATGAATGGATGGATAACTGCACGCAAGCCCAAGCATGTCTGGCTTTTGGCTTGGGCTCTGTCCTGTCCTGTGCCATGTTGTAGAATTCTGCCCACCTCAACAATGATAGTCCCAATGGTAAGGAGGATGAATAGCATGACTTCCCCTGAGCCTGATGTGCCAGTGGCTTTGAGCAACCGTGTGCCCCCAAACCGAGTCCTCCCCTTCATTTCCTCCAAGGCACTTCCCCCAACCGCTGCCCTTCCCAGAACCTGGGAGGCCTCCACGGCTCCTCCTTTCCGTTTGCCCAGGGTGCCACTGTCTGCAAGGATCACATTGAGTCTTAGCTCAGCCTCCTGCATCCCTCCAAGTCAGGAGCTCACAGGACATGTGCTTTCTCCCTTCCAGAATCTTCCCTGACTGCTCCTGGGGCAGCTCCATACCAGCTGTCCTTTTGAAGGTGCTGTTTGCTTTTCCTGCCTCAAGTTTTATCATTTTCTCCAGGAAAATATTTGTGTTCCCATTACTTTAATCATGCGTCTTGGGTCCAGCGGGGAGGTCTTGGAAGAGAATTAGTCCTGTGTTTTGTTTGCTGTACTGGGAGAACAAACAGGCTTGTTTGATTTACCTGTGTTTTCCCAGTAGGTGGACCCCTTGGAGCAAACACTGAGCAGACCTGCTTCCTGCCCTTGGACCTGGAGTTGACTGTGGAACATTTCAAACTGAGAGGGTTTTGCTAATGCTGGCGCTGGCCGGGTGGGCCAGGCTGCTCTCTGGGTTTCCTTAGAGCATGAGCTCCTTCAGCACACCAGCCACCTGGACCCGAACTGAGCAGCCCTTGAGTCCAGGGACCATTCAGTCTTCCTCAAATAGCACTCTGGCCCTGAAACATTTAAATGGATTGATCTAGGAGTGAGACTTCAGAATGAAAGTTTCCAGAGATGAAGGGGTGGGATTAGATAAGAGCCTATGACCAAGAAGAAACCTAAATTTGTTGAGGTGCAAAGGGCCGGGTTTTGGAGCCACACAGAACTGGCTCAAATTCAGTGATGGATCAGCTACTTACGTTTGGGATGCTCAGGGTTGAGAGTTGCTTCCTTCATTCTGCAGTGAGCAAAGAGCCCTTCCTATGAGCCATCACTAGTTAAGGTGTTAGGATGTTTCAGTGAACGAAATACATAATAATCTCCTCTCTTTGGAGCTTGTGATCCAGTAGAAGGAGACAGACATAAGAAAACCATGTAGCGAGTTAGAAAGGGACTGAGAAACATAGGATGAGGGTGTTTGGAAAGGTGTTATGGATGGGGTGGGGTGCAGTGTAGATAGGGTGGTCGGGGTGGACCTTGTGAAGAAGGTGATATTGAGTAACGACTTGAAGGAGGGAGAGTAGAGTACTTAATTTTAGGACTGAGTCCAACCCCAAACTCTTGTGCCTGTACCAACTCTCTCCCAGTCGAACAAGACCAGGGAACTGCACAGTGGTGCTCCCTAAGTGGCAATTTTTCTCCCATCTTCCTTCTTATGGAGTCTTAGGTATTCGTCTGAGTGGAAGACAGACAAGAGGATGGTGTTGGAGACCCCAGCAGGGCACCCTTGCCAGAGCAAGGTGGATATAAGGTGGGAAGTCTGGAGAGCAGGTTGTCACCAAGATGGCTATGACTGACCTTGAGTTTGGAGTGAACTCTGGTGGGGGATTGGTGTTAGATTGGGGTGGGTTGAGGTGGCTGGGGAAACTAAGGCTCATATATTGACACTCACTGCGTTCCCTGAATTTGCTCTGGAGACAAATGAGTCAAACAAACCTTTATGGAGGGCCTACTAGGAGCCAGGTGCTTCTGGGTACTCTCCAATTCAGGTCGTTCTCATAGCAGTCCTCTGAGGCAGGCAATGGCATCCCCATTTTACAGCTAAGGAAGTGGAGGCTCAGAGTGGAGGCTCATATGAGTGAAAAGTTCATGTGTTGCTGGCGGGCTGGGATATAGATTTGGATCTGTCTGATTCCACAGACTAGTCATTTTTTACTTCGTGATTGTGGTCAATCATCCCATCTGAACAATCAATCACTATCACTGTCAACATCATCATCAATAGTACCATCAGCCTCAGCATGAATGGCCCTGTGGTTGCAGGCAGCAGGGTAGCAGGGTGGAGCCCCAACCCCACCACTTAGATGGTTTCGAGCAAGTCAGAGCATCTCTCTCAGCTTTCTTATCTATAAAATGGGCATAAATATCTTGACCCCAGAGGGTAGGAAAAGTGTTGAAATCAGCGATCTGTAAACTGCTCTTGTCAAGATCATCAGTGACCTCCATAACTGTCGTCATGTTTTGTGTCCTCCAGGAACATCTGATGCTTCTAGCCACTTCCTCCTCTTACCTCTGTGACCCTTTCTTTCTAACTCTCTGATCTGTCCTCCTTTGCTGGCGCTCTCTTCCACGGGACCTCTAAATCTTTGCATCTTCCAGAGCTTGGAGGAAGCCTCTCTTTCTTCATTCAAGCTCTCAAACTGCTTCCTCCCCGATCCAAGCACCAATGGGCCTCCCTTGGAATACCTTACCAATCTCACACCACCAGGGTACAGTCAGGAAAATGACCACAGAGCAAATTGTGGGGACTGCCTCTCTCCCAGGAAATAGGCCCCTCCCAGGACAATATGGGACTAAAAACAATCTTTTCAAAGAGGAATTATGGGGCCAATCCTAGTCAGAGTTTTTGCAGGAAGTTTGGAGGTCTCTGCTCTTTTAATCTTCAGCCCTTTAACCTTTCTGTTGCTCTCTGGGTCTGGATTGACTCAAGTGGCCAGAGCCCTCCGACAACCCTCCACCCCAGACACATCTATACTGAGATATCAGTGACAGGGACTCTCTTAAAGAGTGGCCCCCATGCTGGCACAGTGGTGCATGCCTGTAATCCCAGCAGCTCGGGAGGCTGAGGCAGGAGGATAGCAAGTTCAAAAACAGTCTCAGCACAAATGATGCGCTAAGCAACTCAGTGAGACCCTGTCTCTACATAAAACACAAAATAGGGCTGAGAATGTGGCTCAGTGGCTCAGAGTTCCCCTGAGTTCAATCCTCAGTACCAAAAAAAAAAAAGTGGCCCCCACTAATTGGGTTTCTATTTAGCAAAGAACTAAGTAGAGCCTTGGAGAGAGAACTCCAGTTAGGGGCTGGGGACATTTGCAGGATGCTTTCCTGGAAACTCTGAAATAGTGCCCCTTGGGGGGTTACTGTTTCTGCCCCCACACTGGGGGCTCATTCTGTGACAGATGGTCCCTGTTGGCCTGTTCTCACACACACGAGCAGAGGAATTTGTTGAGGTCCTCTTGGCCTCAGGAGCATTTTGAATTAGATGCCAGGAAGAACAGATTGCCTGCCCTTATTCTGGGGGCCGTGGGTGGATGGGTTTGAGAGAGCGTTTCCAAGAACGCTTCCCTTACGTGTTCAGGATGCGCTGCACTTCCCTCTCTGCTCTTTTGAGGCTGGCATAAGTATGAGAGTTGCTTTGGGGGTAACGTCTGTGCTGTCTCTGTCCCCAGAGCTCAGGAGCAGTGTGTGTGTGTGGGGGTGGGTGAGTCACTTTTGGCATTGTCCTTTGTGCCCTTTGCATAGGGCTACCCAAATGGTAATACTACCATCTGCTTCCCACTGCCCTGTTAGCATTCTAAAATAGCTCAGTGCGATGGGGCCATTCCCTTGCTCAAGAACCCCGAAGTCTTCCATGGCCCACGGGATAAAGTCCAGGCTTCAGTTTCATATGCAAAGTCCCTACAATCTGGCCTTTGTTGGCTTTTCCAACCACATCCCTCACTCTTTCTCTACCCAAGGTGTCCCCTCCAGACTGACAGGTCTAGCCTCCTTTCTCAGGATTCACTGGCATCGTGGCTGTGTCCACACTGCTGCATTGGTTAAGTGCCCTTCTCTCCCGCTTGCTCCCTATCTTAACTACTCCCTGTTCTTTCAGGCAGCTCGAGTCCAATCTTCTGAACTCCTGCCTCCTTTCCTTGGAAGTCTTTTTTGGTCCCTCTGTTCATTTGCCCCTGGCCTCATATGACCATCCAGAGGTCCTCTTGTGTCCTCTCCTGTGAGGGAGGGTTAGTGACAAGGGGACACTGTGTAGTCAGGGAATGGGGAACTACAAGTGTAGTACAGCGCCCCGGGCTGGGGTCAGGAGCACCATCATTGCCCAGACCTGAAGAAACGAGGGGAGGAAATTGCCAAGGAAATCTGGAAGGAGAGGCTAAAGAAGATTCAGGCCATGACCTTCCATGGAGAGGTGTGGTCAACTTGGGGATAGCTTCCTAGGAGGGAGTTAGGAGTAGGAACTACCTTGCTGACCTACCCATCTCTCGCTTGGCCTTTCATTGGCCAAGACACTTGGAAACATCTCTGCAGGTCAGTCTCTCAGGGCAGGCAGAAGAGTGGGGAGGGTGGAAAGGAAGAGAAAAGGATTATACCTCAGCTGAGGGTTTCTTTTTTTCTTTTCTTTTCTTTTCTTTTTTTTGGTACTGGAGCTTGAACTCAGGGGCACTCGACCACTGAGCCACATCCCCAGCCCTTCAGCTGAGGTTTTCTGATGGGTAGGTTGTGAAGTCTGTCCCAAGTAGGAAGGTTCCTTGGATTAAGCTGATCAGCTTTGTTTCCTAGATAGGAAAATAGAGGCTCAGAGCAGGTGCATGCTGGACTGAGACCACACAGTAAGGCAGTGTCAGACTGAGACAAGAGTAAGTATAAACCCCACTGTTCCTGGGGCAATTGGTTCTTTGGAACAGAGTAAGTTACACACTACAGATCTGAGCTTCAGCCTTACTGGTCATGCTGGCTGTTTGGTAACTGGTGAGATGCCCTAATGGGAGTCTGTTTGCATGTGGTTGTGGTGGATCCAAATGAATGCTTCCCAGCCGTAAGTGAACTGAAGCTACGAACACAGCATGGCGGGTGGTTTTTCAAGTCAGATACTCACCTGACTCCCTGGACTCAGAATTGAATACCAGGGGCAGTGTGTGTGTGTGTGTGTGTGTGTGTGTGTGTGTGTGTGTGTGTGTGTGTTAAGGACAGAGATCTATAGAAGACTCTGAAAGAGCTGTTTCACTAAATTTAGAAAAACCTGGAATCTAAGCATTCCTGGGATCCTCTAGTGGATCATAACACAGAAAGAACCTAGGAAGGAAATCCTCCCCACCCAACCACAGTCTTACTTTATCTTAATTCACTTTCACCTAATTTCTTTCTATCTTTTATGGAAAATTAAGACAGTTGTGTAGTGTTTTTAAATTTTGAAACATTCATATTTATTTCTCTTTATATCTCCCAGTAAGTCTGTGAAGGAGGCAGGGCAGAGATTACAGAAGAAGGAATAAGTCAGAGAGGTCCAGTAAATGGCCCAAGACTCCACAGGGTTAGGGTTAGGGCAATGGAGCCAAGCAGTAGACCTGACTCTGAAGACCCTGACCTTTTGAGAGTGCCATGTCTGGACTCTCCCTCAATGAACACTTTTTTTCTCTGAATCTTTTCCCATTTTTCTCTCTCCTTCTTTTAGTTCTACTCTTTCTTCATCTCCATCTTTCCCCTTCTTTATCTCCATCTTCCACCCTCTCTTTTCTCTCTTTCTTTCTTCTTCTCCTTGCTCTTTGGAAACGCCAGTTTCTGTTATGCGTAAAGCATCATTGCTTGCTTCTTTTTTTTTTTTAAATATTTTGTTTTAGTTGTAGATGAACACAATATCTTTATTTAGTTTATGAGGTGCTGAGGATCGAACCCAGTGCCTCACGTATGCGAGGCAAGCGCTCAACCGCTGAGCCATAACCCCAGCCCCCATTGCTTGCTTCTTGATATTGAGAGTGACTGTCTGGAGGTAGATTTGTTGGGATACCCCCTGGAGGAAATAACTTTTTGTTTCGTGCACCAACTAAGGAGCTGTTTGCAGACAGTACATGGAAATCACAAGCACCATAAGTCATTGAGCAATCTTTCCTTGAACCAATTAGACTCTGACATCTGCTTACTGTTTAATTATCTTCTGACTGAGGAAATGGAAAAGTTGACAAATAGTTTAACCCAACAAGAGTCAGGTTCCTTATTCTACCCCCCACCCCTTGTGAACAGTGTTTATAGAATACCAATCTGCCAACATCTCCCAGTCTCTCTGGGACACTGGCAAAAAATATAGACAAATATTTATATTCCATGAACTCAAGATGGTTTTCATACTTTTTTTTCATGTTTAACTGATTTCAAATGAACGACAATGGCCCTTAATGTGGTTACAAGAATTTGCCATTAATTTTCACTTGAAATTGGATCCAGCTGGTATATATGCCTACACTGTATTCTAGTTCTTAATGATCTGCCTTCCAAAAACATGGGCCATTTCCTGCTGGCTGACTGGCACAACTTAGTGGGGGCATTGGTCTCTTATTACATGTGAATGAAAATTAAGTTCAGAATATCACTCCTTTTTTGGAACTCCTTGCACATGGCATTTGGGTCTGGGAGGCTGGGTGAGGGTACTAGGAGGGAGGCAAGCTTGGCATGCTGTTATGGTCTAGATATGACCAGAAGCTCCTTCAATGCAGAAATGTTCAATGGTGAAATGATTGGATTATGAGAGCTGAAACCCAATCAGTCCATCTTAGTTCGAATGGACTGACTGGGTGGTAACTATAGGCAGATGAGGCATGGCTGAAGGAGGTGGGTCACTGGGGTTTGCCCTGGGAGGGTGCATGCTCCCTGCGGACCCTTCCCCTTTCTCTCTGCTTCCTGGCTGCCTTGAACGGAGCAGTGGTTCTTCTCCATGCTCATTCACCATGATGCTCTGCCTCACCTCAGGCCCAGAGCAATGGAGCCAGCTGACCGTGAACTGAACCTCTGAAACCATGAGCCAAAATAGACTTTTCCTCCTCTAAGTTGTTTTGGTCAGGTATTTTGGTCACCGTGATGAAAAGCTGACAAACACACAGGCCATCCTTCCTTAGTGGCAAAGACACTGGCTCCAGTGCCAAGCAGGAGACAACGCTGGGTTGCCAGGGAACATGGGAGTGTGGTCCAAGGTCTCAGAGCATTTAGAAACTCTTCTGGTGCCTTCTACCATAGTGTTTGAGTGCATCAGAGTAATGGCTGAGGTTCTTTGTGAGGTTCCATGCCTTCCCTGTGAGGTCTAATAAGAGAGGGACCATGACATAAAGGGAGGAGTTAACCCAGAGGTGGGGAACATCATGTGACTTTGGTGGCACTCAGTGTTTTTTTTTTTAAAATACCTTTATTTTGTTTATTTATTTTTATGTGGTGCTGGTAATCGAATCCAGTGCCTCACGCATGCTATGTAAGCACTCTGCCACTGAGCCACAACCCCAGCCCCCTAAGCTTCTTTTTAATTAATGACTTATTGAACACTTGTAGGAAATAAGTGCTAAACTGTATGGAGTGTTGGTAAAGAGACTTAGTGAAACTGGAGATAGGGTGGACCTATGAATAAAAGGTTAGAGCACACGGGCGTGAGTAGGTTTTATATCTCTATGACTGCCCAAAGAATAAGGCTTCTTGGACTGTTGTGAAGGACAGACGTGCAGCTGCTTCCCGAACACACTGAGGAAGAGTTCCTTGATTGACTAGTGATGTCTGCCCTGTGTAGACATCCAGTACGCATCCTGTGGACACATCCAGAGTAAGGGATGGCTGTAATTATGTCAAGAAACTTGGATTGGATGATCTTCCAGGTTTCTTTTAATTCTATTTTTGTAATAAAGAGTAACTAAAGCTAACCTCCATCTGAGTTAAACACACCGGCACTTGAGACCTGGAAAGCCAGAGCGGGAGGCCCAGGGAATATGCCCCACCCTGAATGTGCACAACCGAATCTGTCAACCTGCAGATTTGGAACCAAGTCCAGGGTACACCCAATATCCTGAATTTCTGACAGGGAAATTCAGGAAGGATCATGCTTTGAATGGCAAGGACTTAAGCAGCACTTGACTCTGGACTAGCATCCCTTCGCTGAGGTGCCCACACAAGGGTCCTCAATGCAAATGTGAGTTGTCAAATCCATGGGGCAGCTCTTGAGCTGGGCCACGGGGTTGGACTGATGCCAGATATATCCTCCAACCAGGACAGAAGGCCCAGCTCTCTGCATTGGGGACACCAGTGCCCCATTTCAGATGATCATTAAAGCAGGGAAAGAACCTTTCTTGTTCTTATGAGGGTTAGAATTGCACGCATTCGGGTTGGAATTCAGTCACATTACTTGACTTTGAGCAAGTTACTTAACCTCCCTGAGTCAAAGTCTTTATACCTGTGAAAAAGGGATGATAAACATTCTTGCTTTTCAGAATAGTTGGTAAACTAAAAATAAACAATGGAGTAAAATGCTTGGTATGGTGAGTAGTGAAGTTGGAGTTTCCAATTTCCTTCTTTGCTCTTCTGAAGAATTGTAATGGGCTATTTTTTTGCTATCCAATGCAGAAATGTAACCATTTTAGATTCTCCTTGATGTAATGGCATAATCCATAAAAATGGATTCGATATTTAATGTGATGCCTTCCCCACATAGGATAAAATAGGAAATTGTATTTGTTATTAAGTAGCGTTCTTTCCTGATACCACAAAAAACAACTACTAAAACAGACTTCAAAACTTTTTCTCTCAAACACGTCAGCACCCAGAGCTCTTCAGGCAACACAGACAAACTTAAAAATTTGAAGCAAACTTCAGATGTCTCCGTTGTGACTTGGCATTAGCGAAATCATCGATAAGTTTCGCAACTTCTGCCGCCTTGTGTCTGCAGCAAGGGGTGTTAATTCTGTTAAATGCTGTTGTCACAGAGTGTTCCTTAAATAGTTTTTAATTGGTTTTAATTTGGAGAAAAATGTTCTGCTTAGGATGCAGGGGCAGGAATTGTCAAAAATAAAACTAACAGATCATATTCTATGGGAAAAACTTGTAGATCTGCTGTATCATTCTATTCTGCCTCGAATAGATACTTTTCATTTTGTCAATTTCACTTGTTAATGATCTTCACAGAGCAGTCATTTAATTAACTGGTAATGCTGCCGATGGATCTTTGGGATATTCCTTTTCTACCTTCGATGTGTTCTTCACAGAGGACTTTCCACCTCCATGAATTAATTAGGATGGCAGGAAAAACGCAAACAAGTCAGCCATTGCACTTCACCCTGAAATCTTAGGTCTCTTTAAGCAATTAATGTTATCAATGATCTGTGAAAAGAAGAAGCAATAGCAAATCTATCTTTTCGAAAAATCTGTTGAAGGTCAACTGTCATCCTAACAGTACTGACAATCAGGAAGTTGACAGGTGGGAGCAAATGATGTGACGATATTTTTGTTTTCATGGTATGTTGGCAAAATTTTAGCCAAAGCTGTCCTTTTTTAAAAAAAAGATTGAGAAATGTAGATATTTTCAACTGTATTTTAAGATATTAGCATAGTTCTATATGCATAAATGCATTATTCTATTAAAGATTTCTGTATCCCTTCAGCTAAGGGAGCAACAGCCGCTCCAACAGCTCTGTCTTTGCAAATGCCAGCCAAGGCGCCCACATTCTCTTGGCTGTAAAGGCAGCAGAGGTCAATATGCTATCCTAGGAACTGCCAAAGAATAGCCCCAATCGCATCGCATAGAGCATTTCAGGCATGCCATGCTCTGTTCAAATGGCATCTGGTGTAAAATATGTATTAGAAACATATTCTTTTCCAAAATAGAGAAAATCTGAATTATGCAGGGAGAAAATTGTCAAGTACAGTTACACTGTGATATGTCTACACCCGTGTACTATGTAATATGTCCTCGCATTTGCTTAGCCAATAAGACATTAAGAGGTGGGATTTGAACATTCCTGTCTAACAGGCGGAGGTATTTAGTACTCCCTAAGTCACTGGATACGGGATTGGTGGCTTGAGTATTAAAGGTGTTTTGCTCACATGATTCTCATGAAAGTCTGAGTGGAATTCTATTCAAGGGCCATTTTATTTATTTATTAAGACAAACTTTATTCCAAACAACTACTACAAAAGTATGTTAACTGAAACATTTAAGAGATTTCATTTAAAATCATATATTCGTACAACTCAAACCTTCCAACAAAAATAGCTCTGTGTGCTTAACCAACTTCAATAACAGAACTTCCAGAGGAAATTTGTAAAGACACTCCCCTCACGATTTGGGAGCCATTTAGGCAAGCAAATATTTAATATTTGGCCAAAAAGAGCATTTAAAAACTAAAAGTCTTCAAATTTGGAAAGAATGTCTATTGAATTCTTTGATATGCATGTGTTTGCACATGAGAAAATAGAGAAATACTTTAATTTGAAATAAACCCAGTCTGAGTGCTTACCCTTCCATCAATGCAATCTCCTGGGTAGCCATAACTGAAGGGCAGTTCTACTTACTCTCCAATGGTATCATGTGTATTAAAACCCCTCTGCCAATGGAATAGCCACTCCTAGTAACATAAAAACTTTCCATTCATCCAAGGTCCCTAGCACTTCACGGACCTGAAACAGTGTACCACCCTAGGTTGACATGGGCCCCTGGGTAGCCCATCCTCCTCACCTGGTGACCAAAGCCCCTATGGCCTGGTCCCAGCACTGGGCCCAGCTCTCTGCTACCCAATCCCTCTCTGAAACCCAGCTGCTTTTGTGTCCTGAGCAGGACCCCTGTCCTCTGCCCCTGGTCCCCCACCTCATGGTCCCCTACTCTGCTATTCTCTCTGCTCCTCTGCCTGCACTAGTCCTATGCATCCTTTAAGACCCAACCTGGACCCTATCAGTGGGGTCCTGGCAGGAAGCAGAAGATGCCTCCGGAACACTGCTGATAAGGCCGTGCCCAGGTATGGGGAGAGTGACAAGAGACATGGCTGCACACTAGGTCTGCTGACAGCTGGGCTTGTTCCTGGCCCTGAGGTAGAGAACGGGGAACCATGGCTTAAGTGACAGCCACAGCTGCCACTAGAGGCACCTGGCCACTGCTCACCCTCTGCCTGCTGGAGAGGAAGCCAGAGCTCTTTCCTCTCGCTGTCCATCCCCTGCTGTGGCTTGACTTTGGTCAAACTGAACTTGAAGGTAAAGATGCAGCCCTCATAGGGAGCCCCTGCTGAATCCAGCCCAGAGAGCCCCTCTTGTCTCTGATCTGTGGGAGCACTTCCGGCCTGAACGCACACTTGGCCTTGAGTAGCATTACTGCTTCTCAGTGCTGTGGTGCAAGGTGGTCATTCTTGCATGTTTGCCTCCTGTCTCCGCCTTACTGTGTAAGCTCTGGAAAGCAAAGACGTGAGCTTATTTTCTGTATTTTCCACATGGAAACAAAATATCCTGGAATGTCTTTGTTGTGTTGGTTTTGAACCCCACCCTCTTTCCTAACACCTTCAGGGTATCAAGATCTGGACCTGGGGTGCTGGTAGTTTTTTTGGGTAGTGGTGTTGCATATTGAGCCGAGGGCAAGGATGCTGAGGCTTCTGGGCCTGTGGAGAATTTTCACGAGATGCAAGAGGAAGTAAAAGCCCAGGAGGAGGCAGAGGGGAGCAGAAGATCACCCTGTGGAGCAGTTGGTGAGGGATGGGGATCCTCCCCAGAAGAACAGGGGCAGCGACAGGAATCCAAGTGGCATGTGACTTGGAAGGGGAGGATTAGGGGGTCCTGAACAAGTGAGTCACTATCAGGAAGACAAGGGAAGGGACTTGGGTTCAAGGTTAAAGAGGGTGCCAACTCTATTCCAGACAGATACTGACCAGTAGGGGAGCCACTAGCCTTCTGTGGCTGTTTAGATTTAAATTAACTAAAATTAAGGCAAACTAAGGGTGCAGTTTGTCACACAAGGCATATTCCCAGTGTTGGCCAGGGCAGATGAGAGCCTTGCCGTCATCAGAGAACCTTTTCCTGTACAGCTTAGTCCAGAACATCCTAGAGATTCTAGAGTCCTAACAAGGCAAATAAAAACAAAACCCCCTAAACAGAAAACCTGTTTGTGTGACTGGATCTTGTCTTATCTGTTCTGGTATCCCACACCCCTATTTTGCTAGTGAATAATTGTGTGACAAATTTCCAAACCTCAGTCTCCTCATCTAGAAAATGAGACTGGATGGAGGAGGTGAAGGTGTCTTGCATGGTCATAGAGGCATGGCAGGTGCTCTTTACTAAGCTTTAGTCCCTGACCTCCCTTACCACAATAGTGATGTGAACTAGCCTAGGTGGACACTTGTTCTTGCTGGCTAAAAGGTTTGCTGGGACTGCCTCCTGCAATTCTCACAGTAATGGCAAGAAGATCGTATCATTGCTCCCACTTTGCAGATAAGAAAACAGCTTCAGTAAGATTGAAACAGGTGCTCAATGTCAGGTAGTGGTGGAACCCAATCTGTAACTGTGATTAAAACTCACACATTGCTGTTTCCTCTGTCTTATTCTGTTAAGAATATCATGTTAGTTTTCATTTGAATCGTGCAATCTGCCTGGCATGGGTCTGAACCAGTGCTTGCTAACTGGCACATACATTTTGATAAGCTTCAATAAAAAACATTTAAAATTTGTTTAGCAGCAGATTTTTGACTTTAACATTTGCTCCTCAGCAGGGGTCTTGAAAACCAATCCTAATGTTCCATCTCTGTCTTTAATTCAGTGCATTGCTTGCAGAGAGCTTTGCTTCCAGAGAGTTTTAGGATCATCAGGCTCTTAGGTGGAGAAAGAAGAGGTTGGTTCTTGTTTGAGGAAACTCTAAAATCACAGAAAGTAACAGAACTCTGCTTGGCTTTGAATGAAGATGGCGGTCAGGAGTTGAGTGTGTACTTGGAATTTCAGTATTTTTAATGACAGAGACAAAGGCCTGGGGGTGGTTTTGAGGACTGAATGGATATATCTAAGATACCCACCCAATAACTGGAACACAGATGCCCTGAGCAAACACTCTCATTCCCTACCCAAGGAAGCCTCCGGGTCACTCTGATCCCTTTGATTGTTAAAGGAGATGAGCTCATATTGTCCAGATCACACAGTTTTAAAGAAATGAAAGCCATGTCAAGGAAATTATGCTAATCATGTTAATTTCTACCTTGATTATAAAGTTTCCAATCTCCTAGTGCATATATTAATATAAACTAGAGCTTCAGAGGTAAGAGAAGATGCCAAACTCAGGTCTTCCTTCTGGCCTCTTCCAGAACTGGGCTCTGAGCTCTCTACTCCCTGCCTAATATGGGTGGCCCTGAGTGACCAGAGGGTCTGCTTGCCAAGTCCTGGCTAATGATACCAGCAAACCTGGGGGATTCCTGGGCTGGCACTGAGATAGTTTAAAAGAAAAATAAAACCATGTGAGAACAGATGTAGTGCTTGGGGTTCAGAGAGGTGATGAAGGCTGGAGGTACTTCCGTGGCCTGAAGTCAGGTGGCATCAGCCTGAAGAGAATACTGAGGTTCACTGCACCAGCCTTTCCCAGCCCCTCCTGATCTCTTCATAGGCTGCTGTCCATTTTTTTGGGGGGGTGGGGTACCAGGGATTGAGCTCAGGGGCACTCAAACACTGAGCCACATCCCCAGCCCTATTTTGTGTTTTACGTAGAGACAGGGTCTCACTGAGTTGCTTAGCGCATCACCGTTGCTGAGGCTGGCTTTGCCCTTGCGATCCTCCTGCCTCAGCCTCCCAAGTTACTGGGATTATAAGGGTGTCCTACTGCACCTGGTTCATGTCCATTTTTCCACAGAGATATTTATATCATTCTGGTAAATCCCAGAATGGGCTGGTCTTTCTCTGGGTTGTTATTTAGAGTCTGTGGGGGATTTTGAGGATCCTTGGGTGACAGCCGCTGTGTGGTCTGAAGACAAAATATGACTAAATGTTAGAGTCAATGACCTTCTCTCCGCCAAGGTTGAGGTGCAGCAGGTTGGTGAGCAGAGTGTTGATGTCTGAGTCAGCCTCCCCTGGATTCCAGCCCACTAGACCAGTGATGAGCTCCCTGTCCCTGGGCAGGTACTTCACCTCTTCAGCACTGTCGGAACACCAGCTTTGTTTTGGGGTTTCCCCAGAGATTATACCTACAAGTCACACAACAAACCCCATGGAAGGGAAAGTATTCCCATTTTCCAGATGAAAAACTGAGGCTTCAAGAAGCGAAGTGACTCCCCTTCCCTCCTTCTCTCCTTTCCTTTCTCCCTCTAAAGGCTGCTCTGATGAGGATCATTTTACAAGGGAAAGGAGCCTATTTGGGATTATGTCCCACCCTGTTTGCCAGTAGGTACAGTATGTTCATGGGTATGGGTTTAAATATCTTCAAGATGGCCAACTTTGTTAGTTATTTTTCTCAGGATGTTTTCATTAAGGTTCTGGCCCCGTCCAGGAATTTAATTACTGTGCCTGGAGGTTCCCTCCGCAACCTACACTTCACCGCTAGCTGGATCTAACCTGCTGGTGATCTTAAGAGACTCCCTCCCGTCCCTTCGTCCCTCTGTCCCTTTGCCGGAAGGTGAGGTTGTGATGCGCACTTATTGCCTCAATAACTTGTGAGAGGCATCATCCTCTATGTGGCCCTGGTGCCCCTTCCAGAGTTATAACATGGCAAAAAGCCTCTAGCAATTGGGAGCAGAGATGGCCTTATTCACCTTTATATCCCTGGACGCTAAGCTCAGAGAACAGGAAGTCTTGTCAGGTTAGAATGTGTCCACATGGACTTCTGCTCCACTCAGGTTGGTCAACTCACTGTGGAGTCTTTTGCTCCTGCACATCCCCCCACCACCACCAGTACCAGGGATTGAGCCCATGGGCGCTTATTCACTAAGCCACATCCCCAGCCCTTTTAAAATATTGTATTTAGAGACAGGGTCTCATTGAGTTGCTTAAGGCCTCGCTGTTGCTGAGGCTGGCTTTGAACTTGTGATCCTCCTGCCTCAGCCTCCAGAGCCACTGGGATTACAGGTGTGTGTCATGGCGCCCTGCCTTGCTCTTGCATTTCTGCTTAATCCATCCCTCCCCCTTGCCCCGATATGCCCTTCCAGCTCTTTCCTTCCAGCTCTTGTCAGGCTTCAAAGATCAGTTCCACCCGCTTCTAGATGGGGTGCTCTTTTGGGAAAAGGGTGAGGTGAGCTGAGCTTGAGTCCCTAGTCAGGGGGCTCAGCTCATTTTTGTGGCATGAATGAATGAAGAAAATTCTGATTTCATTTTTTCTTCCTGATTCAATATTTTTTAGGGGATTCTTGGGATCACCCAGGCCTCCTTTCAGGCTCACCTTGGGTTGACTCTAGCTGTGCTCCTCACTCTTTGGCCTGATCTGCTTTCAGCATCCTAGGCTATCATTGGCTGTCTTGGAGAAATCCTTTTCTCTAATACTGTTTGTTTTATTTTCTCCCAACCAAACCATGTCCAAGGAATGTCCTAGAAGAAAAACTGCTGGGTTTGAACGTATCTTTTCCAAATTCAAGTTTTGGAAACTAATCTCCTTATTTATATGTTGATGATATTTGGAGGTAATTATGGTTAGATGAGGTCATGAGGGTGGGGTTCCCATCATGGGATTAGTGGCTTTTTAACAAAAGGGTGGCCAGCTATTTGGCCATGTTATAACTCAGCAGGAAGACCCTCTCCAGATGCTGGCATCTTGATTTTGGACTTTTCAGTCTCCAGAACTATGATAAATGAATTTCTTTATAAATTACTCAGTCTGTGGTATTCTATTATAGCTGCAAAAAAGAGATAAGCTGCCTGGGAAGCTAACCCAGGTCATGTCCAGAGGGGCCATATGAGGCATATACACAGAGGAAGAATCATGAGTCCAGATAGCAAAAAACTCAGGCCCTGGAATTATGCTGGCACAGTGGAGAATGTGAGCTCAGGCATGTACCCTGGGCTTAAGAGCTCAAGTCAGCCATGCTGACCCAATGGCTGGCATTGACAAAGAACTGATGTGCCCATGACAGTGGTGCTGGCTGTCAGAGCGCAGATCCTAAAGGCAAAGATGTAGCTCTCAGCTATGATTGGTGGTTCTATGCCAGGTCTGTGGCTCTTGCCCAACTGGAACTGGCAGTGGCCAGGGATCTGCAGGTGGGTCCTGCTACTAAAGCTGTCTGCTTACAATTGTGCTCTTTGATGGCTAGAATCATGCCACACCACCTCATCCCAGCATTTGTCAAAGTCCCATGGATCAGAGTCTATGGCATCTTCGGGAGATGCCAACCCAGTTGGCATCAAGGTTTAACAAGCTCTCAGGGGCTTGCTTAGGTACACTGCAATTTAACGACCACTGCCTTCCACTTTGGGTTCTTAAATATTAGTATTTCAGAGGATTAAAGTCATTTCATTTTAATGATTATATGCCATTTGGGATTTTCCCTGACTCTTGAGATTGGGGTGAGACTAAGTTAAATCCCGAAATTCCTCCCTGTGGAGGTCCAGGGACTCCAGGATTTGTGACACTCTGTAGGGGCCACACATTCAGTGGGCTCTTGCAGCCTCAGGTCTTGCTTTGACAGTCTTCATCTCACCCCACACAGACCCAGATGGAGAGCTCAGCCTTCTCTGATTTTCCATGGAACAATTTGCTGGCAAAAGCACTGGTGGGTGAGGCAGATTTACTTGAAATTAGGGGGTGGGGAGGGGTGCGAGGGGAAGGGCTGACATTGTTGCAAAGTAAACCACTTCAGTTGGCATCAGGGTTTTGGTTCTTAAAATGTCCTCTGGCCTGTCACCACTGGATGTGTCTCTCTTGCCTTCACTCCAGGCAACCACAGCTTTGCACCAAATTGTTGCCCCCCAATTCCTCCTTCTCAGCTTCCTTCTCCCCTTTTCCATTTGGAGCAATCCTCCTTTCCTTTCCTCACCCCCTACAGCACAGGTTGACCCTTGCCCCATGGCTTGGCTGTGCCACGTGGCACATGCCTTCAGACCTCACCAGCTATTCTTAAAGGAATCTGTCTAAGTAGAGAACATTTCCTCCTTGGAGGAGTCCTTGCATTAGCTGTGGGTAGTAGAGCTTCATCTCTCCACCTGTGTGAGCACTGAAGCTGGGTCAGATCCCAAGATGAGGAGTCCAGTTGAAGTCAGTCACTGGCCCAACGTCACTGGCAGAGGAGAGGTGGTGTGGAAGCTAAGACAGAGGTCCTTGGCTCTTATGCTAGGGCCCTGTGGTCAGCTGATTCCGTGAGTGCAGCAGGATGCCAGCGTCTCTTCACGTGCAGCGGTGATAAGCAAGTGTTTGGGGGGCGGCCACACTGTCCACACAGACTACCTGTTGACACTCCTGGTGCTTCCCCATCAGCACTCTGACTCAGAGGTTGATGCTCAAGGACACAGCCCTTCTCTCTGCACATGGGCCTGGGCTGGCAGAGAAAGCCAGGGTTCCAGTCCTCCTTCTACCATCTGTGTTCTACTTGATCTTGACTATGAGTTTGGTTTTTTTTTTTCCTCTTTGGGTCTCAGTTTACTGACTTGTAAAAAGAGGTCTGTTTTTAGGTCTTCCTAGAAATTTATAGAACTGTCTCAGGTGCCTTCAAGGGGTGGCACACGTGACTTCACATGTGGCTGGCTCTGGGAGAGAGGACTCAGGGCTCTTTACCCCACTTTTACTGGGGGCAGCTGTACTTATGTCTGTGTCATAAGGGCTTCTAAACAAGAAAAATTTCCACCATTGCCTAAAAAGTACTTGAAAACCTCTGATCTGGTTGACATTTGAGGTCCGTGCTCTAGCAACCTGTGAACCTTCATGGCTGTGGTGTGAGGTGGGCTGCTCCGCAGGGCTCCAAACAAACAACTGGGCCTTCCACATGGCCACCATTAGCAAAGAGGGACAGCCATCACGAGGCATCTGGGACAGCTGGGTGAGTAGGTGGGTTGCCACAATGGAGGTTGTTTTGGGGACTTTCTGAGTATTGGTAAGTGTGAATCAGGCCACAAGGTTTCCATTTCCTCTGCCCAATACTCTGTTTCAGAAGTGTTTGTGAGCACAAGCTTTGGCAAATGCAGGTACTAAAAGTCCCACAGGTCCAAAGCGGGTGTGGAAGAGTGCAGAGGCGGAACCCAGGTGGCATTTGCCATTTCCCCATGGGTGGCGCACCGAGTGTGGAAGCCTTTCCCACCTGTGGCCCTTTGGAAGATCAGTTCCCTGGTCAGCCCGAGCCCTCCCTGACTCCTGGGTCTGAAGTTGGCAGAGCAGCCAAGGCACAGCACAGGCAGAAACAGCATTAGCTTCAGGCTCTGCAGTTTACCAGTGTGGCCCTGTCCCTGCCCATCCCCCACCCCTCTCCAGTCCTTCAGCTCTTGACTGCTTGAATCTGTCAGCTGAACCTGAGGTGCCAGGGGACAGCAGCTCTGGGCTACTTGCAGACGAGGCCTCTGCTCTTTGAGTGCACAAGATGGCCTCTACCTCACTCAGCCTTTGGCAACACAGCACCACAACATTCTTTTCTTCCTCTCTCCTTTTTAATTGGGTTTTCTTGTAGGAAGGAGTCAGGGGAGAGAGCACCGAAGAGGAAGAGAGAGAAGGAGAATATGAACCACGAGTGGAAATGAGAGGGACAGAGGGAGTGGAAAACTAAACGGTAAGGAGCTGTGAAAGAGGCCAGAAAAGGAAATGGAGGAGAAGCGTGCTGAGAGCAAGTCTGGAGGGAGAGAAGAGCAAACAGGAGAGGAGGAAGAGAGGATGAAGACAGGAACAGAGAGGAGCAAGAATGAGATAGGCCAGTGGCATCTTCTTTTTGAACTTTTGCTGCACATTGCTGCATCCCCGTTGCACACATTTATGGGGTCCCACGTGACAACCTGACGCATGTACCCCATGTGGAATGGTTACATCAGGGCAATGAGCATTTTCATCTCCTCAAACAGCGATCATATTTTGAGTTGGGAACTTCAGAACTCTTGTTTTCTAGTTTGTTATGAAAAAATACAATAAATTGTTATGATTTTCATTACCCTGCTATGTCAATGTCATCTTTTTTTTCCTATCGAGTATACTTTTATTATTCAGGTATCATACTCGCATAATTATTTGGGGAGCATTTGCAGGCATGGAGTTCAATTCCAAATCTCCATTTCACCCACACAAACTATAATGCACATTCACCGTAGGGTTCAGTCCCACGGGAATGAGATGCCAAATTATTGTTTTCTGAACAGAGAGCTCCAACTAAATAATGTCTTCCAAACCAAGAATAAAGCCCCGCATCCTCTTAATTCTTCATACCCTATGTACAGATGAATAAAATCTGAAGACTCGTTATAGATTACTCCACCACCATTAAAAGTTAATATTAAAGTCGAATCCCATTTTTCAAAAAGTCTTAAGAAGTGCATCAGTACTTATACATCTCATTAAACTATGCATAAATAAAATCTGTACACTCAACACAGTGTTTCTCAAAATTCAGAGCCTCCACAGGGACTTGGGGGTGACAGGCAGCAGCAAATGCTTCGTGTCCACCCTTTTTAAAATTCACTCGAAAAATTAAGATCTGAAATGAATATGCAAATAAAGCTTCAGTACCTTACAGGAACCTGTCATTTCAGAGTTACCTGTGTAAAGAGTTAACTTTCAAAGTTAAAAAAAAAAGACAAGAAAAGGCAAATGAAATTGTCAGCAGGCATTGCTTCTATAAGTTTCCTACAACCAGAAGGCCCCTCTGAGCACGGGATTTGCACCCACCCACACCTGCTCACTAGCTGCTGAGCTCATGGTACCTTTACCTCCTCCTACAGGACATGATCGCTGAAGAAGGTAGATAAAGACTGATTTGTTTGTTTGTTTGTTTGAGTACTGGAAATTAAACTCAGGGGCACTCAATCACTAAGCCACATCATCAGCCCTATTTTGTATTATATTTAGAGATAGGGTCTCACTGAGTTGCTTAGCACCTTGCTTTTGCTGAGGCTGCCTTTGAATTCACAATCCTCCTACCTCAGCCTCTTGAGCTGCTGGGATTACATGTGTGCACCACTGCGCCCAGGTGATAAAGACTGATTTTTGAAAAAATATTTAGTGGACGTAAAACCCAGCTACAGCTTAGCACCAAATAAAATAAGTTATCGTTGATCTGAATCGCATCAATCTGACATTTCAACAGGTGGGCGCATGGCTTCTTGTCAGCCCAAGGAACTTAATAAAAAGATTCTAAAACCCACAGCACCACTTTCGGAGGAAAGAGGGATGGGGTCCCAAAAATAAATACTCAACAAGTGAAAAAATAAAAGCCAATACTTGTCACTTTGGGATCATGTGTCCAAGATCAGACACTGCAGCGCTGGAGAAGCCACAGGGAACCAGGAGGGCAGGTCAAGATCGTCCAAGCCTGCAGTGACAGAGGCCTTTTGAATAGGTGGGTAAGGGAGGTTGGAAGCTCTTCCCCCAGCAGGAGTGCTTCCTAGTCTGGTCCTAGCAGAGAAGGATTCCTTGGTCCTTTCTCTTCCCGCCCTCTGTTCACCCATACCTTACTTTCTGTGCCTCTCCATTTTATCTAGGGTCTTATTTGAATGTGCTGGACTTGAGTCTCTGGGTTCATATAGGATTTGTCTATGACAATCAGGGCTTCTTTGATGTAGTTCTGCACCGCAGACACAGCGTTGCAGATGGCCTGGCTGCCAAGCCTGTGGGTAATCAGGCTGAAATGAGGCAAGCAGTTCTGGATGTTCATTTCTAAGACCGGATTGGGCCTGTTGTTCCCACTGGGTGTTCAGTGTTGATTGAGGAGGTCTGTGAATTCTTTGTGTACTCGCTGAGCTGCCAGCAGCATGTTCTTCCTCGTTGCCATCTCATTCCAGCCTCCCAGGTAAGGCCTGGTTGAATATTTTTCCACTGGCTTACTAGGAAACTCCACTTCACAGACGCAGAGTCCCCAGTCAAGGGAGCAGCTTTGCCTTCCGCTAAGGATGTCAGGAGGGTCACATGAGCAGCTTCCCATCTCTCAGCTGGAAGATTCAGCCCAATCTTGTTCAACTTCTCCCACAATGATCAGCTTCCATTTTTGGACCTGGCTCTTCTGAGAACACCACCCAGCAATGAGGCATTTAAGCAGTGAGGTGGTGACAAACACCTCTGCCCTTCAGCCACCGTCACTTTATATTTGGATGTGGAGCTAAGGAGGGACAGTCTTCAGGAATGAGCCGAAGACCTCGCTGGGATTCACCATGGCTCCCATCAGCTCCTGTCTTCTGTCTCCAAGCTTCATACTCGTGGCAGCAGGGTTCTTAGTCATGGAAATGGGACCTTTGTGGATTATAGTCTGATTGTGCAGAAGAAGGTATTGATGACTGACATTCTGCACCTCTTCCATCTGGCGGGCCCTGTCGTGGAGCCCCAGGTTCTTGCCCAAGTCCGCAGTGTCCAGGGCGTGCACAAGGGGCAAGAGCAGTCCAAACCATGGTAGGCATCCTGGCGGGTGCCCAGGACACCTCCCTCCAGCCCAGAGAGGCGAGGAGGCCGGCCTCCTCCTGGCTCTGGCAGCCAGGTCAGGCCTGCTTCAATGTCACCTTCTTAATCCTCCCTAGAGTTTTGACTATTTCTTGCCAAAAAATACTTGAGAAAAAATATCCGTATTCTTCAGAACCGAATGCTACAGAGGACTGAGGTTCAGGGGTTCACTAGTGCATCTGTGACCTTTCCTGTCCACTGCACCTGCCTCTGCAGGGAGACAGACAGCAGTTACCCTTGGCTCTAGTTGGGGTGTGTTGTCATGAGCACTGCCTTGTGTGGGTCAGAACCTCTCCTGCGCTCACTCTGGCACAAGCAGAGTCCAGGTGGGCATGGCAGCAGTTGTCATGGAAATGTCTTCGTCTTCCCCCTGAAGTGACAATGAACACAACAATTTTGAGGAAAAAAAACCCCTCCCCCAGCATCTCAAAAAACTTGAGAGAAAAGATACTACCCTAACCTGATTTTGAAGACCTATCTTAATATAGGAATAAAATAAAGATATTCTCTATCAATAATATATGTGTATACATTTTCCTGGAACTTCTAGCCCATGCAAACTTTTGTAAAGTAGAAGGGAAGATAGCACCTTAACTGTTGAAAGTAAGAGAGAACCATTCTTGGTTTCCGGTAATGTAATCACAAATCTAGAAAAGGAGAAGAAGAATCAATAGAACAGCTTTTGGAATCCATACCAGGGCTTATAAAGTGGTCCTAAAAGTCACAGGGGGTTGTATGGTTCTGACTCAGTACAGGGTGGCACTAAAAATAAACCTAAGTTTGACTCCAGAAAACTTGAAGAGTAATGTGGATGTTTATTGTAGACTTTCTTAAAGGGGTTGTGAAGTCCCATAGATTTTATGCATCCCACTGTAATACAGCATTCTCCAGAAATACTCTCTTGACGTTGTCTTCTCTCTCCAAGGTCCATACTCATGGTAGCGGCTAATCCACTGCTGCTTCTCTGTTCACATGGTTCTTTTGTGCCTGCCATCTGTGCTCCCACCCACCTTTGTCCTTCACCTTGTGGACCCCACTGCCCTGAGTCTGAGGAAGCACCCCAGTGATTCCTGGTTGTGCCCACACCCACCGAGGAGGAAGGACTGAGCTCCTGAGGAGCAGGGATCATCTTTACCCTTGATTGATTTTTCTTGTGAATAATCAATGACTGAGCACAGTGGTAGCCAATGTATTCTCTTCCCTGATATACAAGACAAATATAAAAAGTTGAGAATGTTCTTATAGACTCACACTAACCAGTTTGAAGATAAATGCAACTGAAAACATAATCTACCTCTGGATAATTCTCAGTGAGAATTGTGTGGGACTTTCACAAAGAAAACCACAAAGTTGTTAGTTTTGTGTAAGAGAAGATTTGAATAAATGGACTGATAGAATGTGTTCTGAGTTTGGAAAAAGGAACAATGAAAGATGCTAGTTTTTCCTGAATTAATCTATCGATCTAGGGAAAAAATGTAATTAAGCTCTCAATGGAAAGTTTTGGTAATTCGACCAAAACAACTTTACAATGTATCTGGAAGAATAACAAGTTAAAAATAGCTAAGAAATTTTTGAAAGAACAAGAAGACAGGATTTCCTTTAACATATGCTAAAATGTATTTTGAAGCCACAGCAACTGTACAGCGTGGCACTGGCTCAAGACTCAGCCAGCAGCAACGGTACATACTGACAACCCTCAAAGCAGCCTCACCAGGTACAAAAGCAACAAGAAGTAAAAAGAAGCATCACAAATAACTGAGGAAGGGCTGGATTAACAAATGCTATTGAGCAAATTGACTCCTTGGGAGACAGTCATTTTAGATCTTTACCTCTTTCCCAAGTACATTCCAGATAAATTAGAGCACTGAACAGAAAAAAATACCACCATGATAGACAAAAACAGGTGGTATTTAAATGATCTTAGAGTGATTCCTACCTAAGCTTAAAAGCCATTGAAGAAATCACAAAGGAAATTGTCAGTAGAATGTCTTACACAAAACTTCTAAATATATGCTTGAAAAAAGAAAATACAAAATTAAAAAGGTAAATGACAAATTGGGAAAAATATTTGCAACAGATAATAGCAAAAGGTTGATACCCTTAATATATAAAGAGCTCTTGCAAAGCTTAAAGAAAAAGATTAATATCCCAGCTGAAAAATTGGCAAAGAACATTAAAATAAGACATATAAATGAATAGCATATGAGAACATGTCTAATTTTTCTGTTAGCCCAAAGAAATGCAAAATAAAAAATGACAGGATCCCATTTCATTTGTCCAATCCTTAAGATTGATGATGATAATGATGATGGTGGTGGTGATGATGATGATGATGGTGGTGGTGATGATGATGGTGGTGGTGATGATGGTGATGATAACGATGATGGTGATGGTGGTCTGTTAAGAGCTTCAGTATTCAATTCTTTTTAAACCTCATAGTCATCTCACAGTGTGTCTGGGTTAGGGCTGTGCTCGAAAGGCCCTTGGGCCAAGCTATTGCTCATGGGCAGATGGATGGACCAATGGAAGGACTGAGTAACTATGTTGGCACTTGACAACAGGGGTACTCATCCATTTTTTCCACTTTGGAATCCCCAGTTCCCAGAGTAGGATCTGGCATCTAGTGGGTGCTCAGCACCTGCTGACTGAATGCAGAATGAATGGTGACACAGACTGATGGACAGGCTGCCTGAAAAACAGGCTGGTTGGCCAACTTGAGATGGTGTCCCCAAGACCTCCCCCACTGGCCTTGGGGCTGTCAGGGAGGGAAACAGACAGGTGAAGGTAAAGATTAGGCATGGAAAAGGGGCCACATATCCTTGTCCTCTTTGGACGGCCTGGTGAAGGCTAGGGCTTGGAACTCTTGTTTTGTGCACGCTGGACAAGCCCGGGTGGTAAGCCCAGGAGGCTGAGCCTGGATCCATGCAGCCTGTTTTACTTGCATTATATTATTTGAATCTCACTTTTATCATGGGAAGCTGTAGTTGTAGTTGAGGATGTGGCTCGGTGCTAGAGTACTTGCCTAAGCAAGCACATGCCCCTGGGTTCCATCCGCAGCACCACCAGAACAACAACAACAACAACAACAACAACAAAATCATATGATCATCCTCATTTTAAGAGCAATGACTTCAGGTTCAGGTAAGGGGGAGAATTTGCTTCAAGGTCACACATCTTTTAAGTGGAGGAGCCAGGATTTGAATCAGAGTTTCTTTGATTCCCAAGCCCTTGACCTTGAAGCTATAGTCTCCTCTTGTTTCTCTCCCTAAACTTCTCTCAATAGTATAAAGGAAAGAAACCACTTTTGCTGTGTATGCATCTTGGGAGGAGTCAGGCTTTGCCCCTAAATCATAGCTGGGATATGAATGTTGTGCTGGGAATGGGCCATTGGCATGGTGACGGATCCCCACCGTCCATCATGTCCCTGCAGCACCCTGACACACAGTGCTGGAGTGTAATCAAAGTGATGGTGTTCTGATCTATGAGGGATGTTCATCATCCCAGGGCTGGTACCTTGACATATTACCTTAGCTTGCTGTCAGGGGGACGGCCTCCTAATGTATTTCTGTAATACATCACCCACTGCTGGTAGCCAGGGAGCCTGCTGACGCCAGTCTGCTAAGAGCACTTTTCTGTGAGACTCCCTGAGTTCTCTGTCCCTTAAAAATTCACACTTGGAAGTTGGTGAGCACCTGGAGAGAGACCATGAGAGAGGAAGGCAGAGACAGAGAGACAGGAGAGTGGAGGGGGGATGAGAAGAGGGAGAAAGAAAGAGAGATGAAAAGGAAAAGAGAAGAGAAAGGGATGAGGAAAATGAGAAAATGGTGGGGAAAATAAAGGGGAGAGAAGATGTGGGGAGGAAGGAGGAAGAAAAAGATGGCAGAATGGGATGAGAGGAGGAAGAGAAGGATCCGGGGAGGAGAAGGGGAGGAGGAGGAAGAATGAAGCTAAGGCAAGAGACTAGAGGACAGCAGCGGAGAGTGGGGAGGCAACCTGGGCAGCCCACCTGGGGTAAGTGCAGGTGTCACTGGAGAAAGGCCTGTGGAGGCCTTGTTCCCAGGTACTGTGAGGGATACGGTGGAAGGTGAGGTTGCTGGAAGGGTGTGGGGCCAGGGGTGGAAACTCCTCTGTCTCTCCACAGAGGCAGCGGTGGCTTTGTGGTCAACCAGGTCCCCTCTCCTTCTGCTCTCCTGTAGACAGAGGCCACCTGGCAGGAAGGATCCTCCAAGCTGCCTTGCCAAGCCCCAGCAGCCCTCTGTCCTGTTGCCTGCGGGACATTTTTACTCAGGCAGCTCCATAGTACTCCACCTGCCTCCCTTTAGCCTTCTCCACGCGTTGAAGAACCTCATGGTCGCCAGTGTCTCCAGTTGCACGGTCACCTTGTCTTGTCATTCTCTCCAGGGGCCACATGCAGGTACCTCAGTTGTGAGGAGCAGTTCATCCTCTTGGGTGGCTCACCAAGTCATCTTGGCTGTAGCCCTGATCCAGAGCCCCTAAAGCACAGAGGAGCCTGGAAGCTGACCCAGCAAGCAGGTCTGTCCCTCTTAGGGACTGGATCATGGGGCTGGATCACTAGTGAGTTATTTTGGTTTGACTTTGGCCCCTGGTCCATGAGTGCTCTAAATGGAGTTTAAGAAGAAAGTATAACAAGAAAATAGACAGCAAAATGAGTACCCAGAAAGGTCCAAAGAGACTCAGAGGAAAAATGGAGGTCAGGCAATTGGTGCAAGAAATGAGCCTAGGAATGGAGAGTGTGACCTGGGATACTACTTTTTTTTTTTTTTTTTTGGTACCAGAGATTGAACTCAGGGGCACTCGACCACTGAGCCACATCCTCAGCCCTATTTTGTGTTTTATGTAGAGACAGGGTCTCACTGAGTTGCTTAGTGCCTCGCCATTGCTGAGGCTGGCTTTGAACTTGTGATCCTCCTGTCTCAGCCTCCCTAAGTGCTGGGATTACAGGCGTGTGCCATCACACCACTTTTACACAGCACCTGCACATGCTCTGGACTGGTCACTGGTGCTAAAGGGCCCTGCCCGGCCTAGAGGGTCAAAGCTGAGTCCCTGTGTTAGCCTTCAGGGCCCCTGGCCTCAACACTCCATCCTGTCCTTGCTCACATTGGTCCTACACTGACTCCATTTACTGCAGCCAGATTCCCCTGCCTGCTACCCCTGGTGCTAGGGCATTTTCTATGGCACCATTCCCCCTGTTTCTCCCTACCTAAAGTCTATCATTTTTCCCCAAGGCTTTGCTGAAGCGTCTCCTCTGTGAGATGTTCTCTGTCCCCTTGTCATTGCTGATTATGTCCCTCATTGATTTGACCACACACCCGGCCTGTGTCAACTTGTGTGTGTGCATGTCTGATCTCCCTAGCTGGACTCGAAGCTCTTTGAGGGTAGGAACCATGTCTCCTACTTCTCTGTAACCCAAACAGTGGGGATAGAATAGAGCCCTTCTGAAATAACAAAAGTAAAGAAGTACCTTCACAGTTCCCACATTCTTGGGGTTCTGCATCCAAGGGTCCACCAACTGCAGATCAAAAGTATTCAAGAGAAATCGCATCTTTACTGACCATGTGCTGACATTTTCCGTGTCCATATTCCCTAAATGATGCAGTATAATAACCATTTACGTAGCAGTTATGTTGCATTAAGTATCATAAGTCATCTAGAGATGTTTTAAAGCATTCAGGAGGATATACGTAGGTTTTATAGAAATATTCTGACATTTTATGTAAGATACTTGAGATTCGTAGAGTTTGGTATCCAAGGGGGTAAGGGATGTCCTGAGAAAAATCCTCCATAGATGCCAAAGGACAACTGTAGTTGGAAGAGTTCAACGGAGGAGTGAAAAGGATGAACTGGGATGAGGAGATGGGAAGGGTGAAGCACAGTGGCCCCGGCAGGCTGATGACCAATGGGACACCCCTGAGTGCATCTGCATTGCTTTGTTAGTCCCCTGGGATTAGATGAAATCTATGACCTGTAGTATATGTTTTGTAAATTAATATTTTTAGTTTCAGAAAATTGTAGATTCACATGCAATTTTAGGAAATGATACAAAGAGATCCTATAAACAATCTTCCTAGTTTTCCCCAGTTATATAATCTTGCAAAATTATAGCACACTGTCACAACTGGGATATCAACACTAATACAGAAACAGGACATTTCCAGGACCCCAGGGATCATTCATCCTGCCCTTTCATAAACATTACCACATCCCCACCTTTGACCCCTGCTGACCACTAATCCATTCTCCATTTACTAATTTTGTCATTTTGAGAACATTATGTAAACAGAATCATGCAGAATAGACTTTTGTGGCTGTCTTTTCCCCTCACTCACTATAATTCTCTGGAGATGCATTTAGGATGTCATATGTATCAAGAATTTGTTCTTTTTTATTGCTGTGTAGTGTTCCAGGGTACCAACATACTGAAGAGTGTGTAACCATTCAGTGCTGAAGGACATCTGGGTTGTTTCCAGTTTTTGGTTAACACAAATAAAGCAATTATAAACATTCCTGCACAGTTTTTTTGTGTAAAAATAAGTTTTCATGTTTCTGGGATAAATGCCCAGGAGTGAAATTGCTGAATCCTATGGTGGATGCATGTTTAATGTTGAAGGAAACTGCCAAATTGTTTTCCATAGTGGCTGTGCCATTTTACATTCCCATAAGCAATGGATGAGCAATGCCGTTTCTCTGCACGCTTCCCAGTTTGGTGCTGTCGATATTTTTTCACTTTGCCCATTATGATGGGTCCATAGTAACATCTTTGTGCATTAGGGAAATCTGCATGTCCCTAATGCCTAATGGTGTTGAACATCTTTTCCTGTGCTTATTTGCCATCTGTATATCTTATTTAATGAAATATCTTTTCATGTCTCATCTATTTTTAAATTGGGTTGCTCTTTTTTTTTTTATTATGGTTGAGTTTTGAAAGTTCTTTATATATTCTTGATACTGCTAGTCCTGTCAACACAGTTATCAACTAGTGTCCTGTGTTGAATATGTGACTTGCACACATTTTCTGCCATTCTGTACCTTGTCTTTTTCATCCTTCTAACACGTTCTTTTACAGAACTAAAAATTTTGAATTTTGATGAAGTCCAATTTATCAATTTTCCTTTTATGGATTATGCTTTAGGTATCAAGTCTAAGAACACTTTGCTTGGCCTTAGATTCCAATGATGTGCACCTATTTCTTTTCTCAAAGTTTTCGAGTTTTGCATTTTCCATTTTGAATTCATAGATACCAAGGCTCATTTGGAGGGGAGTGTCCCTAGATGGATACCCAATGGTTCTGACACCATTTGTGGAAAAGGTTAATTTTATTTCATTCAATTATCTCTGCACCTTTGTCAAATATCATTTGGCATGCTGTGGATCTGTTTCTGGGTCCTCTGTTCTGTTCCATTGATCTATATGCCTGTCCATCAGCTGTTGTCACACAGTTTTGATTACATTGGTTAGATAAGTCTTGTGATCTGCTAATTTGATTTCCCTTACTTCTTTTAAAAACATTGGTTTAGCTTTATTAGTTCTTTGCTTTTCCATACAAATTTTAGAATAATATTGTGTTGAAACTTTATCTCAATTTGGAAGAGTTGACACTTCTACAATGTTGAGCTTTCCTAACAGAGAATACAGTAAGTCTCTCTGTTCATTTTCATCTTTGATTTCTTGAATCAGCATTGTAGTTTTCAGCATACAACTCCTTTACATGTGTTATTATATTTTGATATAGTTTGGATCTCAAATGCCCCCTAAACATCCACGTGTTGAAGGTTTGGTCTCCCGTCTATGGTGCTGTTGGAAGAAGATGGAAACTTCAGCAGGTGACGCCTAGTGGAAGCAAGTTAGGTTATTGGGGTTGTGCACTTGAAGGGGATGTTTGCACCTTGGCCAATTCCTTTCTCTCTTGGCTTTCCTTCTGCCATGAGGTGAGAAGCCTTCTCTGCTACATGCTCCCTACCACAGTGTACTGTCCCACCACAGATGCAAAGGCAATGGGGCCGAGTGAGTATGCATTGAAATCTCTGAGACCATGATCCAAAATAAACTTTTTTTCCTTATACGTTGATTTATCTCAGATTGTTGCTATAGTAACAGAAAGTAGACTAGCACAGCTTTGTACCCTAAGTGTCTTTTCTCTTTTGAGCAATGGTATTACATTTTCAATTTTGGTATTCATGTGTTCATTGCTAGTATACAGAAATGTAATCGAAATTTGTATATTTATCTTGTATCCTATGATTAGTTCTAAGAAAAGGTTTTGTTTGTTTTGCTTTTCGTTTTGTTTTTGTAGCATTCTTAGGATTTTATATGTACATAGCCTTGTTTTCTGTAATAGAGACAGTTTTTTCTTTCTAATATGTATGGGTTTTACTGTCTTTTCTTGCCATATTGCATTGGCTAAAACTTATAGCACTATGTTGAATAAGAATTGTGAGAGTGGACAGCTGTGCCTGTTCTTGTCCTTAGAGGGAAACATTTAGTCTTTCCCCATTAAGTGTAATGTAGGCTAAAGATATTTTGTAGAAGATTTTTTATCAAGTGGAGGAAGTTGTTCCTCTATTCTTATTTTTTCTGAGAATTTTTATTATAGAGTGTTACTGAATTTGGTCAATATTTTTGCATCAGTTGATATGATCTTGTGATTTTTAAAGAAATTTTTTACCTGTTAATGTGGTCAATTACATTGATTTTCAAATATTTAACTGTGAATCTCTGAAATGAACTCCATTTGGTCATGGTTAAAACTCTATATATTGCTGTATTCCTTTAGCTAGTATTTTGTTAAGGATTTTTGCTTCTGTATTCATGAGGGATAATTGTACCTTTGTATGGTTTTGGTATGAAGCTAATACAAGCTTAATAAAGAATTAGGAAGTGTTCTCTCTTTGTTAGAATAAAATCTAACAAAAAAATCTATTGCTTTTACTCACATTTATGCTTAAAATGTTTGTTATTTCTCCCGGTTATTCCAAGTTTTCTTCTTTTATAGCTTCTTTTTTATTTAGAGAAATTTCTTAATTATTCTCTTAGGGTAGGGGTGTTGTAAACTAATTCTTTTAGTTTGTCTTTTCTGTATAGGTATAGAATTTTGACCCTACTTTCCATCAGTCCTTGAAAAATATTGGACCACTTCTGGCTGTCTTGGCTTCTGATGAAAAAATCCACTGTCATTTGAATAGTTTTCCTGCTATAGGCTAGGTATAATTTTTCTCTGAATGCTTCTAAGATTTTTTTGTTTTTGTTTTTTGGCTTCCGTTTCCAGAGTTCCTGGCATGAGTTTCAATGACGTCATCCTGTTTGGAATACATTAAGATTTGGAAGTTTTTCAATCATTACTTCTACTATTTTTAAAATCCTCCCTCTTTTCTCTCCTCCTTCTCGGACCCCAATGACAAGAAATTAGATCTTTTGGCATAGTCCCACAGATCTCAGAAGCTGTGTTCATTTTTCAGTCTATTTTCCTCTTTGCTTTTCAGAGTGGGTAATTGCTGTTTTTATATGTTTAAGTTCACTAATTCTTTCCTCTATTCTGCAGTTGAAACTACTCACTGAGGTTTTTATTTTGGTCATTGTATTTTTCAGTTCTAAAATTTCCATTTGTTTCTTGTTTATATATTCTTTTTGCCGAGCTTCCTATTTTCTCATTTTTTTCAAGCATTTTCATAATTGCTATTGAAGTATTTTTATCATGGCTGCTTTACAATCTTTGTCAGATAATTTTTACATCTGTTATTTCAGTGCTGGCATCTCCTAATTGTCTTTTTTCATTCAGTTTGAAGTCTTTCTTCTTGGGATGAGTTATCTTTAAAATTAAAACCTGGGTATTTTTACGTTATATATGAGATTCTGGATCTTATTTCAAGCCTTCTGGTGTAGCTAGCTTTTCTTGGACTCTGATCCAGCTGGGGGTGGCTGGGGGAGCACTGCCTGTGAATACCAGGTTGGGGTATGAGTCCATGTTTTCCACTCAGCCCCATTGATATGTAATGTCAGTTGCTATGATATCACATATGACATTGGTATGCAATTCCTCTTTACTCTTGGGTGAGGATGGAGTACTGATGAGCAATGGTAAAAGTCTCGACTTCCCACCAGGCCTCTAGTACCACCGAGTCGGGGGAGGAAGGGAGTCCTTCATTGCTGCTTGGTAGGTCAGGGGTTGAGGCTCCCTATTGGACCTTGGCTGGCACGGATGGGAATAGGTCCACACTATTTTTCTGTGGTGTTTGGCTGGAATAAAGCAGCTTAAATATTTTCTGCCTTGCTAGGCTGGCCCTTTACTTGTCCTTTGGCTAGAGAGAGCAGGATTTTGGGCCATGTTTTGTCTATACCAGTTGGAGTTTCTAGGTTGTTAACTTTTTGAGCCTCAAGTCTGAGTTGTACAGAATACAAAGAAAATCCAAGGGGGCTCATCATGGTGTAGTTGCTTAGGTCCTGAGGTCTCTGGCTTATCTGCCTTCTATCTGCTTTTCAGACCCTTCTTGTGTTTGCTTTATATGTAATATCCAGAGATTTTGTTTGTGCTTGGCAGGAGCAATAGGGAAACGGTGTCTATTCTATCTTCCTGGACACAGAAGTAGATCTGGCCTTTACTTTTAAGCCATTGAAACTTCAAAAAATATTGTAAATGGAAACCCAACATTTAAGCAGAAAAAAATGTTCCAGTTGAAATGAGGGTGAGACCTGCAGCCATGACCACTAGCCTCCTCTCCCCCAAAGTCCTGGGATTCCAGAGAATGCAGCTTGAAAACTGAAGCACTAAATGACCCTTTCTCCCTCTCATCTGTGATGCATCCATGGGGAAAGAATCTAGGGAGAGGTGAGCCTTGGTGACCTGGGGTGGGGAGAGGGGGAGCAATGTGGCTGCCTCCAATGAGCCCCTGTCACCCATAGGCACCACCTGCTCCTACTGAAACTCACATGGGCCTCTTTCTCTTCCCTTTCTCACTTCCACTCTCCCTGATGGGGGCTTCCTGCAAATATCTCTCAAATACTTTTCCTCAAATCCTTATCTCAAGGTCTCTGTCTGGAGGGAACCCGACTAAGACGCACACAGATTTAATCAATGTAATCAGTGCAGTGTGGGAGAACCACGGTGGTGAGGTGACTTGGAAATGACAAATACAAGCAATCTGTCTCCATGGCACCATCCTCCGGGTGCATGTCTTCTCATCATTTCTGACTCAACTGAGTAGCTGTGCCCAGTGGCAGTGCCCTCTGACCTAGGCCAGCCTCTCCCACCTTCTAGCCTGCCTCCGAGATCGGGCTGGTTAGGAATTGACAATCAAATCAAGTTCAGGGATATTTGTCAATGGGATTTTGTGGTTTTGTTTGTTTGGGTTTACTCTGAAGGTGCCTTTTCTTTTTTTTTTTTTTTTTTTTTT